>WOAB01000135.1:1512500-2712500 GCA_027886185.1 Rheum nobile
ACCTTTCCTCAAGTCCCGTATTAATTAGCCTAAAAATACTTGAAATACATAAAAATACGAGTGTAGACTCCGAATACAAAATAATGTGAAACTAACTATAAAATATATAAAATATGCATGCAAATGACCTATTCTAATATGCAACTAGACTCCTAAAATATGTATAAAATGGATGTTTACAAATCCCCCAAGCTTAAACTTTGCTTGTCCCAAGCAAGTACATAACTAATGAGTCCACAAAATATGCAAAATTTGTTTCAATCGAAGAGACAAGTGAGCAATGACCATGAAAGTCCAAACAAATGACAAGTTCCTTCCTAGGATGCTTCTCAATCAATGACAAGAAAGTAATTAGTTCCTCTACTCTAGACCTCACCAGGATAAAAAAATAAAGTCACTCACACTCATGTGTTTAGGATATGTGTTTCGCTCAATTCTCTACTTTGAATGCTAACTACCATAAGCTTGCAACAATATCTAGATCTCCACTGCTAGAAACAACGCAAAACACAATCATGAGACATAAAATAGGGTTATAATGGGACCAAGATATTTTGATAAGACATGGATACATTTGGCCATGTGGTGCTAAATCCAATGAAAAGAACTTCACAAAAATAACACCAAGCATAAACTGATTTTACAATAAGCTCAACAACAACCCAAAGTTCATCATTCTGTCTACGCACTTCTTTTCTTCTTCTTCATTCTTTTTCTTTTTTTCCTTTCCCTTTTTTTCGGATCATTTTTTTCTTTTCTTTTTTCAGATTTTTTTTTTCAATGAAGAAGAAGGAAGCAAACTTAATGAACAGAATGGCACATATTATTGATCACCCACCATTTTATGCTCCTTCCCCAAGCTTAGTCCATGTCCACACTTAGCAAACTAAAATTCAATCCCCTGGATAGGTAGGATATATAATAGGCTCGGATTGCTTTGTGGAGCTTCAAAAGAAAAAGGCTATAAGGCTCAGAGGGCTTCAAGCAGAGGGAAATAATATTAGGGTGGTCAAGTAAGATATAGGCTCATGAAAAATAATGTCTCAATCAAAATGTAATGCATATTAGTCCAAAATACAGTCTCGAATAGGTATTGAAGCAAGTTCTAGAGATAGCAAGCAAAGAGAGATCACACAAGAAAATAAGAGGACTTATGCAATTGTAGTCCAAGAAAGGCTAACATGCTCACCGGGACATTTTGTCTAGAGTATCGGTCCTAACACATCTCAATCAAAGTCCATATGCTCAGGTCATTGTCAAAAGTTTGATCAATCATATCATGCTCATAATGCAATTGTAATATTAACAGCCAAGGCATATTAAGAGGATTCACAATTTATGTACCATTATAAGAACCCACAAAGGAATAAACAAGGGAACAAATCCAACATCCAAATGCAAATATGCTATGCAATGCATGAAAAAAGAAAAGAAAAACAAACACACATAAATATGAAAACTAACACTAAAATGCAAACAAAGTCTACACATGAAATTATCCCTCTCCCAAGCTTAAATTCTACATTGTCCCCAATGTAGACATAGAAGAAAGAGGAAAAGAAACTCACCAAATAAATCAGGCATTAAGGCATCTTCACTCTATGCTCCGGGGTTGTCGAAAAGTAGTACAAGCGCGGAAGAATTTCAGCAACATCTTCTCTTTCAGTAGCACTGTACACAACACAGACAAAACAAAACCCCAAAACATAAGACTATACACTACAACACTGCTCGAAATTGGTGGCTCAGCAAATCGGATATGCAGCTCGCCGGAGGAGGTCGAACAGAGCAGCAACAGCGGTGCACGAGGAGCGGCTGGATCCGGGGCGGTGTTTGCACGTGCAGGCGGAGGCGTGGTGGAATGCTAGGGCAAATCTGGGTTCGGGAAGATGGTGGCGAGGGGTAGCGGGTCGCGCCGGTGGTAGTGGGCAGCAGCGGCTCGGTGGGTGAGGTTCGGTGGTGAGGGAGAGATGGTGAGGTGGATAACAGGTATCGGAGGCGGCGGCATGGATTGCAGAGGGAGAGGAGTAGAGGGGAAAGGAACAGGATAAAGAAAAGGGAAAGAAAAGGATTTTTTTTTACTTTCTAGAAAAACGCACGGAATATGGAACGGTATGTAACAAACCGTGCCACATTCCAGAGAGCAACTCCATTTTTTTTAGAGAACATACCTGATGGGTTGCCTCCTATCCAGCGCTTGTTTAACGTCGTTAGCCTGACCTTCACCAATGTCATGTACTCGGATCAGGCGGGTCGGTGATACCCAACTTGATCGGATCAGGCTCTATGTAAGGCTTCAGCCGGATTTTTCTCACTCTAAAGTACCCCGAGTTCTTATGACATAGCTCCACAGAATCATTTTATACAACTCGGTTCAGGTAGTATGGACATGACCATCTTGTACTCTTACTTCCCTGAAACATGCTCGATTTGTGATGATAGAGAATCACATGATCCCTTTGCTTGAATTCAATTAGAGCATGACTAGTAGAGTGTCTTTTTCTCTTCTTCCGTCTACTCCAAACATCAAATTCTAAATTGGCTTCCACCCTTGGGTTCTGAATTTCCAATGCAGCTTGTGATGACATAGCTACATCAGGCAATATATTAGGAAGTTTTTCTTGCACCTTACAGCAGGTAATGATGCTAGAGGTCGGGGTAGAGCTTTGTAACACCTTAAGCTCATCAAGCATCGGGTCCTCTTTGGTCTCTTGGGTAAATTCCTTCCTATCAAATTGTGGCTCATCCCACTGCTTCTTAACCCCAATCATGATAGAAGTGCATTGCTCAAAGTAGTGCACTTCAGGTGGCTCTGTAGCCAAATTTGAGATAACCAACGCAGCAATTTGATCTTTCAACATCTGATTTTCTGTGGTTAAATCATCTACTTGAGTCTTCAAAGAGTCCACCAAACCTGAAACTGAATAAAACTGGGTTAATAGGGGTTTAAGCATATCATCCTGCATAGTTGTAAGAACAGTAAGAACTTTCTCGACTTCCCTATCATGTCGTATAATGAAGTCATCAAGCTTACTGTCTTGCATGGACGGATAAGTCTCAGCCTGGAGCGGTATGTGTGGTTGTGCCATCTAATTGGTATGGCAATCTGCTTTATCTTGACCTTCAGCTCTACAAAACTCACAGAAGAGGTTAAAAGTCATTGGGTTTTGGCCATAACCCAAATTAGAATTTACAAAATCATACCTATTAGTACTTGTATAAGGCTTAGATGAAGGAAATTGATAGGAATTTACCTCATACCTACCTAGATCCATTTATTCGACTCTTTATGAATAACCTGAAATTAAGAAAAGGAAAAAAAATCAAAGCAAAAATAAAGACCTAGAAACACTAATAGAGATAACAACTAATATCAACAAATTGATCCCCGGCAACGGCGCCAAAAACTTGATGTGGCTAAAACCTACCCGCAAGTGTACGGGATCAGTTGTAGTAGTCAAGTGTCGATCCCACAGAGACCAATGTAATATTACTTGAAACGCTACCAGTGAACTAGGCTAGGAAAATAAGGAATTTGGGGAAAACTATAACTAAACTATGAAATACTAATAAAGAAAACAAACAAAAATCTATGGGATAAATGTATCTAAGGTTAAGGATCACTGCAACGATGCAATAGTAAGTAAAATCACCCTTCACCTGAATCTAGTCCAAATTATTTGAAGGTAGGCTATCTAAGGTAATCTACTAACCCCTTTCAGACGATAGTAAATGTGTCTGGACTAAACTAACAATCGCTGTCGCGCAGAGCTAATCTCATCCAAACCCTTTAACGCACTTAGAGTCTAGGAATAAACTGAAATAACATTCGCTGTCGCGCTCCGCTAATCCAACTCAAACCTAGAACATCTACGATAGCCTATTAATCCTCAAGAGTAATTAAGTTGCTGTCGCACAAATAACACTCAGGTTCAATTCCTAGGATTCTAGTAGAAGTTATCACCTCTCAGTCTCAAACTCTACCTGACTACCCATAAAAGTTATCACCTTTCAGTCTCAAACCCAAATAGGATCCATTTCGCATAAGTTACTATGGGCTTAAAGCTTCTAGGATTGAATCAAATACTATTTCAATTCAGGCAAAGAAGTAATTCTAAATACATACGCATCGTCGGGATCACCTCAACCTTAGAACTAGGAATTTAGCCAAGCATGATCGAAGACATCAATAGATTTAAACTAGTCATCAACATATATGGATTATACAATAAACACTGGAGATAAAATTGAATCCCAATAACAAAATAATGCAAATTGACAAAAGTCTAGAACGATAATACCAATCTTCGAATCAAGCTAGGGTTCAAACTCCCTCTTGAATTTCACGTAATGCGTACTGTTGTGCTTCCGAATAAAAACTAAACTCCAAACTAAACCTAAAAAACTAATCAACACCTAAAACTCCTGCAAGTCTCCGTCCTCCTTCTCCTCCCTTTCCATTTTAAATTTATGTCCACCTCATCAAACACCAAGCCGGCCCATTGTCTTCAATTTGCAATCCGATCACGTGGGCTGCCCCGTTTCGCATCCGCTTGGGCCCGTCAATTTAATGGGCCACTATTTTTGGCAATTATTACAGCACAACGGATGTATAATATTTAGCACCATGTTATCCGCTTCCGTATATGGTCCAAAATTCAGCAGCTTACCTTTCCTCAAGTCCCGTATTAATTAGCCTAAAAATACCTGAAATACATAAAAATACGAGTGTAGACTCCGAATACAAAATAATGTGAAACTAACTATAAAACATATAAAATATGCATGCAAATGACCTATTCTAATATGCAACTAGACTCCTAAAATATGTATAAAATGGATGTTATCAATAAGAATACAAAGTCTACAGTAATTGACGTAATAAAACTCATATCTTAAATCTCGTATATAATAGGGTTTTAACAAACACTTCAAAACTCTGCAGTATTGAAATGGAAATACAATGATCAAATAGTTGAGAAACTTTAGAAGTAGGATTGAACCTATATTCCCACATAGTTAGTCCTGGCATCTTGTCCATCTTGCATGGCCTCTACAATATTCCAGAATGTAAGATCACATGACCATGTACAAAACATAGCCAACCCCCACGATATTAGGGGTTAGTCTCCAACCAGAATACAAGTTATATAAGCAACTTATACATGCAATAAATACAAATCAAATAGGAATATTACAAATCAATCAATTATGAAGATTAAAAATCAATTAGCAAGATTATAAATCAATTATAAATATTACAAATAACAAGATTGGACTAAAAAAAATGGTCTTCTCCAATGAAATATAATCGGTAGAACTCCATTAGAATTTTATTCCTTCGGAGACTTCATGGGTTCTAGATCTTTATCTGCAGAAGTTGAGAATCAAGGTTATCTTTTATAAGGTACACAAATATTTGATGATGTAAAGAAGTCAAAACCGAACTATAAACTGCATATTCTCTTTGATGATTATAAAAATTCAGATTTGTATTGATCAAGATGGACACTTAAATCTGATTCCGAACATATCAAACACAACAAAAAACAGATGAAACATAGAGCAAGTAGCACATTGTTTTGCTAAATTACAAAATTTATGATTGAAGAACTAGTTTTCTCAAAATATTAAACCTTTTCGTTCAGACCATTATCAAGTTATAATCTATAGACCGACTCGAATAGTAGTTTCATAAAAATTATTGATTTAAACTAAGAAAATAAAATTGTCATACAATGGGAATTGAGTTTAAACGAATGATTGGCGAAACTAATGATGTAAATGCAAACCTATACTAAGAAGTCTTTGTTGTAGTTACATGTACTCTAATATTGTTATGATAATATTTCTACAATGAGAACTCATTTTGAAGAATAACACCCCCTTCAAAATTCAATGGTCAATAGAGCTATATTCACAAAACAATTTGTAACACGGTTGAATAACTTATTAGGAAAGAAAATATTGGGAGAATATTATATATAATCAACAATTTTGAGAATGCTCCGCTATAGGGGATGCCTCCGTCTACGTTTGCGACCCTTTCTTAGTTTACGCCGCCATGCTTCTCGATGTAGATTACCTTCAGGGTTCCATCAAGGTCGTCAATTTCATCCTCCAACACACACTTTTCCTTGAGAAAAAGGAGCATTGATTTATTGATCTAGCCCAATAACCATCGTCGTTGATAACTTGGAGAAACACGGAGGCACCGCTCTTTCGCCGACGAGCTCAATTTTTCGTGGGATCTCGACCCGATCCGACCGCTTTCAGAGTTGACCGCCGATTTCTTCTTAGCGAGAAGGTTGGAATTGTTTTCAGCAAAGGATATTGAGGAGAGAGACGAAAATAAAGGGGGGAACTCATAACATAGACAAAAGAAAGAAAAGAAAGGAGAAGGTGAGGGATGAGTTGGAATTGATTTTTCTTTTAATTTTTTAAAATCTTATTATAAGTTGAAGTAAATTTAAAATATGGGACCCACATATTCATATGGACCAATAACCATAATGTAACACAAATGTTTCTGTTACAGTTGTAACAGAAGATTTGAACTGCTGGAAATCGAACATGGTTCGTGATCTTCTTCTCCCATGCGACGCTGAAATCATTCCCCAGCTTTGTCTCACTAATCCGGGAGTGTGTGATGAACTCATTTGGTTCTACTCAAAAGATGGAATTTTCTCTGTCTCATCGACATATCACATGCTTCTGCAACGTGAATATGATCTTGCTTGCCGGAGTTCATCGTCAAACTCTTCGCCCTTAGATGGTATATGGAAAATTTTATGGAAGCTTAATGTGTTGCCTCGAGTTCGTTCTTTCGTGTGGCAAGTGTGCATGGACGTTCTTCCCACTAAACACAATCTCAGACGATGAAAAGTTATTCTAGATGACATGTGCAATGCTTGTGACAGAGTCGAAACTAAGATACATGCTCTTGTCCGTTGCCAGGAGGCTCAAAAGATTTGGAAACTAGGCCATGCTCTACTCCAATAGAGTCGGTGTTCCAGTTTTAGTGATTGAATTCTTCGATCACACCTTGGCAAATTTGGACTCAACAAATCAAGAAATCTGGGCGACTTTACTGTGAAATGTCTAGCGGTCTCGGAAAAAGAGGATTTTTGAAGGTGTCTCGCCCCTTCATCTGAAATGGTCCAGGAAACAAGACCATGCATGTTGTTTTTTAGAAAAGTCGACTTCAACTGAAATTGGGGATTCATGCTCCGTGTAGCCCTATGACATGGACCAAGCCGACGACTGGTGTGCTTAAGGTTAACCGTGTAACATCCCCAAATCGAGATGTTACAGTGCTGTGAATCCCAAAGGGTTCACAAGGCATTAGGGGATAAAATATATAACAAATAACCAATAGAAGGTAAACAAGTTATATAAAATCCAGATGTGTTAATCATTCATGAAACATGTTATCCAAGTCCACCATAAATAGAGTTAATGTCATACAAATACAACTTTATAAGAATACAAAGTCTACAGTAATTGACGTAATAAAACTCATATCTTAACTCTCGTATATAACAGGGTTTTAACAAACACTTCAAAGCTCTGCAGTATTGAAATGGAAATACAATGATCAAATACTTGAGAAACTTTAGAAGTAGGATTGAACCTATATTCCCACATAGTTAGTCCTAGCATCTTGTCCATCTTGCATGGCCTCTACAATATTCCAAAATGTAAGATCACATGACCATGTACAAAACATAGCCAACCCCCACGATAGTAGGGGTTAGTCTCCAATCAGACTACAAGTTATATAAGCAACGTATACATGTAATAAATACAAATCAAATAGGAATATTACAAATCAATCAATTATGAAGATTAAAAATCAATTAGCAAGATTACAAATCAATTATAAATATTACAAATAACAAGATTGGACTGAAAAAAAATGGTCTTCACCAACGAAATATAATCGGTAGAAATCCATTTGAATTTTATTCTTTCGGAGACTTCATGGGTTCTAGATCTTTATCTGCAGAAGTTGAGAATCAAGGTTATCTTTTATAAGGTACACAAATATTTGATGATGTAAAGAAGTCAAAACCGAACTATAAACTGCATATTCTCTTCGATGATTATAAAAATTCAATTTTGTATTCATCAAGATGGACACTTAAATCTGATTTGAACATATCAAACACAACAACAAAACTTATGAAACATAAAGCACGTCACACAATATTTTGCTAAATTACAAATTTTATGATTGAAGAATATTTATCTCAAACTTAATAAAGTTTTTCGTTCAGACCATTATCAAGTTATAATCTATAAACCGACTCGAATAGTAGTTTCATAAAAATTATTGAATTAAACTAAGAAAATAAAATTGTCATAAAAATATTATTCATACAATGAGAATTGAGTTTAAACGAATGCTTGGAGAGAACTAATGATGTAAAAGCAAACTTCTACTAAGAAGTCTATGTTGTAGTTACATGTACTCTAAATTTGTTATGACAATATTCCTACAATGAGAATTGATATTGAAGCATAACACTCAACATGTTACTTATGTACGAAATCACATTGATATTTATTAATTGATTATTAGTAGATTCTTATTTACACTATCGTACTTATCTTAATTTCATTTATATTGTCATCAATTAGATATATTTTTTATTTATCTAAAAAAATTTAATGTAAAAAAGGTAAAACAAAAATATATTCTCATCTTATGGGATTCTCAGAGTTCTCCTCGACGACTATGGCGTTGTCCACTCCATGTCCCTCCAGTCTTTCCCGCCGGCATCCGTCGTTCGATCCTCCTCCCACTTTCTCTTCTCCACCGCCGACATCCACCGCTTTTTTAAGAAATCGTCGAAGTTCCGCAATGTTGAGAATGCTCCACTATAGGCTATCCCTCCGTCTCCGTTTGCGACCCTTTCTTAGTCCACGCCGCTATCACACTCGGCGTAGTATACCTCCGGGGTTCCATCGTCGTTGTCAATTCCATCCTCCAACACTCACTTTTCCCTGAGAACAAGGATCCTTGATTTATTGATCTAGCCCAATAACCATCGTTGTTGCTGACTTGGAGAAAAACGGCGGCACAATATTTGAGGAGTAAATAGATCTAGTCCTTCCGGATGACCTCTTTCGCCGACAAGCTCAATTTCTTGTGGGATCTCGACCTGATTCGGCCACTTTCAGTGTTGACCGTTGATTCCTTCTTAGCGAGAAGGTCGGAATTGTTTTCGGCGAAGGAGATGGAGGTGAGAGACAAAAATAAAGTGGAAAACTCATAACAAAGACAAAAGAAAGGAAAGAAAGGAGAAGGTGAGGGATGAGTTGGAATTGATTCTTCTTTTAATTTTATAAAATCTTATTGTTAGTTGAAGTAAAATTATAATATGGGATCCACATATTCATATTGATATTTGTTTCTACATATAAGACTTGATTCAACATATTACTTATGTACGAAATCACATTGATATTTATTAATTGATTATTAGTAGATTCTTCTTTATACTATCATACTTATCTTAATTTCATTTATAATTTCATCAATTAGATATAGTTTTTTATTTATCTAAAAAATGTAAAATGTAAAAAAATTATAACAAAAACATATTCTCATCTAATGGGATTCTTGGAGTTCTCCTCGGTGACTATCGTGTTGTCCACTCCATGTCCCTCCAGTGTATCCCGCCGGCATTCGTCATTCGATCCTCCTCCCACTTTCTTTTTTCCACCACCGACATCCACCGTTTCTTTAAGAAATTGTCGAAGTTCCGAAATGCTGAGAATGCTTCACCATAGGCGATCCCTCTGTCTTTGTTTGCAACCCTTTCTTAGTCCACACCGCCATCACCCTCGACGTAGAATACCTATGGGGTTCCATCATCGTCATCAATTCCATCCTCCAACACTCACTTTTCCCTGAGAACAAGGAGCCTTGATTTATTGATCTAGCCCAATAACCATCGCCGTTGCTGACTTGGAAGAAAACGACGGCACGTATTTAAGGAGTAAATAGATGCAGTCCTTTCGGATGACCTCTTTTGCCGACGAGCTCAATTTCTTGTGGGATCTCGACCTGATCCAAGAGCTTTCAATGTTGACCGCTGATTTCTTCTTAGCGAGAAGGTCGGAATTATTTTCGGCGAAGGAGCTGGAGGAGAGAGACAGAAATAAAGGGAAAAACTCATAACAGAGACAAAAGAAAGAAAATAAATGAGAAGGTGAGGGATGAGTTGAAATTGATTCTTCTTTTAATCTTATAAAATCTTATTGTATGTTGAAGTAAAATTATAATATAGGACCCACATATTCATATGGACCAATAACCACAATGCCACACAACCTTTTCTATTATAGTTATAACGGAAGATTTGAACTATTGGAAACCAAACATGGTTCGTGATTTTTTTCTGTTATAGTTCGTTATTCTTAGCTAATATTATTCATAGAATATTAATCAAATAAAAACAATAAATGATAATCGTTGGTATCTTAATAATAATTATACTGTCTCAATTGAGTTGGAACCTGATATGAATTTTTTTATAAGCTTGAAGCTACCATTTTAACATAAATAATAATGGAAAATTATACATGTAGTTTAATTTGTTAAAACATTGTTTAGTTAATGAACTGTCTTGCTGTGACTTTATGAATTTATATATTTTTGCTGCCTAGGGAACAGTATCATCGTTCTCTATCTAACACACATCAATTCAAGCCAACTACTTGGTCGATTGATTTTCCTCTATAAAGGAATTGTCAATTGTCTTGCTGTTACTTCCTTCTCCGTGTAGCCTTGTGACATGGACCAAGCCGACGACTGGTGTGCTTAAGGTTAACCGTGTAACAGCCCCAAATCGAGATGTTACGGTGTTGTGAATCCCAAAGGGTTCACAAGGCGTTAGGGGATAAAATATAAAACAAATAACCAATAGAAGGTAAACAAGTTATATAAAATCCAGATGTTGTAGTCATTCATAAAACATAGTATCTAAATCCACCACAAATAGAGTTAATGTCATACAAATACAACTTTATAAGAATGAAAAGTCTACAATAATTGACGTAATAAAACTCATATCTTAAATCTCGTATATAACACGGTTTTAACAATCACTTCAAAACTCTACAAAATTGCAATGGAAATACAATGATCAAATAGTTGAAAAACTTTAAAAGTAGGATTGAACCTTTATTCCCATAGACATCCACCGCTTCTTTAAGAAATGATGAGAATGCTCTACTATAGGCGTCGTCACTTCCATCCTCCGTTTGCGACCCTTTCTTAGTCCATGTTGTTGTCACCCTCAACGTAGAATACCTCCGAGGTTCCATCGTCGTCGTCACTTCCATCCTCCAACACTCACTTTTCCCTGAGAACAAGGAGCCTTGATTTATTGATCTAGACCAATAACCATTGTCGTTGCTTACTTGGAGAAAAACGGCGGCACCATATTTGAGGAGTAAGTAGATTCAGTCCTTCCGGATGACCTCATTCCCCGACGAGCTCAATTTCTTGTGGGATCTCGACCCGATCCATCCGCTTTTAGTGTTGACCGCTGATTTCTTCTTAGCGAGAAGGTCGGAATTGTTTTTGGCGAAGGAGATGGAGGAGAGAGACGGAAATAAAGGGGAAAACTCATAACAGAGACAAAAGAAAGAAAAGAAAGGAGAAGGTGAGGGATGAGTTGGAATTGATTCTTGTTTTAATTTTATAAAATCTTATTGTAAGTTGAAGTAAAATTATAATATGGGACCCACATATTCATATGGACCAATAACCACAATGTCACACAACTTTTTCTGTTAAAGTTGTAACAGAAGATTTGAATTACTGGAAATCGAACATGGTTCATGGTTTTTTTCTGTTACAATTTGTTATTCTTAGATAATAATATTCATGAAATATTAATCAAATCATAATAATTATATTGTCTCAATATTCTTCTATAATAAATGATAATTGTTGGTATTTAATAATAATTACGCTGCTCAATTGAGTTGGAACCTGATATGATTCTTTTTATAAGCTTGAAGCTACCATTTAACATAAATAATCATGGAAAATTGTACATGTAGTTTAATTTGTTAAAACATTGTTTAATTAATGAAATATTTCTATGCTAGATATCGTATACCAGAATGGATAAAAGTTTGTATATAAGCTTTTTATAGTTATTACCACACATATGTAATTTTCAATTAACAATAGTTTGATTAGTATTTTATCATCACACTTGATAATATCCATTTTTATAAATAATTTCAATAATATGTGACAACATTCAAGATTTGATGTTTTGATAATTGATAGTCTTATTAAGTTGAACTAGTGAAAGAATTTGCTAATCAAATGTTGCCAATATTTCAAAAAACTAAATTGAAAATAAATATCTTAAAGTCGTTAAAAATCGAAATTAAGAAAAAAACAATTTATTTAACAAATATATATGGTTTGAGACAACTTTTACAATAACCACTATATTGCCCTTTTAATCGTTCCAATTTGAAACCTATTATATGAATACTTTTTTCAATAATTTACTATATTAAATATATATATTGTGTTAATCAATCTAGCCCATTACATTAATATTGCTTTTATTGTTTTTTATGTTATTTGTTAAGGTAGTTGTCATGAGAATTTTACACGAACTAACTAAAACTGATAACATTATATTAATGATTTAAATAAAACTAAGAAGCATATTCTGGTTTTGATGATGATAAATAATTAGGGAACAATGGAAATCGTTTGAAGAAGAGAACAAAGGAGTGAAAGAAACATTGTGACAACAAAGAAACAGTTACGCTAAATAAATTGAAGATGTGAAACACGTGTTGTGAAGAGAATTATACAAGGGAACAGTTGGATAAGGAACAATGATGTGTGACGCATATAATGCTTAGTTGGAACATTGGAAGACTGCTGATTATGGAAACAAGATTTAAAGATTTCCTTGAAGGAAGAATACGTATTTGGCATGTCTCATGAACCCACTAAGACTGAGAGGGAACTGTCTCAGATTAAAGCTTGGATTAACAAAATTCAATATATTCTAGTTGAGCAGAAGCTTAAGGAGAAAGAGATCAACTTTTGTTGAGTCCAAATTTGGTATAGGGTACAAGGGTGAAAAGAAAGAAAGTGAAGAACATGAGTTAACTATACTTGAGCTTAGAGAGTTGACGGATAGAGACCTCTAGAGCACCAAGGATAGGAACTTTTAACTAGAGGAGAGTGTGAAAACTCTTGAGAATGTGCTGAATGCAAACCAATCCTGGTACATAGGCCAACTTGCCCATAAAATGTATCTCAAACAATCCCATGGAAACTTACCTAGTACCCTTGATCCTGTTAGAGCCAAACAACGTAGGATCCATGTTCCCAACCGCAAGTACACCTTGGGGATTATTACAAGATATGTTGGCATTGTGGGAACAATGGTCATGTTGTGAGAAATTGTGCTAAGAAAAAGAAGTTCACTGAAGAGCACATTCAGCGCAAGATCAGTAGGAGTAACAATGTTGGTTTGAATGATTATTATGATGTGTCTCCTAAAATGTTTTATGCAAGTTCTAGTGAACATCACTTTGTCTCTCAGCAACCAGGTAAAGCTAAGCTTGCCTGAGTCGTTAAACGTTAACCTTTTCAAATGCAGGATGAAGTTAAGGGGGAACTGTAACACCCCGTAATTTTAAGGGTATTTTTGAGCTTTACTCGTATGAGTTATTGTTGCAAAATAATTATATAAGATATTGTTGTAAAATATTTATATAAGATATTCGTGTAGGATAATTGTGGACTCTCAGGCGGCACCAGTACCGGCACCGGCATCATGTAAGATGGTTGGATGGCTTGGTAGCTGTGTTAGTTGGCCTGGGGAGTGTCACAAATATATGCAGGATAATTATATAAAGGATTTGTGCAAGATATTTATATAAGATATTTGTGCACGGTAATTGTGCGAGGTAATTGCTTGAGATGTTTGTGCTAGATGATGCACGAATATATTTAACCCGGAGTTAAGGAAATTAACCCAAGTTGAGTTTGGATAAGAATAAGTGAAGTCGGCCAGAAACCGCGATCAACCGCGACCTGACGCGAGATGCCGCGATCAACCGCGATCGCGGTAATGCATTTTTCAGAGGCGGTCGTCTTCCTCGAAGGCGGTTACTGTAGCTCGGTTGGGATATTTTTGGGCAAGCCAAGTGGCCCTTCGCCTTTGTCCCCTTGTCCCCTTGGAGGTGTCGGATTGGTGCTATAAAAGGAGGTGAAGACCAAACTCTTCTTCTACTCTTCTTCTTCTCTTCTTCTTCTTTTCTTCTTCTCTCTTCTCCTCTGTTCTTCCCTGTCTCGCCATTGATGCACGAGTTGTGAGCTCGGTTTTGGGCTTGAATCGAGAAGGTTCGTGGATTGGAGAAGGTTGTCAAGGTGTTAGGTGAAGCTTAGAGGTGCTTTGTGATCAAATTGAATGCAAGACGAAGCTTGAATCGATCGGGTAAATTCCCTCCCCGCCATGGAAGCTGTCGAAACTGCCACAGTTGATGAACCGCGACCGACCGCGACCTGCCGCGATCACGGTATATGTGTGTCCGAGTTGTGTTTTTGTGGTTTGGCTTTGTTTGAGCTCGTCTATTCCAGGCAAGTGGTTTTTAATTAATTTGAGATAATTGAAATCTGATATTATATTAGGTTGTATTTCTGCTAGAATCAACGCTAATATAAAAGATATACTGTAATCATGTGACTTGAGATTGTGATGTGATTTGTGATATGTTGAACTGCTTGTGATGTGTTTGTGTGAATTGTATGCCATGAGCCTTTGCTTAGTCTATTCATTAGACTAACGCTTGTATTTTATTTATCTGTAACGTCATGGGGGTGTCGTCCGTCCGTTTCGGCACATGCAGATATATTGCTGTTCAGTGAAGGCTAGAGCGACTATGAAGATGAATGGTGTTTTGTTTTCGACAACTTGTCTTGTCGCTTTGTGTTTAAAACGATTTCCGCTGTGCTATTTGCTATTTTGTATTTTGTTTATAAGTCTTCCGTTGTAAATTCTGATTTTTGTATTGATGATGTATTTGGGTCGTTTTAGGAATTGTGTAATTCCGCGACCATGTGGTTTAATAAAAGTTATGATTTTAGTATCGTAACTGTGTTTTAAGTCAGTTATGACGCCGGAAAAGCCTGGGGTGACTTCGGGGTTTACGCCCGGGGTCATCGGCAGTAACGCTTTCAAATGGGGTTAAATTTTGGGGGTGTTACAAGAACAACAAGTGGTTCATTGTTAGCGCTTGCTCATGCCATATGAAGGGAAATAGAGATCACCTCACTTCATTTCAACGACACTCTATAGGATGCATTGCCCTTGGAGACAAGAGATGCAGAGAGATAGTAGGAACATGAGAAGTTGTTTTGAATTCAAACATCAAGATAAAAGATGTCAGTTTGGCTCATCAACTTGCTTTCAATCTTTTAAGTGTAGCTCAGTTGTACGATCAAGGAGAAAATGAGACTGTCTTCACGTCTCAGGAGTGCTCCATGAGGAATAGAAAAACCAAGGAAGTAGTGTTGAAGGGAGTCTAATTCAATGATGTATACACTACTGACACAACATTCGCGCCTACAAGGGAACTGTGCTTTGCGTCTCTAGTTAAAGAGACGGAATTGTGGCATAGAAGGCTTGGACACACTAATCTTCAACTCATCCATAAAATCTACAAGAAGGAATTTGTTCGTGGTCTTCCAAATGTCCAATCTGAGATCCATGGAGTTTGTGATGCTTGTGTTAGAGGGAAACAAACACGTTCCTCTTTCAAGAGCAAATATGATGTTACTACTTCTCGCCCTCTGGAACTGATCCATATGGATCTCTATGGTCCCATGAGGATAAGAAGTCATGCATGGAACATGTATATGTTTGTTATTGTCGATGATTACTCTAGATTTACATGGACATTTTTTCTCTCTTCTAAGGAACAAGTATTCGAGACATTTGAGTCATTCATCAAGAATGTGGAGAAAAAATTGGGACAAAAGCTAAGCGGCATTCGATCTGACCATGGAACAGAGTTTAAGAATGCAACATTCCTTGACTTCTGCAGGGAACATGGCATTTCTCATAACTTCTCGGCTCCTAGGACACCACATCAAAATGGAGTGGTTGAAAGAAAGAACGGGACTTTAGAGGACATGGCTAGAACATTACTTATTGCTAGCAACCTTCCTCGAATCTTCTGGGCTGAAGCAATCAACACTTCTTGCTATATCCTTAATTGCGACATGCTTAGACCCTTACTCAATAAAACTGCTTATGAATTAATCAGGGATCGCAAGCCCAATATATCCCACTTACGTGCCTTTGTATGCAGGTGTTTCATTCACAATAATGGGAAAGACAACTTGGGGAAATTTGATCCATGTAGTGATGGAGGAATATTTCTAGGGTATGTTAAAGCAAGCAAGGCTTACAAAGTTTACAACAAGAGAACCTAGAAGATCGAAGAGAGCATTCATGTTGTCTTTGATGAACACTCAAAAGTTGTGAGTAATGATTCCAACACATTGTTCCCTGATAACGACCTTCCACGGATGCAACGTGAAGACTCATATGATGATGGTGATGATGGAAGTCATCGTGGTAATCCACTTACAGGGAACAGTGCCCGCAACGCTGGTAGGAAAACTTTAAAAGGAAAAGATAAATTTTAACACACTATCTTTTCATTTAAGTTTAAATTATACTCTTAAATATTTTATAAGGAATTTATTTGACATAAGATATAAATTTAAGTTTAAAATAAAATTATAAAAATATAATAGATTTAATAGTTCCTAATAATATGAAAGACATTTACAATAATAACCTTGCGGGTTATTACAACCTACTGGTGGTGATAACTCGGATGCACACCTTGTGCAAGATGGCCAAGTGAGTGATGTTGTAGGAACAGTCACCGAGGAAGAGATTACGAATGATGTTGACGTTCCCTTGCCTTCATCCTCAACCATTGTTACTGATGTAGTTCCTCTTCCTGTTGCAATTCCGGAATCACAAAGTTCTAGGATTCAAAAGAATCATCCAGTTGATGTTGTCATCACACATTTTGATCAAAGAGGTGCACGTTCCCAACTACATAACTTTTGTGCTTTCTATGCTCTTATCTCTTTTGTAGAGCCAAAGACCATCAAGGAAGCATTGAAGGAGCCAAATTGGATCGTGGCTATGCAAGAAGAGCTGCACCAATTTGAGAGGAACAAGGTGTGGAGATTGGTTCCCTTACCCAAGAACAAGCATGCTATTGGCACTCACTAGGTATTTAGGAACAAGCCCGATGACTGTGGAACTGTGAAAGGGAACAAGGCAAGATTGGTTGCTCAAGGATACAACTAACAAAAAGGGATAGACTATGATGAGACTTATTCTCCAGTAGCTCGAATTGAAGCCGTTCGACTTCTCATCGCTTATGCCGCCTTCAAAGGTTTCACATTGTACCAAGTGGATGTCAAACCAGCCTTTCTGAATGGCTACCTTCAAGAAGAAGTTTATGTGAAATAACCCCTGACTTTGAACATGTAGATCGTCCTGACCATGTGTATGCACTAGATAAGGCAATGTATGGCCTTAAGCAAACACCTCGTGCTTGGTATAATAGGTTGGCACAATTCCTGCTTTCCAATGGATATAAACGTGGTGCGATCTACAAGACACTGTTCCTCTTGGAACACACATGTGAGATTCTCGTAGTTCAAGTCTATGTTGATGATACTATTTTTTGTTCCACTAACCATGTACTTGTAGAAAAAATCAAAAATCTCATGAGAAGTGAATTTGAGATGAGTATGATAGGAAAATTGTCATTTTCCCTTGGATTACAAGTCTCTCAATCTTCTGAGGGAACAAGAGTACATCAACAAAAATACATCAATGAGTTGTTGAAGAAGTATGGTATGGATAAATCTAAACCCATTGATACCCCTATTTCTCCTAACACTTGTCTTGATGCAGACTTGAATGGCAAAGATGTGGATGCTACAATGTATAGAGGAATGATTGGCTCATTACTCTATCTAACGACAAGTAGGCTAGATATCATGTTTAGTGTGTGTCTTTGTGTTAGATTTCAAGCAAATCCTAAGGAGTCACACCTAATTGAAGTCAAATATATCATGCGATATTTGAAAGGGAACGATCACCTCTGCCTTTGGTATCCAAGGAGTAGTGGGTTTGAACTTGTAGGCTTTACATATGTTGATTTTGCAGGACACATTAGGGATCACGAAAGTGCATCTGGGACGACACAGTTCCTCAGCCCATGCTTAGTGATAGGTCCAAATCCTACCCCGCAAGTTACGGGTTCGGTTGTAGTACCAAGGTATCGAACTCAGGGACTATGTAGTAGTATCAATTGTCAGATCAACTAATAGATTAAGTCGTAAGTAAGAAATGTTTGTGGTTTGGTTTCAATGGTAACAAATTGTCAAGTAAAAAGGAAATAATCAGTAGGGAAGAAGCTTCCAAGGTTAGGATCCCCACAATGGTGTTTCGGCAGGTTCTAAACAGTATTTGATTAGATTTCAATATGAATGCCAATTGAAGGACCCACTATCTAATGTCAACACTACCTCTTTTCAGACGAATAGTGCATGTACCTTGACTCGACTAGCAATCACTTTCGCACAAAGATAATCTCATCAAGGTTCATTAAGTTCTGTAAAGATCAATGAACGAATAGAAACAACATTCGCTTTCGCGCTCCGCGGAATCTACTAATCCAAGAATCAATTCGATAGTCAAGCACCACAAGAGGATTAAGTCACTTTCGCACAAATAATCCTCAAGTTCTATCCTAGGGATCTATCTAGCATCAATCTTCTATTATCATTTTCTCCTTTCGGTCTCAAATTCCAATAGAAATCCTAATTATGAATCAATTAGGTCATTAAGCATCCTAGGATAGAATCAAATGTCATTCACATATTCATTCAATCAAATACCGCAATCAAACCTACCTAATTCACCATTGGATTCACCCAACCCTAGAAGAGAAGATTTAGCTAGACATGAGAGAAAGAGAGAGCAAATTCATTGAAAGAGACAACATATCAATTGTATTCCAAAAGAGATTTGGTTCTCAAACGATCCAATCTAGCAAAATCTCCAAATCTTCAACTAGGGTTTTTAGAGAGAGACTAAGTTTAGAGCATAAAAAAGTGTCTGTAATTTCGTCCCAAATCTGATAATATAGGGCTGAAGACGTTTCAGCAGAAGGAGAAAAAACCGTTACGCATGCTGACTCGGTCCACAACTCGGCCGAGTTGTGGACCGAGTTGTCGCCTGTCTTCAAAGCTGGGCGAAAACTCGCTGACTCGGTCGACAACTCGGTCGAGTTGTCGACCGAGTTGTTGACTGGTGCTTGGTGGGGTGATGACTCGGTTGACAACTCGGTCGAGTTGTCGACCGAGTTGTTGACTGTTGCTTGGTGGGGTGATGACTCGGTTGACAACTCGGTCGAGTTATCGACCGAGTTGTTGACTGTTGCTTTGCTTCTCTTCACCAGCTCGGCCATGATGACTCGGTTGACAACTCGGTCGAGTTGTCGACCGAGTTGTCGACTGTTGTTCCTTGTCTTCACTAGCTTGGTCGGGCTTCCATTCGAAGTCTCCTCGTTCGATCTTGGCACTTGTATTCCGACCATGGCGCCATCCCTTCGAGTTGTCCACTCGAGCATCTTTACTGGCAGCCCAAAAATCTTCAAAACGCCCCCAAAATATCCTGAAATCACAACAACGCAAGAGTAGACTCCGAACACTACTAATCTACTAAAACCAAATAAAACTAAAAGAAAAAGGAACAAAACAAACCAAGCTAGCGGAAATAAACGTGACCTAAACTAGTCTAAAATACATGCTATCACTTAGTCTCTTGGGGATCGAAGAAGCAAAACTCAGTTCCCTTTCCACTACTGAAGCTGAGTACATAGTTGTTGCATCATGTTGTACCCAAGTATTGTGGCTAAAGCAACAATT
Source organism: Rheum nobile (assembly GCA_027886185.1). Taxonomy (NCBI): domain Eukaryota; kingdom Viridiplantae; phylum Streptophyta; class Magnoliopsida; order Caryophyllales; family Polygonaceae; genus Rheum; species Rheum nobile. The sequence goes on from WOAB01000135.1 coordinate 1,532,536, forward strand.
GGAGGATTTTGGTATGTCTCTTGGCACTGTTCCCATTATGTGTGATAATACTAGTACTATCAACATTTCCAAAAGTCTTGTTCATCACTCACATACTAAGCATATTAATATTCTTCATCATTTTCTACGTGATAATCTTGAAAAAAAATTATAAGAATGGATCATTGCAGGACAGAAGATCACGTTGCTGATATCTTCACTAAAGCACTAGATAGAAAACCCTTTGAGCATTTGTGAATGCTCCTTGGGATGATCTCTATAAATTAAGGAATTCCATGTCCACTATTCTCTCAATGATTGGCTAGATCGATCAATCTTAATCAGGGAACACATTATGTGCAGCTGATTAATTGATAAATGTTAGTTCATAATTCTCTACTATGTGCTATATGTTACATGATATCATCAATTCTTGCAAAACACTATACTTGATCTTGTGTGCTTCAACTTAATATGATAACATCTTATTTTTTGCTAATGCAACCAATTTGATTATCTGAACCCTCATTATAAGTCAAAGTGATAATTGATTATTAAACCTACCTAAGACATGATCTAGATAAACGTTCTCTATGAACCTTCTTTGTTTACCATTTCTACTAGGTATAATTATATGGATCATCTTTGTTCCCACCTTTTTTTTGTTTGGATATATCTTTGCTTTTTGTGTGAACTCAATTAAATATTCAAACTATCCTTTTATATCCACTCAAGAGCATTAGAGTCGAATCAAAGAAACATTGTTTAAGGGGAAACAGAGAATGGAACACTGATATTGGGAACAGTTTGAGGAACCTTGGATTTTGCAGGTGAACGTTGCTTTAGTGAGAAGTTTGCATTGAATTTTGATTTGATGGCACTTCAGAAAGAAACGGCTACTTTGCTACAAAAAAGAGAGGAAAAAGAGCAGTTACTAGAGGAGAGAGAAAAGATTTGGTTGCAGGTTTGGATAAAGATCTCTACAAGATTTTTGGTAAGTGTGTTCTCTGATTTTCCATAATTACCTTTTGCCTATTATCTCACCCATCTATATATACTTATCCTTTCCTTAAACCCAAATCACCTTGCTCTCTTGTTCACAATCTCTCTTGCTCTCAAAGATTTCAAAGCTTTCCTTAGCTATCTGCTGCCACCAAACCCTACTCACCTCCACCGCTCCCTCTCTCAAACTAAACCCAAGGGCCACCTCAAGCTCAACCTCTGTTCCCACCGAGGTCAACTCTCCTCCAAAGGACAAAGCTGCTGAAAAGGATGAGGCTATGGCCAAAGTGGAAGCCGATTTGGAGGCTTACCCACTTGATGTTGTTGGCCAGTAAGAAGCGCAAGAACACCATCGGCTCCGAAGATAGTGAAGAGGAAAAAGATGTGATGATTACTGGGGAACAAAGAGTGTCCATAAAGTTCTCCACCCCAACCAAGTCCGATGTCGGCGAAACCACTCTTGGAACATTGAAGACAAGGTTGCGATCAGCGAAGAAAGTAGAGAAGAAGAAGGCGAAGATCGAGGAACAGTCCTCTACTCCATACTTTACTGATGGGAAGAAGATTCTCCCACACATTTTGATCCCAGAGAGTTTCCTCACTGAGAATGGCTTCGAGGAAGTCCTGGATAGACTCAAGCTCCAAGGCTGGGAACATCTTTTCTCCAACTGCATCATGGTCAACCAAGATCAGGTTCGCGAGTTTTATCACTTATTTCAACTCAACACTTCTTCTTTGATGGTGGGAACATCGTCAATTTATGGGGAGGAAACTGTTGTTTACCATCTCCAACGTCGCCCGCTTGTTGGGTGTTACCACTGATGGGTATTAGGACATTCCTGGTGACAAAATTATTGCTGCAGATAAAGAGGCCAAAGAAGCAAGTGCAAAATGCCTCTTAAACTCCAAGTCAGGTGTCACACATGTCTCTACTCTGACTCTGCCTCATCGAATAACACATCATATCATCATGAAAGTTGTCATTCCTAGGCAAGAAAAGAGGAATGCCATCACTGCCACCGATCTGCTGCTGCTGGATAGGTTTTGGTACATGGAAAAGTGCACATCGAAGGCTCACTCTCTTGCCTATCCCAATCTAATCAAGCTCATTTTGCAGAAAGAAGGAGTTTATCGGTATAAAGGTGAAGTTCCCTCGACCACTGAGTTGGACATGGTGAACATTCAAAAGATGAAGTATCAAGGTGATGATAAGGGAACTTTGCCCACGTCCGAGATCATCAAGCGCAAAATCGGTGAAGGAACTTCAAGAGACAGCTTTGTGCAAAGTCAAATGTTAGCTGAATTGCGTGAGATCAAGAGCATCATGTCGTTGATTCTCGAGTATTTCCTCAATAAGGACAAAGAACATAAGGATGATTTTGAATCTTGAGTGGACCCTTTTTCATCCTAGCCCATTATTCCTATCTTCTCTTGTTTTTCTTATATTTTGTTATTGTTTTGTTTGCTCTATGATTTTGTGTTACTGTTTGTCAAGTTTTTCCATGATAATTGTAAACATTTGCTTGTGGATAATATTGAACTTATATTTTGATATTAATTTTCTGCACTAGATATGGTGTTCCACTGGTTACTTTTGATCTTTTGATGATGCCCAAAGGGGGAAGTGTGAAAAATTATGCGATGAACTCAGTGAAGAGAGGTAACAGTTTATTCTTCCTAATTCTTTATGATTTTTTAATGATACTAGTGTTGAGGGGGGACGATGATGCAACTTGAAGGTATGAACTGCATTTATTCATTTGATACAAAATTTTGCTTAAACTTAATCTTAGATGCATAATGATTAATATTGACTTGCTTATTACTATCTGGTTTTGATCGAACAATTTTTGAATAGGTTTGTCATCACCAAAAAAGGGAAAATTATTGGAACCTTGACGTTCCCTCTGGTTTTGATAATGATAAACACCATTAGGTTTTATGGTTTATGTTGTTTCTATGAGTTTCATGTTTAGAATTAGGGAATAATGGAAACCATGTGAAGATGAGAAACAGAGGAGTGAAAGGAACGTTGTGACAACAAAGGAACAGTTACACTGAGAAAATTGAAGATGTGAAACACATGTTGTGAAGAGAATTATACAAGGGAACACCTGGATAAGGAACAATGTTGTGTGACGCAAATAATGCTTAGCTGGAACCTTGGAAGACTGTTGATTATGGAAACAAGATTTAAAGATTTCTTTGAAGGAAGAAGATGTATTTAGCATGTCTTAGGAAGAATACATATTTAGCATGTCTTAGGATATTTTGTTTAGTTTAGTGATGTGACCCTGCCTCCCATGACGGCCCAAGACGAGGAAGAAGCCATGAGCCTACGCTCAAAGGGCCTAGTAACAAGGTCTAGGTCCAAGGCCATCGCCGCCGCCGTCGCGTCACTTATCGCATGCGCCGCCGCCAGCCAAGGAATCCCAGAGACCAATCCAAGGCTCGTCGTCCTCGCCACCATCGGAAGTTCTGAAGACTGTGAAAAGGCCGCGTTCTTTTGAAGACTGTGCCACCTCGTCGTCTCACGCGATGATCTCGTCAAAGCCTTCAACGCGTCCATGAGTTTCACGCGTTCTTTTTAAGACATAATCTATATTTGGTATTTCCAGCTTGCATTAGATAGTTTCCTTATTTGCAACGTTTTAGATAGTTTCCTTATTTATATCGTTTAGGATAGTTTCCTTTTATCTTTTAGGGTTTGTGCCTTTTGCATGCTTGCATGGGCTAGCCCTTAGGCTCGTTTCGACCCAAGCCCATTAGGTCTTGGTCGAGACTCATTCCCTATTTATACCCTACTTTGTACTCTTTGTTTCTCATGTTCAAGTTAAAGTTCAAGGTTTAAAGTCGAGTGTTAATCCCTCCTGCCCTTGATCGGATGGCACCCTTATCCCTCTCATCCCCATTCACTACGCCGCCGACGCTACGGCAACCACTCGATCTCCATCGAGCTTATCCCCTCCGCAGTCGACGCTACGACATCCGCAGTCGACGCTACGACATCCGCAGTCGACGCTACGACACCCGCAGTCGACGCTACGCCACCAACGACTTGTTCCATCAAGTTGTCTATTCCTCCATTCAATCGCTTCCGACACCGCCATCATCTTTCCATCAATCATCACCACCGTGATCACCACCACTTTCAACATCGAGTTCTTCAACGCGTACAGCATCATCTTCACCAACTGAGACGTTCAGACGTGACTTCCCAACCAAGACTAGATCCAAGGCGCCACCTTTGGCAATTCGGCTTGTCATAGGAGACAAGGACACATCAACTGGTATTAGAGCCCATCAGTCTTGTAAGTCATGAACTCAAGTTCCAATTTTGTTCACATAATTTTTCTGGCCCCCATCGTCTTCTTTTCATATTATCGCGTTCATTGAGAAAGAAAAAAACCAAAAATTTTCCATCTTTGCTCACCCTTCGGTTTCTACAAGGTAATACCTTGGCCGATTTTTTTTTCTTGTTCCCCAAGTTTTGGTGTGTTAGGTCTGTTGTTATCTTGCATGCTAGAATATTTTGTTTCCTTTTCCTACGTGGATAGAGTTTCCTTGTTTGCTTGATTTTGCTTTTTAGTTAAGTTTATCAATTTCCTTATAAGATATCATCAAAATCTTATCTTCTCTCTCCTCTCTCTACAAAGATCACACTTGTGATATTCTAGTTACTTAGACCTTTTTTATTTTGTTTCCTTTTGCAATCCGCAAAGATCAAAAGATAAGATATCGGATATAAAAAAAATATCAAAAAGATATTCAAAAAAAAAAAAGTTTCCAAAGTTAGGTAAAGCCAAAATAAGGCAACCCTAACTCCCTCACCCAGGTCTAAGCTCATCTTCTCAATCTCTCCATCGTCTAGGTAGCTTCCTAGAAGGTGATTTCTTGCTACTCGGTTGCTTTGTTTACGTTTGTTTAGGGTTTCAATTTGTTCTTGTTTGTTTGATTGCAACTTGCTTGATACACCAACTCTTGAGCAAGCCAAGCCGCCCTCACGACAAGCCCAAACAAGCCCTGCCTACGTGAACTTTGTGACTTGACTAGTGATTTGCTTGATTGTTGTTCTGTGTTGTCTTTTGGTTCGTTTTTACTCCCATGTCTGGCCGTCTTGTTATAGGTACGATGCAGATTGGGTCCAGTCAAGACGACCGCGATGTCGACAACACAAACCGAGATCAACCCCCACAGTTGGTTCTACATCAGGACCAACCACCACAAGACCAACAACGCGATCCAATCATGGAGTTATCCGAAGATCAAACCTTGATCCAGGCTCTAAGACAAGAGATCGCGACTTTGAGAGCCCAACCCCCAGTGGCACCCATCGTGCCAACTCATAACCCCCCAAGTGCTATGGACGCGTCGCCTCCACCTAGAGCTAGTGATGCGGGTCCATCAAAGACGAAAGTCGACAAAGGCAAAGGCAAACTGCATTCGACATCTCAACATCAACCACAACTCAACAGAATGCAGAGTGTCATCCAGAGTCGCCATGGCTTCGTTTCCCACGCGGACCGCTATGTCACCAGAGCCACACATGTTGGCTTCGACGACGGCTCCGACTACGACCACGACGCCGAGGATGATCGAGCTGAGTACTCTGAACCTTACCATTTTGATGACAGGTATGCCTCTCGGAGAACACAGCGCCGTGTGCAAGCCTCTACACCACGCGATGGCCGACGTCGTCACGCTACCCAAATCGACGCGACGCCGAGAAGACCCAGCCGCCGCGATGGTGGAGCTGCCCCCCGCGATGATCATTTGAGGACACCCCCTACTCAGCAACGCAGCCATGATGTACGCGATCATCTACGACACCAAAGTGTCCGGACACCGCGTTATGACGATGGCTACGCGTCGATCACACCCAATGTCCAAGACGACTTTGACGAGTATGATGACGAAGAGATCGAGGACTCAAGTATGGTCAATCCATTTTTTTCCATCCACCTCTTGGAAATCCCATTGAGTTGCAGGATCACCCTTCGGATTGGATGCCTTCGTCGCGTCTCCGACCCAGAGGAGAACGCGTTCCTGACATTGGCGGCGAGCGCCGCGATGTTCAGCAGAGAGACAATCGACGCGACAACTATGATCCCCAGCCACGAAGACGTCAACGCGATGACGCCTATGCGCCCAGGGATGACTTTGTCCGCGAAGATCGCGAACAACGCGATAGACACCAAGTTGGACGCGATAGACCACATGGATTGCACGCCATTAACAACCCTCTTTATGACGCTGCACCAAACAACGCGTTCAACCCAGCCCCAGAACAGCCTCGATACCAGCGACCCCACGTCAAGGTAAAAATCGAGCATTTTCATGGTGAATACAACCCCTCTGTGTTTCTTGAATGGGTGCAGGCTACAGAGTACACTCTCCGCTATAATCGTGTGCCACTTGAGGACCATGTTGACGCCGCGATGCTTAGCTTACGAGGAGCCGCCCGCGTGTGGTGGCATGGGTTCGAAGATGACTGCATTCGACGCCATAGAGCATGAGTCACAGAATGGCATCAATTAGTCTACGTAATGACCAGGAAATACGTGCCTCCAGACTACCGGAATCAAATGCGATTGGACATTTCCATGGCTCGCCAGGGATCGATGACTCCACTCGAGTTCTTTTCCAAGCTTGAAGACATGTATTACAAGGCCAACATCTCTGTTGCACCATCTACTCTGAGGACCAAATTCTTGAGTGGCTTGAACACTAACATCCGTGATCAACTCGAGATTTTGCCCATCAAATACATGAACACACTCACCCACACGGCGATGCAAATTCATGCACAATTATCTCGCCGGAGGTCTTACACATATTCCAGTGGCCAACAAAGGTATTCTTGTAACTCTAGTGGTTTACCTTCTACTAATGTTCGCCCTAGTGCCTCTACCACAGTCGCGTCTAGCCAAGCCCCCAAAGCAAAGACCATGCCACCGGCCACCGCGCCGCGACAGAACGCGCCAAGACAGGCGCCAGTGAACAATAATCGTGTGCGTGATATTGAGTGTTACAAATGTGGTGGAAGAGGCCACTACAAGAAAGATTGCCCTAATGCTCGCCAAGTGTTGTTCTCCACAGCCGCTGCCGGCTACGAGTCTTGTGAGGATGAGGAGGCCACACTTGACGCGATCCCTGAAGACAATGCAGATGAGGATGAAGACGCGTATGACTGCGAACCCACATCTCTGCATGCGGGCACACCATTGAGCTTGGTGACGCGTCGTCTCCTCACCGTCAAGGAAGCCAACTTAAGCGATCAACGCGAGAACTTGTTCCACACAAGGGCTCTAGTGCAAACAGCTTCCTTGAGTGTCATTATTGATGGAGGCTCTTGTGCAAATATTGTGAATGAGAAGGTTGCCAACCACTTCAAATTGCCTACAACTCCTCATCCACAACTGTATGCCCTCCAATGGATTTCTTCAAGTCCAGGTAACATAGTATCTCGCCAATGTTTAATTTCTTTTTCTATAGGCCAATACTGTGATTCTATTCTTTGTGATGTCATTGCAATGGACGCCACCCATATTTTGCTTGGGCGCCCATGGCAATTTGACAGACGCGTGCTCCATGACGGGTATTTGAACACTTATGTGTTCAATTCCACGGGAAGCGTGTCACTTTGCATCCAATGTCTCCTCATGAGATCTTGTAGGACCAGGTAGAACGTGATCGCCAGAAGGCCATAGAGACCGCGTCCACTACGTCCAAATTTGGTCACACTTCGCCTTCTCCAGGCACTAGCAAGAAGAAGCCAAACACCCAAGCTGGGACACCAAGTGCCCCGCCTCATTCGTTGCCCCCAGCGCATCCTTTGCCAGGATCATGTGAGCAATGCGTTCTTTTGGCCAGGCCTAGTGACCTCATTGCATGTGTCACTGGCAAAGTGCCATGTTTTCTACTTGTGCCAACCCCATGCATACCAGAATCGTCGAAGAACGCGGTCTTACCATCATCGATCGCGAAGTTGCTTGACACGTTTCGCGACGTATTCCCAGATGAATTGCCACACTAGTGGAAAAAACCCTAATAGAGGCGGGCATTTGGACACTTATTGAGGCGAACACCGTTCGCTTCAAATGAGGGGGCTGCAACAAGTGGGGACCCTTTTTGAGGCGGGCAATATACGCCTCTAAAAGCCACTTGTTGAGGCGGGCCTGTATATGCCCGCCTCAACAAGTGCCTCACTATGGCGCCAAAGTGAGGCACTTTTAGAGGCGGGCCTATGTAGGCCCGCCTCAACAAGTGCCTCACTTTGGCGTCATAGTGAGGCACTTGTTGAGGCGGGCCTATAGAGGCCCGCCTCAACAAGTGGCTTTTAGAGGCGGGTCTCCATAGACCCGCCTCTAAAACAACGCAACAGATTTATGATACACCATATTTCACCAGAGTACAGTCAGGTTCCTGATTTTATTCACAGATTTATGATGCACCATCAACAAGTTATTTCAACAATTCGAGTACAACAACGCAACAGATTTATGATGCACCATACACACATTAAATTTGCAGAATAGATTCTTGATTTTATTCACAGAATAATATACAACAACACAACAGATTTCACCAGAGTACAGTCAGGTTCTCAACAACATTTTACATGACAAGTACAAACAAGTTCAATCCGATAATAAATACTTCGATGTAAAATATTGTGCCCATTGCTCACGAACAACATCCATTTCTTCATAAGTATACACTGTCTTCCTCTTAGGATATAGCTTCATAAAAAAACACAGAAATTATTGACACAAAACACAAATACTATCAATATATAGTTAGTTAAGTTACATACCTTATCTAGTCGCTCATCAGAGTCCTCGAGTCCCGTGACTATCTCTAACATGAACTTCATGACATAATAGCCACACTCGGTTCCGCTGCTTTGTTGAGCGCACTAATTACACAACATAAGGGGGTTGTCTTAGATACAAGGCCTTTGATTATAAATAAACAAACCTAAAGCGTTTAAAATGCTATATGTACCTCTATATTGCAGACTCTCAACGTCTTACGTTTTCCTATTGATTTATCGCACTTCCCACCTTGATACTTAAACACTTGAAATGCCCTAGGAAATCAACATAATACAGTCACGAAACTGATATTGTTAATATTCCCAGAATATGTCTTTTACCTTGGGCAACTGCACGCCATCTAGGATCAACATTGTCTACCACATAAAAAATCTGCTTAGCTTGTGATGCTAGGATGAATGGCTCGTCACTATCACTTAATCGGTCAAAGTTTACCAATGTCAAACCCGGATAAATTTCATCTTGCTTCACCCCGTTAGGGTTGTTGACCCACTTGCACCGGAAAACAGGGATTGTAAAATTGTTATAATCAAGCTCCCATATTTCTTCGATAACACCATAATACGATTGTATCGCATCAACCGGTCTTTTGTCCTTAGCGCTCGCATAGACCCTAGATGATGCAACAACCTTCACTCTACTATTCTGCACCACACTCTTTTCATCTTGTCTTCTAGTGTAGAATGTGAACCCATTGATATCATACCCTTCGTAAGACCGAACACATAGTCGAGGACCCCGAGATAACCACTTGATCGTATCAGAAACGTCATGTTCTTTCCTAAGTTCCTCAGCTACTTCCTTCTTAAACCAATCAACAAATGTGCGATTATGTTCCCGCATCAAAGCTCTTTCATTCAATTTTGGATTATTGTGTTGCAATTCAAGGCAATGCTTTTCTATGTAAGGATTGACCTCTGTAAGATGCTGCAACACACAAAGATGTGCCTTAATCTTCCTTTCAGATGGAGGAGATATCACATTTTTACCAATTACTCCATCTCCTTCAAGCCTCCCTGCATGACGAGATTTTGGAAGACCTATTGGATGAAGCCTTGACAAAAACTCAGCTGCGTATTGAGATATCTCTTCATGAAGGACTCCACGAATGATACTACCCTCTGGATTCGCCCGATTCTTTGCTTTGTCCTTTAAACTGCCAAAAAATCTCTCAAAAGGATACATCCATCTTAAATACACCGGACCACATAACTTGATTTCTCGAACCAAATGAACAATTAAGTGCACCATTATGTCAAAGAAAGACGGCAGAAAGTACATTTCAAATCGACACAAAGTTTCAACAATATCAACGTGGAGAGCATCCAATATTTCCGGATCAATAACCTTAGCACATATGGAACTGAAAAACACGCACAATTTTGTTATAACATGTCTCACATGTTTCGGCAATATCCCACGAAGTGCGATCGGCAAGAAAACATTAATCAATACATGACAATCATGAGACTTCATACCAATCAACCGAAGGTCCGAAAGAGAAACTAGACGTTTTACATTTGACGAATATCCCGATGGAACCTTAATGCCATGTAAGCACTCACAAAACACCTTTTTCTCCTTTCTTGACATTGTGTAACAGGCCGGAGGCAGAAAAGTCTTTTTACCATCCGATTTTACAACGGGCCATAAATCTGGTCGAATATTCCTCTCTTTCATATCAAAACGAACTTTCTGATTGTCTTTCGTCTTTCCGGGTATATTTAGCAATGTCCCAATTATAGCATCACAAACATTTTTTTCAATGTGCATCACATCGAGACAATGCCTAACCGATAAATCTTTCCAATAAGGAAGATCCCATAGTATAGACGCTTTCTTCCATAAAACACCCTTTTCAGAGACGGACTTGAAGCCCTTGCCGTATTTGGTGTCAACATTTTTAATCCGTTCATAAACCTGTGATCCTGTCAAAGGTGTACGAGCTACTCCTTTCTCGGTGTACCCATTGAACTCCTTCTTCTTTTTACGGTAAGGGTGATATCGACTAAGGAACTTCCGGTACCCTAGATACACATTTTTCCTGTAATTTTTCAAGTAGGCGGGTTTCATATCTTCTTCACATATAGGGCATGCTTGTTCTCCTTTGGTTTTGTACCCAGACAAGCTTCCATATGCCGGAAAATCATTTATGGTACAAAAAACCATAGCTCACAAGGTAAAGTTTGAGTTGGTGTATGCATCGAACATTGGAACACCTTCATTCCACAGTAATTTCAAATCATCAACAAGTGGAGTCAGATACACATCTATGTCATTCCCAGGTTGCTTAGGCCCGGAGATGAGGAGTGATAACATGATAAATTTGCGCTTCATACACAACCATGGAGGAAGATTATAAATCGCTAGAAGAACTGGCCATGTGCTATGTTGGCTGCTTAGAGTGCCATATGGATTCACACCATCTGTACATAAAGCAAGCCTCAGATTCCTATCCTCATCACCAAATTCAGAATATTTCTTATCAATATTTCTCCATTGAGGAGAATCAGTAGGATGTCTAAGGAGTCCATCTTTCTTTCTCCCTTCCGCATGCCACCTCAGATTTTTTGCTTCCTTCTTTAACGAAAACAAACGCTGAAACCTAGGTATTATCGGAAGATACCACATAACCTTAGCTGCTGGGCCCCTCTTAGCCGAATTTACCCCTTTACGCTTGTAACGAGATGCACCGCACTTTGGACACTCATTCAAATTTTCATGTTCATTTCTGTAAAGCATACAATCATTTGGGCAAGCATCTATCTTGACGGCCTCTAAGCCTAAGGGACACATCAATTTCCTGGCATAATAAGTAGAGATAGGCATCTCATTGCCTTCTGGTAAAAATTCACCCAACCATTCCAATAAGGTGTTGAAACTTCCATCAGTCCAACCAGAAGCACATTTCAAGTTGTAAAGTATTGACACAGCCTCTAACTTGCTAAATTTTGTACACCCGGGATACAAGGGAGTCTCTGCAGCCTTTGATACTTGTTCGAACATCTGAGGTCGTTCGTTCAAGTGATCTCTCACCCCATCCATCATCCCATTTATTTCATCATCTTCTTGGTCATCATCATCATCCATCTCATTATTCTCAGCAATATCAGCATCACTATCATCAGTGTCTACCCGAACATCAAACTCATTGACACTAGAACTTGGACGATCAGGTATTTTCTCACCATGCCAAAACCAAACATGGTAATCTTGTTTGAAACCACGACGAAATAAATGATCCTCAATCTCATCAATATCATCTAACCGCCTTATATTCTTACAATCACGGCATGGACAATAGATTTTTTCGGCTTTCGTACTCCGTTGGTGTGCTAAAGCACATCTAATGAACTCCTCAACCCTACTCAGGTATTGTGTCGTAGTATGATCACCGTACATCCAAGGATGACTCATTTCTAGTAATAAATGCAAAACAAGGAAGATTTAATATCATTTCTAATAACTATCCCGCCAAGGGCCTAAATTATGAATTCTATCCCGCCAAGGGCCTAAATAGATAATAATACGCAACTAAGCAAGAAAAAATACAAACTCAACTATCCCGCCAAGGGCCTAAATTATGAATTCTATCCCGCCAAGGGCCTAAGGAATTAGGGTAGAAGTATTACCTTGACCCAATATCGATCCTTCAAGACAATGCCTCTATCAACCTGCAGAATGTAATTTCCCCAATTAAATAAACTGTAAAAATGTGATCCTTTAGTATATTACATCCTCATTGCCTTCAATGCACGAGCTTTAAACACAAAAAATACACAAATTCGTACAAGCTTTAAACACAAAATACACAAATACGAAATCAGTATTAGGCCCGCCTATTAGAGAAACGCATATTCATAGGGGCATTTCATCAAACACCTTCAATGCACGAGCTTTACACACAAAAATACACAAATTCGTACAAGCTTTAAACACAAAATACACAAATTCGAAATCAGTACATTAGGATTTGCTCGTATTTTACTTCTCCAAATCCGTACAAGCTTCAGTACTTATGATTTTACTTCTCCAATTACTTCTCCAATTCGATATGAACCTAAATAAAATTGTAAATGTGTTTGATGAAATTAAAGTAAAATAGGGTGTTAGATGTGCTTACCGGCCAGCGGAATCGGGTGAGGAAGTCGGAACTCTGGTGAAACCGAGTGCTCGGCGAAAGGAGAGGAAGTCGGAGCTCGGCGAAGACGACGATATACACAAATTCGAAATCAGTACACTGAATGTTAATAATTTAATTAGGATAGACTTATAGAGGTGGGCCTAATATGCCCGCCTCTATAAGCTGAATGTAATGAGGAAATAGAGGCGGGCCTCTTTATGCCCGCCTCTATTGCATACATTTGTTGAGGCGGGCTATAATATGCCCGCCTCAACAAAAGTTAATAGAGGCGGGCTTTTTCGCCCGCCTCAATTATGTACCATTAGAGGCGGGCCTACATTTGGCCCGCCTCTAATACTTTAGCGGGAATATTTTTTTGGAAACTTTTTGAGGCGTATAATTATTTGCCCGCCTCAATAGATTTTTTTGAGGCGTATAAAATAATTATCCGTCTCAAAAACCTGAAAAACTGATTGCATAGGTCGTTGTTGAGGCGTTTTGTAATATGTACGCCTCTAAAAGGGAGCCTCAAAAAGTGTTTTTTCCACTAGTTCCACAAGGTTTACCTCCCCTGAGAGGCATTGAGCACCAGATTGATCGTGTTCCAGGTGCTTCTTTGCCCAACCGCGCTGCTTATAGAGCTGGTCCAGAAGAGACCAAAGAACTACAGCGCCAAGTCCAAGAATTGTTAGATCGCGGGTACATACGGGAATCTCTTTCCCCTTGTGTTGTGCCTGTGATCCTTGTGCCCAAGAAAGATGGCACCTGGAGAATGTGTGTTGATTGTCGTGCCATAAACCAGATCATAGTCAAGTATAGGCACCCTATTCCCCGCCTTGATGATATGCTTGATGAACTTCATGGCGCGACACTCTTCTCCAAGATTGATTTGAAGAGTGGTTATCACCAGATCAGAATGAAAGAAGGTGATGAATGGAAGACGGCATTCAAAACCAAGTATGGGCTCTACGAGTGGCTTGTCATGCCCTTTGGGCTCACGAACGCGCCCAGCACCTTCATGCGCGTGATGAACCACGTGTTGAGAGCTTTCCTTGGCAAGTTTGTTGTCGTTTATTTCGATGACATCCTTGTGTATTCCCGGAGCCTAGAAGACCATGTTGCTCACCTTCGCCAAGTGCTCGAATGCCTTCACCAAGAGAGCCTGTTTGCAAATCTGGCAAAGTGCTCATTTTGCTCCGAGTCCACCAACTTTATGGGCTATATTGTGAGTAGCGATGGTTTACGCGTTGACGAGGCAAAGATCGCGGCCATCAAGGACTGACCCACGCCTACAACTCCGACGCAAGTGCGAAGCTTTCTAGGTCTCGTGGGCTTTTATCGGCGTTTTGTATGTGACTTTTCCTCCATTGCCACGCCACTTCACGAGCTCACCAAGAAAGGAAGAACAGTTTTGTGGCAGGATTCCCATGAACGCGCCTTCTCCGCCTTGAAGACCGCGTTATGCCATGCGCCATTGCTCCAGCTTCCAGATTTCACCAAACACTTTGAAGTAGAGTGTGATGCCTCTGACATAGGCATTGGTGATGTGCTACACCAAGAGAAGAGGCCAATTGCCTACTTCAGTGAGAAGCTCACAGGAGTCACTCTCAATTACCCCACCTACGACAAAGAGCTTTATGCCTTAGTACGTGTGCTGAAGACTTGGCAACACTACCTCTGGCCGCGTGAGTTTGTCATCCACAGTGATCATGCCGCATTGAGCTACTTGAAGAGCCAAGCTCACCTCAATCACCGCCATGCTCGCTGGGTGGAGTTTCTGGAGACATTCCCTTATGTCGTTGTTCACAAGAAAGGGAAAGATAACATCGTTGCTGACGTGCTGTCTCGCAGGTATGTTCTCTTGACTCAAGTGCAAACTAAGATTTTGGGTTTTGCTTTGATTAAAGATTTATATGCTAGTGACTCGTTCTTTGCCCCTATTCTTGAGCACTGCCTGAGATCGCGTGAGTTTGAGACGTTTTACCTTTCTAAGGGTTATTTGTATAAAGCTAGTCGTCTATGCATTCCTAGATCTTCCATTAGGCTCCTATTGATTGAGGAAGCACACGCGAGTCGTGGACACTTTGGGATTAGGAAGAACTTAGACGTGCTGCGAGAACATTTCTTTTGGCCTAACATGACCCACCAAGTGACTAGGTTTTGTAGGAGTTGTGTGACTTGCCAGAGAGCCAAAGCTAAGTCTAGTCCTCACGGCCTCTACACTCCTTTGCCCATTCCGAGTGCTCCCTGGGAAGATTTGTCTATGGATTTCATCACGGGTTTGCCCCTCTCTAGACGAGGTAAAGACTCTATTTTTGTGGTCGTAGATAGATTTTCTAAGATGGCACATTTTATAGCTTGTAAGACCACCCATAGTGCTAGTGAGATTGCTGATTTATTCTTTGAGCATGTGGTGCGTCTTTATGGAGTCCCGTGTACCATTGTTAGTGACAGGGATTCTAAGTTTGTTGGTCATTTTTGGAGAACTCTTTGGGGAAAGCTAGGAACCAAATTCTTATTCTCAACTAGCTACCACCCCCAAACCGATGGCCAAACGAAGGTCACCAATAGAACTCTAGGAGCCCTCCTTCGCACAATGCTCAAAGCCAACCCTAAGCGTTGGGAGGACTTACTATCCCTTGTTGAGTTTTGTTACAATAGATGCAGGCACATGGCGACCAAGTTGACACCATTCGAGGTGGTGTATGGCATGAACCCCTTGACACCACTGGATTTGTCGTCGCGCCCTCTCCGAGACCCCGTGCATGTCTCCGCCTCCAATCGCGCTGAGCAAGTCCAAGAGCTTCATCGAAAGACCAAGGAGCAACTGGAGAGGAGAGCCGCACAATATGCCTCGTAGAAGAATTCAGGCCGCCGACGCATCGTCTTTGCCCCCGGAGATCTTGTTTGGGTGCATCTATGAAAAGAGAGGTTTCCCTCACGGCGAAAACACAAACTGGCACCGCGTGGAGATGGCCCCTACCACGTGATAAAGGCCATAGGGGACAATGCTTATCAACTCGACCTCCCACCAGATTTTGGAGTCCACGCGTCCTTCAACATGGCAGACTTGACTCCATATGTTGAGCCAGAGTTTGATGATGGTGAAGCGGGGACGCTTCACAGCCAAGTGGGGGAGGGTGATGTGACCCTGCCTCCCATGACGGCCCAAGACGAGGAAGAAGCCATGAGCCTACGCTCAAAGGGCCCAGTAACAAGGTCTAGGTCCAAGGCCATCGCCGCCGCCGTCGCGTCACTTATCGCACGCGCCGCCGCCAGCCAAGGAAGCCCAGAGACCAATCCAAGGCTCGTCGTCCTCGCCACTATCGGAAGTTCTAAAGACTGTGAAAAGGCCGCGTTCTTTTGAAGACTGTGCCACCTCGTCGTCTCATGCGATGATCTCGTCAAAGCCTGCAACGCGTCCATGAGTTTCACGCGTTCTTTTTAAGACATAATCTATATTTGGTATTTCCAGCTTGCATTAGATAGTTTCCTTATTTGCAACGTTTTAGATAGTTTCCTTATTTATAGCGTTTAGGATAGTTTCCTTTTATTTTTTAGGGTTTGTGCCTTTTGCATGCTTGCATGGGCTAGCCCTTAGTCTCGTTTCGACCCAAGCCCATTAGGTCTTGGTCGAGACCCCTTCCCTATTTATACCCTACTTTGTACTCTTTGTTTCTCACGTTCAAGTTAAAGTTCAAGGTTTAAAGTCGAGTGTTAATCCCTCCTTCCCTTGATCGGACGTCACCCTTATCCCTCTCATCCCCATTCACTCCGCCGCCGACGCTACGGCAACCACTCGATCTCCATCGAGCTTATCCCCTCCGCAGTCGATGCTACGACATCCGTAGTCGACGCTACGACACCCGCAGTCGATGCTATGCCACCAACGACTTGTTCCATCAAGTCGTCTATTCCTTCATTCAATCACTTCCGCCGCCGCCATCATCTTTCCATCAATCATCACCACCGTGATCACCACCACGTTCAACATCGCATTCTTCAACGCGTACAGCATCATCTTTACCAACTGAGACGTTCAGACGTGACTTCCCAACCAAGACTAGATCCAAGGCACCACCTTTGGCAATTCGGCTTGTCACAGGAGACAAGGACACATCATTTAGGTAGATATCTTCCGTTGTTACCTTATATAGCGATTTCCTAGCTATTTGGTTATTTGGTAAGAAATCTTTCCTAACCCTATCTATAGATGAGCATACCTTAGGGTAAGGTATCTCAGCACACACAACCGAAGTTTATAAGGAGCTTACTGCAAAGTTGAGATCAAAATCAATCCAAAGGCAAGGTACGAGTTTAGTACTTGCTTAGAGTTTCTTGTGTTCTTGTTTATTTCTGAGTTGATTACACTCAAGGTCTAGAAGCCTAGGATCTATGTGAGAATAGGTGGAGAGAAGACTTGTGAGATTGTATGACTTATTAATAAAACAAGTATACGTTTGAAATCCTCCTAGGGTAATAGTGTAACACCTAGAGGTAGAGGTTTTTCTCAAGCCAACTACTTAGTTGATTGAGTTTCCTTTATAAAGGAACTGCATTGCTGTTACTTTTTGAATGTATATATTTCCGTTGCCCAGAAAACAGATTAGGTGAAGAAAAGACTTGTGAGATTGTACGACTTATTAATAAACAAGTATACGTTTGAAATCTTCCTAGGGTAACAGTATCACCGTTCGATTCAACACATATAAATAATAATACTAGCCAAAATTATGATTGTCAATATTATATTTTATGTGTTTTTTCTGTAACAAATAATCAAACTCACAAATAAGTTAATAGCAATTAAACCCATAGCTAAGAAATTGTAAATTTGGCTAGCTCAAGATTACTACTAAAATAGCGGAAATTTTATTACAAGATATGAAATACACAGTAAAATTTATAAAAATACAATTATGTAAGTTATGTATGCACAAAAAAAAAATCTATAAAATGATATTTACAGAGAATTGCTAAAAGCAATTAATATGTCTAATCATGTTCTTTAAAAAAAAAAAATATATAACAGTGGAACCCATCTTATTTATTCATATGTATTATTTTTTGATAATATCAAATCTGGTTTGACAAGATATATAACTGTAATTTGAATGCAATTATATGACAAAATAAAAACGAATTCAATTCCCCACTAAAAAATTCAATTAAATTTTTTATCCTCAAACGATTATATCTTATAAGATTTAAATTACTTAACCAATTTTATTACGAGTCCCTTCATGAACTGGATGATTATCAAGAACAGACAAGAAGGGACTGCAAACCAAAGACAAGCTTAAGTCTTTGGGTATCATTCAAGAAGACATTTGTGTGCTCTGCGGACTCCACACAGAAACTTGGGAGCATTTGTGGTTTGATTGTGTTTTCTCCAGGGAAGTCATGGAGAAGGTTTTACAGTGGGCTAAACTAGGAAGGAGGTATCATACCATTCTTGACTGGATTAGCTCTATGCAAAGATACAAAGGTAAGGGCAAATTCTCCTTTTGCCTATGGACTACATGTATGACAGCTTTGGTTTACCAAATTTGGAGTGCCCGAAATCATAGAATTTTCAAGAACTCGAACATAGGGCCTATAGTGAGTGTTCTAGCATTATTATTGATCATGTAAGAAATTGTATTCGAGCACGATGGCTCAAGAATAGTCGTGAGTACAAAAAATGGATTGTGAAACTTGGGATTGGGAGATCCTAATACCTAGGGTCAGTACAAAAAATGGATTGTGAAACTTGGGATTGAAAGATCCTTGTAATACCTAGGGCCACCTAGGTTGTAAGTTTTCTTACAAAAATTACCCCTTTCATTCAAAAAAAATAAAAATATTTTTGTTAATAAGAAAATTAATTTTACAACCTTACAAATCTCATTCCTATCGTTTCGACAAATCTTTATACGTAATTACATTTGATTAACCTAAAATGGTTTATAATATAAGATAAGATTTATTTTTTATTTAAATAAAATAATAGTAAAATAAATTAACATATGATAATGAAAACAAAGTTTAGGATATAATTTTAGTGAAATTTGTTACATACTTATCTAAAATAAAAAAATAAGATAAGATAATTTATTTTATATTAATAACATGAAAGCAATTATAGATATGTATTTATTAGTTAGTAGAAATAGCTCCTTGAACATACTTATCTAAAATAATTTTAGAATAAAATCCCATTAAAAAAATCATTATTAATTTTTTTTCCTAAAAGAACTATATATGATTTTTTTTAACAGGATATATATATGATGACATTTTTCATTTATAATATTTCGTGCTTAGAACGGATACTATACCAATATGGAACTGTAGGATAAACGTAACGTACAAAACAGATAAAAATTGTTTCATTCATGGATTCCA
Source organism: Rheum nobile (assembly GCA_027886185.1). Taxonomy (NCBI): domain Eukaryota; kingdom Viridiplantae; phylum Streptophyta; class Magnoliopsida; order Caryophyllales; family Polygonaceae; genus Rheum; species Rheum nobile. Next base: position 1,551,865 of record WOAB01000135.1, read on the forward strand.
AGATCGAAGGATTCAAATACAAACAGGTGAGGGTTTTAAGAATAGAATGTGCACCCGGGAAGGTTCGATTGACATTACATCTCATCATAGACATGAATAACAGAACTGACTCAAACTCAAGAAGTTCAAACATGAACAATCAAAATCGTGCATTTACGTACCATGAAATTAATGCGACACTTGAAAAAAATACACACTCAAATCTTACATCCAAATGTAATTAAAATTAAGTCGCTTCTTCTCAAATTTCAACTGGACTTCTAGTTGCTCTTTCCCTTGTATGTTGCATGCATGATCTCCAAGTTCAGTTACCCTGCCAAATTAGTTTTCACTCTTTATGCGCAACAATCTCATCTAAGTAATAAAAATTATATTGCAAGCTTGGAATGAAGTATCAATTTCAAGTGGTAGGTCTTTGTTTGAAATTTTAAAGGAACGAATTTAGATAAACTTTATTGGAAATATATAATAAATGAGGATTTGTAGCCCTTTAATTTGTTCCTTTCTATGTACCATATAGGTTAAATTTATTTATTTTATATCCTAAATTCTAAAACATAAACCCTAAATCCTATATCTTAATTCTTAAATCCTAAAACCTTAAACCTTAAAATATAAACCCTAAATCTTAAACTATAAATCCTAAATATTAACCTATAAACCATAAATCTTAATTATTAATCCTAATTTAATGTTTAAATTATAAAATAAGTAAATAAAACTTAAAGGTACATAAAAAGATAAGGATGGTGCATAAAATTTGATGCGGGCGGGACAGAAAGAAGAAGAAAAAGAAACTTACTTGTTATAGAGTCCAAGAGAAAATTTAATCCAGATATCTAACAATAGGTATATGTTGAATGATGTGAGCATCTTCTCCATTACGTCCTCTTACTCTGCTGTAAAATCCAGGTGTCATGGCATTGAATTCCAACTGTTTGAGAGTGGTAATGAATTCCAGTCCTTCCGGGAGCCTGGGCAATCTCTCACATTGCCAAAGAGTCAACTTCTCGAGCTGATGCATTGCATTGGCCGCGATACTCCATTCCACCAAGTTGGGAAGATCAAGTATCCTAAGCTCTTTGAGCTGTGAAAACATGCCCTCACTGCAAATCCACTTGGCGCCAACGTAGGAGTTACGCGATAAGTCGAGGACCCTCAAGTTAGGAAGGTTCCCCAAAGCGGCAATCGTGGCGTCTGATTGAAGCTGTGTGAACCAGAGCTGTAACTTCTTGATGCCAGCAGGGAAATGAAAGCACGCCAATGTATCATCTATTCGCCCCCGCAATCCCAACTTCCTCAGGTGCCGGGAGCCGGCAATGTGCTCCAAACTCCTCAGTGCAACCCCGCTGCCGTCGCACTCGGTCAACCAGTCGAAGTGCAGCGTATGGAGACGGTCAAACACTATACTCGGGCACTGAAACGCCGCGTCAATCTGCTCCGCGCTTTCTATGCCTTGTATGTTGAGCTTTTGGACAGTCTCACTCAGATTTGGTAGCTCTTCCACCATCCAACTGCCGCCTCCAGCCCATAGAGTTTGCAAATGTTGTAGGGTATCAAACCTTAGCCTCTCCATCACACATCTATCGAAAGGCAAGTAAATGTGCCTCAGGCCTTCGATTTTCCAGAGAACATCGGGTATTTTTGGCGGCTTAGAATAATCCTCTAGACCGCGGTAGTCTAGGGTTAGAAGGTTGCGCAAGTTCTCGATCGAACAAGGCAGCTGATAGATGTTTGTGACCCTTAACCCAAAGTATCTTAAGTGAATTAAGCTCCCTATCTCTGTTGGTAACGTACCATCGGGACTGTCGATGCCTACGAGGTTTAAAAGTCGAAGTAACTTGAAGCTTTTGATGATAGGCTGGAAACTCAGCTTTGGACGATCCTCGCCGGTGTGGGATTTAAAGACTCCAACATTAGCTCTTGCAAAGAGATAAAGAGATCGAAGGTGCCAGTTCCCTTTGGAGAAAGGGAAGTACATCCTACATACATGCACACACAAAAAGTCACCTACGGTTAATTAGTAAGTGCAAAGCGAGCGTAAATTAAGTATACCTTTGTCATATTTCTGGTCTACGAAGGAAGTAATCTTCTTGGTAAATAATTTTTTGGTTTTTTGTGCCAAACCACCCATTATATGACCCATTTTATACGTAACCATCGACCCGTTATATCGATAATTATTCGAAATCACCCATTAAAAGATTTCTGTTAACAAAAAGCCACCTAAGAGTTTCTTCATTCATTTTCATACAAATTAACTGCAAAAGTGACGAAAGAATCTTTTGGATGGCAATGTGTTAATGGAAGTCTTTTAATGGGTGGTTTAGAATAGTTATCGATATAACGGGTGGTTTAATGCAAAATGGGTCATGCATATAACGGGTAATTTAGTGAAAAAACCCCTTGTATTTATTAGAGAGAGAGAGCGAGCATGCATGCATTATATTTTGAGATTATGCATGTTACACCAATTTTTCATTAGCTAATAACATCTAAAGTATCTACTTAATTAAATGCATTTCGATGATAAACACGTACCCAAAAAAACTATATGAAGTAAATTAAGATATTGCAACAAGTGATCTTACTTGTCATAAGAATGAATTATAGTTCGGCGTGGTTGTGTTTCTGTTGTACCGGCCGGATTGGAGGATCTAGCAGAGAGTACTTGAAGAAAGTCTAGTTCCCTGGCCTTCTTGTTGCACAAATCCCTCATGAGATCATGGATTTCAATGGACTTGGGTTTTCCTTCGTAGTTTCTACTTGCAACGCGAACAACACAACGGTCAATCAACTCGTACAAATAGTCTCTGGCCAAATCGTCTAGTGTCTGTCCTTCATGTTGCAGGTTGGCGGATGAGACAAAGCCTTCGGCTATCCACATTCTAGTCAACATCCCCGTCGGAATTTCGGAGTCCTCGGGGAAGAGTCCCAAGTAGAGAAAGCATGGCTTTATGTCGCGTGGAAGATCGTTGTAACTCAACGTCAACATGTGCTTGACTGCCCCGTACGAGTGCGTTCCACGCCCGACCTCCATTACCCTCGAGCTCGTAGCTCTCTTCACGTACAGTCTCCCACTCCTCAAGAGTCTCCTTCTTGGCCAGCAGCCCAGCTATTGCCACCACAGCCAGCGGCAGCCCCTTGCACTTTACTAACATCTCTTTTCCTAGATCCTTCATGGCCTCAAGCTCCATGCTGCTAGTAGTGCGCTCTCTCTCATTGCTAAGAGCTATCTTGCTAAATAGCTCCCAACTCTCGTCCGCCGTGAGCTCCCTCGGCTCATGGATGGAGCTCTTCAAGCCTGGATAATCAACCACCTCTCGAAACCGGGTTGTGACCATGATTTTACTCCCTTCCATTCCCGGCGGAAGCGCGGGAAGGATCTCCTCCAGTGCTTCGTTTGTCCACACATCATCCAGAACAACCAAGTATTTCCTTTCCCCTAGATATTGCAGAATCTTGTCCTTGACCACTTTAGGGCTCCATACCTCGTCCAGCTTAATAGTCTCCCCGCTGGCCCTCTTTAGTATATCGTGGAGGACATGTTGGGAAACCCATTGTTGGGAGATCGACACCCAAGCCATGGACTCGAAACATTGTTTGACGCTTTCGTGGTTGTAGAGCATCCTAGCGAGAGTCGTTTTACCAGAACCGCCCATTCCCACAATCGAAAGCACTTGGATTCGTGTGTTGACGTTGGAAGTGAGCGAGCCAACCAACTTGTTGATATCCTCATCGAGACCAACCACGTGGTCCTCCTTGGTGTGCGAGTACGCAGCCGGCCTCCAAACCTTGGGTTTGTTCAGCCCCTCCCCAACGCCTTTTGTCAACCCATTCTCGCCTCGGTATCTCTTCAGCCTATCCATGGTGCGAGATATCCTCTTTGTGATGGCCTCAATCTCCGTCCCCACTGTGTGGGTCGTCGCAAGGCATTTGCAGAAGCATAGATATTTGTGGAGAAAGTCCTTTTTTTCTTGAGCTGGGATAGCTTCGAGGATGAAGGACTCGATCACGTCTTCCGCATCATAAGCAATCTTTCTTATTTGTTTGGCGGTGTTGCGGATTCGTTCATCGCCTACCTCGTCATCCAGGGCCTCCATGTCAATCAGAAAGCTGTTCATCATGATCAACTCATCTTGCATGTTAGTAACTTCATCTTCCACACCATACAAGAACTTGGCTTCTTGAACCAATAGCTCACCGATTTTTCCCACCGTGAGATTCACAATTGACTCAATGGCCATTTCCACCCTCTACTGTAATTAAACACACGCGCGCACACACAAAAGAGAATATAAGTTTTTCTTTTAGACGAAAAAACAGAATATAAGTTTGACCTAGAAGAAAATTGGAACATAATAAAATTGAATGTAATACGTTGGAGAAATATAACGACCTCTAAACAACAAAACCAGATTATATTGGATAAAATTTCTACTTTAACTAATTGAATTTCTCGATTTTGATTAGTTAATATATTTAAGTAACTAAGTGAGTATTTCAAATATACTTAGTCAGTATATTTAATTATGAGAGTAAGGCTCAAATTAATAATAATTTTAGGGTGTAAAGTGATGAATATATATAATTGATGTGATAAAATTATAAATATAGTAGTTTTTTAAAAAAATATTTTAAAAAAAATAAATTTTTTCTTACTTTTTTTCGAAAATTACATTCTTTTCAAAATTATATTTTTTCAAATTTCTATTTTTTTGAAAAATATTTTTTCCCCAAAACTAATTTTTTTTAGAAAACTAATTTTTGAAAATTATATTATAAAATTGTATTGTACATAGAGCTGTCAATCGGGTCGGTCAAGTCGGGTTCGGTTATTTTCGGTTCGGGTTGAGAACGGGTCGGGTCATTTCGGATAACAGGTCAAGCCGGTCGAGTCAATACAGGTCAGTAGGCGGTTCGGGTTAACCAACGGGTCAAGAGCGTCATTTTTTAAATATTTTGTTCACTATTTAAATATTATTAAATAGTTAAAAACTAATTTAAATATGTCAAAATAAGTTGAAATGGATTAAAATAATAATAATTGATATTAGTAGACCAAAATCATATTTTATTTTTATTTTTTATTTATTAATTTATAAATTTCTACATTATAAAAAATTATATAAGTACAACAATGTTTTTTTAGGATATTAAGCATATTATCATTATTTATATGTCATTTATCATATTATTTTATATTATATTTTATTAATACTCCACATTTATTCGTTAATCGGGTCGGGTTCGGGTTGGTCCGGTTCGGTCTCGGTAAATTCGGGTTCGGTAACTTCGGGTTATCAAAAATTTCGGTCAGGTCGGATCGGGTCCAAAAGCGGGTCGGTCAGGTCGGTAAAACGGGTTCGGTAATTTTTTGACAGCACTAATTGTACATCAAGTGCATAAATAAGCATTATAAGTGCATTTATAATGAATTCAAAGTAAATATATAACTACATTTTTAATGCTCACATAGAGTGTATCTTTAATATGATAAAGTACATGATGTAATATATAAATATACATGTTTAACATATGTATGAAAAGTGCACATTTTAGCTAGTGTATGTTAATTATGTTAAAAGTGTATATGTTAGTATGTTAAAGTGCTTATTTACATGTTAAAGTGCATACTTAATATGCTAAAAGTGCATATGTAATTATGTTGAAGTTGATGTTCAATATTCCAATTTAAGTGCACGTGTAAGTGTATTAAAGTGTAAAATTAGAATTCTAAAAGTTAAGTGCATATGTACGAAATTATAGTACATGTTTAGTAATCTAAAATTAAGTGCATATATATGTAAAATGTATTAAAGTGCATGAGTAGCATGTTAAAGTATATGGTACTATTTTTTTTTGGGGGGGGAGGGGGGGGGGGGGGGGGGGGAATTCACACAAAAAAAATAATTTTTAGGAAAAAAAATAAAAACATTCAACAAAAAATAATTTTCGGAAAAAACATGTTCGAAAATATTTTCTAAAAAAAAATTAACTTTTTGTTTTATATTTACAAGTTTTTCACTCCATGTCTTTTAAACTTTTCATCCCAACTCTTTATTCCTATAAACTAGTGAATAAGATTAATCCTCATTTTATATATACTCCCTCCGTTAAGTTTTAATTGACGTTCTAGTAAATTTCACACAAAATAAGAAATCAATTATTTTCTCAGTATACCCTTATGATTAATGACTAATTACTTTTTTATTATTGTTCATGAAATCTCACAAAAAATTAAAAGAAAATCAGAAAATCTCCTCTTGTTATGTTTCTCCTAGAAAATGGGAAAGCAATAAATAAAAAATTGAGAACCCAAAAAATAAAATAAAATAGAATTACTAAGTATGAGGGTAAATCTGGAAAAAATAGGTGAAAAAGTCTTAAAATATAATTAAAACTTAATAAGAACTTAAGTCTAAAACGTCAATTAAAATTTAACGGATGGAGTATATCCTAAACATTCTACTCGTATGATAAATGATTTGGATATGAATTTGGTTGTTTTAGAAGACAAATCATACTAATTTGAGAACGATGAACCCGATTCTGGACTAGGGTACACATAAAATTTCCATAAGATTATTAATATAACAAGCGGACCCTCTGTGCCCCCCCCCCCCCCCCCCCCCCCATACGGGTGAGCAACCAGATCAATTCGATTGGCTCATCGGGTCAGGTCCTTACAGTATGTGTCCGAGTGGATATCTAGCCAAAAAGTCAGAATTGATTCGATATACAATCAATCATGCATTCATGCTGGTTCTGTTAATTACAATTTTCCCATATTAAAAGACGATTTGTCTAATCATTGTTTGTCAAACTTCGTGGGTCAATAGACTAGGGTGAGAACGTATAAGCTCGACAAGTTGTACATAAGTTCACTGTGCTTCAACTTTGGACGCGAATACAGGAATACGATAATAAAAAATTTATAAAAAAAAAATCAAAAAAATTATAGTTAATCTATCAAAAAAAACGGAAATTGCTAAAAAACGGCGATATAAATTTTATTTTATTTTCATGTAAAAAGAAATATATTGGTCTTTATTTAGACATATAAATGATAATAAAAACAATTAATAACAAAGAATTAGAAAATTAGGAAAACTAATAGTCTTTAAAATGAAGAGGTGATATACCAATCATAAATTAAATAAAAATGATGTATATAAATATTGAAAAATCATAAGGGATTGCATATAGTACCAGTAAACCAAATAGGGTACCCCACTCCAAATAAATAAATAAAAAGGTAAACTTATCTATCTACATATCTAACCCTCAGCTCGTCTTCCTCTACGGCTCTTACCTTCTTCATATGTTAACCCCAATTAAACCTAGATCTAGTCCAATACAGCCGTAACCACCAACGTGCTGGTGCGTCGCCCGAGCCGCTCTCCTTTGACCTTTCTTTAGTGTCGATGCAAGGCTTCCCGTATTCGAGGGCAACTAGGCATATTCGGACCATATTCCATACCCAAATCCGTGTCAGGTCGTGTCGACCCGGGTACGGTGATCCAATTGCCGTGTTCGAGTAACATAGTTGATAATAAAATAAGTAATTAATCCACTAAACTTATATACTAGACATTGATATTCATTCACTTCCCATATGTGATGGACTTTATGTTCCAACACGCCACATAAGTGTAAAAGGCGAGCAATTAGCCTAATCTAGTTAACGCTTAGGCAAATAGGTACGTGTGAATAGACATCTCAATCTCTTTATATACTATACATTCGTATCCAACCATTCCAATATGAGATGGACTTTATGTTTCAGCATGTTTTTTTTTTGGGTCAAAATTATGTTTCAGCATGTTATAGTTTAAGAACCCATAATTGAGAATATACAAGAGTTAAATATTTATTGTTTATGGTTAATTTATATTTTCCAATAGGATTTACCATTTTTTTAGATTTAGTTTCTACAATTCTTAACTTAGAAAAATACTATTATGTAAAATAGTATAATTTAATGTACAACTTAAATATATATTTATCATATATTGAATATTCGAAATAAAAATAACATGATACTAATCTGGGAAAAATAAATTAAGGTCCTACTGATCCCGGATGATTTAGAATCCGATCCTCGGATTATCGGATCAGCCGAATGGAATAGCTCACCCGTATTTTCCTCTATCTGCCATTAGTAGCCGTGGTTTCTCGCTTATATAGTTATTTTTAGCGTTTTACCAATATGTTTGAATGATAGTCTTAGAAGTTAGAAAACAGATTTAGAAAAAGTGGTCCTGTTAGCTGGAGAATGCTTCACAAAATTTACATAGGAAAATCAAACAGAACAGGTTAGGACAAATCAAGGGAAACAAACTTTAGCAACTGTCGTACCTGATCCAACACCGTATTCCTTTTGAAAGTCTTTCCCAGCTACAAATTGCAAATTGATAATTTCAACCCTCAAATCTTTATTGTAGCTCTCCGTTTTGGCTTCATTTCCTCTTGCTCATTGGCAAAAATGTATGCTACTTTATGCAGTACTAAACACCGAAGAAAAAGCTTGTTTAATGTTTACATTACATGTTACTTTAATTAATTGTTCAGTAAGACAAGCAACTTATATTATATATCGTTCTTTGTTGACTTGAATTTATTCATTAAAGTAATTGACGTCGATAATCATTACATCTTTCTTTGCACAAAACAATTACTCCGTACCTAATTAATAATTCTCGGTACGTAGATCGGTAGATGTCAAGGAATGCCATTGGTTATTGTCAGATTAGTAAAATTCACGGATATGTTTCGTTTGTTGTACCGGCCCTAAATATGTAAATTTAAATTATGGACGTCTTAAACTACAAAAGAAATGATCATATGCAGACGTGAAGACATGTACCAGTAGTTCAGATCTAAAAGTTTTATGGTACAGATCATCGCTTTATTAAAAAGCCGGAAAAATAACATGACTATATTTTATTCGAATAATGCATACATCAACTTGCAAGAGCATTTATATCACAACTATAATGAATCGTGCATCTTAGTTATAATGAATTATGCATCATAGTTACATGCTCCCCAATTGGAGCATATAGTTAAAGAAGGTTTGAGTCTACTTGTATAAAGAGGCGGATTCAGGGTGTCCGGTGACCCCTTTTTTCCTGGATCAAGTCATATATTAAATAATAATATTTTTAATAAGTATATTAATATCTTGTGTATGTAAATAAAAAGAACTATTAGCTCAATTGGTTGTGAAACAAGAGTTTAACCCAAAGGTTTGGGGTTCAAGTCCCCCATCTCCTATCTTTTGTATTTTTTTCTTTTTAGATAAATAACAATTTATGCCCTTTATTTTTTCTTTTATATAAATGTTTGTATTTCCTATTTTTTGTCCACAATGATTATGAAATAAGTTAAAATTTTTGTAAGGTAATTGAATTAATCTTATTTAAAATTCTCACAATATATCTGATACTAACATTTTCTAGGTAGTTCTCCTTACTATTTGTCCAAAAATATTTTCAAAATTATAAATTAGTTAAAAATGTTTTTTCAAAACATAATAATCCACCTAGTATATAAGATTTGTAAAAAAAAGTATACAAATAGTAACGTGATTAATGCTAAATAATATTATATAATTTTTCATAAACGGTTTTATGACCCCTCTTCGAACTTCCTGGATCCGCCACTTCTTGTACATGCAATCTGGGAGAGGTGTAACGATCTTGTGGTCGCTTGGTTGACAAATTCACGCATTCCAGAAATCAAGAGTAGCGTGATCTACTACGAGACAACGCGAGAAATTTGGGATGAGTTACAAGCAAGATTTGGTCAATCGAACAATACACAATGCTATTCGATCAAGAAAGAACTTAATGCAATGTCGTAGGGAAATCAATCCATCACTACTTACTTCACCGAGGTCAAAGCACTTTGGGATTACTTGCGGAGCTTGTGCAAGATTCCTCAATGTATCAAATGTGGTACTCTCCAGTGCTCCACTATTCAAGATGATGAGGATATACTCATTTAACTCTTCATGGGATTAAATGAAGCCTATTCTTCAATCAGTGTTCAAATCCTCATGATGCAGCCGCCTCCAACTGTCCTAGCTGCTTATTCGATGTTGCTGCAAGAAGAAAAACAACAAGAAATTGGTGCACAATCCAAAATCTTGAGTGAAGCAGCCTCGCTATATGCTGGGAACAACTCCAATTCTGTCTCGGAAAAGGATAAGGGCAAGGGGGGACAAATGAAATCTTCAGTGTGATCACTGCAAGAATTGGTCATTGAATTGTCAAATGTTATAGAATTCATGGTTTCCCTCCGGATTTCAAGTTCACCAAGAACACGAAAGTGGCTGCTAATGTTTAAACTAAGGAATCATCTGCAGGAAACAAAGCTCCTTCTATCACAAGATTCTATCCTGCTCAATGTCAACAGCTTCTCAAATTACTTCAAGGCAATCCATCTCAGGGGATCTGTGGAGCTGTCAGCGTTGACAACACAAAAACTGTGTAATAACCCTCAATTTTAGTAGGGGTATTTGGGTAATTTTCAAACTTTCGTTATGTAAACAAAGCGTGTTAGGCATTTTCTGTAAACTCAGTAAGAACCTTTGGAACGTGATAATATATGTTTAATAAGATATTGGGTCTTAACATATTTTGGGAGTGCTAAAACCAAAGAATAAGCATAACCGCTATCAAGGCCCGGGAGCCGATCAAGGCCCGAGAGCCGATCAAGGCCGAGAGCCACGACCGCGGCTAAGCAGCCGCGGGCACTGCATTTCCGCGGGCGCGGTTTGGCCTTTGGGCAAACCGCGATCGCGGTTCTGAAACCGCGATCGCGGGCACTATTGCATCGTCTTCTTCCTCTGCTTCTAGAATGCCGACGTTTGGCATTTCGCCCACGTTTTCCAAGTGACGGGAGCTGGAGCGCTTGGGTTTCCTTGGAGTGGAGTTGGAGCTCCATTCCTAGCCTATAAATAGGGCTCGGATTTGGCTTGATCCTCCAGAATTCCCATCTCTCTCTTCCTCTCGTTTAAAGTTGTTGTGTTCGTCGGAGTCATCGTCGCCGGAGCCGAAGTCGTCGTCGTGGGAATTCCTTGGAGTGGTGTGGTGCGCGTTTGTCCAAGGAGCAAGATCTGAGCCTCTTTGGCGTTGGTATGGCTCCGTTGTAATCTTCTAGCTCGCATCGGGATGGAGTCCCGCGACCGCGGCTCCATCCACCGCGACCGCGGCCGGGCAGAGAGCCGCGGCCCCGGCTGGGCGCAAAACCGCGATCGCGGTTTTGCCCAGCAAGGCCGCGATTGCGGCTATGCCATCCGCGACCGCGGCACTGGCCTTTTTCCTTCATTTCGCTTCATCTTTTCGTATCGTACCTAATTTAGGATTCTTTCTTAAAACTCGTCGTCGTCGTAGGCAACCGTGCTCAGATTCAAGTTTCCAGATCTCGGAACCCGATCTCTCGTTCGTCTAGACTAAGGCAAGTGGCGGTTCGCTCTTGCTCATTATTCCATGTTTCCCTTGATTGTCAATTATTTAATTGTCTAATTAAGATGGGATAAAACGGTTGTTTTGTGTTTGGGAACAGATTTGATAAAACGATGTGTAAAAATATGAATTTATAATAGGTTGTATATATTGATAGAAACAACGCTATTATATAGTTCTATATGATATTCCGGTAATGGATTTTTGGTGTGGATTTATATATGAACTTACATGCTTAGTTAGCACGAGTATTCGTAGGAACGCTATGTACCTTACGAGGTCTAGTCGTTTCTTTATAACTTTGTGTTAGGAGGATAAATGCCCTAACACTTTTTGGTCATGACCTACCCCTATCCGAGTATAGGTGGTAGTGCACTTAGCTAGTGCCAATCTTCGGGATTCGTCCCATGTTCTATATCTCATTGCGAGATCTGTTGTGGAAATTAAAAGCCTTAATGTGAATGTACGTTTTGAAAGTAAATAAGATAAGTGTTTTTACGCACATAATTAATATACCCTCGGGCGAGGAGTACAACGTGGAAACCGCCCGAACTCTTGTTAGAGTAAGTCCTCTTTCCAATCTGGATTCGCATTGCGCGGTGAGGTTGGTTGTGGACCCAAATATTCAAGGCCGTGCTTTATAAACTTGTGTGAAAACTTAACGTTCCCAAACAATTCTTCATATTTTCCTATAAGACTCAGTTCCGTTGGAGTCTTATTTTCGTTGCATATCTTTTTCTATCATTTCGTGAAAGTTCCGGGTTATGTATCGTTCCTTCGGTTATTATTCGAGGAACAATGATAGTAAACAATTACGATCACTAGAACCATTCTGTTTTCACCCTTGCATAGTCTTTCATTAGACTAACCAACCGGGTTTTATTCCTTGCATGGTTGGCTGGTGTCATCTGTCCTATACGGCACATCAATGGTTGGTCCGTGGCGATTTGAAGTAACCAATCGAAGAGAAAGCTTGCAGTTGAAGTTGTGTGTTAAGAAGTAATGTTTCCAAGGCGTATATGTTTAAATTGAAATAATTGTAATACATAGTCATGTAATTAGGACTACTTTCAAAGAGTCTTCCGCTGTAATTTAAAAGTCTTCCGCTGTAATTGAAAAGTCTTCCGCTGTCATTATACCTTGTTGTAAAACCGTCCTTCTCCTTTTACGAGAGGAATCTTAATAAAAGGATAAGTTGTATTTCATTTAAAATATCTTCCGCTGATTAATCTTTCGTTACTTAACATTTATGTAGTTATTTAAGCTTAATTGTTCTGATTAAAGCCTGGGGTGACTTTGAACATTAACGTCTGAGGTCACTGGCGTGTGGTACTACCGCAATAAGTCGGGAGTGTTACAATTATGGTATTAGAGCAATGGTTTTAAAATTCTTGGCCTATTGTTGGGTTCGAGAATTTTCAAACTTATTTTCGAAGATATTTTCAAGCTATTTTAATTTATAAAGGAATTTCGTAAATCTAAATTGTTAGTATTAAATTTAAGGTTTTCAAATTGTTTAAGGTTTATGAAATTTAAAAGTAGTGGTGTCCTAATATTTAGTGAATAAAATGGTGTTTGATATGGTGTTAAAAGTAATATTAAACTCTCTTATGTTAAGAATTAAATTTTCATAGTACTTTTTTTTAATAATGTTATAAACGTTTAAAATTAAGTTTGTGTTATAACTTTAAAAGTATGGTTTGGATTTTGGTAAGAGTTTACAAGGAAATACTAATGTCTTTATTTCAAGAAAATAACTATATAAATAATGATTTTACCAAGTTAAGCATATAGGATTTATATGTATAAATTATACGGTTTAATAATAAGTAGTTTTTCAAACTTCTGCAAGCTTCGAGTTGTTACTTATTCCTTAGATCCATTCTTAGGGATATCATATTTTCTTAGGTTTAATGTCATTTAAAGGTTGACATTTTTCCTAATTGATCCATTCTCAAGGATGAGAAGAAGATCATTTTAAGGTTAATGGGGGAGGGTCAGTCAAACTAATATAAAGTTATTGGTTTGGACCCTTACAATTCGTATCATAACGTAGTAATTGAAGTGTCACGTATAAGTTGGAAAATTCTAAATGTCAAGTTGGGTATTGTCATTATTTTTCTTCTCCAGTCGAGTTGTCGAGCGTTGTCTCGTGAGTTCAGTTTTGTCGAAATTCCTTATTTATAAGGAATTGTGTGTGTGTGGTTAATGTTCTATGGAGTTGAGAATTATTTCTCATGGGTATACTCCGAGCATTTGTTGTGGTAAAGTTCATGTGGTGAGCTAATAAAAAGCTTAAAATGCTTAGTTGTGAGTTTTGAAATTTATTCAGTTAACTGAATAAATTGTTAGGAAAATAAGAAATTACTAAGAGTTGTTTTTCCCTAAGAAGATCGCAATGTAATGCGATTAATGGTTGATTATTTAAACATATAAGGATTTAAACGTTTGTGATTATGAGTAGGTGTATTCTTTATAGGCCTAATGGTTTAGAGCTTTTGGAAGGAGCTAAGTGTATAAATGTTTTAATTGGAGAAACTTACTCAAGTGATAAATGACATTATAAGGACATGTTTTTAGGAAGTAATGTAATGATATGAGGATTATTAAGGGATTTAATACAAGGTAGATGGTAAATTTGGTTAGCCAAAAAGTGTGCTTTAATTGGGATAATAGATTGTGTGGGGGAAATTTAGTGTTTATTGGTGAATAATAAACTCAGTTGGTAAAAGTTTGTTTTGAATTGTGTTGATTAAAACACGGGGTAAAATAAGTTTATAAATTCTTGCCATCCAAGCTTGATGAGAAGGTTATTTATAATTATTAAGGTGATCTTGTGACACGTTTTGGATAAAATAAAATGATTGATCATAAACGTGTTAAAGGAATTATCAAAATCGTGTTTGAGGAAAAATAGGGATAAAATGTTGTGTGATTATTTTGAGCAAAATAAGGGTCTTAAGTTAGAGATGAAATATTTGAATGTTAAATTTTCTTTGGAAAAAGTTTTGAGTTAGAGATGGGCATAAATGCCAAATTTAATCAAAGTGAATAGAGTAAATCGCGAGGTATACACTTGATGAATAAGGAGCGATGACTTGTGTCGATAGTCTCCATAGTTTAGTAATTTGTTTGTTTGACATTCTGTCAATTGTTTTATTGTAATGTTTTGAATATTAAAGAAGTGTTTCCTTGTTCCGAAAATTACTAAATTCGTTACTATTGCAAGTTGTTCGTTCATACGAGAATCCTTGAGTACCAAAAGTAGTACATGTCATGTGTTGATAAAGACTGTTTGGACTCATAAAGGATGAGTGTTGGGTTGGGACATGTGTGATTGTTCCCTACCTTGTTAGCGCTAGTTTCGAGGTCAAAACTATTCGTAAGAACCCCTCTATTTTCTTGAAATAATGTCAAGTTGGGCATTGACATTAGTTGTTCCCTTTGCTCGAATGCATGAGCATTGTCTCGAGAGGTTAATGTTGTAAAGGATTCCTTGCTATAAGGATTTGGTGTGTGTAGTAATGCTCTATGGAGTTTGAGGTTATTCCTCATATGCATACTCTGAGCATTAGATGGGGTGATTTGTATAAATTATATATTCAAGTGAATAAATTTATAAGAGAGATATTTCATAAGAAGTTGGTTTTCCCTAAAATGATCATACCCTAATACGATCTGGAGTAAAACTTTAAAATTAAGAGTTATGGTTGTAGGGTTTATAAGCGAGTGTGTACGTTGTGGGACTCGTGTTAAAAGCTTTTGGAAAAGCTAAGTGTGTGAAATCATAAGTATTATTTTGGAAGACCTATTTGAGGTTTCGTTATGAGGTTTTCTTAAGGAAATGATATAATGAGATGATGATACGAGAAGTGTTAAGGTGATTAAGTCTTGGGTAAATAGTGACTATCGGTAAAGCAAAAAGGTTGCTTAATTTATGATGATAAATTGTATGAGAACGATTAAGTGTTTAAGGATTTATAGGTAAATAACAAACTCAGTCGGAAAAAGTTTGTTGTAACTTGGGTGGATTAATAGTATGGGATAATGTAAGTGTATGGATTTTATCAAATGTACTTGATGAAAAAGTGATTTATGTCTATTAAAGGTGATCATATGACACGTTTCAGATGAACAAAGTGGTTGATTATGGTCGTGTAAAGCGGATTATTAAGTTCATGTTTGGGCAAAAACATGAATAAGATGTTGTGTGGTTAATGGTAAAAAGATTAAGGAATCTTAAAGCTCTTATGTTAGAGTTTGATTAATGGAAATAATGTTGTGTGGTTAATTGTAAAAAGATTAATGAATCTTAAAGGTCTTATGTTAGAACTTGATTAATGGAAAGATTTTGGGTTAAGAGATGGCATAAGGGCCAAATATTAATTAAGGTAAAAAATGAAATATGTGAGATGTATATATAAGGAGTAAGATGATATGACAATTGGGGGTACTAAGTAGGTTATAAGGAGATAATATATGAACTTTATGAGTCGTTTATAAAGAGAAAAGTGAAAGAAAAGGTGTATTCTCAAGTTTAAAGTGTATTAAGACCGTGTGATGATTTTGGAGACTATGATTCTAAGGTAATCATGACTTTGTGAGTATATCAAGAGTTGGCACATAAGATAATATATGGAAACGAGACATATGATGGATGTCATGGCCGAGGAAACAGATCGACTTTCCTAGGATTAATTTTTGAGTACGAAATAATCGAGGATACTAAACTCAAGTGGAGAGGTTAATGTGGAAATCGATCCCTCTAAACTTGGTAGTGTCAGTTTCAGGGTCGAAACTATTTTTAAGGGGATAGTAATGTAATAACCCTCAATTTTAGGAGGGGTATTTGGGTAATTTTCAAACTTTCATTTTGTAAACAAAACGTGTTAGGCATTTTCTGTAAACTCAGTAAGAACCTTTGGAACGTGATAATATATGTTTAATAAGATATTGGGTCTTAAAATATTTTTGGAGTGCTAAAACCAAAGATTAAGCATAACCGCGATCAAGGCCCGGGAGCCAATCAAGGCCGAGAGCCACGACCGCGGTTAAGCAGCCGCGGGCGCGGCATTTCTGCGGGCGTGGTTTGGCCTTTGAGCAAACCGCGATCGCGGTTCTGAAATCATGATTGTGGGCACTGTTGCATCGTCTTCTTCCTTTGCTTCTAGAATGCCGACGTTCGGCATTTCACCCACGTTTTTCGAGCGACGGGAGCTGCAACGCTTGGGTTTCCTTGGAGTGGAGTTGGAGCTTCATTCCTAGCCTATAAATAGGGCTCATATTTGGCTTGATCCTCAACAATTCCCAGCTCTCTCTTCCTCTCGTTTAAAGTTGTTGTGTTCGTCGGAGTCGTCGTCGGAGCCGAAGTCGTCGCCGTGGGAATTCCTTGGAGTGGTGGTGGTGTGCGTTTGTCCAAGGAGCAAGATCCGAGCCTCGTCGGCGTTGGTATGTCTATGTTGTGTTCTTTTAGCTCGCGTCAGGATGGAGTCCCGCGACCGTGGCTCCATCCACCGCGACCGCGGCCGGGCAGAGACCCGCGGCCCCGGCTGGGCGTGAAACCGCGGGCGCGGTTTTGCCCAGCAAGGCCGCGATCGCGGCTATGCCATCCGCGACTGTAGCACTGGCCTTTTTCCTTCGTTTAGCTTTGTCTTTTTGTATCGTACCTAATTTAGGATTTTGTCTTAAAACTCGTCGTCGTCGTAGGCAACCGTGCTCAAATTCTAGTTTCCAGATCTCCGAACCCGATCTCTCGTTCGTCTAGACAAAGGCAAGTGGCGGTTAGCTCTTGCTAATTATTCCATGTTTCCCTTGATTGTCAATTATTTAATTGTCTAATTAAGATGGGATAAAACTGTTGTTTTGTGTTTGGGAACAGATTTGATAAAACGATGTGTTAAAATATGAATTTATAATAGGTTGTATATATTGCTAGAAACAACGCTATTATATAGTTCTATATGATATTCCGGTAATGGATTTTTGGTGTGGATTTATATATGAACTTACATGCTTAGTTAGCATGAGTATTCGTAGGAACGCTATGTACCTTACGAGGTCTAGTCGTTTCTTTATAACTTTGTGTTAGGAGGATAAATGCCCTAACACTTTTTGGTCATGACCTACCCCTATCCGAATATAGGTGGTGGTGCACTTAGCTAGTGCCAATCTTCGGGATCCGTCCCTTGTTCTATATCTCATTGCGAGATCTGTTGTGGAAATTAAAAGCCTTAACGTGAATGTACGTTTTGAAAGTAAATAAGATAAGTGCTTTTACGCACATAATTAATATATCTCGGGCGAGGAGTACAACATGGAAACCGTCCGGACTCTTGTTAGAGTAAGTCCTCTTTCCAATCTGGATTCGCATGCGCGGTGAGGTTGGTCGTGGACCCAAATATTCAAGGTCGTGTTTTATAAACTTGTGTGAAAACTTAACGTTCCCAAACAATTCTTCATATTTTCCTATAAGACTCAGTTCCGTTGGAGTCTTCTTTTCGTTGCATATCTTTTTCTATCATTTCGTGAAAGTTTCGGGTTATGTATCGTTCCTTCGGTTATTATTCGAGGAACAATGATAGTAAACGGTTACGATCACTAGAACCATTCTGTTTTCACCCTTGCATAGTCTTTCATTAGACTAACCAACCGGGTTTTATTCCTTGCATGGTTGGCTGGTGTCATCCGTCCTATACGGCACATCAGTGGTTGGTCCGTGGCGATTTGAAGTAACTAATCGAAGAGAAGGCTTGCAGTTGAAGTTGTGTTTTAAGAAGTAATGTTTCCAAGGCGTATATGTTTAAATTGAAATAAATGTAATACATAGTCATGTAATTAGGACTACTTTCAAAGAGTCTTCCGCTGTAATTTAAAAGTCTTCCGTTGTAATTTAAAAGTCTTCCGCTGTCATTATACCTTGTTGTAAAACCGTCCTTCTCATTTTACGAGAGAAATCTTAATAAAAGGATAAGTTGTATTTCATTTAAAATGTCTTCCGCTGATTTATCTTTCGTTACTTAACATTTATGTAATTATTTAAGCTTAATTGTTCCGATTAAAGCCTGGAGTGACTTTGGACATTAACGTCTGAGGTCACTGGCGTGTGGCACTACCGTCATAAGTCGGGGGTGTTACAAACTGAAGCTTCACTCATATTGGTTGGTATGACATCTCAACCCCTCTATTCAGTCGCAAATTAGATGATTGATAGTGGTGCAAGCACACACACGTGCTATGATTTTAAGTTGCTAAAATTTGTCCTGGCCTCTCAAGAATCCTTTCTCTATAGTACTCCCTAATAGAGACAAGTTTGTTGCCAATATGGAGGGTGATGTGTAACTCTCTTCTTTCCTATCTCTGGTTGGAGTGTTATTTGTTCCTTGCTTCAAGTTCAACTTGATATCTGTTGCAAGACTTACTGAACAATTACATTGTGAAGTCATGTTCACTAGCACTAAATGTATTGTGCAAGGCCTTTCCAAGAGCAAGCCACAAGAAATTGGTAGCTCCAAGAATGGGATATACCTACTGAATCATATCCTTTGTCTATTATAGTGTTACATGCTTTGACTATTCCTATTGATCCTAAATCTTCTTATCAATTGTGGCATCTTAGATTTGGGCATTTTTCGTATTACAAGTTGAAAACTATGTCTTTAATTCCTGTTGTGAATAAAGAAGATGTAATTGCTTCTTGTGATGTATGTGTTAAAGCTAGACATCATAGACTTCCTTTTCCTCTTAGTAGTATCTCAACTAAATGCATTTTTGAGCTTATACACATTGATGTTTGGGGACCATATCATACTACTACTCGTGAAGGATACAAATATTTTCTTACTGTAGTTGATGATTTCAGTCGATCAACCTGGACACATTTGCTTAGAACAAAGAGCAATGCCTTCACCTTCATTCCTTCTGTAATATCCTTCAATTTTTAGTAAGGATATTCGAGTAATTTTTCCCAACCTTCACTAATTAACTATTTCGCTTTCAGTGAAATTTGGATTTTCTGAAATATCTATGATATCCGAAATAATTCCTTGAGTTGTATAAAATACATTCAATGTATTTTCGGGACTTAGAATATTTGTTTGGATACAAACATATAATTTTCGGGGTTTAATACCCATACCAAAAACCAATTCTTCACGCACCACCGAAAGCAGTTGCCGAAAGCTCGCCGAAAGCAGTCCCCGAAAATGCGCCGAAAGGTTGTCGCTGGCTCGAGCCCCGTGTTGGTCGGATCTCTGCCCCTTCCATGGCTATAAATGGAGCTCGATGGGTGCAACATCACCACGCCTCATCTCTCCCGCCTCACTCCTCTTGCTCTCGTCTTTCTCTCAGTCCACTCTCGCTGGCATCGCTCCCACCTCCGAGCTCCGCCGCTTGCTTCCCGGCGAACGCGACCTCCGAGCTTCCTGCTCTCCACCGAGGTCTCCCCTGCTCCGACCCCTGTTCGCCTCTATGCTTCGTCTCTCCCGCCGAGCTCGCCATCGCCGTTGTCACCGGTCCTGCTCGGGTTCATCGGGAGCTGCTTCTCCGAGTTCGCCGGTGTGCCCAGGTGGTGGAGGTGCCGCGGAAGCGCCGTGGGGAAGGGAGTCGAAGCCTCGTTGTTGGAACCTTGTCACCGCCGGCGTTGCCTTCCTCCCCGACGTCAGCAAGAAAGCCCGGCGAGACCCCCCATGTTGCTCCTCTGTTTAGTTCGAATTGGTGAAGGTGGTGAACAGTAGAGAGTGGGGCCCCATTTCCTTTGTTTTGTTCTGATGGGCCGAAGGCCCATTTAGCCATCCAGTCCAAATTCAACCCGAAATTATTCGAGCGTTAGAACGTGATCGGCTGGATTGCTTGTGGACTCGTACTCTAGTAGGAATATTCTGAAGCTTAAGCCATATCCTCGGAAAGGATATTTTCGATAGTCGTCTCGTCCAGATTCATCGCCGAATCTATTACAGGCAAGTGGCGGTTCGCTCTTGCTCATCGTTCCATATTTACATTAATTATCAGTTGTTTATCTGAGTAATTAATTTGGAATGATTACTGTGTTTATCTGGGATTGGTTTTATAAACTGTTTTGGAAACTGTAATAATGATATTATAATAGGTTGTATATCTGTTAGAACAACGCTATTATTTATGTTCGCCTTGAGGGCATTTATGTGGATTTATCCTGAACTATTGTTGTGCTTGAACTGTTAGTTAGCACGAGTGTTCGTAGGAACGCCTGGATTCTGAGAGGTCCATTCGTTTCTTTATAACTGTTAGGGCGAGTAAGACCTTGCGATAGTAGAAGCTTGGACTCTGTGAAGTTCATTCTTTCGAGATAGAGGAGGTTTGGACTCTGTGAGGTTCATTCCTTAGATATGTGTTCTGCGTGACAGGGCATATATATTTAAAAGCTTATAACGTGTTGTTCATTTTGGAATTAAATAAGATAAGTGCCCGAGCGCACATAATTAATATACCTTTGGCGAGTAGTGCAGCTAAGTAAATAGTGCAGCTAGGAAAGCTCGTCTCGACTTTGATCATAGTACGTTTTCCTACCAATCTGGATTCGCTGTAAGCGGTGAGGTTGGTTGTGAACCGAAGCATCTCAGTCAGTTTTTAAATCATCGTTGTATGATTCTATAAAGTTCTAGACTTTGATCATAGTACGTTTTCCTTCTAATCTGGATTCGCTGTAAGCGGTGAGGTTGGTCGTGAACCGAAGCATCTCAGTCATCTTTTAAATCACTGTTATCTGATTCTTTAAACATTCCAGATTTGTCATATTTCCTTAAAGACTCAATCTCTTGGAGTCTCTTTTCGGGTCGATTTCTGTGAAGATTCAGTCTTCCAGAATCTTCTCTTGTGCATACCTCTTGTTTATTCCAGTAGAAGTATGATGGTTGACTATCGTCATCGGTTATTATTCGAGAAGCGATGAGTCTAACCTAATACGACTGCTCCAGACCATTCTGCTTTGTACCCTTGCTAGTCTATTCATTTAGACTAACCCACGAACTTCGTTCTCCGCATGTGGGCTGGTGTCATCCGTCCGATTCGGCACATCAGATAGAGTGAAGATATGAGGAGACTAGATTGACTATGAAGACGACGATTGTTTTTGGATGTTTTTAATAATTTCTTTTAATCAGGTTGAGATCCTTGGGAGATGACCATTGTGATCAAGATCCTTGTTTAAAGACTTCCGCTGTACCTTGTTTAAAGACTTCCGTTGTACTTTGTTTAAACTCTGTATTTGTCCTATTCGGGATTGGGATGTAATCCCGGGACTCATGCTTCATTTGATTGATGTTTTGATTTGAATACTTTGATCATTATGTATCAATTGTATTCCATGAATTGTATTTAAAACGGTAAAGCCTTGGGTGATCTCGGTAAGGAACACTGGGGTCACTGGCGGTAATACCTTTCCAAATGGGTTAAGATTTGGGGGTGTTACACCTTCTTTTGTGGAAATGGTGTCTACTTAATTTGGAAAGAAGATAAAAATCTTGCGTTCAGATAATGTTTTAGAGTTGGGTTCCAATTCTGCTACCAGACAGTATCTTGAAAGCAAGGCTATCATTCATTAGACGTCTTGTGTTGCAACACCCCAACAAAATGGTATGGTTGAGCGCAACACACATGCACTTGTTGGAGACTTCCAGAGCTTTGCTATTTCAATCTGGTCTTTCTGTCTCTTTTTGGGGCGACTGTGTTTTGACTGCAACACACTTGATCAACAGGAGGGTGTACATCATCCACACCACATTGACTTCCACAGCTTTGCTATTTCAATTATGTCTTTCGGTCAAAGCACTTTGGGCCTCATGCTTTCAAATGCTTATTCCTTGGTTATCCTTTTGGTAAAAGGGTTATAAGCTTCTGAATTTGGAGACAAATACAATTATGATTTCAAGGGATGTTGAGTTTCATGAGGCTATCTTCCCTTATTCAAACCGAACCAGCTCTCCTTCACCTACTTTTCCTTCTCATCATCCACACCACATTGACTCTATTTTTCCATCTTCACAACATTTGTCAACTCCTGTGTAGTCATCTTCTCTTGTACAATCACCCCAACATGCCCTCTCACCTCCATTTGTGCAGTTATCATCTCCTGCATGTACACTCACCCCAACCTGCATCCTCACCTTAACTTACAACATCAACTCCTCCTCCTTCACCTGTACCTCTCTTTATTCCTCCCCCAACACGCCCATCTAGACATCATCAACCTCCTGCATACTTGTGGGATTATGTATGTAACTCAGTTAGTGCAGGTAACACATTTCCTACCTCTTGTCATCATACACTTACCTCTTTACTACCCCAAGCCTTCAGCTTTCATGTTTTAGCTTCTTCTTCTACACCTACAAACATTGAACCTTTTTCCTATCATGCTGCAAGCCTAGATCCAAGATGGGTCAAATATATGGATCAAGAGTTCACTGCCATAGACCAAAATCATACATGGGACTTAGTTCCTCTACCACTTGGTAAGAAGCCGATCGGGTGCAAATGGGTCTACAAGGTAAAGAGGAAATCTGATGGAAGTGTCGAGAGATTCAAAGCTCGACTAGTTGTGAAGGGCTTTACTCAAAAGGAGGGTGTACATTACACTGAGACTTTCTCTCAAGTGGTCAAGATAACCACTGTTAGGTGTGTTGTTGGTCTGTCTATTAATTACAGTTGGAAAATTTTCCAGCTTGATGTCAATAACTCTTTCCTTCATGGGGAATTGCATGATGAAGTGTATATGAAGGCTCCTTCTGGTTTGTCTCTATCTGATTCTTCCTTAGTTTGTTGCCTGCGTAAATCCTTATATGGCCTTAAGCAGGCTTCACGACAATGGTATGCTCGCCTATCCATTGCTCTCAAGTTCGGGGGTTATTCTTAATCTCTCAACGATTACTCTCTGTTTTCTAAGACAAGTTCTACTTCTGTGGTTTATTTGGTTGTTTACGTCGATGACATCCTAATCACTGGTGATGATCTTCATGAGAATGAGCTTTTGAAGTTTTTCCTTGATTGTGAGTTCAAGATTAAAGATTTGGGGCAACTCAGTTTCTTTCTTGGCATTGAGCTTTTGAAGTTTTTCCTTGATTGTGAGTTCAAGATTAAAGATTAAAGATTTGGGGCAACTCAGTTTCTTTCTTGGCATTGAGTTTGTAGCTCATTCTGAGGAACTTATTCTTACACAACGTAAATTCATTGTTGAACTGTTGGCCAAATTTGACTGCATTGATGCTAGGCCTTTTCTCACACCTCTTCAGCTTAATGGCAAGCTTGACCCCACTTTTCGTTCACTTCTTCTTGATGCTTCTTATTACAGGCGCCTCATTGGGAAGTTTAACTTCCTAGTTCATTCTCTCTCTGACATTGCATTCTCTGTGTGGTTCCTTAGCCAGTTTCTTCAGTCTCCTCGCCAACCACATCTTGATGCTGCCATCCACACACTTCGTTACCTCAAAGGCAATGTTGGTCTCGATATTCTTCTTTCCAACAAGCTTGATTTCAAGCTTCAAGCATTTTGTGATGCTGACTAGCTAGGCCACTCCTGCCAATCAGTGAGTGGTTTCATCATTTTCTTTGGGGGTTCACCAATTTCTTGGAAGTCTAAGAAACAACAGATAGTTTCACTGTCTTCTGCTGAAGCTGAATATCGCTCAATGCATCGCATTTGTGCTGAACTAGCTTGGTTGTCTCAACTTTTTCACGAGATTGGAGTACCTGACATCACTCCTATTGACCTCAAATGTGATAATATGGTTGTTGTATACATTGCTCGAAATCCTGTCTATCATAAACGAACTAAACATGTGGATTTGGACTGCCACTTTGTTCGAGAGAAGTTGCTTGAAGGCTTAATCTCTCTTTCACATGGCCCTACTCGTCATCAGTTGGCTGACATGCTCACCAAGCCGTTAACTGGTCTTCAATATCGTGACTTCCTTGGCAATTTGGGTGTAGTCTCTCCTACCCTCCAACTTGAGGGGGCTGATAGAGTTCACTCGTCTAGTTAGTTAGTCAGTTAGCTAAGTTAGTTATGGGACACGTGTATCTATTAAGAGAGGAGAAGTTCATCCTTGTTTCTCATTATTCTGTTAGCCAGATTGTAAGGTTGTTAGCAATGGTTGTTAGCTATAAAGCCTTGTAAACTTTCTGGTGATTCATTCAATGAAACTCTCTCAATGTTATGATATGGGGCATGAGATATTGTGGACATTAAACAAGGAGCTTTCTTACCAAGTAGAGGAGCTTGCCAAAATTCTCCTGTGTGCCAGGATATTCTTAAACAATGCAATAGAACAAACCTCCCTAAGATGTTCCTGTAAAGGTAGAACTTAGGATGACATATGTGGAGGAAAACCCTAAAAGCAAATGGGAACAAAACAGAATAAAATGGAGATTGTATATGTGGCCGAGTTGTGCTTGTTGAGAGAAGAACAAAGAAGCAAGCAAAGAGTTGTAAGATGATTAACGGAGAAGAAGACAGTAGAATACCCTACAAACAAATGGGGTAGAAGTTTGAAATAACAAAAAATATTTGCATTTTAAAATTTGAATAATGATGTGGAAATATGTCGTGGTGACAAATGACATGCTTACTATAAAAACGACAAGTGACATTAATTAGGTTGTACTTTAATAATTATATAATAGATTTTTTAAGTAGTTATCAAATAGGACACCCCTAACATATGTTGGTTGAATATCAATTGTTTTAACTCTATTAACAGTCCTATAATCTCAAACTGAAACCCTGTGAAAGTTAAATGTAAGTAATTGTTATATTCAGCAAAGTAAGAAAAGGCCTTTCAAATTTTGTGAAAAGAATCCCTAACAAGCACTTGAAACAAAGCAATTGAATGGCAAGTTTAATAAATTGGAAACAAAAATAAAATAATTTGGCCGATATTATATGACTAAATTAAACTCTCTATATAATTTGTATATTTAATCAACAAAAGGTAATCCCTTTAAATCAAAATAGGTGAACAATCAGACAAGTTCACATGTAATTGGTTCAAGAAGCAAGAACAACTAAACCATGAGAATTACGCACAAACATTAGGCTTAACTGAGTTGTGCACGGAAATACATCGATAGGAATTATGCCGAGGAAATCCCAAAAAAATATGAAAAAATAGTTTATTAGCGATATGTCTTCATTGGCCTTGCTTTATTCGAACTATTTGCATAGTAACATAGCTGAGAATTTGTGATAAAGGAAAGCAAAACTACAAAATGCATTAATAATAAAGAGCTTGAAAATTGAATGAACCTATGCATAGAAATTCAACAACAGAATTGAAAAAAAGAGAAGAATACACACCAAAGTCACGAATATAGCAAGACCAATGAATGTTATATTCCCTGAATTTTATTGAAACGACCGAATTTATGTGAGAGAAACCCAGACGAATCCCATTTGAAAATTACTCTCTCTGTTTGAGAAAGGATGTCATTTTAGACTTGAGCACTCTTATTAAGAAACACTATAATTTGACATAAATACCCTTATTTACAATTATTAATCCTACATTCCTTATCCCTCTTGTTGCAGCCGGGCTACTAATTCTCTAAACAAATCCCCCCCTTCAATGCTATTAATTCACACTCCCCTCTTCAATATTTTTTGGGATCCAACATGCATTTATTCACACTCTCCTCTTCTAATTCTCTAAACAAATCCCCCCTTTGGCATGAGAAAGGAGTAAAATTTTGTTTAGAGCTTGATTAAATAAAATTTGGAGCCAAAATTTCATACGTACAGAAATTTCACATTTTGAGGTTGGAGCCAAAACAATTTCAAGTTTAAACATGGATTATTAGTTCACTATATATATGCATATCTGCACATCAAAGAAATAATTTAATTTGCATTGTTTCCAAAAAAAAAAAAGAATTACTGTTAGGAAGTGAACTTTTGGGAACACCAGTTCTCTTCCTCAGTTTTACTAGTTTTGACGATGACAAACACTTTTGCTATTAATATTTTCATAAGGGTTGATAAACAGGGAACTCATGAATTGGAAGCACAAGGAACTGAAGGACGCTGACGCCGGATTTGGGAACTGACACAAGGAACTGAAGGACGCTGACGCCGAAAGAACTTAGAACAAGAGATGAGGGTGGCGGCGATCCGATTAGGGTAGATTTTTACTTGGAGAGAGAAATTAAAGATTATCCTGTTTCCATATTATCTTAGGAGTTAAAAGTATATCTTTTATGGAAAAGAAAAAGTGTAAAATCGTGGAAGATTATATTTGGTAACAAATGTTATCTTTCCGATTACTTTTTTATTATTTTATTTGTGTAATTCAGTTGTTGGAGATTCGGTTCTTCCATCAACCTAGTTACATAAATAGAGTAATTAAACTCTCTCACAATTACGCATTCACTCACATTGCTTACGAAGAAGAAGAAAACAGAGTTTAGTTCTTTGAAGAAGAACTGTAAGTCGCTTGCTTGTTTGTGTGCTTGATTTGGTCGAACTAGGTAGAGAGTCCTTAGTGTGTCTAAGACTTTAATCTGTGTGTTCTATCCTAGTTAATTGTAATCGAAGCATTAATAAAAAAAAAAATAGACTTTGAAATCCTCTTGAAAGAGAGTTAGTGGGTTTTATCCTGGATAACTAGTTGGTTATCAAAGGTTCCCACTCTAAGGAACTGGACTTGATTCTGTTATTGTTTACTTATTCCGCTGCTAAGGAACTGGACTCCCAGTTCCCTTTGAATGCTAACACGTACGATCGTACAATTACTCATGACTCAAATGAAGAATAGTTTTGACTTGAATAGCTTTCCAAATGAAACACTTGTAGTTGCTGTGGATGAACATCTCAATGTCAACCAACAAGAGTATATTGAAGAAGATGTACCAATTCTTGTTGGCGAAGAGATGCCATTTGATCTTAATGTACCTATAATTCAAGAAGAAGAAGAACATGGTAATCCTAGTAATATTTCTGTGCTTTTAAAATTTTGCTTATTTATGTTCCTCATACTTTACACTCTTTTTTTTTAATTCAATTTGCAAGATAATCATGAGGCTATGGACATATTAAGTGAAGGAGAAGAAGAAGAATATCAGTCCACTGCTAATCCTACAGGCAAGTAAATTGAACTCTATATTTTATCCTCTCTACTGT
The DNA here is from genome assembly GCA_027886185.1 of Rheum nobile. Classification (NCBI taxonomy): domain Eukaryota; kingdom Viridiplantae; phylum Streptophyta; class Magnoliopsida; order Caryophyllales; family Polygonaceae; genus Rheum; species Rheum nobile. The sequence continues at coordinate 1,579,480 of WOAB01000135.1, forward strand.
AATTGACAATATTCCCATATGTAATGATTGATTTTTGTTGTCTTTTGTAAATGTCAATTCTCTATTTTTGTTTTTTGTCCCCTGTTTGACAGTCCCCTAGTAATCTTACGCTTTTTTTCTCCGTATGATTTTTTTTTATATTGTTTTTTTTTTTATGAAAAGCACACATATATTACTAAGAACAGGATGAGGACCACATACAAGCCAGATGAACTGGCAGTTGAGAAACATGATTGTACAATACCATTGCCCCAACAGGCAAGGAAAGACCAAACTGAGATATACTATGAGCAAAGGTATTCAAAGATCTAGGACGGAAAATAAAATTACAGACAGAAAAAGAGAGGGAATATCTACGAAGAAGACGAACAAGCTGACCAAAATGTGTACTAGGTGGCACGGAAGTAGAATTGCATGCATCCACCATATGTTTACAGTCTGAGAATACATTGAGCTTAGAAAGCCCAGAATCTGTAGCAAACTGAAGGCCCCAAAAAATTCTTTTAGCCTCAAGAGATTCTATGGTTGTTGATGGTTTTAAAGACTTACTCCCAACAACAAACAAAGAATCTCTTGATATTGAAATGAAGAAACTGATTGCAGCTTTACCACTGGAAGATAAACTAGCATCACAGAAAAGGGAGAAGGCATTACAGTTCTGAGGGGGGATGTTGTTGGTTGCACAAGCACTGATGTTAAAAGGTCTTGAAGCACAAGACATGGAACCAGAGAATGCAGATGGAAGGTAAGCAAAAGCCTTCTGCTGAAGATCATGTTGACCACAAGACTTTGATGAAATTTTTTTGGAATTGCGGTTCCACCAGAGGATCCAGATGCAAGTAGCCCACAGAGCCAAATCAACATTAGAAAAGGATGACACCATAAACTCCCACCAATCCCACATAGAAATTGGCTTAAAAGCAAGAAAACTATAAAACTGTGGAAATTGCTTCCAAAAGTCAATAGCAAAGGACCAACTTTTGAGGATATGAATTACTGATTCAGTCTTCCTCCAGCAACAAGAACAGACATAAGAAGAAACAATTTTCCTGAACTTAAGCATCTGAAGGCAAGGAAGGAAATTTTTTAGTGTCTTCCAAATTAAGTTCCTGACCTTGGGGATTGTGTCAAGTGTCCAAGCTTTCGTCCACAGTGCAGAAACATTCTCATTCCTACCCGGATTAGAGGTTCCTGCAACAGAGACAGATTGGCAGATGAGTGAGTTATAGGTTGATTTGACGCTGAACAAACCATTCTTGGAGAAGTACCAACGTCAAATGTCAGGAGTAGACGGAGAGATCATCTCCAGGTTGTGGACAAACTCAAGATCGGCACTGCTGAGTTTGTTGTCAAGAGAGCCCCAAATACAGTCATGTGTGTTCCCATCAAAGAAATCTGCAACCCGGAGATGAGCCTCAAAAGGAACTGGAGGAGTAATAAGACTAAAAGAGTGTGGACGAGGAATCCATCTGTCAAGCCAAAATGAAGCAGATTGCCCATTACCAAGTTCCCAAAACCAGCCCTTCTGAATGACCAGAATACCTTGAAATAGACTTCGCCAAACAAAGCTAGGATTAGACCCCAGAGAAGCTTGAAAGATGGTACCATTAGGAAAGTATCGAGCTTGGAGAATCAGCCTTGCTAGAGAAGATGGATGATCCAAGATCTTCCAGATTTGTTTGGCCAGCAGTGCTAAGTTGAAAGCCTTGATGTCTCTGAAGCCGCCTTCAGTTTTTGGCAAGCAGAGATGTTTCCATTGAGACCAATGAATCTTGGATTCCTCTTGAGAGCCCCACCAAAACTTTGCAGCTATAGAATCAAGATCGTGACAAACTGAAATTGGAAGTTTGAAGCAACTCATAACATAGGATGGGATGGATTGAAGAATAGATTTAATAATGACTTCACGACCAGCCTAGGACAAAGTACTTGTTTTCCACCCCTTAGCTTTCTTCCTTACACGATCTGTCAGATGCTGAAAAAACCAATTTCTTTGATCTACCAAAAACAGTTGGCAACCCAAGGTATTTGTCATGGTTGCCAACCTTACCAAACCCAAAAAGATTGATCAAGGAATCTTTAACAGAACTACAAAGATTCGGACTGAATGAAATAGTTGATTTCTGAGAATTCACCTTCTGTCCAGAGCTAGATTCGAAAAGATTGAGCAAATCAACAATTCTGGTTGCCTCCTGAATGTTAACCCTTGCAAAAATCAAGCAATCATCGGCAAACAAGAGGTGAGTGATGTGAGGGGCAAATCTAGCAACTTTCAGTCCATGAACATGTCCAGCATCAAAGGAGTTCTTAAAGAGACTTGAGAGACCCTCCATAATCAGGAGAAAAAGATATGGTGAAAGAGGATCTCCTTGCCTGATACCTCTTGAGGGCACAAATGTTGCAGTTGGGGGGACCATTGAGGAGAACCGAGAAGGAAACTGAACTGATGCATTTAAGTACAAGAGCAACCCAGGAAGGATGGAAATCCATATGAATCATCACCTTCTCAATAAAAGACCACTCCACTCTGTCAAAAGTCGTGGCCATATCAAGCTTGATAGCCATGAATCCACGCCTCCCAGTTTTCTTTTTCTTGATATAGTGGAAGCACTCAGCAGCAACAACAACATTATCCACAATAGAGCGTCCAGTTGAAAAAGCACTCTGATTTTCACTGATCGAATCATTAAGCAGCCCTTTCATTCGATTACCAATACACTTCGAGATAAGTTTGTATACGATGTTACACAAACTAATAGGGCGAAGATCAGTCATAACAGTAGGTTGAGACACCTTCGGAATTAAAGATAGGTATGTATGATTAAACTGAGCAGGCAAGTCACCTCCATTAAGAACACTGAGGACACAAGAAACAACTGAATTACCAATCATGCTCCAATGATGTTTGTAAAATAATGCTGGAAACCCATCTGGCCCGGGTGATTTTGTTGGGTGAATATGGCTCAGAGCAGAAAGAACATCTTCAGCAGCGAAAGGGGCGAGAAGAAGAGCATTCTCAGCTGAGGAATCGGGTTTGGCATCCCCAACCCATTACTTATTGTTTGGTATCTGATTTTTTGGGTTTCATACCGGGCCTCCAACCCAACAGGTATGGGGTTTGGAATCCTCACATTTTTGAAGGGTTTGGGTTTCATACCGGTCCTCCAATTCAACCCAACCCCATGAATCCAATCTAACCTAGCTTAATTATGTATGCTTGCTTAATCTTTTCTAATTAATCTTGTTTAACTTGAAATGAAATGCTTTCTTATGAATATAGCTCTCATATGAATACATTTCTTAAATTACGTTGAATTTTTTGTACAACTTTTTTCAATATAATATATAAAGTGATAGTTTGACACCCATATTATATCATGTATAATTAATTATGTAATTTAAATATTATTTTTAAAATAATATAATATGAGATTAGTTTTTGTTATTTGATTCCAGATTCCAGGTATAGAATTTACCAAACACGGATATAGGGTTGGATTTCATTCCAGAAAAGTAACCAAACACATCTTTTCAGGAATAGAGTTTCAAATCCATATCTACTTAATCCGATTCCTGATTCCAACCCGATACCTGATTTATACCAAACGCCCCCTTAATCTCTTGTTTCTGTTTGATGGGTGAATTTTAATCTCATGTGAGTTGTTCGATTTTAATTGCATGATTTTGTCAAAAGAGCAACCATTAGAATCTCTGCCATTGAATTGAAAAAAGCAGAATGTTTATTGCTGTTGTTGGGATCGAAATTCACACCAACCTAAAACTTAAAAAATAGTGTCTTAATTAATGGGGGCATTATTGGGAAAAAATTGTCAAAATATGTAGAATGACAACATTTGTTAAACAAGAAAATAAGGCTAAAATGATCATCTTTGTCAAACGGAGGGAGTATACAATAAGAATTATAAGATACCCTAAAGATGTTCGAGTGATTAAGACCTTCAACATTTACAGAAAATTAATTCAAAGCTCTAATTATAATTTGAAAACTACTTGGAAATTTGAAAGAGCTTCACAACTGCATTGCGCGTCAAGGGTTTCAAAACTTCTGAAAAAATTGATCTCAAGCTTATTGTCATCAGTTTTGTTATCCAGATTCGTCTCCCTCTCAATAGATCAATTAGATCATCGGTGTTTCAAAGTGAGTTTGAAGACGTAGGTGGAGATGTTTATGAAGAGATTACTTTAACATTTTTGGGAGGAAGAAAAGTTGATTGTTGCAATATGAACAAAGTGAGAAGTGGTTTTGGAATCAATTGATTGAAGAAGATTGCATATCCTAGGTTGACAAAGATAAAAATGGAAGTAAATAAGGGGAAATAATAAGAGAATTGGAACGTGGATTATTCAATCAAGAGGTAAGAGAAAAAAAGGAGTTAAGAAATCAAACGGGGAAAGATCACGGATTTGCTATAATGGTAAAGTAGGATTAGTAAATCTTTGACTTTTACTTAATTAATTAAAAAATCGGAAAAAATGAGAGGTTGACACGTAATATTTGATGTTGTGGCTTAGGGTCTGTTCGGTTCGCAGAGACTGAATTGAACTGAAACTGAACTGGGTACAAAACTGAACTGAAGCTGTAAGGTAAAATTTAAGCTGACGACTAACTAGATTGAAACTGAACTGAAATAGATGACTGAATTCAATAAAACTGAACTGGGGGTTGGATGTTTTTTTTGTTAAGTTCAGTCACCTCAAATAAAAAAAGTCAGGATTCCTAGTTTAAATTTTTTGGGTAAGTTCAGTCGTTTTAAGTCACTTTAAGTCGACTTAAATTTTTGGCGAACCGAGCGGACTTTGTAAGTAAGTTCAGTTAAGTCACTTTAAGTCGACTTAACTGGTGAACCGAACAGACCCTTAATTGATAGATGCCATATGACTTAATTAATACAATTTTGTTTTAGTATATATAGTCGGGGGTTTGATCAGGTGAGAATGATTATTACCGTATAAAATGAGAATTATGCACATATAAGAAAAAACTTACGCACATATAGGAAACAATTTATGCACTTTTAAAACTCATGGATATATAAGCAAAAATTTATGCACTTTTCAAACGTACAGAAGTTTTTACTTGCAATGTACATAAGTTTTTTACCGTGTGAACATGAATTTGTGCACATTCAAAAAGTTCATAATTTTTTTATTATACATGCATGAGTTTTAAAAGTACATAAATTTTTACATTTTTATTTTTATTTATATATACATTATTTCTATTTTACACAGTAATAATCATTTTCACCAGATTAACGCCCTATATAGTAGATTTTTATAAGAAAGCACATCAATACTTACTCCTTTAACAAATGCCTACTAAACATAAAAAAGGCCTAGTAAGTACGTTAGAAGATAATTATACTCCATTCAGAAGAAGAAAAAAAATGTTATGTACTCTCATCATATTTGAAATAATCGCAAAATTTTCATTCATCTCCAATGTTTTGAATTAATCAAGGCAGCTACTATATACACTACGTTTTTTTAACTTTCGCACTACATTTTTCTACGCAAGAATCTTGCGTACGCAGGATTCTTGCGTAGAGGAGGAAATTTCTCTACGTACGCCAGATACCTGCGTAGAGCTAAAATATGATTGTTGAAGATATGAGAGTTGGGGATTTTTTTGAATTGGCCTCCAACGCCAGGATATGGCGGAAGATTTTTTTTTTGATACAACCAAGTGAACAACATATTTTTTAAATCTGCATTTGACTCTAGTAATAGACGTTATCAAGTAATCAAGGTTACATTGCAATAAATTCGTTTGTATCATGAGATTTCAATATACTTTTATTCATGTATATTTCTCCACCAATTTGTTTGATATTAACTGTTTGTTATTATTATTCTCGAAAATCACATATAACTATGGTTATATGTTATAGTTATATCCAATTTGGTTATGTCTTATGGTTATTGTTGAATTCCTTAGGTTTTGATGATAACAAACACTCAACTAATATGTGTACCAAGTGTTTCAGGGACAAGGAAAGTTATCCCAAGGAGCTTTGCAGCAAAGGATCTCAAAGGGAACAAAGTCTTGTCAAGTGCTTTGTTACCTCTCAAGGAACTGAAGTGACGGACCAGATCAAGGCTGTAAAAGGAAAGAAGAAATCCAGCGTGTTGAATTAAGGAAACAAATCAAGAAGCACACGCGGTAAAGGATGAAGACTTTGGCTCCAAGGATCAAGCCGGATTGCGCGAAGATATGGAGAGAGAAAACCCGATTGTGTTATCTTAGGAATCTTTCCTAAGATAAGGCAATTGGAGAGAGAAGAAGAATATCCTTCCGATTGGATTAATTAAGGAACTCCTTCCTTAATTAATATAATTAGGGTTTAGCCGAGTTGTATTTATTAGAAGTATGGATTCATTTCTAAGTAACCACGACGACGGAAAACAGAGAGAACGAAAAAGAGAAAGAAAAGAAGTGAGGTGTGTGTAAGTCTTTGAGGGTTGAGTTCGATTCATCGTTGTAGAAGAGTCTTTGAATCTAGCTGGTTGTTTAGAGGTCGAAGTCCAGGATACAAGTGTAATCGAATAAGAAATCAATAAGACAAGTACACGCTTCAAAATCCTCTCAAGCGGAAGCTTGAAGGTAGTGGTTTTTCCTTGAGAAGCTAGTTTTGCTAATCAGGGTTTCCACCATACATCATGAGTTCGTTCGTTATGTTTCTTGCTATATTAAATCCGCTGCAACTTCTGTGGGAACAAAGCTTTTGTTCCCTCAGACGTAACTCTAACGATCCAACAATTGGTATCAAAGCCTGGTGCTCTAGATTGTTTTCGTTACAGAATTTGCAGGAAAGATGTCGTCGTCAAGCAATGCAATCGGTGATTCATTCTGGAAGCCACCAATTCTGAAGGCCGGTGAGTATGACTGGTGGGTGGAACAAATTGAGTCTCATATTTGTTCCCTAGATGGACAGATCTGGAGAGTCATTGAAGTCGGACCTTTGGATATCAAAAATGAGAAAGATGAGACAAAGCCAAAGGTCGACTACACCGATGATGACTGGAAGAAGTTGGAGAAGAACAACAGGGCTAAGAAGATCCTTCACATGGCTCTTCTTCCCTCCGATCTCAAGAAAATCATGAGTTATAAGACTACTAAGGAGATCTGGGATGCCTTGAAGCGCTTTCATCAAGGAAATGAAGATACAAAGAAAAACAAGATTCTCTCCCTGATCAAGGAGTACGACCAAGTTTCTCAGGGAAAAGACGAACACATTCAGGAGTACTACTCCAGATTCCATGGGCTAGTTGGTCAGCTTCAGTACCTTGGTGAAGCAATGCCAGACTGGAAGTTGACTCACCACTTCATGCAAGGTCTCAACTCTCAGTGGGACGCCATTGCTCTTGCTCTCTACTCTCAAACAGACGTCAAAACTCTTACCATGGAAGAATTGGTCGCCAAGCTGGAGAGTAACGCGTCTGTCTATAACCACAAACTGAACAAGAAGGGAGTGGAGAAGGCTAAGAGCATTGCCTTGAAGGTGGAAAGGGCATTTGACTTGTCCCAAGTTGCAGATGAAGACGAGGATGGCGATGAAGATGTTTCTCTCATCACAAGGGCAATGAGGAAAATATGGTCTCGGAACAAGGACTCGTCCAGTTCCACCGAAGGGAACAAATACCTGAAAGATGTGGTGTGTTACCACTGTCAGAACAAGGGACACACAAGAACTGCTTCAAGAAGAAGGCAAGAATGCCTCCGACAAATGAAGGGAAGCAGGCAATGGTTGCCACCTGGGGAGACTCAGACTCAGATGACGAAGATTCGTCACACTCCAGGGATGTCTGCTTGATGGCCATTGAAGAACCAAATGAATCAAAGGGAGAGGTACTCAACGATGAGGTAACTGAATCTGATCTAGTATCAAGCTTAAAAAACAAATCTAAAGAGAGCTTGATATCTCTCATTAAGAAACTTGTTCATGAGAATAGTCTTTTCAGTGAGCAAATCGAAGAGAAAGATGAATCGATCTCAGGTTTGATCGAAGAAAATCAGGGTTGGGCAGACAAAGTGCTCAGACTTGAGAAAGGTTCATCCTCCTCTTCAAACTCTTGCTCTGAGTGTCCTAAACTCACTGAAAAGATTGTGTCTCTGGAGTCCACTGTTTCCTCACTTGAGTCTGAGTCATTAATGCTGAAACTAGGAAATGCAAAACTTTCTAGTGATCTAACCAAACTCAGTGAGAAACAGAAGGACAAGTCAAAAGGTATTGTCTTTGTTGCAGCCAAGAATGAAAAGAAGACTGAGTCAAAGGAAGTACCTCGCTTTGGGATTGGCTATCAACCCAAACTTCCTGTTGATGGAACCAAGCAAAAAGGCTCTAAAGTCAAAGGAAAACAGTCTGTAAAAGAAAAGGGGGAAAGTTCCTCCAGAGGGAACAAAGGAAAAAACTGTTCAAACTCGACTGAGGAGGGTAAGGCTTGGTACCATGGACAGAAGGCTCATGCCATCTGGTTGAAGAAATATCAAAGCAGTAAGTCCAATAATATTGATTTTCATTCAAGGATTGCTAACAAAACAATTTGGCCTGGAAAGAGCAAGTATGCAGATCTGAAGTGTCATAGGGTCTGTTGGTATTGCGGACACTCTGGTCACTACAAGCAAGAGTGCCTTCTGAAGCAACACAACGAGGAGATTGCTCGCACTACTAGAGAGCAAATGAATGCTGAACCTCCTAAGATTAGATATGTTGCTCCTGTGCCCAGAAAGCATAAGCTTGTCTGGGTTCGCAAGAACTAACTCTTTATGTGCAGAATAAAGTGAGGAAAGTTCCCGGTATTTCATTCGTACAAAGGTCAGTTACTTGACAGGGAACGAAGCGAGTCTCACCTCACTCCTGCAGGAATGGTTGAGACTCAAAGGCCTGGTAACAAAGGTAAAGGAAATGGAGATGTGGATAAGGACTTAATGACTAAATTGTTCCTTGTTTGAATACTCAAGTACCATGTACATCTAGGAAAGACATCACTGTGTTGAGAAAGATTGGCATACAGGGAAACTTGTGGATCAAAGGATCAAACACCAGTTTTCTCATTAGGACACTTGTTGGGGAACTCTACATTCAATTCCATACGAAGCCTGGTTTGTTCCCCTAACTACATGTCTATTTGTTATGTCCCCTCGATGATTGGCTAGATTACGTGGTAAATTGTGAAAGATGAACTTTCATGTCTTGATATGCATTCTCCTCCTTGGGTATTAATTAAACATTCGACTTGAATATGTGCTTTTACTTCCTTGATGTACTGAATGTCGTGCATGATCTTCTATGTCATCATTTGTCACATGAATCAGCTTTATTTCAACCCAAAAGAATCAACTTGATGTTTTGTTCCCTCATCATAAGCCCAAATGATAGTTGATTCTACAACTTACCTAGACCGCCATGTTTGAAGTCTCATATGAGCCCCTCTTATCATCCACAACTGGAGACCCCTCAGGCATGATGTAAAAATCAATCGCAAATATCATATATTTTGGTGTGATGGTCTTTTGTACCCTCTCTGGTAACTAACCCCCAGAATCACACCCTACTACTTTTTGGTTTGGCGGGAAAACGATTCAGCTTCTGTGACTTGCAGTTTGAGGTGACGTGTGTTTGCAGGGTGTAATGATGGAAGTCTGTGTTGGGCCGCGTTGAGCATTTAGGGCTGATTTGATGGAAAGGAGTTGGGAAGGGTAATTCGGCTGGCTAAGTCGGATTTGGACGAGATTCTGATTTTATTTTGGAAAGTTGGAAGATTGCAATTGTTATCTGTTGGAAACTGAAAAGATTTGAATTTATCTTTGGAAACACTAGAAGATTCGGTAAAGATTATAAATTGGAGTCTCCGGTTAAGTCTCCTCCTCACTGTTTCCTTATCTTCCTCAAGCAATCTCTCCCTTCCTCTCTGTCTCTCGTCTTCCCAGAACTCTCCCTCTCTCACAAAAATGGCCTCCAACTCAAACCTCCCCAATACCATCGCCCAAGACCTCCAAACCCTCCTCACCAAACTGTCCTCCATGGGAACCGACCCCGCTCTCCTCGCCGCCATTACCCAATCCCTACCTTTCACCTCCACCACTCCAGCAACCACCACTGGTACCCCTCCACCATCACCAACCCAGGACCAACTCGCCATGGTCCCCTTCATAGCCCCAAACACAGACCCCGCTCCACAAAACCCTAACCCCAAAACCTCTCCAGCCGTCCCAACCGCCATCTCATCTACTGAAATAGAGAAGGTCCATTCCTCTCCAACCCATCCCGACCCCATTGATGAGGAAATGGAGGAGATGCCCCGTCAAGAGACCCCGGTCACAGCTGAGGAGCACTTTGCTGTGAAGGAGAAGATTCAGTCGGTTGTGCGGGACCTCAACAAGGAACTGGTTGAGGAAGTTGATGAGGAGGAGCCCCCAAAGGCTCCTAAGACTTCTGGCAGGGTGAAGACTGCATGCTCCTCCAAGCGGAAGACACGCTCTCAGAGGAAGTCTGAGAAGGCGATAAGGGTCAGCTCCGATGAGGAGTCAGTACCCCTCTCGGGGAACAAAGCAAAGAAAGCCAAGGTGTCTGCCTCTCCTGTCCGTCAAAGCCAACGTCGTCAGCCGGCCAAAGCCAAAGGAAAGGTGGCGGCTGATGATGTCAAAGACATGAGCCACAAGTCGGTGGTCAAGGAGCTGCGAGTCGTCCCTGAGTTCCTACTGGAGAACCATTTGGAAGGGGTGCATGATCTGTTGGAGATCCAAAAATGGAGCAATCTGTTTATGGAGGAAGAGGAGATGGATGAGGTACTGCTAAGGGAGTTCTATTCTACCTACGCGATGGAAGTTCGCCCCCACGCTGTTCTGGGGAGTTACAAGATGGAAGGGCAGGTCCACAAGTTCTCAAGCATTGAGCTTGGTGTTGCTCTAGGCGTTCCACATGAAGGGTATGGGGAATACCCAAAAGGAAGGTGGCCGAAGGACTTTGCCTACTCAGAGGCTGTGTTGGCTATTGCTGGTATTGAAGGTAGTGGTTTTTCCTTGAGAAGTTAGTTTTGCTAATCAGGGTTTCCACTATACATCGTGAGTTCGTTCGTTATCTTTCTTGCTATATTAAATCCGCTGCAACTTCTGTGGGAACAAAGCTTTTGTTCCCTCAGATGTAACTCTAACGATCCAACAATTAGATTCCATAGTTATATACTATGGTTATATCCTAGATTATATCATATAGTTATATACTATGGTTATATTATATAGTTATATACTATGATTATACCTTATAGTTATATCCAATTTGGTTATATTTTATAGTTATATAACTATAAGATATATGATATAACCAAATTGGATATAACTATAAGGATATAACCAAATTGGATATAACTATAAGATATAATCATAGTATATAAGTTATATACTATGGTTGTATCATATAGTTATTTACTATTATTATATCTTATAGATATATCCAATTTGGTTATATCTTATAGTTATACTATGGTTATATCTTATAGTTATATCTTCTACGCAATATTCTTGCGTAGAAGATTGTAGTGCGAAAAAGGCGAATATTCTTACGCAGGATTTAAAAAAAAATAGTTTTTTTTTCTGGACGCAACTAAGTGAACACTTTTTTTTTTAAATCTGCATTTGACTCTAGTAATAGACGTTATCAAGTAATCAATGTTACATGGCAATAAATTCGTTTATATCATGAGGTTCAATATATTTTTATTCATATACGTTTCTCCACCAATTCGTTTGATATTAATTGTTTGTTATTAATATTCTCGAAAATCACATATAACTATGGTTATATCTTATAGCTATATGCTACAGTTATATTCTTTAGTTATATACTATGGTTATATCTTATAGTTATATACTATGGTTATATCTTATAGTTATCAATTTGGTTATATCTTATAGTTATATACTACGGTTATATTCTTTAGTTATATACTATGGTTATATCCTATAGTTATATACTATGGTTATATCCAATTTGATTATATCTTATGGTTATATCCTATAGTTATATCCAATTTGGTAATATTATGGTTATATCCTATAGTTATATACTATGGTTATATCCTATAATTATACACTATGGTTATATCTTATAGTTATATCTAATTTGGTTATATCTTATGGTTATATCCTATAGTTATATACTATGGTTATATCCTATGGTCATATCCTATAGTTATATATTATGGTAATATCTTATAGCTATATCCAATTTGGTTATATCTTATGGTTATATCCTATAGTTATATACTATGGTTATATCTTATAGTTATATTCAATTTGGTTATATCCTATAGTTATATACTATGGTTATATCTTATAGTTATATCCAATTTGGTTATATCATATCGTTATATCCTATAATTATATATTATTATTATATCTTATAGTTATATCCAATTTGGTTATATCTTATGGGTATATCCTATAGTTATATACTATGATTATATCTTATAGTTATATCCAATTTGGTTATATCATATCGTTATATCCTATAATTATATATTATGATTATATTTTATAATATATCCAATTTGGTTATATCTTATGGTTATATCATATAGCTATATACTATGGTTATATTATTTAGTTATATATTATGGTTATATAGTATAGCTATATACTATGGTTATATCTTATAGTTATATCAAATTTGGTTATATCTTATGGTTATATCCTATAGTTATATACTATGGTTATATCCTTTAGTTATATACAATGGTTATATCCTATAGTTATACATTATGGTTATATCGTATAGTTATATCCAATTTTGTTATATCTTATGGGTATATCCTAGGGTTATATACTATGGTTATATCGTATAGTTATATCCAATTTGGTTATATCTTATGGGTATATCCTATAGTTATATACTATGGTTATATCGTATAGACGGTATAGTTATATCCAATTTGGTTATATCATATCGTTATATCCTATAGTTATATACTTTGGATATATCATATATTATACTCTATAGTTATATACTATGGTAATATCATAAACTTATATACTATGATTATACCTTATAGTTATATATTATGGCTATATCATATATTATATTTTATAGTTATATCCAATTTGGTTATATTCTATAGTTATATATTATAGTTATATACTATGGTTATATCCTTTAGTTATATACTATGGTTATATCATATAGTTATATACTATGATTATATAGTATAATTATATCCAATTTGGTTATATCATATAGTTATATAACTATAAGATAGATGATAGAACCATAGTATATAACTATAGAATATAACCAAATTGGATAAAACTATAAGATATAATCATAGTATATAACTATATGATACAACCATAGTATACAACTTATATAATATGATTATATCTTATAGTTATATCCAATTTGGTTATATCCAATTTGGTTATATCTAATTTGGTTATATCATATAGTTATATAACTATAAGATATTTGATATAACCATAGTATATAACTATAGAATATAACCAAATTGGATATAACTATAAGGTATAATCATAGTATATAACTATATAATATAACTATAGTATATAATTAAATTATATAATATAGGATATAACCATAGTATATAACTATGAAATATAACCAAATTGGATATAACTATAAGATACAACCATAATTATGTGATTTTCGAGAATAATAATAACAAACAGTTAATATCAAACAAATTGGTGGATAAATGTACATGAATAAAAGTATATTGAAACCTCATGATACAAACGAATTTATTGTCATGTAACATTGATTACTTGATAACGTCTATTACTAGAGTCAAATGCAGATTTAAAAAAATATGTTGTTCACTTGGTTGTGTCCAGAAGAAAAAAAAATCTGCGCCAAATCGGAGGCCAATTTCAAAAAAATTCTCAACTCTCATATCTTCAACAATCATATTTTAGCTCTATGCAGGTATCTGGCGTACGCCAGATATCTGCGTAGAGAAATTTCCTCCTCTACACAAGAATCCTGCGTACGCCAGATACCTGCGTAGAGAAATTTCATCCTCTACGCAAGAATCTTGCGTACACAAGATTCTTTCATAAAGAAATGTAGTGTATATAACGGAGGCGTTAATCAAAGTCAATTCATGACATCAACATCAACATCAACATATATTTGGAACGTGTACACTGTACAGCACAGTAGATCCACTTATTTCCGTTATAAAAAGTTATGTCTAATCATTAATTCTTCAATTAGGAATTCAACTTATCTTTGAATTCCAAAATTGGCATGGGTATTTCACTTCATTCAAACTAATAGAAGGTTATTTTGAGACCAAATAAAAAATCAAAATTTCACGATCATAAACTCTCTAAACGCTCCCTTCTGGGAGCCGGCCCTAGAAAGCCAATTATGGCCACCGCCCACCGGAGATGAGGCGCCACCGCTACCATGGCACCCGCCTCACCGGCACACAAGCTCTGATGAAAAGCTTCGAGCCCCCGCTCCCTGGGCACTCTCCGCCGCAACCAGGGATCCGAAGTCTAAACCCCTCGTTGGATCCGCCGCTCGCCGGAGCAGATGGTCCATTTGCTTTCCTCCAAATCTCTCTCTGCCTAAAAAAAACAGAAAAGAAGAAACCAGGGCTCCGCTGCTCGCCGGGAGCCGGCCCTTGCCTTTGGCTGGGCTGACGAAGATCCGCCGCAACCAGGGCTCCGCCGCTCCGACCGAGCCCTAACCCCCGCCGCTCCGACCAAGCCACCGCTCTGCATTGAGCCCCCTAACCTCCGCCGCTCCGACCGAGCCCCAACCCCCGCCGCTCCGACCGAGCCCCCGCTCCCTGGGCACTCTCTGCCGCATCATGGGCGTCCGAGCCCCCTCTGCATTGAGTCCCCTGCTCTGTTTAGTTTATTTTTGCTTCTCTTTTTGTTTTTTATTTTGTTCTTTGGTCTTCTTTTGTTTTCGGTTCTGGTTTTTGTTCTTTTATTCAGTTTCTTTGTCTGTGTGGTTTCCGTTTGTCATGACTTCTTGAGATGCATTCTTTGGTGAATAGAGCTTCCTAGACGGTGAATCGAGTTGTAGTTCCGTGCTAGGTCAAGGATGATCATCCTTTCGGTTGTGCAGATTTCGTCTGTGCTTTACTCACCTCTCCTCTGGGTTCCTTTGCTTTCTTCTTCTAGTGTGTTTCTCTTGTTGTTATTTTGTCTTTTTTCTGTTTGTTGGTGGTTTGTGTTTGTTTATTGTTTGTCGGTCTTCCTGACAGCCGTTGTTTTCGGCCTCTCAAAGTTTGTAACTTTGAATTTTTACCTTATCAAAAAAAAAACTAATAGAAGGTTATTGATTTGATAGAGAATTCAAATCAAAGCTAAAACTGCACAGCTCAATTTCAGTCTTGTGGTTTGTATTATCAAATTTTTTTTTAGTGGAGCAACTAGCATAATTTCCTGTGTCTTGTACAGGTTTTACGTCATACATATAATATATGATATATGAATGATAATTTTAAATTAATATATATTTAAAATAATTATAAGTGAATTGATAATAGGGTGAAAAAATTATGAAATTACAAATTTTATGATAAATATAACTTTTTTCGTAAAATATTTGTGTCAATCATGTAATATATATTATTCATATAATATAACTATATATAAAGGCATATTTTTGAAATTAAAGTATCACAAATATTTAACACAAAAGAGTTGTATATAAAAATAATACAACTTTTATACTATAACACGTGCTATAACTAAAACGACATGAGCAAAGATATGTAACCTTATTGAATAACCAATTTTAAAGGTAAGCAAACCGTTCAAAGATAGGCCGGGTTATATAGGAAGCAATTAGTAAGAATATTTTGATACAATCTACCAATGAAAGGATATCTTGATACAAATAAAATGAATATGATAACATCAAAATGAATATGATAACATCGGTAATCATTAATGGGGGTTAATTTTCGCAGCACACAAAAGTTAACTTTTTAACCCAGATGTTAAAATGTTCGGGTTAAAAAGTCAACTTCTGTGCGCCACCTTGTTTACCCCAACACTTTTTAATCCGGATTTTTTAACATCCGGGTTAAAAAATCGACTTATGTGCGCTACCATGTTGCACCCAACATGCGGTGCATGACATAAAATTCACGGTGCGAAAATTGTCCTCGTTAAACAATCGTGATGACCTTCAACTAGAAGTCTGCAATCAAAAGGTTAGATATTCTTTTATAAACAATTATCATACAAAAGTAAAATAGAACGAGAAAAAAGAAGATCATATTTTAAACCAAAGTAAATATGTTATGGGTTCCGTAATTGAATAATGTTTTTTTGAACAAGGTAACCACTAGGACCCCTTCATATTAGAAAGACAATCCTAAATCATCACATTAGATGATCTTTACAAACCTTTTTACAGAAATTATCATAACAAGAGTTCAGGCTAACAAACTCATATCTAGCAGTTGACAGATCTTGTCCAGATGTTAGAGATGTTGGAGAAAGAAGTTATGCATTCTCTGAAAGGTAGATGAAAGAATGTTATAAGTAACAAGATAATCAACTACATGGTTGACTTCTCTAAAACAGTGATGAGCCTGTATAACATCAAAGGAAGAGAGTAACATAGTAATGTCTAATATAATAGAGTGTATTTCCCATGGAATTTTCCAAGTGTCGTTAATTGAATTAATGACAACCAAATTATCACCTTATATAATTAGATATGTTTAATATGTGAATTAGTAGCTTGGCGAATGCCAAAAAAAGCTGCATAAGCTTCAATTCGTAGAGCACTCATGTCCGGTATACGTTCTTGATGAATAGAAAGAATGGTTCCATTATTGTTATGAAGTAAGTACCCAATATGTGATGTATTATCAGATATCTTAGAGCCATCAAAATTGCATTTAATCTAATCATCATGGGGCTTTTTCCAAGTCTTGTTGCTGGTACGCTTTCTATTACATTTCACAGGTGGAAGATGAGATACAGGTTTCGAGCAAGTTGATGTGTTCCAGTTTTGGAATTGAAAGTAAGCTTGATCTGAAGGAGAATTTGGTTGGTATCATTTTATATAAAATTTAGAGTATTACGATAATTCCATATTGTCCACCATAAAAAGTATATTGGTATAGGTGAGTTGTTCAATGTTCTGAAAAAGTCTAGATTAAAGAAGAAGTCTGAATTGTAGAGAAAAAGATGAATTTGATTTATTTCCAAAATTAGCGATCATGTGTTGTGTGAAGGGACAAGTAAAGAATATGTGATTAAGGTCTTCATTGTTCGAGTTGCATAGGCTACAAACGGAAGGAACTTTTGAGAAATGTCGATTTAATATTTTTGTAGTTAGGAGAGCGCCAAACACAGCTTTCCACATGAAATGTTTTTTTCGTGGAATTTTCAACTTCCAAATCCACGAAAGAGAATCGGCATGCGAAGTTGATGGAGTTGCTTCTGTAATGGGTCATGTCGATTTTACCCAAAAGTTTCCCTCGAAGGAAAGTATCCAGATAATCCGGTCTTCTACAGGGGATGTGGGATATGAATTTATAATACTCTGTATTTTTTAGATAATAAAATGCGGTAAAGATTTTGAAGACGGTTTAAATCCCATTGATGACTTGGGATAATGAAGTGAGAAACCATAATTACAAAATTTCGAACTTGGATAAAAAGTGAAATTGGTGGGTTGCATGAATTCGATCACTAATTTATATGAAAATGGCTGCAAAACTGTTATGAAATCTGGATGCGTTAACTTTTAAAACTTGAGAAAGTTTGAATTATGTCAAGTGTACTTTCTAAAAATAGTAATTCGATATTTATATAAATGTCTATGCTTAGAAAAAGTTTCACCTTAGATAAAATAAAAATATATAAACTTTCAACGCTGGAAATAATAAAATACAAAAAGAACTTTCAATTTTGCTCGAATGTTCCAAGAGTGAGAGATCACTCTCTTTTATATCCTATGAGTCATACCAACACCACTTTATATTGGGCATATGGTCCGATCAAGATGTTATCAAAGCGGTTATGTCGGTTACGCAAAATAAAAAAAAGTTTCAAAATTAGTGGTTGCGGAATCACACAAACCGTGCCGCACTGTATGCGAATAAAACCGCACGAACCTCGGCGAATTACTGGACATGAGGCACGGTCCGCGCACCAGAACACACTAACTCTAATGTTTTACAGAATTTGTAGAATCGAGTGTGTTAGTACAAGAAACGGTATAATTGTTTCTTGGACATCGAAATATCGTAATAGAATAACAGTGTAACAGACAAAATTCCTTAGAGAGAAAAACTTAATCAACCAACTAGTTGAAGAAGAAAAACCTCTATCTTTAGGTTTCCCTAATAGGATTTCGAAAGTCTACTTGTGTTATTAATTATGAAATTACAATCAAGCAAGTCTTATCTCAATTTAGTTTACTCCTAGATATCTAGACCTCTTATTGTAACGTTCCTAACAACACCTAAGACAATCAAAACCCTAAGAAGTACTCAACTCACCAAAGTCTTGTTCTTGTAAATTCTTCTCTTTCTCTGAATGCTCTGAGTTCTGTGGAAAATGCCGTAATTGCTTGTTGAAATGAAGTAGACTACTTCCTTTCTTATAGTCTAGGAATTCTATCTAATTTATCATAGTTTTACTTAAGAAAAATAAGATAAAATAATTCTATACAATCATTTCTAATCTTTCATAACCATAAGATCTTTAACAACTCTATCTCTTACAGCCCAAGTTGTTTCTTCAAGATCTCTTTCCATAAATAAGAGATTCGGCAATCGCAAGGGCTACAACGCGCGTCTCTGCGTTCCTTGGTGCTGTTCCCTTTCCTTTTCTGTTCACTAACGCGTGTCTCTATTTTCCTTTTGTTCCAGCGCGTTGTTCCTCATTGTTGACTTCTCTATTCCTTTCATTCTCTGTTTTGATTCATCACATGGTTTTCATCGTTCCTTTAAATCACATGTTTCCTGAAACTCATAGTCACACTAAAAACCATCAAATGCCTTTGAGTTTATCATCATCAAAATTAGAGGGAACATCACCGTTCCAACAATTTTCCCATTTTTGGTGATGACAAACTCTTTCAAAATGTACATGTTCAAAACAGACAAGTAAGAAGTCAATCACATGTAGCCAAACATATACTATGATCAAAATATTGACATTGTTCCCCCTTAGAAAGTTCATAGAAGAATTTACCTTCAAGCAGCGTCGTCATTCTCCTTAGCACTAGCTTCTATTATCAATCCTTCCTTGAGTTTCACATTTTTCATACTTCCCCCTTTTGGCATCATCAAAAGATCACAAAGATTTGAATCATATGCAAATCAGGACCAAAATATTTCATTCATTAAGTAGAAAGAAGTACAAAGCGAAGGAACCTAGACAACTATTATCAAAAGACAAGGAACAATCACACAAAAGACATAAAAACATAAAAAGAAAACAAGAACAGAAGGTCAGACGGGCTGGATAGTGACAGAGAACACTCAAGTCTCAGGGTCTTCAGCAACATCTTTATCTTTGCTCAGAAAGTGATCCAAGAGTAGATTCATGATGATGTTCAACTGTTTAAGCTCAGCCAAAATCTGATGCTGAATTGAGCCACCCTTAGACGTTCCTTCACCAACTGCTTTCTTGGTAGTCATAGTGCCCATTCCCTTTGAGTCACCCTTAAACTTCATCTTCTCCCCAACAACAGAATCCAACTCACTTCCCAGAGACACTTTATTTTCCTCGAGATAAGCTTCATCTCGGAGCAACAACATCTTCACTAAGCCTGGATAGGCCAAAGAGTAGGACTTTGCTTTGTACCGTTCCATATGGCACAATATCAATCGAGGGAGGTCAATCTTCTCCCTTCTCAAAAAGCGATCAAGCAAAAACAAGTCACACAAGGTGATGGTGTTGCGCTTATCTGGCGAGGTGCCACATCCCTGGAAATAATGTGGAAAGCCACTCGCTGAGCCAATGTCAGCCTCTCAGTGTGCAACTCCCCAGTGGTTGAACCAAACAGCCGTTCCATACACGCCAACTTTTCTTCATTAACCTCACTCGCTGGAACCTCAAAGAAACCACCCAATGGAACAGAGAGGAGCGAGGAGATTACCTTGGGCATGAAGGACATGTCTTCACCACTGATCTTGGTAGACCCACACAGAGCATCAACTTTAGAGAGATGAAAGTAGTGGTAAAATTCACGCATCTGCACTTCATTCACTGTCGCCCTGTTGGAACAGAGCCGTTCCCATCCTTGGAAACGCAGAAGTTCCAGAATCTCTTCCACATTGTGCTCAAAAAATAAACTCTCACGAATCAGAAGTGGTGGAAGAATCTTTTTACCTTTAGAGAAATCATGGACAGTGGTGGTGGAGACGGAAAGCTCTAATTTTGCCTTGCCAACAGTTTTGGCCTTTTTCTTCTCTGTCTGCACAGCGGAACGAAGCCATGCCTTCAGGGGTCGGGGAACAGTTTCATCACCACCAGACTTTGACGGTGTCGACTGTGCCGTTGGAGCCATTATATGCTCCAGAAACTGCACTTCTTCCTCTTCCTCTTCATCATGAGCAGTAGCAGCAAGATCGGCGAGTTTGCGCTTATGAGGTGGAGGTGGCGCCAATGGAGCAGTCTGGACTCCAAGTTCCTTCTCCAAAGATTGCATCGACTGTTCCTCCTCGTCGACTCGGTCCTTTGAAGGAGAAGAGACTTATTCCTCTTCGACAGGTTGAGGACGTGGTTGTTCCTCCATTGACACAACGGCAAGCACAAGATTGAGGTCCTGGGCCTTTAGAGGGGACGGAGCAGAGGGGGATGGCGTTGGTGTAGGTGTTGATGTAGAAGTAGAGGGGTCGACAGTTTGTTGGACGGCGGCATGAGCAACCTCCAAAACTGAAGCCGGCACGCCGGTGATAGTCGGTGTAGTGCGGGCGGCCTTGGCCTGTTGGAGTTGGAGAATGTAAGTGTCCATCTTGGCCTCAGACATCTTGTCGGTGGAGATCATCTTATTCGGAGAATCCATGGAAAATAATGAGCTTTGAGAGATTGTACAGGGTTGAGAGTTTTTGAGAGAGCAGAGAGCGAGAGAGATTGGCGGTGGAGAACTTGAATGGAATGTCAAGTATTTATAGGAAAGATAAAAAAATTCCAAAAATCTCAACCGACTTGCCAAAAATCCATCATGAGATCGTTTCTCTCTCTTCCTATAACGGCCACTTTTTTACTTCGTTTACTGCATCACTGTTCCTGCCACAGAGCAGTCAAATCTCGCAGAGAGCCATTCCAACGTTCACCTGCACCCCAATAAATACCAGTCACTGATTCAAATTCCACGTTCCATTCACATCTGTTCCCCCTTAATCTGAGCAATAGTCGTCGTTCCCCCTGAGACCAAGAGTATTTACGAGGCTTGTCTGGATATTTCAATAATGGGTTCAAACAAAATATAGTATATCCAAACATATGGTAGGGAGAAAAATAACTCAGATAATTATTCATAGTAAAAGGTTTATCAAAGAAAGATCATAGGGAACGTTTACCTGAATCAAGGCAATGGTAGGTTGTACAACCAATTATCATGTGGGGTTGTGATGAGGGTTCAATCATCAAATTGGTTGTTTTGGGTCTCAAATAAGATGTTAGCATACAATCAAGTAATTCAACACAAATCAAAAGACAAAGAGGCTAGACCCTAAGACTAAGCAATTCAAGCATACAAAAATCATGAAATAACAAGTTCAAGAAGAGCAATGTAAGCTAGATACATCATGATATCTGTGAAACTAATTAGCCAAGCATTGAGGGAATAATGGGTGTGAAGGTCCTCAATTCAGAGAGATCATGCCAATGAGTAATCGAAGATACTCGAATGGACCTTTGTCTAGTGCTTTGGTGAAGATGTCGGCTACTTGATTTTCAGTCCTGCAATGTTCCATTATAATAAATCCCATGTCAACATTATCACGTAGAAAATGATGACGAATGTCAATGTGCTTAATACGTGAATGATGAATTGGATTTTTCGAAATGTTAATGGCACTAGTATTATCACACATAATAGGAACGGTGCCAAGAGACATACCAAAGTCTTCCAGTTGTTGTTTGAGCCACAATACATGAGCACAACAACTTGCTGCGGCGACGTACTCAGCTTTTGCAGTGGAAAGGGCCACAAATTTTTGCTTCTTGGAACCCCATGAGACAAGACAGGGACCAAGGAACTGTGCCGTTCCAAAGGTGCTTTTACGATCCACAACGTGCCCAGCAAAGTCAGCGTCTGTGAATCCAACAAGATTGAAATCACAATTCTTGGGATACCATAGACATAGATGGTCCATTCCTTTAAGGTATCGAAAGATGCGCTTTACTTCCTTCAAGTGTGAGTCCTTGGGATTGGCCTGAAATCTAGCAGAGAGGCACACACTAAACAATATATCTGGCCGACTGGCCGTGAGATAGAGGAGAGAACCAATCATTCCTCTATACATGGTGGGATCAACAGATGTTCCATTCAAATCTGCATCCATGCGAGTGTTAGGAGAAATAGGGGTAACGATGGGTTTTGCAGAATCCATACCATACTTCTTCAACAGCTCCTTGATGTATTTTTGTTGATGAATCTTTGTTCCTTCCTTAGTCTGAGTAACTTGTAATCCGAGGAAAAAGGACAATTCCCCAATCATGCTCATCTCAAACTCACTACTCATAAGATTTTTGAACTTTTCTACAAGAGCAGGGTTAGTGGAACCAAAAATAATATCATCAACATATACTTGAACCACCAGAATCTTACCTTCTTGTTCCAGAAGGAACAAAGTTTTGTCAATCGTTCCTCGATGATAGCCGTTGGAGAGAAGGAATTGTGCAAGTCTATCATACCAAGCACGAGGTGCTTGCTTAAGACCATATAGTGCCTTATCCAAAGCATACACATGCAAGGGAAAATTGGCATCCTCAAAACCAGGGGGCTGCTTCACATATACCTCTTCTTGGAGATATCCAATCAAGAATGCAGTCTTGACATCCATTTGGTATAATGTGAATCCCTTGTGAGCGGCATAGGCGATGAGAAGACGAATAACTTCAATGCGAGCCACTGGAGCAAATGTCTCATCATAGTCAATCCCCTCTTGTTGATTGTAGCCTTGAGCAACCAACCTTGCTTTGTTCCTTGTGACCACCCTAGAGTCATCGAGCTTGTTCCTATACACCCAACGAGTGCCAATAGCATGCTTGTTGCGAGGTAAAGGAACGGGCCGCCATACTTTGTTCCTTTCAAATTGATGTAGCT
Source organism: Rheum nobile (assembly GCA_027886185.1). Classification (NCBI taxonomy): domain Eukaryota; kingdom Viridiplantae; phylum Streptophyta; class Magnoliopsida; order Caryophyllales; family Polygonaceae; genus Rheum; species Rheum nobile. The sequence continues at coordinate 1,602,783 of WOAB01000135.1, forward strand.
CTTCTTGCATAACTACTATCCAGTCAGGTTCCTTCAATGCTTCCTTGAGTCTTGGGTTCTACAAGAGAGATAAAAGCATGGAAAGCATAGAACATATTCAATTTAGAACGCAAACCTCTTTCACCAAAAGGTGTGACTAGATTATGAGTGGGATGAGCCTTTTTAATTCGAACACTCTTTGACACGAGTAGAGATGGATCGTCAGGTTATGTCTCAGAGTCGTTTGTCGAAGATGGAGGCAATGGGGCATCTTCAAATTGGTCTGTTCCTTCCTCATCACTCTGAGAGTCATCAATAATTTCATCACTAGAAGTTCCAGATGGAACAGTGATAATAGCGTCTGTATTAGTTGGGGCCGTAACTATTATTGAATCAACAATTGATGTAGAGGGAACGTCTGCGTCTTGTGCAGAATCGGTTGGAGTATCCTCTTTGTGAGAGTCATCAGGACTAGAAGATTCTGGAGAAGATGGGGGGACACTAGCAACATTAGAAGTACCGTTCCCATGACCTGGACTAGGTCAAGAAGGAGGACCATTGTCTTCATCATCAGAATCCTCTCGTTGCATTCTGGGAACGTTGTCTCTAACTCGCTACTAGCACCTTTGGCGTTTTCATCAAAGACAACGTGGATGCTTTCTTCGATTTTGCGTAGCCTTTTGTTGCACACTCTGTATGCCTTGCTTGCCTTTGCATATCCCAAAAATATCCCTTCATCACTTCGTGGGTCAAACTTTCCTAAGTTATCCTTCCCATTATTGTGAATGTAACACCTGCAACCAAAAGCACGCAAGTGGGAAATATTGGGCTTGCGATCCCTTATTAGTTCATACGCGGTTTTATTCAATAAGGGACGAAGCATGGCACAATTAAGTGTATAACAAGCGGTGTTGATAGCTTCTGCCCAGAAGATTCTTGGAAGATTGCTTGCAATAAGGAGAGTTCTAGCCATGTCTTCTAGAGTCATGTTCTTCCGTTCCACAACCCCATTCTGTTGTGGTGTCCTAGGCGCTGAGAAGTCATGTGATACTCCATTTTCTTCACAGAAGTTGAAGAACATAGAGTTTTCAAACTCTGTTCCATGGTCGGACCTTATAACTTTCAGCTTCTTTCCCAAATTTGTTTCCACCTTCCTAATGAACGCCTCGAACTCGGAGAAGACTTCATCCTTCGAAGATAAGAAATTTGTCCAAGTGAATCTAGAATAATCATCGACAATTAAAAAACCATACATGTTCCCTCCATGACTTATTATCCTCATGGGACCACAGAGATCCATATTAATCAGTTCCAGAGGCTGAGAAGTTGTTACATCAGGTTTAATCTTGAAGGAGGAACGAGTCTGTTTCCCTTTCACATAAGCATCACAGACGCCATGGAACTATGATCGAACATTTGGGAGACCACGAACATGTTCCTTTGCATACAACTTGTGAATGAGTCGAAGATTCGCATGTCCAAGCCTTCTATGCCACAGTTTCGTCTCATCAGCTATAGACGCAAAGCATAGAACTTCTTTTGGCTTGAATTTTTTGTCCACAATGTACACATCCTTGAATCTGACTCCTCTCAGAATTATATTCTTGATTTCACGATCTTTGACGTAGCATTCGTGTGAGGTAAAGACCGTTTTGTTGTTCCCTTGGTCGCAAAGTTGTGCAACACTCAACAAACTAAAACCAAGTTCATGAACTAAACTTACCTCTCTTACCATGATGCTGGAGTTTAGTTTTGTTTCGCCTGTTCCAATGATTTCTCTACATCTCTTGTCTCCAAGAGCAACACTCCCTCTCGAGTGTTTGTGAAGTGAGGTGAGTTGATCTTCTTTTCCGGTCATGTGGCACGAACAAGCACTGTCAATGTACCACTTCTCGTTCCCCCTCACTTCAACCTGCACAGAAAAGGTTAAGGTTTAGCGACCCAAGCAAGCTTAGTCTTACCTGATCGAGACACATAATGCAATTGTTCCCTAGGAATAGCCCAATCAATGACAACAGATTTCTTCCTAGATTTATCATGATTATGATTATGCATAGGTGAATCATCATAGAAGTCATTCAAGTTCACATTATTGCTCCTAATGTTTCTTCTCTTTGTGTGTTCTTCAGAGAACTTTTTCTTTTCACAGTCTCTCTGCAAATGTCTGTTGTCCCCATAATACCAACACAGCTTGAATTGATCCATCTGAACATACTTTCTGTTGGGAACAACACTCTTGCGTTGCTTCGCACGTTCTGGACAAGGAACGTTGGATTGCTTCCCTTGAGACTGCTTGAGGAAGATCTTGTGAGCAGGTTGTCCAGTGTACCACGACTGATTCTCATCCAGTCCACTCTCAAGAACCTTGACACGTTCCTCAAGATTACGATTCTTCTCTCTAGCATCCTGTAGTTCCCTATCTCTTGCTTCACGAAGTTCCAGGATAGATGGATCATCTTCCTTTTGCTTAGAACCTGTGTAACCAATACCACACCTTGCTTCGACAAACTAAATGTTGTCAGTTTCAGCTTTCTGTTCCACTAGCATAGAGTGAATTTTGTGAACATAGGCTTTCATCTCAGACATATGTTCCTCAAGCTTGGTTGATCCAGCTACACCTCTTGCATCAGTATGTTAGAGACTTCATTCATAAGTGAAGAGACCTTTTCATTTCTTAACCTCTGAAGTTCCTCATGATTAGCATCACATGAAGAACAAGGAACAGTTGAGCTACTAGCAGTGTTAGATAAGTTTTCTTTTGAACTACTACACTCATCTTCAGAATTAGCAAGTTTCTCTTGTGTTTTCAAATTTTTAGCATATATTTCCCTTATGAGAGCAATCAGTGATTTCTTATCATAATTCACAAGAGATTTCAAAAATGTTTCAAGATTTACCTCGAGATCCTCAGTAGAGTCATTGATAGCCATTGCACACACCTTACCACCCCAGGCTTCAGGGTCTTCACCATATGAGTCATCCTCATTACCCCACACCGCAACGAAAGCTTTCTTCTCATCGTTCCCAGAAGGTTTGCTTGGTTTCTTGGGCTTTGGGCATGAGCTAGAGTAGTGACCCTTTTCATTACAGTTGTAGCAAGTGATGTCTTTGATGTCACGAGTCTCACCATTCCCACTTCTGTTGTTCCTTCCTTTGTTATAAAGGGAACGCATGACTTTAGTTAGTAACACCACTTCAGGATCATCAGAACCATCATTGTCATCGAGGTCATTTTCAATTCCATCGACAACCTTTCCAACCATCAAAGCAATTCCTTTGTTCTTGGAATCCTTGTTTCTTCCAGCCTTCTCTTCATTGTCATACTTCTGTATCTTGCTAAAGACCTCATGGAACGTCAGTTTGATAGTGTTGGGATTCTCTTTCAGAATGGCCTTGGTCATCGCATGACGATGAGGAAGCCCATCAATGATAATAAGGATCTTCTCGTCAGGGAGGATTTCTTTATCCATGATAGAGTGATCAGTCAAGTTTGCAGTGATTTTCTCAAACCTGGCTTGGTAAGAACTCACATCTTCATTCTCTTCCATCTTGAACTTGTAGAAATCCTTCTTGGCAGTGAAACGTCGATTTCACGAAGGTCCTTGCTTCCCATGTACATCTGTTCTAAGGCAAACCACTTAGCATTGGCAGATTCACAAGATTGAAGTTTTTGCACATCTTGCTGATTAAGAGCATTGTTGATGAGCATGGCAGCCTTGCAGTTCTTTTCCATGATTTGGAGATCCTCTTGATCCCATTTCTTCAACTTTTTCTTTTTCTCAAGATCAGCAATCTCAAGATCTCCAAGGGAGATGACCAACCAACATTGGTAATCATTGCTTTGGACCCACTTGATGAAGAGAGCCTTCCAATGTTGGTATTGGCCAGCGAGCAACAAAGGAGGTCTTGAAGAGTTCAAACCAACTTCGACAGTGGTAGCAGTCATCGTTACCTGAAAATCTGTAACACACAATCTAGAACAAACCTGCTTTGATACCAATTGTAGAATCGAGTGTGTTAGTATAAGAAACGGTATAACCGTTCCTTTGGCAGCGGAATATCGTAACAGAATAACGGTGTAACAGACAAAGTTCCTTAGAGAGGAAAACTTAATCAATCAACTAGTTGAATAAGAAAAACATCTACCTTTAGGTTTCCCTAGTAGGATTTCAAAAGTCTACTTGTGTTATTAATTCTGGAATTACAATCAAGCAAGTCTTATCTCAATCTAGTTTACTCCTAGATATCTAGACCTCTTATTGTAACGTTCTTAACAACACCTAAGTCACCCCCCCCCCCCGAAAAAACCTTAAACGGGGGGCAAAAAAAAATCAAAAAAAAAATCAAAAAAAAAAAAGAGTTCTACCGTAGGCCAGCTGTTCGGAGTTTTCCATGAAGAAGGTGCGCATCATGTTGTCAAGGAGGAGTCATTAGCCTCACACATTATTTGGCAACGATGATGGCCCTACAATTGACAGCTGATGAGGAGGAACACTAGAGCCCCCCCACGATTACATCTGGGCTCTACAATGTGTTCGTTGAAGGCCGTGCAACCCTGACATCCTTGCTATGCCACTACTCACCACAGTGATTCCTTTTGGTTGCACGGTAGGAGAAAACTATGGAGTTGATGAAGACACCCGCCCAACACTGGAGACCTGGGCGTTACTGAGTATACCGCCAGCAACAACAAAAGTGTCCAAGCAGCTCGGCGATGTTGTGAGTTATTTTTTTGCTTCTCCCTGTGCTTCTTTTCTTTTTGTCTTTCATTACATTGAGGACAATGCAATGTTTAAGCATGGGGGAGAGTTCTATACTTGCTACGTTGTTGAGGAGAAAAATAAAAAATTTAAAAAGCCAAAAATTTAAAAAAAGGCTAAAATAGAAATCCTGGGATAGGTCGAAAACCCGAAAGGGCGGCCTAGGCAATAAGCAGGTGGCTTGGACCAGCATTAGGCTGGGGTAATATGAGGTCAAGAGTGATGTGAGTTTATTGTGAGCCCATCTATTGAAAAATAAAATGAGTGGCTTGGTGAAAACCCGAAAGGGCGCCTTGGCAAAATGAGTGAAAAGAAGAAGAGTGATTTTTAGGAATCATCATTTTACCTGGCGTGGCGACATAAGAAGAGGTGATATAAGGAGGATTCGGGTAGGTCACTCTGGGAGGCATAAGAAGATAGATGGGAGATTAGGATTAGATTTTATTCACTCTATGGTATTCGGGATAAGCTTGGGGGAAGTACTCTGCTTTCCTTTTAGCTTTGGTGTGTGGTGTTGTATTATTGTATGTTGTGTTGTGTTGTGCTTATTGTGTTGGTACTTGGAGTTTATTGTTAGGTGAAATTCTTAGAGGGATTGATTTTTCTATGCTTCCTGAAACCTTGGGGATTGATTGAAGGAGTAGGTTGACTTTAGCTTACTCGAGGACGAGCAAAGTTTAAGCATGGGGGATTTGATCGGCACTATTTTATAGTGTATTTCTAGGGGTTGTTACCAGTTTTGAGGTGTCATTTGGATGGGTTTAGAGCACAATTGTGGAGTTGAGAGTTAGAGACTAGAAGTAAAGAAATCATGGGATTTACAGAGGTTTGAAGTGCATTGAAGAGTAGAAGAACAGTGGGTTGAATTAAAATGATTCTTTCTCTCTACTCAGATGTCCAAATGGAGTGATTCCAATTTTAGGAGTTAGATCTTGAAGTCTACTGCAAGTGCTCAAAATATGAGCGCAATCCGAGTTGAGAATCAAAGGTTATGGCGTTTTTACTAAAGTGTCGCAGAAGCTGAAGAAGACACCGCCACCGCACCCAGCGGTGGGCACTGCCGCACCTGCGGCGAGGTCATCAGAGAAGTGGACAGAAGCCACTGGAGAGCCACCGTACCCAGCGGTGGGATGCACCGCACCCGCGGTAGCGACGCGCTGAAGACTTTCGTTCCGTGTTTTTATTTCGTTCTATTTTAAGTCCGAGACTTTGTTTCCAAGTTTGTTATTTTCTTTTCTTTATTTCTGAATTATTTCCTTAGTATTTAAGTTAAGTTTAAGACTCTTTTAGATCATCCAACTCTTTACCCTAGTGGCCACCTTTCATCGTTTTTCTCTCACAAACCCTAATGGAGAACTAAACTTCCATTGTTGCACTTGACAGTTTGAAGCCAGCAATTGATTGGTTGTGAGTTTTCTACTCTTGTTCGTTTTCCTATCTAGTTGGATTGATTCTCTTGTGCTTGATTGATTATTGGTTTATGTTGATTTATCTAGATTGATCACCTAGGTTTATTGATATCTTCCTAATTGCTAGGACTTGTGATTCCGGGTTCGGGTTGCATATCTAGTAGCAAGCACGATTGTTGCGTATAGGGGATCCGAACGCTTCATCGTGAGAGAGAGTTAATTGCATGCTTATAGTAACGGGTTGTTTCTATTGCATGTATCTTGTTGAATCCTTGTTTGATTGCTATTGCTTTATTGAGTCTTGAAGGTTTTCGGATTTGATTTGGTGATAAGTACTATTAGGGCTGGTAGAACTAATAATTATCTATGATCGGGATAAGAACAACTATAGGAATATTAAGAACTTGAGATTGATAGAATTCCGTGATCGATCTTTCTATTGTTGTGTGCATCTTTGTTAAGTGTGGCGCTTTTTCCCTTATTATTCTCAACCGTTATTTGCGAACTTGTTTACTTGCTTTGTTTACTTTGGTTACGAAAAACACAAACAAACCCCACCCCCTAGTTCCTAGTCGGTGACGTGAATTACAAGAATAGATAACCTGACTCTCTGTGGGATCGACCCTGACTTGCTTGCTAGACTCTGTAGTAGGTACTTTAGGATTTCTTTGATATGCATACGACTTTAGCCTTGTCACTTACCAAAGTCTCGTTCTTGTAAGTTCTTCTCTTTCTCTGAATGCTCTGAGTTCTGTGGAAAATGCCATAATTGCTTGTTGAAATGAAATAGACTATCCTTTCTTATAGTCTAGGAATTCTATCTAATTTACCCTAGTTTTACTTAAGGAAAATAAGATAAAATAATCCTATACAATCTTTTCTAATCTTTCCTAACCAGAAGATCTTTAACAATTCTATCTCTTGCGGCCCAAGTTGTTTCTTCAAGATCTCTTTCCATAAATAAGAGATTCGGCAATCGCAAGGGCTACAACGCGCGTCTCTGCGTTCCTTGGTGCTGTTCCATTTCCTTTTTTGTTCACTAACGCGTGTCTCTGTTTTTCCTTTTGTTCCAGCGCGTTGTTCCTCATTGTTGACTTCTCTGTTCCTTTCATTCTCTGTTTTGATTCATCACATGGTTTTCATCGTTCCTTTAAATCACTTGTTTCCTGAAACTCATAGTCACACTAAAACCATCAAATGTCTTTGAGTTTATCATCATCAAAACTAGAAGGAACATCATCGTTCCAACAGAATCTAACAGATAATCTATGCCTTTTTGCATTTATGCGAAATTCTGAGCGCATGGTCACACGGTTTGTGCACTGGAGCACACAACTCGCACACTTCACTCTACATAAGATGTATATGACCATTCTATATTACAAAGTGTAACATAATTAGTCCCGGTTTGAGCCCACTAATATAAGTGGGCATTTCCCGCTTCCATGTCCATATTAATACTAAGGGCTTGTTCGGTATGTAGTTTCCAGGGCAGTATCGGAGTTGAAGTTCAAGCTTCCACTCCCTCACCGTTGTTGTGGCGTGTTCGGCATGTGGTTTGGCTGGAATGGAAGGAGGTTGAAGGAAGTGGAAGGGAGTGGAGGAAAATGGGTATTTCCACTCCCTTACCACCATTTTGCTTACCTTGCCCCCCACAGTTAGTAACTATTGGAGTGGAAGTGGAAGAAATCTTCCTTTTGCCCCTCACAAATCACATTTCGGAGTTCAATTTTTTGGTGTCCTTTTGGTAATTACACACCACAAATACCTAACTTCAACTCGTCTAAATTACTATTTACCGAACACGCCAGTTTTTAACTTCAACTCGTATTTCCACTTTAACTCTTACTTCCACTTCAACTCCTACTTTCACTTCAACTTCCACTTTCACATCCTTCCACTTCTACTCGATTTTACTACTACTTACTGAACGGATCCTAAATCTAACCCTATGGACTTTGTGTTAACGCAATCATAGTAAATAACTGATTGATAAGTGTTATTTCATACACCGTTAATAGAAATTATTAGCATGAGGAGAGGTTTTGGATGAGTTTTGGTGCTAAGTCTGCAATCCAAATGTTTTGAAGAGAAGTGAAGAAATCCAAGGTTTTGCAGCTTAGATGGAGCATGAGGATGGATGGAGCTGCTGGAGCATCTATGGAGAAGACTACCAACACTTGGTAGGATTGAAGAGCAGCAGAAGCAGAGAAGAAGAGAGCTGGAGAAATGAGCTCACCGCCCCGCGTCAGAAGTACCGCGGCCCGGCGGTGACTCTCAGTGAAGATGAAGTTCGCGCCAGAGGATGCCACCGCCCAACGGTGGAAGTTCGACGCCTCGCGGTGGAATTCACCGCCCCGCGGTGGCTGTGCTTAATGACCTCGCGCCAGAGACGATTTAGTTTCCTTTTATGTTTGAGACTTTATTTTATTATTATTATGTTTTCTTTAATTTCTACTTTAGTTTAACCTAGTTTATTAAGACTATTTAAGCCTCTTTTCTAGGTTAAGAAAAATAGACTTATCATCACTGGATTGCTTCCGTTTTCATACGTTATTTTCTATAGAGTTTTTCATCCCCTTTGATGGAGAACTAACTTCACCCTTGTTCTGCTAGACGATCGAAGCAGTACAGTTGATGTGTTTGTGAGATTTCTATTCCTTGTTCTTATCCTTATAAGTGTTGGACTGATTCTCTTGGTTATATTGATATTGATTTCTTGTTGTTCTTCTTAGCTTGATCAACTAGGTTGAATGCTTTTTATCAATTGCTAGGATTGCATATAGGGGTTCCGAGTGCTTATCTAGTGGCAAACACAATTGTGCGTATAGGGGTTCCGAGCGTACAATTGTGAGTGAGAATCAGTTGCATGTTAAGTAGGGGAGTGAGTACTTGTACGTCTTTCTACTTGCATGTATCCTATATCCTTGTGTGCATTGCTATTGCTGTGTTGGTGCTAAGGTATGCTGACAACTGTGAGAATCAATGGTATTTTATCATTGGCATAGTAATAAGTCTATTGACAACTGTGAGAATCAATAATACTTAAGATCAGGGTGGGAACGACTATAAGGATAATTAAAGAACTTGGACGAAATAGATTTCAGTGATCGAACTTTATCTCTGTACTTGTGGATTTCGCTCTAGTGGAACTACTTTCCCCTCATTATATTTTCTAAACTCAACTCAATTCATTTGCTTTGTTTGCTTTGTTCTCTTGATAACTAAACCCCCCGTTTGTGTTACTTGTCATTCACAGTTGCATACTACATCAAACCTTCTTTGTGGGATCGACCCTTACTTGTCTGCTATACTTCTGTTTAGTGGTTTGTTAGGATAATTTACTTTGATAAGGCTAATCAACGACATTTGCATTGCGCAATTCTAGCCCCGTCAAATTTGGCGCTGTTGTCGGGGAAGGTTTTTGTTTGTTATGTGTATTCGTGATTGATTTTTGGTGGAGACCTATCTTATGGTCAACACCCGTATTACTGACCCTATTCTAGCTCCTTTCGATCCAGAGGTTGACATATCTTTCCTTAGGAACCTGCGCAATCAAAGGGAAGACGGAGAAGAAGGAATAGAGACAGTTGAGACCGTTGAGACTGAAACCATCGAGACAGAAACCGTTGAGACTGCCAATACCCCAGCCGTTGCAATGGCTGGAACTGGAAGACTGAGAGAGCTTACTGAGCCGAATATAGGGGCGCAGCCCCTAGCTGTCATCATCCCTGTGCTAGGAGAAGGGGTGAACTTTGAATTGAAGTCGGGAGTTGTTGCTTATCTCCCTAAATTCCACGGGCTGAGTGGAGAGGATCCGATCTCTCACCTGGGCAAGTTCCATAATGTTTGTATGACGATGAAGCCTAGGAATGTGACGGAAGACCAGATCAAGATGAGAGCTTTTGGTTTCTCCCTACTCAACTCCGCAAGCGATTGGTATTACCACCTGCCGCCAGGAACCATAGATACATGGACTAAACTGCACAAAGCATTCCTGGACAAGTACTTTCCCACGAAGAAGGCGAATGCTTTGAAAAAGGCAATTGCCAACATTGAGCAGGCTGGTGATGAGACGCTATATGATTATCTGGAGAGGTACAAGAGGCTCTGCTCCAGCTGCCCATTCCACGGATATGCCAAGCAGGACCTTGTCCTTTATCTGCACAACGGTCTGCTGGACCAAGAAATGAGAATGGTTGATGCTGCATGCGGTGGAAGTATTCTGAACCTGACACCAGATGAGGCTATGGAGAGACTCCAGGAGATGAGTGAGAGTACCAGGAGCTTCGGGAAGACATACCAGAGAAAGGCGGTCAATGTTGTGACCCCTGCAGGACCAAGCCTGGTGTTGACTGAGTTGGCCGAGCTGAAAGAGTTAGTGCTGAGGATGGCGAATCAGAATGCCCCTCAACAAGTTAAATCGTGTGGACTTTGCTCTAACCGGTCCCACCATACCGATACATGTCCTCAGCTGCAAGAGGAAGGTGTTACTGAAGTAAACGCTATAGGAGGTTACGGACCCCCTAGACCACAATATGGTGGACAACCCAATTACAATCAGAGAGGGCGTGACCACCCAGGCTTTAGATGGAGTGACCCTCAAGGTGGTCAACAGCCAGTGCAACAACAGCAGTACCAGCTGGCGCAATAACAGTACCAGCAGAGAGCCCCTTATCAACAGAGGCCCCAGGGCCAAACATCTGGAGCTTCTACTGAGGATATGCTAAAGACTCTAACTCAGCACTTTGCCACACATGTGCAGGCTACTGAGTCGAGTATCAAGAACATGGAGAGGCAGATTGGTCAGTTAGTCGATGAGGTGACCAAGATTAACCAAAGGGCATCAAATTCCCTACCATCCCAGACCTCTGTGAATCCCAGAGAGAACGTGAGTGCTATCACGCTCAGAAGTGGTAAGAAGTTGATCGTTGCTCCTAATGTTGAAGAGGAGAACGAGTTCGAGAAGGAAGAAATCACCGACCGCCCCGCGGTAGACCCCACCGCGGCCCGGCCAGAAACTAGGGGAGGAGCCAATAAAGGAATTTCATTGACACCGCCCCGCGGTGACCCTTTCCGCGACCCGGCGCCTGAACCCAGTAAAGACACCGCGAACCCACCGCCCCGCGGCGCTGACTCACGCCCCGCGGTGGGCTCGCCACAACCTGGTCCACAAAACTCTGTCTCCGCTGAAGAGACCTATGATGATTACGTTCGCCCCGCGTTCCCTCCTCTAGGTTCGGAGAAGCCCCCATCACCTTTTCCCGAGGCGCTAAAGGCAAAGAGAGTTGTCGACGACAGTGACCTGTTCGAGACATTTCAGAACTGTGAGGTGAACATTCCCCTGCTCAAGCTTATAAAGGCTATCCCGAGATATGCCAAGTTCTTAAAGGAGCTATGCACGGTGAAGAGGACTCAAAAGCAGAAGACCCAAAAGAAGAGTCCAGTGGGTGCACAAGTTTCAGCGGTAGTTCAGAAGCGTCTGCCCGCAAAATGCAAGGATTCAGGTACTTTTACTATTCCTATCACTATAGGTGGGCATCTTTTTGAGAAAGAACTGCTAGACTTGGGTGCCTCAATTAATGGTCTACCCTATTCATTGATTGAAAAATTGGAATTAGGACCCTTGCATGATTCTAACATTGTCATACAACTTGCTGATGGATCATGTGTGCCCCCTAAGGGTATAATGGAAGATGTTTTTGTTAGGATAGGTTCTTTGATTTTCCCTGCTGATTTCTTTGTTATGGACATGGATTATGATGAACAAGTTGCTCTTGTTATGCTAGGACGACCTTTTATGAAAACTTCCATGACAAAGATTGATGTAGATAGTGGAACTTTGACTATGGAATTTGATGGAATTATATTTGAACATAATATTCATAAAGCCAACTCCATTGAATTGTCCACCCCTCTCTGCATTAGTGATATTGATAATTCTGTGCATGAAAATGTTAAAACTGATACAGTGGAGACCGTAGTTGAGTGTTCCACTAATGAAGGACCTATTGAGTTGCATGAAGTGCGTGTTGGTGATGTCCTACTAGATGATGTAGGAAGTTCTATTCCCTCTACTTTGGGCACTAGCCCCCCTGCACTAACCATACAAGGCTATAAGCCTTTATCTAGTGACATGCAGCATATTCAGGTTAAGCCATATCAGCCCCCACATCGTTCTAAGTATGGGGGAGACACTCCAAAGGAAGTACAGATGGAGTCAATGGCAAAGAGGGAACATGGTCTAAGGTTTAAACCTTTCCATGAGAGGTCTCCACATGAAGAGACGAGTAGGAGGATTCCAAGGGGATCCTACTCTAAATGGTGACGGATCTGCACTACGTCGAGCCAACGACGATAACCAAGGTGATGTCCGGGAGGCAACCCATGTTAGTCCTTCTTTGATTTTTCCTTTCATTAGATTATTTTCATAGTTTATTTTGCTTTGTTTCGTTCGCTTGTTACTCACATTTCAGGTACAAAAGTAAACCCGAGAAGAGATGTGGTACCCAGCCAGTCTCACCCCCCCCCCCACGGCGTTCCCTACCGCCCCGCAGTGGAGCTCATCGCCCCCGCGGTGAAGGTCAGGTATAACCTCTCGATTTTTTTTTATAAAAAAAAAACAAGAATAATGGGCCCCGAAAAAACCTTAAACGGGTGAGTAAAAGCTTATTTCTTAAGTGGTAAATAAGGTTTTGACCGATTGGGTTCCCTCTGGTGGGCCAAGATTTCTCTTTTGGGTCATGGTACATGACCGGCCCATCATCCCTTTTTTTCCTTTCCCTTTCCCCGACCTAACCCCACTATCTCTTACCTCTCATTCCAACGCCCCCCTCAAGCTCCCACATCTATTTCCCTCTATCTCCCCCAAATCCCTGTCGACCTTGAGCCAAATCTAGCCCCAAATCCCCAATTTGGAGTCTAGCCTCACAAACAAGCCCAAACACAACCCCACTGCGTCGCTTTAGTCCCGCCTCGCCGTTGCTTCGCCTCGCGCTACCCCCTCTTCGCGTCTCTGCTGCCACCGCCCCGCGCCGACTTTGCGGCGATCCGGCCATAGCTCCCAGTTTCTCACCGCGACCCTACCGCCCCGCGCTGAGACTCTCCAGGCTGCGTGTTTGTTTGCTTGTAAGTTCTCTAGATTGCCCTGCTTTGAGCACTTCAATTCCCTACTTATGGCATTTAGAGGCAAGAAGAAAGTGTCGACTAGGGATGTGAGTGAGGTTTATAATGTGGTGAAGGAGAGGAAGGTGTTGGCTTCGAAGTTTTTCCATAAGCCGACTTTGGAGCAAATGGGAATGTTGGCATGCGTGTCCATGTGCTTGACACAGTGTGGGTTAGGGAAGTTTCTGGACAAGGCTGCCCCTACGTATCCAGAGTTGTGCTACCAGTTTATTGCCTCTTTCAGGAGGCTCACCAATGACTCGGGCTATAGGCATCTGCGCAAGATCTTGTTCACCTACAATGGGCGTGATTACTCCTTATCTCTGAAGTTGGTGCATGAAGCCCTGGGTATTACAAAGGACCCAACTGATAGGTGGTCTGGTGGTATTAACGATTCCGAGATGATGGAGTTCTGGCGGGCTGCTACGGGCAGGAGTTTCAGGAAGGGTCAGGAGGTGAATTCTAAGTTGGTGAACCCGTGTCTGCGGTTGATCCACAAGGTGATGATGAGAGATTTCTTTGGCCATGCGGACGATGGAAAGGTACCTATGAAGGACTTCCAGTGGTTTATGAGCATCCTGGGGACTGTTGCGTATACGCCGTGTTGGGCTACCCTTTTCTTGGGTTCTTTGGAGAGGATTTGTGATGGCGAGCCACGTGATATTTGTGGGGGTGGTCTGATTACCCTTCTTTGTGCTGGCGTGATTGCTTGCGATCAGATTCCTCGGCCTGTTGCCTACGCGGTGTATGATTTAGCACACATGAAGGTGTGCTCGATGCTGAAGCCACTGGGGAAGGATGGTGATTTGGTCTGGTCATCCTATGAGGGCCACATTCTGATTATTCCCCGGGAGTTTGCTTATTCGCCTTCTTATACGGGTTGGTGGATTCCCAGTGATAGCCGGATGCCGACCGATGATGTCCCTGCTGTTGCTCCTTCAGGTCCGTTTGGGGAGGGCCCTAGTGGTGGTTTTGATGCTGTTGCTGCTGATTCTGTGGGTGGGGACGACCCCATGTCTACCCAGTTTGAGGCGCCTTCATCTTCATACGGTCATGTCGCACCCTGGCAGGAGTTGTATTCTAGATGGGACGCGTTCTCAGTGCGCCAGGATCAGTGGAGCTCCTAGGTAGAGACCGGTCTGCAGACTTGGCAGACCCAGTTTCGTGCTGATGTAGATGAGCGTCTGGACACCATGTACGCTCATATGAGAGACTATTTTGGGATGTACCCACCACCACCTTCAGGTCCACAGTGAGCTTTTCTATTCTTCCCCTATATCATTTGATGTTCTCTTTTCTACATTGAGGACAATGTTCGATTTAAGTATGGGGGAGGGATATAGACTTGCTATCTTGCTTTCTATCTAGCTAGTGTACATATAGTTTCGTTTATGCATTGTTGTTTGTCGTTGTTTCTGCACTCTATTCTAAAAAAAAAAAATTGAAAAAGCCAAAAAGAGGTAAAAAAAAAGGCAACCAAAATCCTGGGATGGACTGAAAACCCGAAAGGGCAGTTCAGTTAAAAAGCGGGTAGTCCGACTGGTATAGACCAGGGCAAAATTGGACTGGAGTGATGCGAGTATATGTGAGATATCTAGCAAAATGAAATGAGTGGCTAGGTGAAAACCCGAAAGGGCGCCTAGGCAAGATGAGCGTAAAAGAAGAAGAGTGATTCTAGGATTTCTCTATATTTCTTGGCGAGGCATCATAAGAAGGGAAGTCATAAGGAGGACTCGGGTAGGCCACTCTTGGAGCGATAAGGAGCTAGATTGGAGTTAGGATTAGGTTATCTTTGCATCACTTGTTTTGGTTGTCTGGAGCTTAATGTTGATATGTTGTAGTTGCTAGTGTCATATTGTCTTATACTTCCTGAGGCCTTGGTGTTGATTGAGAGAGTGAGCTTTTCTTTAGTTTACTCGGGACGAGTAAAGGTCTAAGTATGGGGGAATTTGATAGGTGTTATTTCATACACCTTTACTAGCAATTATTAGCATGATTTGGAGAGGTTTTGGATGAGTTTTGGTGCTAAGTCTGCAATCCAAATGTTTTGGAGAGAAGTGAAGAAATCCAAGGTTTTGCAGCTTAGATGGAGCATGAGGATGGATGGAGCTGCTGGAGCATCTATGGAGAAGACTACCAACACTTGGTAGGATTGAAGAGCAGCAGAAGCAGAGAAGAAGAGAGTTGGAGAAATGAGCTCACCGCCCCACGTCAGAAGTACCGCGGCCCGACGGTGACTCTCAGTGAAGATGAAGTTCGCGCTAGAGGATGCCACCGCCCAGCGGTGGAAGTTCGACGCCTCGCGGTGGAATTCACCGCCCCGCGGTGGCTGTGCTTAATGACCTCGCGCCAGAGACGATTTAGTTTCCTTTTATGTTTGAGACTTTATTTTATTATTATTCTGTTTCCTTTAATTTCTGCTTTAGTTTAAGCTAGTTTGTTAAGACTATTTAAGCCTCTTTTCTAGGTTAAGAAAAAGAGACTTATCATCACTGGATTGCTTCCGTTTTCAGACGTTATTTTCTATAGAGTTTTTCATCCCCTTTGATGGAGAACTAACTTCACCCTTGTCCTACTAGACGATTGAAGCAGTACAGTTGATGTGTTTGTGAGATTTATATTCCTTGTTCTTATCCTTATAAGTGTTGGATTGATTCTCTTGGTTATATTGATATTGATTTCTTGTTGTTCTTCTTAGCCTGATCAACTAGGTTGAATGCTTTTTTATCAATTGCTAGGATTGCATATAGGGGTTCCGAGTGTTTATCTAGTGGCAAACACAATTGTGCGTATAGGGGTTCCGAGCGTACAATTGTGAGTGAGAATCAGTTGCATGTTAAGTAGGGGAGTGAGTACTTGTACGTCTTTCTACTTGCATGTATCCTATATCCTTGTGTGCATTGCTATTGCTGTGTTGGTGCTAAGGTGTGCTGACAACTGTGAGAATCAGTGGTATTTTATCATTGGCATAGTAATAAGTCTATTGACAACTGTGAGAATCAATAATACTTAAGATCAGGGTGAGAACGACTATAAGGATAATTAAAGAACTTGGACGAAATAGATTTCAGTGATCGAACTTTATCTCTGTACTTGTGGATTTCGCTCTAGTGGAACTACTTTCCCCTCATTATATTTTCTAAACTCAACTCAATTCATTTGCTTTGTTTGCTTTGTTCTCTTGATAACTAAACCCCCGTTTGTGTTACTTGTCATTCACAGTTGCATACTACATCAAACCTTCTTTGTGGGATCGACCGTTACTTGTCTGCTATACTTCTGTTTAGTGATTTGTTAGGATATATAATTTACTTTAATAAGGCTAATCAACGACATTTACATTGCACAATTCTAGCCCCGTCACTGATTATACTAAAATCAGTAAGAAAATACTAAATTAATAATAAGCTATAAATATATGCAAATTGATCAGAGTATATACACGCCTTATGAAGTCAGCTCATTACAGAAAGTAGATAAACTTTTTGTGAAACAGTTTATTAATGAATCTAAATTATCTAGTGTATACTATTCGTAAATAGGACCGGATCTCACTAGTTCTGAAAAGGACCTATTAATAAACTAGCAAGAAGAATTCGATTAGTCAACTCATTACAGAAAATAGATAAACTTTTTGTGAAACAGTTTATTAATGAATCTAAATTATCTAGTCTCTACTATTCGTATATAGGACCGGATCTCTCTAGTTCTGAAAAGGACCTATTAATAAACTAACAAGAAGAATTCGATTATAGAGATAAACTAGCAAATGTTTCCGTTTCCATGAAAGGATTTGCTTAATGAAATATGAAATTGAAATATTAATAAATTTTTATGAAAACTAATCTGGTAAATTATAAGAGTAATCTTTTGACAAATATGGTGATAATGTTTTTGTATGATTGTAATTGTATAAAAAAATGAAAAATTATGAATTTCATCCAAATAATTGAATAAGAGAACATACATGTTTAGACTTAAGTAATGATAGTTAATTATGTATAACTAATTAAAAGGAAAAAATAGTAAAATTATATTACATATTTATTTCAAATATTCTTAATATATATTATCACTTTTACATCATGAATCATATATTATCAATTATGTTCAATTGCATGTTACCAGTTATATAAATTTAAGTATTAAAACTATAAGAAGTAACGTAACTAATAAGGTAAAATTATATTATAAATAATTTTACTAACAAATAAGAAGAAATTAATAAGGTAAAAACATATAAATAATATTTGAGATTATAGTATCTTTATAATTAAGATAAGTTATTTTAGGTAAAGATATAAATAGATAAGAAATAGAATATGTAAATATTAAATTAAAGAATAATAATATTGTAATAATACATTGAAATTTGCCTACATGATATAACTCATAGACTTTAGTATTTTAGAGATAATCAATTTTTTTTTTATAAAGGCAAACATTAGGACCCTTTCAAAAAGAAATGCTATTCTAAATCATCTGAATTGATGATCTTTATAAACTGAGTACCAAAACTATCAAAAGTAGAGTTCAAACTGATAAACTCATATCTACTGTTAAGAAGGCGATCAACAATAATAGCATAATTAACTGTGACAGAAGACGCTTGAATGCATGAATAGCAGTAAGCGAAATGGGGTGGGTAACAGGAAAGTCAGCAGCACGATTAGCCTCACGAAAGTAGTGATGTACCTGAAAAGCAGCAAAAAGAACATATATAGTAATGCAGTAATGTCTTTAATATGGTATGCATTTCCGAAGGAACTTTCCAGATGTCCTTGATAGAATTAATGAGAACAAGGTTGTCGCCTTTTATAATTAAATTTCTAACTTCAAGTTGAGTAACTTGTTGAATTCTGAGCAGCGCGCGCGCCAAGAGCTTCATATTTTAGGGCGGAGGTTGATGGACTATTGTCACGATAAAAGGAAAGAATAGTGTCATGATAATCACGTAGAAGGTAGATATAATATTCTTTAGTTCGGAGGGACAGAGCTATGAGCATCATATAATATTGTTGCATGTGGATAATATAATATTCCGATATTACTAAGCGTAATTAGTGTTGAATCAAAGTTTAAGAAACCGAATTAGATAATATGGCCTATCGCTCAATTTAGTTGATTATAGAATTTCCCCTTTACTTGAATCATCATTCACTCAACATGTGCTCGCGCTCATTGCGAGACTTAGTTGTCATTTTTAATGGTGTCGATAGAAAATGTCTAACCGCTATTATAATATAAGTAGTGTAGTACTCGTGTCTTGTATGAGATTTATTTATTATATTTTTATAAATTATATATTTAATTGATATAAAAATATGTAGTTAATGATTGTTATAGAAGTAGATAAATTCTTTCTTTAAAAAAAGTAGATAAATTCTTATATAAAAATGACTAATTGAATACAAAAATATTAAAAAATTACATTATATAAAGAGAGGCGGAACTCCCATAACTTTATTAATAGTAAAAATTGGCTAAGTAGTTTTTTAAACGGGGATAACCACATCCCTAACATCAATACTACTAAAACGATAAAGCAGAATCAAAATGTTCATCTAATACATGAAAATGAAACACTAAACATAAAATCTCGTAAGATGTTCAAAATTGCTACAAATTATGAAAAATTTCCTTGTATACTACTACATTGGTAGTAGTATTAGATATTTTCTTGTTTTTGTCGCAAATCAATATCTTCAAACCTTTCTTGCTAGTCACTCTTGATGATGTAACATAAAACTGCTTATGACTGAAAACAGGGCATGGAAGATATAAACTGACATTTGCAAGAGATTGACCCTGGCTCTTGTTTATCGTCATAGCAAAACAAACACTCAAGGGAACATTGTCTTTGTTGAAACTTGAAAGGGTATGAAGTGTCTGATGGTGACATGATCATGCGAGGAATCAAAACCGTATGTCCAATATTGTTGCCTGAAATAATTTTCCCTTGTATGACATGACTGTCAAGCTGCATGGTTATCAATCTCGTCCCATTGTATAAACCTGAAGATTGGTCAATATTTCGAAGCAGCATAATAGGGACCCCAACCTTAAGTTTCAATACATGATTTGACAGACCAGAACATCTAATATTATTCAAGTAGTCAAACGTATAAATACTTGCATCAATGTCTTTAATAGAACCTGCCTTGCACAGACTATCTGAACTGATATAGACTTTTTTATTACCAGGTAACGAAGACAATATATTGTCATTAACTCTATCTATCTCTTCATGTGTTGGTGCAAGAATTGCTCATTCTTCAAAGTATGTCGGAGCAACTGATTGTCCAAAAGAGAGGGATAAACAGATTTAACAATTGTTGGAATCGGATCTAAGTCATAATCTTTCACCAATAGTTCATCAGGAATTTATATTTGCGCTTCTCCATCATTGTCATCACCTACAGTACCATCTCCGATGCTTAATACCCATTCAGAAAATTCCTTTGCTTCTTGGATATCAGAATCAAATATACCTTATTGAATCCTCATGTTTCTTGTCAAATTAAGAACTTTGCAATGTTCCCACAAATAAGAGGAATTAATGGTGGCAAAAACAATATCTTGTCTGCTTTGTGATAACGGGTAGGATTTGCCTAAAATCTCCACCAAATACTACGACTTTCCCTCCAAAAGGTTGTACTGAACTAAGGGGATTTGTAGCCCGTAAAATATCTCTTAACATCCTGTCTAATGCTTCAAAACAGAATTTATTCGTCATCGGAGCTTCATCCTAGATAATAAGTTTGGCGGCACAAATCAACTCAGAAAGATCCGTACCTGAACATATATGACACGTTGAATCCTCATTAACTTGCAAAGGTAGTTTAAACCTCGAATGAGCAGTTCTTCCACCAGCTATTAGGAGAGTCGCATTTCCACTTGAAGCAACAATAAGTACTGTTTCACCTTTAGACAATTTTTTTTTAGCAATTTTAAAATTCTCAACTAACCGTTCCATGATCATGAAGATGTTCGTAAAGTTCATCCAATGTTTTTCTAGCATTCACATTTAAGAAAAGATCGGCTTGAGAGTATGACGGCTCACTTGTTAGTTGTACACAACTCTGACCACCTTTTGAACCCTCATTTTTTGAGATACTACATATTAAGAAAGATTAGACAAAGTAATTACTATTAATATAAACAGTTTGTATTAAAATTTGTTTAATATAATACAAATAATATACCTTTTCTTGAATTCAGAAATCTCACAAATACTTTCATCATCAAAATAAAGCTTTGTGCCATAATAACCATTTGACACATTAGGTACATTATTCCATTTCCCTAGCTTCGCAAACTGAATGATAATAACAACTATATTCTGAGGTGAAGCACCAATAAATGGACGATATAATTCAGCATAATCATCCTATAGTGTACAATTAATGACATTATGTTATAAAACAATATAACTCAGCATATAAAACATAAGAAAACTTCATTTAAATATAGTACATTTTAATATTTATAATAAACAAAATAAAAACAAAACATGCAAGAAAACAGAGTATATATTATATATATTACGTATGAAATCAGAATATAACGCATAATTAAAAACATAATAAAAAATGTGAAATCATAAGTTTAGCTATGACAAGGGAATATAAAATACCTTATATCCATTAACTGAATATTGATCATTTTACCATCTTTCCTCTTGTGATTAGTAAAGGTAACAATTTTATCACCAATTCCAACCAATTGACCAATAACATCTACAAAAGAATCAGTAATATGTTGGAGATATATAAATAACACTATTTAAACACTAATAGATTTCATATGAAATATTTATAAAAATACTAACCATAAACATATCCTTGATCCAATGACTCATCAAGGATTTTTTCAAATTTAGAAAATTTGAATCCATGAATAAGAACTGTAGTGTTGCGATAAAATATGACCTTGTACTTGTGAGAAATGAGCTTATAAGGTATATCATAAAGGGCAACTCCAAAGTTTGAAATAAAATACGCACTTCCTTTCTTTTATATTGCTAAGTTGACCATAAAAGCTTCCTTAATTACCGCATGGATTAATAGGGAATATAAACTACGAATATAAAATAGAATACTAAAAATATAATATAAAAATAATGCAAATAAATACATTTTCATCCATTAATATAATTTCAGTTGTACCGGATTGCGTATGATCTTCTTTCTTTGGAACCATAAATAAACGAATTATGCAAACCTTCAGTGCATAAGTTGCTCGGCTAGATGAAATGTCCTTTATTTCTTGTATTTCTTTTGACATAGCTACAAAAGATATAGGAAAAACATAAACAACCCAAAAAGTATAACAAGTATGACATTAATTACACAAACATAAACAACAAATAATTTGTATTTAGGCAGTAAAGTAGGTGGCACCACTGTACATGAAGTATAATAAGTATGACATGAATTGCACAAACGGATTTTATTTCACTATTGAACTGCCTTTATTTCTTGTTTAGATTAAAGTTTTATACATAAAAAACAGTATTGAACAATAATAATTTGTAATTATTTTGCCGCTGAATGTATATACTTTAATCCATGCAGAAGTTGGTGTCCCCTAGTGTTCTAGAAAAAATACAAAGCTTGATGTATTTCCTACTGAAACTTATCTGATAAAAGCTATAAATACCAATGGCAATCTAGAATCACACATACACACAAGTGAAGATTAAATGAGTGTACTCCTTTGCAGAAATACGATCAATATGTACAAATTGTCCTAGAATGTATTTACGATCAATATGTACAAACTATCCTAGAATCACACATACACACAATTGAAGATTAAATGAGTGTACTCCTTTGCAGAAATACGATCAATATGTACAAATTGTCCTAGAAAAATACAAAGCTTGATGTATTTGCTACTAAAACTTATCTGATAAAAGCTACAAATACCAATGGCAGTCTAAAATCACACATACACACAATTGAAGATTAAATGAGTGTACTCCTTTGCAGAAATACGATCGATATGTACAAATTGTCCTAGAAAAATACAAAGCTTGATGTATTTGCTACTGAAACTTATATGATAAAAGCTACAAATACCAATGGCAATCTAGAATCACACATACACACAATTGACGATTAAATGAGTGTACTCCTTTGCAGAAATACGATCAATATGTACAAATTGTCCTAGAATCACACATACACCAACTGTCCTAGAAAGCAAAAAGCTTTACAACCTCTAGAATCTCAAAGAGAAAAACCATATACACTCTAGTTCTTTGCACATTCAATCAAAGAGAAAAAACTATTTAAAAAACTATTTACCTACAAAATTATTGAACCCGATAACTTCAGTTTTGCTATGATTCTGTGCAAATACACACCATATGCAGTTTAGTTCCTTGCACGTACAATCAAACAGAAAAACTATTTAAAAATGTATTTAACTGCAAAATTATTGAATCCGATCACTTCAGTTTTGCTATGATTTTAGTTTTTTGTAATTCAATTGAGGGGGGGGGGGGGGGGGGGGGTAGTTTATAACCCCAAAAAACGTTCAAGTTATTCTGCAAGATCGAACAAAAAGGAACAAAATATTATTTTTTTGTCAATTTTGGAAAACATGGATATTCAGTTTTTGAAATATCCTTTATGAATGTTGTCTTAATATTTTTGGTTATATGTGCAGATCGTACAATTGGAATATTATTATCACAAATCTGCACGACTATGTGTTGATGAAATGGTGTCATTGAATGTTTCATGATTCACTTTTCCGTTTATGATAGGGCAACCTAGGTATTTTTCTAGCGAAGTGGAATTTGGAATGCCAAGTACAAATTGGATTAAGTTTTTGGTAATGCTCGTTGTATTGTTTGTAGTCTGTAAGGCAGACTTGTGATAATTAACACATTGGACAGAGATTGAACAATAATCCTCAATTATACTTTTAACTTTTGAGCATGCTGTTTGATTTGCTTTTACAAAGATAAGGATATCATATGCAAATGCAAGGAACGGGATATTGGTTCCCCTTCTGGTGATTTTAAAGCCAAGTTGGTTGTTGTGTATGGTGCTTTCTGATTGAAGCTTTCTGGCTAGGATTTCTAATCCTAATATAAAAAGGAAAGGAGATAGTGGGTCTCCTTGGCATAGTTCTCTTTTGGGGTAGATGATATCAGTTGGCCCGTTGTTAACAAGAATATAGAATCTTATTATTTCAATACATTCTCTAATCAAACCTATGAATTTAGGAGAGAATTCAAGCTTCTCTATGACTTTAAGAAAAAATTCTCATTCAATTTTTTCATATGCTCTTTCTACATCCAGTTTAAAAACAACCCAACCTTCCTTTGCTTTTTGGGAACGAAAGGAGTGGAAAATCTCATTTGCTATCAAAATATTATCATGAATGGCTCGGTCAACAACGAAGGCACCTTGTAGAGGATGTATGAGTTTATTTAGAACCGGTTTCATTCTATTCGGTCATGATTTTTGAAATTACTTTATATATAGTTGAACAAACACTAATTGGTCTATAGTGGTTTATAGAATTAGGGTTATCACATTTGGGAATGAGTGTGATAAATGTATGATTAATTTGTTTTAGTAATTTGTCTGAGTGGAAAAAACTTTTAACGGTTTTAATCACCGTTGGTCCAACAATATGTCAATATTTTTGACAAAGAATAATGCTGACATACTATCGGCTCCCGGGGATTTATTACTTCCAATTAGATCTGTCAAACGGGTCAGATTCGAGTTTAAAATTTGCAGGTTGATTGTGGGTCGGGTTGTTCCGAGTCAGGTATGGGTTCTGGTCGACCTAGTGGGTCAAGAGCGCCATGTCAAAGTTCAATAAAATGATTATTAAAATAATATTTTAATCAAAACAAAATATAAATAATATAAAAATATTATTTTATTATATTTTAATAATGAAAAATATATAATATTTAATATGTAAAATTTAAACATATTTGTAATGACCCAACCTAGAAAGTTTCCGGTCGAACATGTTGGGTCACTTTTGACCCAATATTTTTCAAGTCGGGTCTCAACCCAAAAAACATGGGTCGGGTCTGGTCTGGTTTGCTGATCGGGTCAAATTTTGACAAGTCTACTTCCAATGGCAAATATAACCTTTTTAATTTCCTCATTTGTAGCAGGTTTTGGTCAACTCATCATTGTCTTGACTAGAAATTTCGCTATTGATATTAGTAAGATACTCTGTGAGGATATGGTTGTTTATATTATTATTTTTTTTAAACCTTTTTTTTCAGAATCAATTCTAATTTCGCTACGGATATTTTTGTGACCTATAATTATCGTGCCCTTGTTGATACGGATTTCTCTAATTATTTTCCTGCTACGCCTGCTAGTAGCCACTCGATGAAAATAATCAGATTTAGTATCAATTGATTTTAAATGTTTTGTTTTAGCCCGTTGGCTCTAATATTTTTTATTAAAGAATAAAATATATTCTTTTTTTGAGATAAGTCTGTTTTGTTTGGAAACCAAAATTTGGTTAGGGTTTAGTATGATGTCTTTTTGGATTATGGTTAGAGCATCTTCTACTTATTTTAGTTGCTTGAAAATATCTCCAAAGGTTGTTTCATTCTAGTGTTTGGCACTAATTTTAAGTGCATAAGTTCTTTTTAAATAAGGTTATGCATATGAGAACCTTATGTATTGATACGCCAAACTTGTTTAACTATATTTTCAACATCTTTCATGTATGTCCACATTTTTTTCAAATCTAAAAGGTTTCACTTTGATAGATGAATGATTTTCCAATTCAACAGAAATTGGGCAATGGTCTGATGATGTAAATGCGTGGTTTTTCGTGAAGATACCAGGAAACCACTGCAGGATTTGATTATGAATTAGAGTTTTATCTAGTTTAGAGTAGGTATTCTCAATCTCAGTTATATTTTTCCTCCAGGTGAACTTTCCACCTTGTATTGGAATGTTTATTAGGTCACAATTATTTTTGAAGATGTCTAGTCTTTGTAACCTTGATGGCGGGAAGCGACATCCCCTAATCTTTTCCGTATTATCTTGAATTTCATTAAGATCTCCCATAAGGAGACATGGAAGCTGTGTTTGTGTGACAAAATTAGTTAGCAGAGTCCAGAAATGATCTTTTTTCGTTTCCTCTAGGGGGAGGATATACAATATAAGCATGATACAAATATCTTTATCGAGAATTTTGTAATGGCAATGAAACGATTACCAATATGAGATAATTCACATGTTTCGTTTTATAGTTGGTATGCTTTCCACATTACACAAATACCTCCTAAAAATCCAGAGGTAGGTGAGTTGTAAAAATGGTCAAAACAACTTTTATCCATAGGTGATGTTTTGGTTCTTTGTCAATTCAAGTTTCTACTAGGGCCATTATCTGGATTTTTTTATATTTTACAGAATGATTCGACATCATTCCAAAGTTTTTTCCGACCAATGCCACGATAATTCCAAAGGCTTATCTTCATAAAAAAAACCTTTGAGCTTTTCGCAAGTAATTTTGGTCTTGCCAAATTTTTGTTGAAGAGTTGTATGATATTAGTAATTAGAATATTCAATATTATATATTTGGGGTTGTAAGTATAGTTGGTATATTGTCCAATGAGATAAGGCTTATGGTCATAGTTAACCCTATTATAGTTATTTCATTGCGGAATCTCAAGACTATAATTGACCATACCAAAAGGAGTTAAAGCAAAAGAAATTGCAATTGCAATGATCACATGTTTTTGACAAACACAGTAGCATGCTACAATTGAATCCACAATAGAAGTTAACCCTTTTAGTCGAGATATATCAACATAAATCAAATTTTAGTCCACAAAGTCATAAGATGTTTCTCCTCCGTTACCAACTAGTACATGTCAAACCGTCTGATTACTAAAAAAGCACGAAAGGATGGATTAATCTGAGAGGGAGAGAAGATCGTAAGGAAAGCAACCTTTTGCGAACCACTTGCACACAACCAAAATTGAACCAATTTCAACTAGACTGAACATGGAGTCTGACAAGGCTGGGGAAACACCATAAATCGATATTAGGGATTTGTAAGCAGAAAAGAAACAAATTGTGAACCAGAAATTGCGAACCAATTTCAAGCAGATCAAAAGATACTACGCACCTTGATATTGAGCACCAAACCGAGCGAAATTCCAAGAAGAAATTGCGAACCACATGGAATGAGCCAATGGAAAAAAATTGTGAGCCAGAGGAAATTGCAAGTCAGATGAATTTCCAAGAAGAAACTGAGACCAAATGAAGTTGCAAAGCAGAATTTGCGAATGAAACACTGGCGTAACACCACGAGGAGATGAACCTTAACCCATTCCAACAAATTAGAGCTCTCGTTCGAATTGCAAAAATGAAGCCCTAAACATGATCTATCCTTTGAACATTAGAGGGCAAAAAACCCTAACTTATTTCGGCAGAGTATAAAATCCCAAACCCGATTCAGTAGACTTTTCCCCATAATGATTACAACCGCTGCAATATATCCTAATAACTACTTCATTAGAATTTTTAAATAAAAAACTGCTGCAAGTCCGCTACTTCTCACTAAAATCGCTGCAAAATCCGCTATATTATCTTAAACCGCTTCAATATCTAAAACGCTACAAAGTAGTGAAATAGATATGGAATCAACCACCAAGATAGCTTGGGAATGGAGAAGAATGACATATCATATATCCTAATACTATTTCCAAATCACCGCCAGGTTTATTAGAATACATGGATAATATTTTGTTTGATAAAATAAAGAAATGTGTTTATATTAAAAAGATAATGTAGTTTGTTAAATTAGAAGGCTGATACGGTAAATGAACAATTGAAATTTGTGACGTGGAATACATGTAAGGTTGACACTATAACAACCCAAAATCGAGGTGTTACAGTGTCGTGAATCCTGAAGGGTCCACAAAGCGTTAGGGATTAAAATATCAAAACAGTAACCAATAGAAGGTAAATCAAATATATAAAACATAGATGTGATGACCGTGCATAAAATACCATTTCTAAATCCATCATAAACCAAGTTTTGGTCATATGAATACAACTTTATAAGAGTAAAACTCCAAAGTGGTTAGGACAATAAAATTGATAACTTAAATATCGAATACAAAATAGTTTAACAAAGACGACATTTATCGCAGCGGAAATTATATAATCAGATAATTCTAAAACGTTTGAAATAGAGTTGACCCCAGATCACCCACATAGTTATCCCTAGTATCGTGTCCACCCTGCTTGATGTCCACGCTGATCCTGAATGGAAGAGTACCTGACCATGTATAAGACATAGCCAGCCCCCACGATAATGGGGGTTAGTCTCCAAGTAGACTAGCAAGATATATAAGCAACTTAATACGTGCAATAGTGCAAGCAAGGGATCACAGATACACATGCAAAGGCACAGATGAACATGTTACAACATGAATGTATTATGTACACACATACAAATATGCAAGAAATATTACAACTAGACATGATACATTGATAAAGTATTCTCTACAGATATACGGATATGCGAGATTAATGACAATGAAACATGATAAGAAAGTTACTAACAATCATGACATACAAGAGAGTGTTACTTCACATACATTCAGATATACAGGAAAAGTTACAGCTAGAATAATCGCAATACCAGATCTTCCAAGCATACATATTATACTCACAGTAAATACAACATTACATCACATGAACTTCACTCAATTTCTAATCAAACCACAAGTTCCAAACTTTTACGAAATCATTCAAAATCTATATACTCGAGTATATTTTTCTTTTAAAGAAAACTCATTTGCAAATCCAAATATGAAAACGTTTCGAAAACATATCCAAGCTTGTCTTGGACACGAAGGTACTTTCTGAACCCGTATAACGAGTATTATCACCTCTACCAACGGATCGTAAACGACGTCACTAGCTAGGTGACCCGACCTCCCTTAAAATGGTCCATACTACAATATTGAACTAATGCAACAGTTAGGTACAACCGTTTAGGCAAATGAAGCGGTTTTTGGAAGTGATTTAACATTTGCAGCGGTTTTTGCTGCGGTTGTCTAGCTGTTTAGCCTGAAGCAGCGGTTTTTGCAGCGGTATATCTATACACAATCAAATGCAGCGGTTGATAATACATATTGTAGCGGTTTGTTGAAGTGGATATATTTAGGAAAAAGATATATACACACAAAAAATTTTCTAAATGCAAATCAAAATATGCGTTAAGCCTTAACGTACGGGTGGGGTGCGATATGTCTTAACGCACAAGGGACAGAATAGGCATTTTTGGAAAATTCGGGGGTACCACCTGTGCGTTAAGGCATAACGCACAGGTTGAAATGGGCCAAGGGAGACAGTCCCAAAATGACATTGTATCTGTGCGTTAAGCCTTAACGTATGGCACTGTAGCTGTGCGTTAAGGCTTAACGCACATACAAAAAAAAAAAAAAAAATTTTGCCCCATAATCATGTAGAGAATTTCAATACGAGTCCGTACATATAAAATTCGTCCAAAACGGACATCGTTTGCCCATCCAAAAGCCCAAAAAACGGACATATAAAATTCTGGCTAATACGGCGACCGGAGGTGGGTAATCGGCGGTGAGAGCTTGGGGCTTTGGAAGCTAACTTCCAGACACAACTTTTGGTGGTAGCGGCGACTCCAACGGTGGACGGTGGTCGACGAATTTCTTCGATGAACAGACACGGCCGCGGAGCTAGGGTTCTTGAGCTTTTGGGATTAAATTGGATACCGAAAACTCATTGAAAGGTGCCCTATTTATAGGGGTTGGAAATGTCTCGGGGATAGCTTCGAAATCGTATAAAGTTTGACCTAAAACGATATCGAATTGGCCCAGATATCGGTCAATTTCCATAAAGCTAAAAACCGAATTTTTCTTTCCATAAATACCCAAGTTTTGAAGTTGTGGAGAAATTGAATGAAAATAAAAAGTTCGGCTTAAATCTGTAATTACGTTAACGATCTAATGGACGGAGAGTGGGGTAGGGTGGTACGTGTTGGACGGAGATGGATATCGAATTGGCCCGGATCTAATGGACGGAGAGTGGGGTAAGTATACTAAATTTAATGAAACACTATAATATATAAGTCTAGGTATACTAGATTTAATTACATACTATAGTACATAAGCGTAACTATAAGAAATATAATGAAATACTATAGTATATAAGTGTGACTATATGAAATATAATGAAATACTATAGTACATAAGTCTAAGTATACTAGATTTCATGAAATACTATAGTACATAAGTGTGACTATATGAAGGATAATGAAATACTATAGTATAAAAGTGTAACTATATGAAATATAATAAAATACTATAGTTTATAAGTCTAAGTATACTAGATTTCATGAAATACTATAATACATAAGTATAACTATATGAAATATAATGAAATACTATAGTACATAAGCGTAACTATATGAAATACAATGAAATACTATAGTACATAAGTGTGACTATATGAAATATAATGAAATACTATAGTACATATGTGTAACTATATGAAATTTAATGAAATACTATAGTACATAAGTGTAACTATATGAAATTTAATGAAATACTATAGTATATAAGTCTAAGTATACTAGATTTAATGAAACACTATAATATATAAGTCTAAGTATACTAGATTTAATGAAATACTATAGTACATAAGTGTAACTATATGAAATATAATGAAATACTATAGTTTATAAGTGTAACTATATGAAATTTAATGAAATACTATATTACATAAGTGTAACTATATGAAATATAATGAAATACTATAGTACATATGTGTAACTATATGAAATTTAATGAAATACTATAGTACATAAGTGTAACTATATGAAATTTAATGAAATACTATAGTATATAAGTCTAAGTATACTAGATTTAATGAAACACTATAATATATAAGTCTAAGTATACTAGATTTAATGAAATACTATAGTACATAAGTGTAACTATATCAAATATAATGAAATACTATAGTACATAAGTGTAACTTTATGAAATTTAATGAAATATTATAGTACATAAGTGTAATTATATGAAATTTAATGAAATACTATAGTTTATAAGTCTAAGTATACTAGATTTCATGAAATACTATAGTACATAAGTGTAACTATATGAAATATAATGAAATACTATAGTACATAAGCGTAACTATACTAGATTTAATGAAATACTATAGTACATAAGCGTAACTATATGAAAAATAATGAAATACTATAGTATATAAGTGTAACTATATGAAATTTAATGAAATACTACAGTACATAAGTGTAACTATATGAAATATAATAAAATATTATAATATATAATGTAACTATATGAAATATAAAGAAATACTATAGTATATAAGTCTAAGTATACTAGACTTAATGAAATACTATAGTACATAAGTGTAACTATATGAAATATAATGAAATACTATAGTACATAAGTATAACTATATGAAATTTAATGAAATATTATAGTACATAAGTGTAATTATATGAAATTTAATGAAATACTATAGTTTATATGTCTAAGTATACTAGATTTTATGAAATACTATAGTACATAAGTGTAACTATATGAAATATAATGAAATACTATAGTACATAAGCGTAACTATATGAAATACTATAGTACATAAGTGTGACTATATGAAATATAATGAAATACTATAGTATATAAGTCTAAGTATACTAGATTTAATGAAACACTATAATATATAAGTCTAAGTATACTAGATTTAATGAAATACTATAGTACATAAGTGTAACTATATCAAATATAATGAAATACTATAGTACATAAGTGTAACTTTATGAAATTTAATGAAATATTATAGTACATAAGTGTAATTATATGAAATTTAATGAAATACTATAGTATATAAGTATAACTATATGAAATATAATGAAATACTATAGTATATAAGTCTAAGTATACTAAATTTAATGAAACACTATAATATATAAGTCTAGGTATACTAGATTTAATGGAATACTATAGTACATAAGCGTAACTGTATGAAAAATAATGAAATACTATAGTACATAAGTGTAACTATATGAAATTTAATGAAATACTATAGTACATAAGTGTAACTATATGAAATTTAATGAAATACAATAGTATATAAGTCTAAGTATATACTAGATTTAATGAAATACAATAGTTTGACCTAAAATTTATACAAAATTATAGTAGAAAAATGCAAAAAAAAACCAAAAAAATTCACTATAATGCGTTATATGCCGGGCATCAAATTGTAAAAAAAATGGATAGAAAAGCTTTGTTTTTTGGGCTTTTGGAGGGGAAACGATGTCCGTTTTGGACGAATTTTATATGTACGGACTCGTATTGAAATTTTCTACATGATTATGGGGCAAATTTTTTTTTTTTTTTTTTTTTTGTATGTGCGTTAAGCCTTAACGCACAGCTACAGTGCCACACGTTAAGGCTTAACGCACAGCTACAGTGTCATTCTGGATATTTTTTCTACTTTTATTCCAATTTTGTCCCTTGTACATTAAGCCTAAACGCACCAGCCTGTACGTTTAGCCTTAACGCACAAAACAGTTTGCATATAGACGGCATTTCGTTTGCATATAGACTGACCCTATATTTATTAAGAGCGCTTCTAAATTTCCCGGCGCCATATTATTCTTTTCTTGAACCCAAGTTGACCTAGGTCGCGTTGGGTTTTTGGTTTTCAGTTCTTTTCTTCTAGAAAGCAAGGAAGGAGATGGTTGATGCTCAATTTGTGAAATTCAAAGGAGAGGGTTAGGGTTATCCACTTCTGTAATTCAAAGGACATGATTAGGGTTCTCTATTACTAAAATTCGAAGAAAATGGATATTTGGAATGGGGTAGGGTTCTTAGTTTGTGTGTTGCTTTCATCTAATTTGAAGAAAAGGAAATTGAAAGGAGATGGTTGAAATACCCCAAGGATGTTAGTAATGGCATAATGGTAAATTAATTATGGGATTACTTAAATTTGGGAAATTGGAATGAAATTATAAATTGGGTATAAAAACCCTTACCTCCTTCAGCTGGTGTGCACCACGTGAGAGAGAGAGAGAGAGCTCCACTCCCGCCGCTCGTCTGTTAGCTGCCTTCCCGCCGGTGGACGACCCCGGACCCCGCGGTGAGCTCGACCCGGCTGTGGCCACCACTTCCTTCCCTGAGGCGAGCCGCGACCAGCTGGTGTTTGCTGCTGAGCCGCCTCTTCTCCTCCTCTATTCGCGCGACCCACGACGAGCCAACCCAGCCAAGCGTCGTCTCCGGTGAGCTCGACCGGACCACCGTTGTGCGTCGTCCTCTTCCTCCTCTGTTCTGGAGCTGTGCTGGTGGTCGTGGTGCTGCTACTGTCCGGGAGCTGCTGCGTGTTGCTGTTGTGTCGCGAGGGCTGCTGCTGTAGCTGAGTCACTGCTGCTGGTGTTGCTCCGGCGACGAGAAGCCCCATCCCGGCGGCGAGAGCAAGGTGACGATGAGGTATGTTGGGGATCTCTTCAATCTGAAATTTTTTACTGAATTTCTGTTGTGACAGATTTGGTCCGTTTGGGCAGATTTGGGTTTGGACAGTTTAGGTGTGAAATTGAGGAGAAGTGTGGGCAGATTTGGGTTGAAATTGAAGGTATGATTCTAGGGTTTGATTTGGGGGTTTGTTCGTAGTGGATTTGTATGAGTTAATTAATGCCAGGGATTTGCTCGGATTGATTTCGCAGGTTCGTTCGAGTTGGTTGGAGATCTCTGAGGTCGTGGTTGTCGAGTTTGAGGCAAGATAAATCTTGCTAACCCTTTCGTATATTTTATAAAATTACTTTTGTCCCTATATTGATTCAGTAATTGATTTAGCCTTGTTTGAGTAAATTAATTTGGATTATTAGTTGTGAAAATTCTTGGTTGAATATGTGTGTTTGTCGACACCTGTGTGTGTTGGCGGTTGTGTGTTGGATTGTGTGCATAATTATTGGTCGTGCCTCGGATACCAGTTGTGTGTTTTGTTATTGGTCTTATGCTGGGTATTGGTTGTTGCTTGATTGTTGGCAGATATTGGTTATGTGCTGGATTATTGGATGTAGAATTATGTGGTTGAATATATGCGTGTGTGTGTGCGTGTGTTCGTATTTGTCTCGGGTTGTGTCTGATTAAATGTTGACGTGGTAGTCAATTGTGACTAAGTATGATTGATTGTTGATTGATTGAGTACGGGTGTGATGGTGGATTGTTGTTGGTTAAATTGGATTAATTGACTATATTATTGCTTGGTTGAAATGTGTGTGATGTGTGTTGATGTGTGATGAGATGTGATAATGTGTAATTATGTGATTTTGATTGTCGTTTGTGTTATTTGATTGAGTGTCAGTGTGGAGGTTGGATTGTTGTTAATTGGAGGTCGATGGGCCAAGGGTTGGAATGGATTTCACCCAACTGCGCAGGGTATACAAGGTATACGCCTACGTCGTTAAGGGCCAAGGATTTGAAAGGGATTTCACCAAACCGCGTAGGGTATACAAGGTATACGCCTACGTCGTTAAGGGCCGAAGGTAGGAATGGATTCCACCAAACCGCGTAGGGTTTACGCCTACGTCGTTAAGGGCCAAGAGTTGAAATTGAATTGGAGGTCGAAGGGCCAGGTGATGATATACTCACCAAACCGCGCAGGGTATACAAGGTATACGCCTACGTCGTTAAGGGCCAAGGGTTGAAATGGATTGGAGGTTGAATTGGAGATGTGTTGGAGTCGTTTGTGTTTCAGTGTTGAGTTATATTATTGTTTGATTACAATTGGTTGATTGTTGTGATATCTATTATGTGTTGAATGTTGGTTGCGAACTGATTAAGTGATTTTGTGTTGAATGTTGGTTGTGTACCTGAGTAAGTGATTTTGTGATGATATTGACTGTGCGCTTGATTAAGTGGTTGTGTTGGAGAATATTGATTGTGTGTTTTGGTTATTGGTTTTATGTTGGATATTGATTATTGGCTAGTGACTTATCGTTCAATATTAGTTCCTTATGAGGTGGATTTCTGTTAGTATGGTTGTTTATGGTAACTAGTGGATTATGAAGGTTGGTTGCGTTGATTGTTATTAGTTGTGGTTGTGGGTCATTGTTGGCCATTGGTTGTGGTTGTAAATTTACGTGTGCTATAGTGATTGATTGTAACTAATCAAGGTTGTGAACCTGAGTTGATTGAAAGTTGAATTGAACATATTAGCATAGTGAAGAACTGAATAAAGATAAGAAATGAATTGTTATGTGATAATGTGCGTATAGGTTTGATATGTGGTTGGTTGGTCGGAGTGATATTGGTTAAGTATAGTTATATATATATATTGTGTGGTAGGTTGTTGTTTGACATGATTGGATTGTCGTGACAATGCTATGTGTTTTTAAACTGTTTTGGCTTGAGGAGTCTTGCCAGTCTTTCAAAAGACTGACCAACTTCGGTTTACGTGCCGCGGTTGGCTGGGGTATCGGGTCCCCCAGTCAATCTGGCTTTGCAGATTTAGCGCCAACAAGAAGGATCCTGATCACCGTCGGTTTTGGGTCGAAGGCTCTACTTTTGGTTTTGGACTTTGACTTGGTTGTACGTATCGTTTTGGTTTTGGACCTTGAAGTGGTCGAACTTGTTGTATTGGTTTCTGGTTTGTAAATTGTTGTATTTTCTGCACGTTAAGTTTGATTGTGATTTCAAACTCTGGACAGATTTTTTTTCCGCTGTGCTGCTTTTGATATATTTTATATGTGAGTCATGTTTTGCATTTTTCTTAAACCCGCCTTATAATCCTTCTGGATTATGGCACTGTAGCACCACTGGCCTGGGGGTGTTACAATGGTTGTGGCGCACATGAGGCAGGCCGCGTCCGAATTCTGCTTCTTCCAAGTTGTCAACCACCCATTCCAGGTGGAGTTGATGGACCGCCTCCTTGACGCCGTGAGGTACTTCAATGAGGCGTCGGAGAAGACGCCGCACTACACGAGGGTGATGGGGACTGAGGAGTCCTTCTCCAATGTCGATTTGTTCATTTCCAAGGTTGCGAGGTGGAGGGATACGATGTTTGTTAAGCTTGGCCCCAATATGCCCGATCTCGACCTCATTCCTGAGATTTGCAGGTTTGAATTTTTAGATTCTTCTCTTTAAAGCTTTAATTAGTTGATAAATTTGGTATTGACGTTGTTGAATATTCCAATTTGTAATTGTTTAGATTGGAATGTAGGGTTTGTAGCTTGTAATTTGGATAGCCTAATCAAAATTTATCTCTATGGAAAAGATAATGATTTGCATACTGAGAATGGATTTGTTGAGATTTTTTCTCATTATTGTCCCATATGAATTTTGGTTTTGTGCTCATGAACTTCATTAACTATTTTATATCTATATACAGATCCTAAATAGAAGGACTTATTTCTGAAGCTCCAAAACCATATTTGCTCTTCTGGTGAATAACACAATTTAGGTCGAGTACAAAGTTGAATGGTAATTCTCTTGAAGATGCGAGGCTTTAGAGATTAGGTATCCATGTTGATAGTATATATTTTGGGCTCTAAATGGAGATTAAGAATTTGTGCTTCTGCAAAAATTGTAACATACCTCATCTTGTCAATAAGAGTTGTTAATTTGATTTTTCCTGCTGTTGTAGTTCCTGAGATTCTTCACCTTCCTGCAGCTTCATAGTTGTCTATAGAAATTCGACAACTAGGTGTGCTAGACTTGTGGTTAGGAATTTTGGAGTTGACATTGAGTTTAATTGGACATTAAATTCTACGTCGTTTAATCTAAGTTTAAAGTGTGTGTTGTTATATAAAAGTAGGGGAATCGGATTCTTCATAGCATTGCATATATGTGATTCCATTTTGTTGAAGTTCTTGTTGTCTTCTATAGTAGCTATAGATTATACTAATGCTTTTGTGAGCTAAAGTTTATTCATGTTTGTTTAGTGTAAGTATGCTCTGAATCATCTGGAGAATGCATAATAGCTGGTACTAGATAGTTTGTCTCTTCTTCCCACTTCAAGGAAAAATGTACCGAAGGAGTATATAAGCTGAATGACAGTTTAGACTGATTTTGGGTGTTTCTTTTTTTTGGGAGTGTACTGAATATGGAGCTGAAGGAAACATTTTGCTCTTGTGCATCTGCTTGGAGCACATTGATATTTATGGAGAAGACTTGAGAAATATTCATCCTGATCCTGCTATAAGAGGACTTTTCAAATATCTTTTGGAGAAACCCAATTTCAGCACATTACTCTGTCAATCTATTAGAAGTGAAGCAATCAGAGATGGATTCCTTGATAATCTGTCTGATGCTTTTTGCTTGTTAG
This sequence comes from Rheum nobile, assembly GCA_027886185.1. Lineage (NCBI taxonomy): Eukaryota > Viridiplantae > Streptophyta > Magnoliopsida > Caryophyllales > Polygonaceae > Rheum > Rheum nobile. The sequence goes on from WOAB01000135.1 coordinate 1,639,452, forward strand.
TTTCTGAAAAGATTGCCATTGGCCTTGCATTGTTGGAATCTGAAAATGATGACACCTAGAACTATGGTAAGTTTCTGTGTATAGGTTGGCGTTATTTGTTGATTGATGCATGTTGTCTTGTAATTTGTTTTTAGAAATGTTTTATGACTTGCCTTACTAACATTGGTTTCTTTTCAGGAAAAACCTTTTGCTGGTCTCAAATAGAAGATTTGACTGCCAATCCCAGCGCCTTAGACTCAACCAAGCAAATCCAACAGATTCTTACATTCTTGTGTCAATCTAAGGATTTATCTAAACATGTGGATACTCTTAACAACCTGCTAAGCTTGGTGCCACTGGAAGAATCCTACCCATCTATTAAATCTGTGGACATCAAATGAATTTGATGAAGCCACTCTTCTGAGGTTTCTTTGAAATTTCCCAATTCTGATTCAGCTTAGCTATATAGTACTGTATTCGATGATCACAACTGATTATTTCTTTTCAGGAATCTGGACTTCCTGTATGACGGTGAAAATGATTTTGATGGTGTTGTTACTGAAACGGAGAGAGAAGTGAACATAGTTGGTCTCATGAAAGAATTAAGCTATGGATGCACAGATGACGCAAAGAAGTGCAAAGACATTTTATCTTTTATCTCACCTCTAACTGAATCAACCATATCTAGGATAATTGACACTGTTTGTTGCACTCAGGGAGGCGTTTTAGAAAGCCAAAATGCATATCAAATATTTCTTTCTACGACAGGATATAGCCCCTCATCTGATCTTCCAGTGATATGCTCCTGGAACATTAATCTTCTTGTTGATACCATTAAAGAGCTTGTGAGTTGACCCTGCATAGTCTTTACTCGATAAGTTATTTTTTCAACACACAAGTTTTATAGTCTGAGCTGAACATAAACTTCTATCCTCTATTCTGTTGCAGTTCTTTACGCCTTCTTTGGGCGTCGGCTGCTCTATATTGCTTGGACATCTAGTTCAAAAGCATCACAGAAGAAGGAAATAGAGGAGGTACATTTTTAATTAGTAGTGCAAATAGATTTTGCAAGTTATGTACCTGACATGGCCCAACTCCTGGTCATCTCGTTACCACTATTTTTATGTGTGAGGATCACCTATATACAGTTCTAAATCTGGACTGTTTGTGCATCTCCACTTTCCTTCAGTACTTCTAAGACCGAATTTGTTTTTTTCTTAAAGACGTACTTTACCCACCCAAAGTGCTGACCTTATCAATTATGAATTATTGGCATGTTAAGAATGTCAGAATATTAGTATGTGAGAAGCAACATTTATCTAACAGGATACTCTTGATTGAAAAATAAAACTAACATTATACTCACATAATCACTATTGTCATTGGTTCGTGTTAGATGTTATCCAATCAAGATCTGGTGTTTCTGCTTCCTCCAATTTTTGTGCAAGTATCATGTTTACCATTTTGTGCTTCTCTAAAAGTGGGTATGCTTCTTAAATATGTACAGGTAGAAGAGAAGCTTGAGGGAGGCCAAGGCAAAACAGGCATTCGCCGTTTCTTTTCGAGATTTTGTACACCTATTTTTTTGGAGGTAACACACTCGTAACATATTGGAAGAAAAAAGACAGTTCTTACTACATGGGCTATATTCACAGTTTCCTTGTCTTTATACTGGAATGCAATCATTTATCCTAACCTTTCTAGCTGAGTAGGGGGATCGCAGTCAGATTGCAACAATTTCTTTGGTAGCGAAAGCCTAGATCTCTTAAGGTTGATATGCATAGGTGGACCTATATTTCTGCACATTGCATGCTCACCCCTTGTGGAATCATCCTTGTACAAATGTATTTTCAATAAATTTATTTGTTTTAATTCAACTTTGGTTATTTCTTTGTTTTTGCAGGTTTTTGATATTATTGCACATGAAAGGAAATATGGGCATTGGTTGTATAGGATTAGGTTGAGTCTTAATGTTAGAGCTATGTTACCCGGACACGGAAACGAAAACGGGAAACGGATACGGTTCCGACACGGGGAAACGGCAATCTCAAATTTGTAGAAAAGGGAAACAACAACATATATTATATGTTATTTTAAAGGCATGGAGGTGTAGAATAAATATATCAACAAATGATGCATAAAAGAGACTATATTCATGCTATTTAATCACTTATAAAAATGAGTATGACAAATTTAACATCTTGATCTTGCAAACTAACAATATAATCAAGTAAAAAAAACATGGCAACTAGAGTTCCACACAAACAACAGAATCAAGTTCAACAATATCATCAAGTAGTTAAAAACTTAAAACAACTCAGTCATTTCATAAATCATCATTCTTCTCCTAATATAAACTCTTCCTCCAACTCTGGCTCATCAAGAGAAAGTTGTGCAAACTCCAGAATCCCAGTGTTCTCCATTGATCCAAACTCATCTCCTCCAACATCCCACATTTTGGAGGTTGAATCTTTGTATGATTCAGAGTTTCTTGATAGAAGTCGAAGGTTGTTGTGAATGAAAACAAGATCTTCTGCACGCTTTGGAGTTAGCCTATTCCTTTTCATAGAATGAATAAAGGAATAAGTATTCCAATTTCTCTCAGAACATGAAGAAGAAGTCGGTTGTCCAAGTACTTTGAAAGCCAATCCTTGAAGTAAGGGTATTGATGCACCAAAGTTGGCCCACCAAACCTTAGGATCTTCGGAATCCATCATAGACATAGTCACCAAATCTGCAAATGGGCCAAACTTGAGTGAAAAGCTAGCATATTCACCAATTGCTTTTCTACAAACATCAACATCCGGGAAGAGTCTCCGAAAACATTTAAGCCTCTCAATCGAGACTTCTGCATCCCTGTGGGGTGCTACTCTAGTTGAATCCTCCATAAGCCATGTATCAGTGTAGTATCTTTGAGAAACAAAACAACAATGAAATGAAATAAATTTAGATAATGAAATGTAAAGAGTATAAACAAGTTCATATAAAACATAATTAGACTACATACCTTGGGTTCAAAGAGTGAGCTAGACAATGAAGAGGTGTATTGCTTTTTTCCCAATGACTAACAAGAATAGTATGCACAACTTCATAAAAGTCGGAAATATCATTCAAACTCTTGCCTTCCTTTTTGTAAATCACCTTCTTCACATTCTCAATCATGGCATCCCACATCTCATAAACAAGATGAAGACAAGGTCTATCAGTATCACAAGCTCTAATCATGTCATAGATAGGGGTTGTAAAATCAACAATATGAATCAACTTTTCCCACCAATCATCATCTACAATGGTGTCTCTAACAAATCTTGATTTTACTTGATCATCATCTTTATATAGAGACCATTCATCACTCAAAACCATGGACTCCATTGCACGCCTAATAAGTTTGAACCTCTTCAGCATAATAACCACAGAAGCAAAGCGAGTGTCAGCAACATAAAGCAACTTAAGTGGTGTGAACTTGTTATAGATGGACAATCTCATGTTATGATTCATGATGAAGTTCTTAATCTGCATAACCGTAGCATGTACATCTGTAATCCAATGACACTCGTCATATGTTTCCTGATTGCTTTCAACATTCTTTGCGGCACAAATGTTCTTCAATGCAAGATTAAGTGTATGCACAACACAAGGTGTCCAATAGATATGTGGATATATGCCTTCAATGATTTCCCCAACACCTTTGCAATTACTAGCATTGTCAGTCACAATCTGAACCACATTTTGATGACCAACCTCATCAATTACCTCTTTCATCAAATTAGCAATGAAATGCTTATCTTTCACTTCCCCAGCACAATTCACAGATTTTATAAACATAGGTCCACCACCAGAAACAACCATAAAGTTAATCAATGGTCTCCTTTGTGGATCACTCCATCCATCAGATACAACAGTTATCCCCTTTTCTGGCCAACTCTTTTTAATGGGTTGCAACAACGATTCAACATGTACTTTCTCTTGATCAAGTAATGTGGTTCTCAATTTGTTAAACCCAGGAGGCACATAACCACTTAGTGCATTATTAGCAGCAAAGGAATAAGAGCTCAAGAAATATGGATTCCTTGCAAGATTAAAAGGCAAACCACATGTGTAAAACATCCTAGCAATCTCACAATCGAGTTGATCTCTAGTTTGCATGTCAAATGATTCAGAAAGAGTTTTATTACCTCTTCTTCTTTTCAACATTGTATGGAGCACTAGAATTAGAAAGTGCAGGCCCAGAAGCTAAAGAGACATTCTTAGGAGCTAAAATTGCAAGTCTAGCTTCACATTCATCCACTATAACATTCATAGCACTAACCTGCACAGCCGTCACTTTCGTACACGGTTGAACACCTTTGCCTTTTTCTTTCAATAAATGAGCCTTAACTCTTGTATATGTACCTTGCTTCTCCTCATTGCAGATTTTACACTTCCACTTTTGATTACCACCTCCACCATGTGTTTTCTCAAGTCTTTCAACATATTTCCAAAGTGGGAACTTTACAAGTTCATCCTTTTGTGTTTCTGAAGTGCTACCTCCACTTTCGGCATTTGAAGAAGCCATCAAAGTTCCAAATAAATGCAATCTAGTAAGAATTAAGAGGTTGAGAGACACTAATCATTATCTAAACTAATGAAAGATACTAAAAAAATAAGAATTAAGCAAAAATCGGACTTACAAGGGAGAGAGCCGAGAGGAAGAGGCTGAGACAGAGAGGAAGAGAGCACTGAGCAGTGGACCAGTCGCCGCCTCGCCGGAACCAGTTGCCGGACGCCGGAGAAGGTGGGTCGCCGGGATTTGGGAACCAGTCGCCGACCGCCGAGAAGTTGAGAGAAGAGGCTGGAGGGGAGCTCGAGAGAGAAGAGGTTGCGTTGGAGGAGTGGAGGGGAGAACTGGAGCAAGCTTAGGGTTTTAGGTTTTTAGAAAGTTTTTTTTTAAAGGGGGAAACGCATCAGGAAACGCGTTTCTTGTCCAAATTGGCGTTTCGTGTCCGAAGTTCGGGTCAACAGAAATGTTGACCGTTTCCACCCCCTGGGAGACGTTTCCTCGCCGTTTCCGACCGTTTCCCCTGGTTTCCGACACGGGATACGCTAGTGTTTAGGAGTTTCCGGGTATCATAGTGTTAGAGTACTGTTAATACATACTTGGTATGTTAGCAAGCTATAGACTTGCTATTTTGTGTACTTGGGCAAGCTATAAACTTGTTATTTTGTTGAACACATATTGTAACTAATAGGTTTGAGGTTCCTCTCTAATGAATACAATTTTATTATTAAATGGTTTATTTATTTCATTTCAATCAGGAAATATTTTGAACATCCGAAATATTAGAGAGTTGTTGCATATCTATTGCTTAAAACCATCACAAACCGCTGCAATAGGTGCTAACAACCACTGCAAATAGGTTTTAAAAGCGTTTCAAACAAAAAGATAACCGCTGCAAAAGATAAAACAGCCGTTGCAGTAGTTCCATACAACTGCTGCAACCAAACCGCTGCAATAGATACTTTAGCAGCGATTGTGGTCTTTTGAAGCGATTTTTTACCTTCATTACCATCCGTTGCATTAGATTATAACAACCGCTGCATTTGACCTAATGCAGCGCGAGCAGATGAAGCGATTGACAACGGCTGCATTAGACCTAATGCAGCGGTTGTCTTGCATATGTTGACCGCTTCATTAGGCCTTCATTGTAGTAGTGGTAGAGCACTCTCTCGAACCGCTCCACCCGGATGGAGCCCTCTGTCGAGGAGCATATCAGTAAAAAAACAGTTTAAAATCATTTGGGATCAGAACAATTCTTACCCACATATATATCATACCACATTTTAATACACATATCATTTTGCTTCAAATCAATCGTACAACAATATTCATCTATATGATCATCATATCCTCACCAACATCTTAAGGTAACACAACCAACATCCATTTATTGACACATCACACAATATCCAAACCATGTAATACTTGATACACGTATACATGCACATCTTTAAGGCACGACCAACTATCTAATCCTTCATCCATAATTCGAAACTCAAATACTCAAGTACGATCTTAGACTCGATAAATTTGCACAATCCAAGGTTATATATATTCATACATAATTTCATATTTAATGCTCATGCATAAACTAAGATATAAAACTAATGCATAGTCAATGACTCTAAACTTAAACTATAACATGTAAGTCTAAAACATCCAACAAGATTCATACGTTTCGTCACTCTTTTATAACAAACTATTATACGCACCAAACATTCATCATTCATTTATAAATACGAGTAATTTAATATAGATAAACTCATGTTTGAAACACAATCAAACAGTTCGATATTCATACGACATCAAGACCCATAAACTTAGACTATAACACGTAAATGCTCACAAATAACTTGCCTTATTGAAGTTGAAGGCCAAGCACACCATTTTCCGCAATCAAACGTTCAGCCCAGACTTATAGTAGCTACCAAAACATCCCGACATTCCAAACCTTCACAAAAACGCATAAATGGACATAATTTGACATATATACATCCGAATCGAGATCCGTACAATTCCACATACTCATGAGAGGATTCCTCATCTAATAATCTCAGCCATAACTTTCCAGTAATTATGAAAAGTGCCCAGAATTTTCAGCAAGCGCACGAAATGCCCCAAATTTCAATCTAACCACTCCAAGCTCCAAATTTAATCCACCTAATGCATCCAAAGCATCAATGAACATCTAATTAAGAACCAATTGCACCTAAATTCCTCAATTGAACATAAACACCCAAATCTACCATGCTAGGGTTTAAGAAATTGAGGGAAAATTCACACAAGAGTAATTGGAAGGAGATGGTGGTGCAAGAGGCTTGTTGGAGGTTAGAAGGAGCTTCTCCGGCGATGTACAATGGTGGGAGACGACCGGAGGTCAGCTGAGGCGCAGAGGGCTGGCTCGCAGCTGGTTCGGAGGAGCATCGCTGGGTCGCGCGGGCTGCGGTGACAACAGTGAGTGACGTCGACGACTTGCCGGCGTGCGGTGGCCCTTCGGCCGATGTAGCCCTATTCGACGCCATAAAAAATCCATTCGAGCCATATTCTCTGAGATCCAACCAGTCCATCCTCTTCCTTGTATGTGAAATACTGGAAAAGAACTCTTGAATCGTGTCGAGCCCTCTTCGCCTCCGAACTCACCTTGATTGTGCACCCAAAATTGGAAACTATGCCATTTTTTACCCGTTTTTCGCTGCTGATAGGGGAGCTCTGTCGCCACCAGCCTCTACAGTGAATGCTTGTCATGCTGCGAGTCCATAGCCCCTGGTCTTGCATCATTTGGACTTCGTTTGAGCCTGTAGAAGCCGTGAGAAGTAGTCTTGTTGAAGGGCGAAACCTGGAAATTCTGGATTTGTGCGTAAATAAGCTTATACAACTAGCGTTTTTCGGAGCCGGTGAAAGATCTCAGATGCTGCGACCCACCTCCGGTAAAAGCTTGCAGTGTCACGAGTCCATAGCTACCGGCCTTACTCCATTTGGATTTGGTTTGAGTCCGTACGAGGCGTCTGAAGTAGGCTCGTTGAAGGGAGAAATCTGATATTTTCTGGGTTTCCTTGTGAATCAGCCTCTGAAACTGACATTTGTCGGCGCCAGTGGAAAAGCTAAGCCGCCTCTACTCACATCCGGTGAAAGCTTGCCGCGCCACGAACCCAACTCTATTGACCCTGCTCTGTTTCGTTGCCGTTTGGATCACCAACAAGCCGCCTGAACCTTGCTCGGTCGAGGCTCTATTCTGAAAAAACAGAGGTGTTGTTCGAGAGCTCCGGCCACCACCGCTCGTGCTCGCTGCCACCACGTCCCTAGTCGACGTTCCAGTAGCTTCCCCCGCCTTTCGTCCGTGGTCGGGTCGCTCAGCCCAGTTCCGTTCTCAACATGCCGTGGATGCCGGTCCGACGATAGCGCAATCGTCGCATGCTTGTGGAGGATAGCGCAATCGTCGCTACCAGTCCGACGATACTTCCGTCCGAAGCCTCCTAAATCTACGAAGGTCATCTTCGTCGCCGAGCAAGGCTTGACAATTGACACACCGCCACCATTGATGAAACTCGTGTACGGGAGACATGATTGAGAGGTAGACGATGATGTGTGCTGGTAGAATATCCAGTGGGCCAAAACATGATTATTGGGCCAAATACTGGCCAGTGGGGCCAATTGGTAAAGTTTGGATGTTGTGGATGAGAAGCCTATGCACAATTCATATAGGTAAGTTTCTACAGAACTTATTGAATTTAAATTGAATCGATTCTTTATGAAAAGTTGAGGATGGTTTTGGGCTCATTAGTTCTTTAAAAGTTTTTAATTAATAAAATAAATTTTTATTTATGTATTTTTTTTATTTTTATTAATTTATTTTATTATATTTTATTATTTTTTTTATTTTTTTTCTCTCTAAAATATTATATTTTTAGATTTAAGATTTAAAGAGTAAAAATAGAGTTTAGAGAGAGGTACAATTTTACTAAAGATCTATTAATTTAAAAAAAGATTTGTCATATAATTATTTACTTAATTCTAACATTGAGCCCATTGCCCTCTTTTTCCATCAAAATCTGATAAATGTCTCGTAAAATACACCTTGTTGGAAATTGACCCCTTCATCTCTCTTACTTACAAGCTCTCAGTTGGCCACTCCCCACCTCACGACTCCTTCCACCAATTTCAACTTCTCCGGAAAGCTAATGATCCTCCGTTCCCCTTTCCGTCCTCCGATTCCGATCTGCTCGTCGTGTCCGTCGACGCCTCCGATCCACACTCTTCCGCCGCCGGCGCTGGTTCGTCGTTGCGGTTATGTGGAGATGACGGCCCCGAAGACCTCCAAATCTGTCACTTCCTTGCTTTTTCTTCGTCAGATGACGACCATTTTTACCTCCTCCTTCTCTCCCTTCCATATCAGGGGGTGATTCCAATCCCCAACGACTTCCTCTCCTTGCACACCAGCTGTTCGACAAAATGCTACCATATCACCAAAATGAAGCTATGGATACGAAAGCTTCTGAAGATGACCTATGTCGTGCCTTTGATCTATGGTGCCATTCTCGCCATCAAGGTTCCTCTCTTTCTCTCTGTTTGTTCTCTCAAATGCTTTTTCATGATTTGTATATGAAGAATTTTAAGCTTAGGTTCTCGTATGAATTTTAGAAATGTTGTTTTCTAATTTATTTTAGACCTTGCGTTTCCAGCTAGATGCCTGATTTTTTTCGTGGCTCATGTTCATGCGTTGTTGATGGAGGATGCCTTCACTCTAACAAAGGTCGTGAATGGATTTATACTAAAGACTTGACAGTGTTAGGTCTTGATCTTGCCAAGGTTATCATAATTGATAACTCACCTAAGGTATTTTCCTCTCTTTTGATTCTTCCATCTCAAAGTCCGTGGGCCCATAGACTGGGGACGTGCGGACACGAGCGCATAGGCTTAGATATGCCCAGTACATAAGCCAATGAGGTTTCATCCTAAAATCAATTGACAATAAGAAGAGCCATCAAGCTTATATACTAGGTAAATTATGTTCCAAGCCAGATCCAACCAACCCAATAAAGGGACCCATGACCGAACCCACTCTGATACCATGTCAAAGTCTGTGGGCCCATAGACTGGGAACATGCGGACACGAGCGCATAGGCGCAGATAGGCCCAGTACATAAGGCCAATGAGGTTTCATTCTAAAACCAATTGGCAATAGAAGGAGTAGGCCATCAAGTTTATATACTAGGCAAGTTATGTCACAACTTTCGATGTGGGATATTTATATTCCAACATTCCACATATGACCAGGAACAAAATTCTAGCCGTATTCACTGTCACGAAGATGGCATAGGCATAAATCAGATTATGCATTATGTAACTTCATTGCTAACATGTAGGTATCTTTCATGGTCATTTTGATGTATTTTCATGTAAATTTAGCACTTGAGAACTTAACACAAAAGAGCTTCCTGAAGTAAGATATTTGCTTAGGAGTCTTTTTGTGCTTAGTGTCATTTCATTCTACTTGATTGTCATTGTAAAAACGCACTCCTGCAAATAAAAAAAATCAGATAAGGCAACATAGCAAGTGGTATGGCAGACAAGGATCTTCGTCAAAAATTGTCCTAAGAAGAACTAATAAAGCACTTTATACATTAATTAAGAAAGAGAAACTTAATGCGTTTATCCCTTGCCGAAAATGCAAAACCAATCAGTAGCAAGGGTGTTTCTAGCAGTGAAAAAAAGTTGGCTCATATCCTGTAACATCTAGAAGTTTAGGCATCTAGGTGCTTGTGAAACATGAGAAAATTTGGAAAAAAACAGTTGACAAACGATGTCATGCAAGTGGAACTGCATTTTGACCTATTTGGTATGGAACTATGGATGTAGTCTGTAGAGTTGAAGCTGTAAGGATAGGGGTGATGAGTTCCTGAAAGGATATCAAGCAAAAAGAGTGTCTAGGGTTATGCAAAAATGGAAAAGAAAACAGATACCAGTTCTTTTTACAATTACAGAACAATAGCACATTATGGCCTCTAAATACTTTGCTTTATTTCTCCATGAATTTCAAACCATAACACATCTTTATCTTGGGCACCTCTTGCTGGTTGTAATTCCCTGATTTCTCCAAATTTATTTTGGCCTTACGGTTCTAATACACTATTGTGTTTTTGTTCAGGATAGAAAAGAAAAATCAGTGGTTCCTAGCATGCAACTTAATGTTATCCGCTTGCTGGCTGACTTGAATGTCTCTCTTAAGAAGCCTGAAAGGGTTTACATTTGGGTCTCCACACATTGTAGTATTAAGTACTAAAAGGTCACTGTGACTCCAAAACTACTTTGCAAGGCTTAAGCTCATACTTTCAATTTTAGTTTGGTGCAAGTTAAAATGGATGGTGATTTATGAAGCTCATTCTTGTTCTGTGTTATGTTCCTGCTCCCGAGTGTTTAATTTGGTAATGCATAGATTGATATGCGCATTAATATGATGTTAATTTCATTTTGTCACTTGTTTTGTTATGCCTTTTTTTGTGACAGAAGAAAAGTAGCTTAAACGGAAGGAAGAGATTGAATGGTAAAGCATCTAGAGCCCGGAAAGGAAGAAAGTATTAGGCGCACAGTATAAGTCTAAAGGAAAGCAATAATCGTTCCTTCTATCGAATGAAATCAGATGCTTGTAAAACATTGCTAACAAAACCATTTTCATCTTTTCAAATTAGGTCACTGAAGAACGACTCGCTGCTTTGTTTAGTAGTTGTGAACGCGCCACTGACTAGCCTCGGTGACGCTTCGAACGCGCCACCGAACTAGCCTCGGTGACGCTTCGAACGCGCCACCGAACAGCCTCGGTGACGCTTCGAACGTGCCACCGACTAGCCTCGGTGACGCTTCAAACGCGCCACCGAAATAGCCTCGGTGACGCTTCCAATGCGCCACCGACTAGCCTCGGTGACGCTTCGAATGTGCCACCGAACTAGCCTCGGTGACGCTTCGAACGCGCCACTGAACTAGCCTCGGTGACGCTTCGAACGCGCCACCAACTAGCATCGGTGACGCTTCAAATGCGCCACCGAAATAGCCTCGGTGACGCTTCAAACGCGCCACCGACTAGCCTCGGTGACGCTTCGAACGCGCTACCGAACTAGCCTCGGTGACGCTTTGAACTCGCCACCGTCTAGCCTCGGTGACACATTGAACGCGCCACCGACTAGCCTCGGTGATGCTTCGAACACGCATCCAACAAAGTGTCACCAACTAGTCCCGATGGCACTTTGAAAGTGTCACCAACTAGTCCCGATGACACTTTGAAAGTGTTAACATTTACTAGCCTCGATGACTTTGAAAGTGTTAACATTTACTATTATTGATGACACTTTGAAAGCGTCACTAATTACTAGTCTTGATGACACTTTAAACGTGCATTAACTAGTGGAGATGACACTTCGTAAATGTCACCAACTAGTGGTGGTGACATTTCAACGAGAATTGTCATTAAAACTAGGGGTGAGCAAACGGATATATCCGATCCGGTCCGGTATACCGGATATCCGGTTCAAAAAATTTACAAAATCCCGATCCGTATCCGGTCCGTTTTGAAACGGATATCCGGTAAAAAGGACCCGGATCGGATCGGATATCTGAGCTGGATATCCGAATTATCCGGTTACTACAAATCTATTAAAAATAAATCAATATATTAATTTTTTAAATTCAAAAGTAATAAATTGTAAATTAAGAAATAAAATTTATAGGTTGTTTTTTAATTTGTTCGTACGATTTAAATTATATACACACTTATTATTCATATGAAAACATATTTACACTATTTTACTTGGACAACAATATAAATATGTGATTAAGGATGTAAAATTTATTAATATATTACTCAATATATTAGTTATAATAAACAAATTTATGATTATAAATATTATATGAATAGTATCAAATATTTTTGAATATCCGGTAAGCTAAATATCTCGATCCGTATCCGGTTCAAGTATCCGGCAAAATCACTCGGATCGAATCGGATACGGATAAAAACTTAAAGGATATTTTCGGATACGGATTTTTAGGATACGGATCGGCGGATCGGATCAGCCGGATCGGATATATTTGCTCACCCCTAATCAAAACGAGATTTGTCGTCAAAACAATAATTGTCATCAACTAGTTATGATGACAATTTGTGACATTAACTAGTTGCGATGAGAGTATGTGTCATCAACATTTTTTTCAATTTGATTATATCATATCGGTAAATCGTATAATTATAAACTATGATTATATCTTATGGTTATATAATATGGTTATATCCTATATTATATTCTATAGTTATATACTATGGTTATATCTTATAATTATATACTATGATTATATCTTATGGCTATATTTCAAAGTTATATATTATGGTTATATCCTATATTATATCATATAGTTATATACTATGGTTATATCATATAGTTATATACCATGATTATATCTTATAGTTATATCCAATTTGGTTATATCCTTATAGTTATATCCAATTTGGTTATTACTATAGAATATAACCATAAAGATATAGCCAAATTGGATATAACTATAAGGATATAACCAAATTGGATATAACTATAAGATATAGTCATAGTATATAACTATATGATATAACTATAGTATATAACTATATGATATAATATAAGATATAACCATAGTATATAACTATATGATATAACCATAGTATATAACTATATGATATAATATAAGATATAACCATAGTATATAACTATGGAATATAGTCAGAAGATATAATCATAGTATATAATTGTAGGATATAACCATAGTATATAACTATAGAATATAATATAGGATATAACCATATTATATAACTATAAAATATAACCATAAGATATGGTCATAGTTTATAATTATAGAATATAACGATATGATATAACCAAATTGGATATAACTATAAGATATAACTGTAGTATATAACTATAGGATATAACCATAGTATATAACTATAGGATATAACCATATTTTATAACTATAAGATATAATCATATTATATTTAATTGGAGGAATACAGACTGAAAAATAGAATTATTTTATGGATTAAACTCTATTTTATCGTTGTTTTCTCCCTAATCTCAAATCAAGTAATCAATGTTAGATTTTGTACTCGAATGGACGAAAACCCTAAACCCTAAACCTCAAAACCTAACCCTAAAAAACACTAGAAACCCCTTGGACGCAACTAGGTTGCGCCCCAAGGGTTGTGTGGGGATTTTTTTAGGGTTTAGGATTTATGATTTAGGGTTTTTATCATTGCAATACAAAGTTTAAAATTTTCAAGTTGAAGTTGGAAAAATAACTTATAATATCTATATATTGACTGAATATTTTGCTAAATTGTTTCGGACCTTGAAAGGTATGATGGTGGTTGGGAGAGTAATATATAATGTTATTACAAGATATAACTATAGAATGTAATATAGGATATAATTATTCAATATATCCCTATAATATAATCATAGTACGAAAATCCTAAACCTTAAACCACAAACCCTAAACCCCAAAACCTAACCCTAAACCCTAAAAAAACAATAGAAACCCTTTGGACGCAACCTAGTTGCGCCCATAGTTCTGGACGCAACCTAGTTGCCCCCAAATGGTGTGTGGAGATTGTTTTAGGGTTTATGGTCTTTATCATAGTATATAATCATAGTATATAATTGTATAATATATGATATAACCATAGTATATAACTATAGAATATAATATAAGATATAACCATAGTATATAACTATATAATATAGCCATACGATATAATCATAATATATAACTATAGAATATAACAATATGATATAACCAAATTGGATATAAGTCATATAACTATAAGATATAATCTGTGTATATAAGTATATGATATAATCATAGTATATAACTATTATATAGGATATAACTATAGGATATAACGATATGATATAACCAATTTGAATATAACTATAAGATATAATCATAGTATATAATATAGGATATAACCATAGTATATATAAAATATAATAGAGGATATAACCATAGTATATAACTATAAGATATAACGATATGATATAACCAAATTGGATATAACAATAAGATATAATCATACTAAATAACTATAGGATATAAACATAGTATATCTATATGATATAATATAAGATATAACAATAGTATATAATTATGGAATATAACTATAAGATATAATCATAGTATATAATTATAGGATATAACCATAGTATATAACTATAGAATATAACCGTAGTATATAAGTTATATAACCATAAGACATAACCAAATTGGATATAACCATAGTTATATGTGATTTTCGAGAATAATAATAATATACAGTGAATAACAAACGAATTAGTGGAGAAACATACATGAATTTTAGATGAATAAAAGTATATTGGAACCTCATGATACAAACGAATTTATTGCCATGTAACCCTGATTATTTGAAAATGTCTATTACTATAGTCAAATACACACAAGTGTACAAATCTACTAGGTATTTGAATTTTCAAATCATATAAAATAGCAGAATAGATACAACGGGATGAGTATGTAGTAAATTTATGTTAAATATAAAATAAATTTGTTGATTTAAATACAAGCGTGAACCCAAGGTGAAACGGTTTTTTTTTTTTTTATATAAATTGGCCATAAACCGGGTTTTTTAACAACCCGGTTGCGCCCAAGATTAAATATATTTTTTTTAAAAAAAAAACAGTTTTTGGTTGCGTCCAAAAACGGGTACGCCGCATAAAAAAGCAGGTGCGAACATTCTCCGTATTGATTTATTAATAGTACAAATTCATACTACCACAACATGTGTTTAGGTTTTCTTCGTAGCGTGAGATGTTCAATTATGCGTATTTCACAAGCTTAATAATCTCTTGCTTCTCAAGAAAATGTGAAGTTCCGATCCTGATCAATACATACAAACAGTAATACAGTCTATACAGATACAACTTATGAAAAATATGCATGCCGTTGTCAAAGTGCTATGGTATGCATTTTTTTAATGGGTAGATAAGTTTTTATTTCTTGTATTCATCATTCCAAAATATGGCTGTATGAATTTGTTGATATATTGTACCATCTAACAATAGTCACCATCATTCTAGCAAAATTAGCACCCACACATGTAAGCTAAACTAAGAACAACACAAGTTCTGACATGATTTAGAGTCTAACTAAGAGCCTTGAGTTGAGGATTCCGGATTCTTGACAACGAGCACGGGGCAGTTGGCATACTGAACACAGTAATCACTTATGCTCCAGGTGAACGCACTGCGAATCCCCAAATTCATCAACATACAAGGCATAATCAGATGGACAGGCAAATCAAGGTTGTAGTGGTCAGGATTCAGCATTCATGTTTCATATTGAAACTTCAGTCATATGGAAGAATGAAAACTCACGCTTTAACTCTACCAATACGCTGCTCAGCTAATACAAGAATACTGATGTTGTGCTTGTCCACTGCATCACATATAGCCTGTTTAGCTTCTCCTTCCTCCAAAATTGTTTCTGCACTTATCTGCGCACAGCACAGCACAACACAACACAAGCTTGATCATGCCTATGGAGACAAGAACTCCCACATTACATTTCCATCTTTCTTTTTCATGTAATGTACAATCACAAAGAAAAGAGTAATTACAAAAAAATATTATAACTTTTTTTAGCAAATTGCAAAGGGGAAAAAATGTCATCCACACCTTTGAATTGGACAGTTTTACAATCTAAAAATGAGAACTAACAAGCATTTTCGAAATAATTATTTAGATAGTGAAAGATAACTTCAAAACTAAAAACCGAAACTAGAGCAAAGACATACCCCTCGTCTGGTACAAATGCTCTTAGCCTTCTCCAGGATACCAATTGCAACCTTCTTCTCTATCTCTTGCCTGGAGTTCACAAAATCCGCAGCTGCCCATTTCGCAAAACACATTAACAAACCTCATAAAGTCTCAAACTCCAATCACCCAAAATTCAAATCTCTAATACTTCCAAAACAGAACAAAATAACAAAAACAAGGAAATTGAGATAGTAGGAGACTGAAGAGGCTGCTAACTGTCATTGACGGTTGAGTAGAGACGAGCAGAGCTCAAAGAGGCGGCGAAGATGTTGATGTAATTAGGCGGCGGCTCGGCTGCAAAGATGATTAGCTGGTGAGAGTTTAAGGTTTCACGGAGGTTGTCAAGTGCCCATAGCAAGGTGTAGTAGCTCTCTTCATTCTCATCAACTGCCACCATTACTTTCTTCCTCCTCTCCACCACTTCCATTTTCTTCTTCTGCTTCTCTTAATTAGTGTTTTGATTATGGGATGTGGTGGGTTTCCTTATGAGGATGGTATAAGTGGAATTAAAATCAGGGGGTTTGTTGAGGTTTTGGAATTCATTTGGTGAATTGAGTTTCTTGTTAGGTGGAGGGTTGAATAACAAGTTGTAGCTGCCAGTCAAATTTTAGTCAACAATCTTTACTTTATTGGACTAGTGATATTTTGGGTTGGATTTATTACAATTAAAAGAATCTATACTAGTATTAACACATGATAAAATACTAAAATCAATACAAGAACTTATACCTTGATTCACTTCAAATTAATCACAACTGTTTTTCCCTCTCATTTGTTCTTTACCATTTGCCTTAGATTTTGTTGAGAGAAAAAAAAACCTCTACGGTGGGTATCAGTCCAATAAACTGAAGAGCTTAGTTGGACTAAAAAGATATGGCAGTGAAGTCATTCTCACCCACTACTCCATCCACTTTCTTGAGCTCAAAACCATGATTCTTTTTTAAATGTAACCTCACATGTACTCTGTCTAATTTCAAACAATTAGTTGTCTTTTAGAAGTAAAGCAAAACCATTTAAGGAATAATATGACATACAACTATGAAAGAACAGTTTGTGCGTTACACGAATTCTGGTAGTAGCTTAGCTTGCAAGGGATGCTCAATATTAATTGCAACAAGAAAAAACAACCCTATCTTCCTCAACTCATTTTGGAAAAAAGGTCTTTTTTCTTCATCATAGAAGTAAAAAGCAGTACAGGTTGAATGGAATTTTTTTGTTTGTTTTTCTTTTGTCTGTACGGTTTGCGATCTCAAGCCATGTAAGTTGAATTAAGCAAAATGTGAGACCCATGATCCATTCATGTGTTCGAGTTTGCAGCAACAGAATTATGCAAAATGTGATATGTTCTTGAAAATTGCTCTTGTAAGAACATGGAAATATGCAGAGCACAGAAACATGAAGAAGATGGAGCAGAGAAAAAGAGAGAGAGAGAGAGGAGCCTAACTAGGAGATGCAAGAAAGTAGAGTCTAGCGCTGCCCAAGGAAGACGAAATGGATGACGCAGAGCTCGGAAACAATGGCCGAGCCATGAAGATTACAAGTGAATTTGGAGTCTCCTTAAAGCGAGACTTGCCCAGGTTTTGAAGCACCCACATCAAAGTGTGGTAGCTGCTTTGGCTCTCGTCGATCACCACCATCACGTTGTTGTTACTTCCCCGTTGATCCATGCCTACTCCAACACCCATAACTACTCCTTGCCTGAAATCCTTTCCTCTGCACATCAAACTCATATTCTTTGTTTCTCACAAACTAAGGCTAAGAGGATGCTACGCTATCTATTCAGCTAGAATTGGGCTATGATCTAGTGTGCCTTAATTGCTTCTTTTAAGGAGGTAAGACAAAAAAGAGTTGAAAGTTATAAAACAATACTCCATCCGTTCAAATATAGATGTCATTTTAGCCTTAAAATCTTGTTTATTAGTATTTATCATTCTAGCTATTTTAAGTAAAAAGTTATTGAAGATTAATAATGATTGTTCTTGAAAAATTGAATTTTTAATCACTTTAATATCTTATCTCTCAATTTATTAGCTTAAAAATAGACATACAAAAAGTATAAGTACAAAAGTAGCTAAAAGTAAAAACTTTTTAGGTTAAATGATGATTGATGACAAACATAAAATTTGTGCTAATAGCTAAAATGACATCTATTGTCAAAAAGATGAATTAGTTAGAAAGAGAAGAGTGGGACAAATCTACATATACACTCACTCACTGTAGGATTTTTCTTATACTTTTGATAAAGTTACAAGGGCATATATGTAAAACAATATTTATACATCTTCTTCCTTGAGCTCTAGCCATTTCACTTGATGTTAATTGGCCCTCATCTCGGTCTGCTCCGACCACTAACCTCATTCAACGCCCTCTCTTTCCCGCCTCCTATTTCCGGTGACTACCGCCACCAACATATCTCTCGACCTCCCACATTTTTTTACCTCTTCTCATGATCCCTTTGTCCAATTAGCCCCAGTGCCACGAACCGCCGATCTGGTAGTCCAGCGCCACCGAAAGGCAGCAGTCGGCACCCTTGGCTTGGGATCGGACTCTGGGTTGTGTGGCTAAAATATCAATATAATCAAAGCATAAGTATAGATCTATGCAATCTAAGATGAAAAAAAATTAAAATCCGTTGGATCTATGGTTGGAGGCATTGACAGGGTTCGCAGGCGGCAGCGGCGGTGGTCGGAGGAGAGGCGGCACAAGCAGCAGTCGGAGGAGAGGCGACAACAGCGGCATTCAAAAGAGAGGAGGGTCGGAGGAGAAGCGAATGGCAGTCGGAGGAGAAGATAACGACGATCAAAGGAGAGTTTGAGGGAGGCCAATGTCCATGGAAGTTGAAGAGGTTTAACAATATTTAAATTTTGTATTAGATAATTGAAGTAAAATACTAAAAGACAAAAATAGACATTACATTAACTAATACATCTTTTATTGTTCTTTTATTTAATAGCTTAAAATAATATGTGTATTTTATTAATTGGATACTTTTCTTACACTCATGGTCCGAAAGAGTACTTGCCTAGATGGAGAAAGTGGGTTGGTACTTGTATAATGAATCTAAAATGTTTGAACAAAACAAGATGTAATTTCCAACGAGCTAAGCTACAAACCAAATGATGATGATCCACCCAATACACTTGCAAATTACAACAATACCCTTTCCCTGTCGCACCTGAATCTCGGTCATTTCACTCACAATCTGTGAATCTGATGAGATCCCGTTGTTAACAAGACTAATCAAGTTTGTCACTCACACTCTGTACAATCAATTTGCTTTCTCATGGCGTGTGAGCTGAACTAACTTGGACCTTATTTCTGCTGGTATACGAACAGGCCGGTAGTTCTTGTCAAGCCAAACTGCAGTGGCCTTGGCTTCAAGAACTGGCTGTTAAGCAGAATTACGCAGTTGTATGCAGTAAGAGAATGTGAGGAAAATAGGGAAAAGAGATTACAAATTTTGTAACAGACCTCTAGATTTGGCAACTTGAAAATAAGATGTTCCAAGTACATGCGAGCAGCTGAGGAGTCTGTCACCCTTACTCTGACCACAAACTTGTCTCCACTCTGATCAAAGAATTCTTGGTTAAATCCGACCATACACATAATTACAATTTATAAGGGAGCAATTACCGCCACGAAATTGAGGATTTCAACATCAAAACCTTGAAAATTACTAGTTACAAGAAAAAGATTCTGATAAAGAAAATGATTCTAGATTGTCATCTTTCAATGCTGATGGATGTAGGATAACATAGACATGAAAGACATACTCTTAGAGGTGCAAGGTATTTGAATGACAACTCGGAAAGTGCTAAAGCTTCCCCAGTGCGAGCAACTGCATCGGCACTGACACCAATCATATCTAGTAGTTCATGACGTGCTGTACAAACATCCGAAGTTGGACTTGTTAGTCTTTGTAATATACAAGTATGCAAAGAATTACAAAGGGTGCATCTTAAGCATTTTACCAGGAGAAACTCTGGTAAAATCAACTGAAACCATGCCAATCAAATGAATGACCGTTAGAAAATGAATAACACACCCTACCCATATAACATGCCAACATTTGGAAAGCCAAAGCCTTGTTTCAGTTATTTAGGTTGGTGGATGCACGAATACATTGGAGAAGAGTATATCGTGCACTAATTGTATAAAGGAATGAATATAAACACTCATTTCTGCTCCATAATCAAAATCTTTAACAGTCAGCTCTCTTCATACTTCGTTTATTATCAGATTATTCCTCCATATTGCTGAGATACATAAACTAGAAAGGCTAAGAACAGTACACCAAACTGAGTTTATTGCAGAACAGAAGTAGAAATTCTAACAGAATTGGAGCTTTATTTGTCCCAACGTTCACAGTGACAATCTAAAGAACCCATAATAAAGATTGAATTTTGATATCAAATTAGCAACTCTAACCATGTTGACAATAGCCTGCATAAACAGCATTGTTGACCACTCCATACTGATCAAGTTCATAATCACGCACCTTGAGCTCAACATCCAGAAAATTGCTCATCCTGAAACCAAAAATAGAAGCAATTGTTTCTATAAAGTAGTACCCTACAAAGATGATCTTCAGGTCAAAAAGTATAAAATAGCCATACTGTTCAGATCGAAGCTTTCAGATGAATTAATTTACGAATTGCTATTTTCAATCAGAGAATCATTTACAAGCAAACGAGCATATGGTAAATTTCTGCCTTTCCGTGAAATTAGAACCTCCGAATCAAACGAAAACTGAAAAAAAAAGCTCGAAAATCAATTGGAAGCGCGATTTTACCATCATCGCCCTGACTAGGAGTGACCTAAAAGCCTAATCCCAAAATGAATCACACAGGTAACAATCGGGAACACGGTATCAGACATTTTAATTTCAATGAAACGATCGCCAATTGAAGAAGAGAGAGAGAATACCCTTTGCCGCTTCTGAAATCAAACGGCGGAAGGGAAATGGAACACCGAACACGACGAGAATGGCGGATGGTCGGCGGAGAAAGGGGGCGGAGACAGTCGAAGGAGCGGCATGGATGCGGTGGCTCCGGCGGACGACGGTGAAGGCGGCAGTTCGTCAGGCGAGGATTGGCACGTGAGAGGGGGAGGGTCAGGTGAGGAGGTGTGACGAGTGATTGCCACATGGCGTGGGAGATCGACGTTCCGGGTCAGCTATCGAGAAAACCCGGTGAATGCATATATATATATATATATATATATATATATATATATATATATATATATATATATATATATATATATATATATATATGCTCTAGTAAAACGGACTCTTATGGTGAAACAGGTGGATAAATATAGGACGTTGGATGAGAGGAGGATAGATGGCTCTGATTTAATGATGGATTTTCCAATTTTATATAGTGGATGTGACCATACCAGATCCCATCAAACCCTAAAATCAAGGGATTACAATAATCACCAAATCCCCTCAACCTCCTCTTTTAATCTCTCTCTCTCTCTCTCTCTCTCTCTCTCTCTCTCTCTCTCTCTCTCTCTCTCTCTCCTTTCTCTCAGCCGCTCGTCTTCCTCTTCAACTCCCTCTTTTGCTCGTCTTCCTCTCTCCGGCGCTGCAGGGAACGGTGGCTCGCTTGGGCTGGTGCGGGGCTCGCAGTAGTGAGAGGCTGGGAGCGGAGCGGTTGTGTTGGTCGCGAACTGCTGGCCCCGAGCAGGTGGATCTGGGCGCGGGCAGCAACGGTGCGGCGGCGGGACTGGGCTCGGTGGAGATCCGGGGCTGGTGCGGTTAGATAGTCATTCGCGAGTCTGGCACCGGGGCTGGTTCGAGAAGAGGAGACGTGGCGCGGCGGCGACAACACGCTGAGGCTTGGTTCTGTGTTGGTCTGGCGGTGCGAGCCCTGCACCGGACCGCCGGTGATCCACCCTCCAACCCAAGCATCCGACCACCCAAGCATCCGACCACACCGCCGGTGATTGTGATATTCAATTCCGTATTTGCAAATTGAAAAACAATTTCATATTTTTTTGATCGTATTTTACAAATTGATTATATTTTGCAAATTGATTATATTTTGATCGTATTTTACAAATTGAAGAATTGTAGTTGCAAATTGAAGAACAGTTCGTATATTTTTTTTTCCTTTTGTTATTTTGTTTTGATTAAATTAATTATACTAGAAATCGTCTCATCCAGTTGTTATTTTTTTCCCTTTTGTTATTTTTGAAAGGGATATGCATAATAATTGTATGATATGCAATTTGTTATGCAGATAATACTTGTATGATATGCAATTTGTTATTATAGATTATTTCACTGGCCGTGACTGTGATATTCATTTGTGTGAATGTGATATGCATTTTACATGCATTGATATGCAGAATATACTTGTATGATATGCAATTTGTTATTATAGATTATTTCACTGGCCGTGATTATGATATTCATTTGTGTGGATATGATATGCATTTTCCATACATTGATATGCAGAATATACTTGTATGATATGTAATTTTTTATGATAGATTATTTCATTGACCGTGAATGTGATATTCATTTGTGTGGATGACTTTTGCATTTTCTATACATTGATATGCAGAATAAGCCGCGAGCGCGGCCAAGAAAGATCTCGTTGAGTGCTAGGAAAGAACAAGTCGCGGGCGCGGTTCAAGGGCAGCGATCGCGGCCATGCAATTATGTGGATGGGATATGCATTTTTTATACAGTGATATGCATAATTTACTTGTATGATATGCAACTTGTAATTATGAATTATTTCCTTGACCATGACTATGATATTCATTTGTATGGATGAGATATGTATGATACCGAATAACAGATATTCAGAAATACTTGAACGATATTCAAAAATGTGTTTTGATATGCACAATTTTTTTTCAATTCAGTGGATGCATTATATACATAATGAATAAGCACTCACCATACCTGATATCAGACATAAGACAGTGAATATCAGCATGAATACAATGGAACATGAACAAAATAAACAGATATGCAAAGAACATTAAACGATATTCATAATTTTCGTGTCGATATACAGATTTTTTGTATCGATATGCAGAACGGTTTAAAAAATTTTGGACTGAATCCACGTTTTCTCTCTCCAATCTTTCTCTCTCCAATCTCCTTCTAATTGCATATTTTGGTAGTGATATTTATTCCATGATTCACACCCCTATTATACCCTATTTTCTCTCTCCTAATCTAGCCATCTATCATCCTCAATCCAACGCTCCAAAATTGTCCACTCGTTTCACCACAAGACTCGTTTTACCTGAGCGCCCCTCTCTCTCTCTCTCTCTATATATATATATAGAATTTGAATCTGGTGAAACGACCTCTTAGAGTAAAACGAAAGTACTATTAAGGGCCATTAGATTAGGATAAATTGAATGGCCAGGATTTGTTTTTAGAGGGTACACAAATTTTAGTATAGGAAGTATGCACCGGATTGAAATCAAATGGCCGTGTTTTATGGGATTATAATAACTGAGAGTGAACTTTCAGTTTCCATTCTAATAACCGAAGGCGCTGGATTGCTTCTCTCCACCAACGTCCCATCGCTTGCCCAAACCCTAGGCTCAGCGTGGCCGCACGGCTTCTTCGGTGTGTACGACAGCCACAGCGGTTTTGGCATGGCGGAGAAGTGTAAGGAGAGGCTGTACCACCTTGTAGCGGAAGAGATGGTGGAGGAGATTGGCGGCGGCGGTGGCCTGACGACGATGGATGACGTGGAGGTCGGCGCGCGCGTTGATTGGGAGAGGGTGATGAAAGTGAGCTTTGCGAGGATGGACAGGGAGGTTTGTGGTGAGGAAGGAGAAGCTTCCGGAGGCGAACAGTGGAAGGCGGAGGGTAAGACGACGGGGTCGACTGCGGTGGTGGCGGTGGTCGGCGCAGAGGAGATCGTAGTATAGGAGCCCATCCAAACCCGACTCATTACTCGCGGCGACCAACACCAACACCGCCCCCACTCCCTCGCGAGTCGCGCCCAGAACCGAGTCCCCACCACGCACCACCAGATCCAACCACCACCACCCATCTGGAACCCATCCAAACCCTACTCATTCACCGTCGTTGACGAGAGGGACCTTGCCGGAGCCACTCGCCGGAAGGATTTTCTCAATTCGTAAGCCCCTCTCTCAATTTCTCCACCAGATCCGACTCATTCACCGTCGTCGACGAGAGGGACATTGCCAGAGCCGCTCACGCCGGAAGCAATTTCTTAATTCGTAAGTCCCTCCCTCAATTTCTCCACCAGATCCGACTCATTCACCGTCAACGAGAGGGGACTCGTCACTCTCATTTCTCAATTCGTAAGCCCCTCTCTCAATTTCTCTACTTTTCTAGGTTTCTTTTAGTTTTTTAGTTTTTTGCTTGATCCTCTTGTTTGTCGTGTTAAACAGTCTCTCTGAATTTTCTTCTATTGCTATGACGATTAAATTAAAAAAATTCGTCTTCACTCCATTGCTGTTGTTCGAGATTTGAATGGATCTTTTACACTATTTTGTAAAATTATGCTCCCTCGTGCACTAGATGATTCAGCTATGTGTAGAAGTTGTTAGTATTTTCTCTTCTTCAAGATGCATTAAAGTTTAATACATTGAGTAGTTAATATTAAAATTTTATAATGTGATATTCACTATAATGTTCTTGATATTCATGTTGGATCAGTTTTGTATTATTTGTAATTGATATTCAAATTATTTAATGTGATATTCATACAAATGCTTTTGATATTCATATTGGATGTAGGTCTCATGCATTGGGTATTTGATATTTATGATGTGATATTCACCTAAACTCTAAATAATCATCATGTGCGAATTAAACTCTGAATATTGACACTATTTTTATGAATATCGACTACTTACTTGTATGACTATGCATACAAATTACGTGAATATCATCACATATGGAATGAATATCGCTATTATAGTATTTAAATTGCTTGTTGATGGTGTTGTTTATACTATTTCCAATTGATATTCAATTTGTATGATGTGATATTCATTATAATGTTGTTCATATTCATGAGGTTTTATGCGTTGAATAGTCGATATTCAAAATTTATGATGAAATTCATTATAATGTTATTGATATTCATTATAATAATGTTGATATTCAGGTTGATCGTGCGATTGTGCGACCCAAAATCGACACGACAATGTCATTGTTAAACCTTACCGCCATGAATCAAACCTTCGAAGATATTGGATAGTGATATTCGTGTAGTTAAGTGATATTCATGTACTTGGGTGACTATATTAATGTAATTGGGTGGTGGGCGATATTCACAAAATGGGTAGTGATATTCACAAATTGAGTGGTGATATTCATGTAAGTGCATTTGATATTCATGTGATTAATTGAGATATTCATGTAACTTAGTATGATATTCATATTATCAAGTGGTGAAATTCATGATTTAAGTGATGATATTCACATTTTTAAGACTTTAAATATTCACTTATTAAATAGAAATCGATATTCAAACAAACATGAACGATATTCATTAACAAATGATCGATATTCGTGAACACATTAACGATATTCACGAACGCTGGAAAATCATTAAACGAGGAGAACGAATTTAAATCTAAACGAATTTAAAATAATCTTTCCATTTAAATTTTAAAATAATCTTCCCATTTAAACAACTTCCTATTTTGTAGGAACATATTTTCGGTAATTCAATAAATAAGGTAGGATATTCAAATCCGGTGCATTGCATCCCCATGTGGCTTCTTTGTTGCATCAAATCCATCCATTCAAAATCTTCAATCCAACGCTCCTTAATTGTACTTCCGTTTTACCATAATTGTCGTTTTACCATAGCGCCCCCCTATATATATATATATATATATATATATATATATAGAGAGAGAGAGAGAGAGAGAGAGAGAATTAAGATCTAGTAAAACAGCCTACTAAGGTAAAACGGAAGTACAAATAAAGGCCTTTAGATTAGAACCAAATCAATGGTCTGGATTGAAGGTAGGAGGGTGCAAATATTTTACTATAGATGGCACACACTCGATTAAAACAAAATAACGTGATTTGGGGGATATTCTTAACCGATACCTTTCAATTTCCATTTTTAATTTGACATGATCTGCGGTTACTCTCTTATCGTCTTCAGCCTCTCCCTCATCGTCTCCCCATTTTCGTCCTCGTCTCCCCATTTTTGTCTCGCAATCTCTCATCGCCTTCAACCTCTCGAGTTTCTCTCATCGTCTTTAACTTTGCTTTGACTCTCCTCGTCATCGTCGTCCCAGATTTCTCTTAGCCTCCTACGGTTGAAGAGCTCCCAGGTATGATTTTTTCTCCCTTTTCCCTATCCAAGGGGCATCCAATTTCAGCGAACCAACAATGAGCACGGGTACCGAATCGCAAGACCATCCAACGACCATTGATGGATCCACCGATGTGCGCAACATCGAGCCTATCCGAATGCACTTGCTCGAAGAAATTAAGGGCCAAGACATCTAGAACAATTGCGTTGTTCTTAGTGTCGACAGTGGATTGATGGGTAACGTGAAAGCATCTTCTATTTTTTTTGTCGTGTCCCTTGTTTTCTTTCATTTGATCTGGGGATGCTTTGGCATTTGATGAAAGAAGAAAGATTTAATAGAAGTTTGGTTTGTGGTTTGAAGTTTTTGATTGTGCCCACCAATATTGTATGACCTAGTAGGAATTTGTGTAGCCTTGTATTGTATGAGGAAGTCTTTCTTATGGTGGATGTGTCATTTATAATTGGTGTTGTTTGTATTGTTTGCAATTGATATTCAAATTGTTTGATGTGATATTCATATAAATTCCTTTGATATTCATGTGGGATGTACTTTTTATAATTAAGTAATTATATTCAAATTGTATGGTATGATATTCACTGTAATGACATTGATATTCATGTTGGTCGTTTTGGTGTATTACTAGTGTTGTTTGTACTATTTGCACTTGATATTCAAATTGTTTGATGTGATATTCATATAAATTTCTTTGATATTCATGTGGGATGTACGTTTCATGCTCTGAGTAGTAGATATTCAAATTTTATGATGTGATATTCACTGTGATGTCATTGATACTGGTGTATACTGTTTGCTCCGAGTAGTAGATATTCAAATTTTATGATGTGATATTCACTATAATGTTGTTCATATTCATGAGGTTTCATGCGTTGAATAGTCGATATTCAAATTTTATGATGTGATATTCAATATAATGTTGTTCATATTCATGAGGTTTTATGCGTTGAATATTCGATATTCAAATTTTATGATGTGATATTCAATATAATGTTCTTGATATTCATTATAATAATGTTATTGATATTCATTATAATAATGTTGATATTCAGGTTGATCGTGCGACTGTGCGACCCAAAATCGACGCGACAATGTCATTGTTAAACCTTACCGCCATGAATCAAAGCTTCGAAGATATTGGGTGGTGATATTCGTGTAGTTAGGTGATGATATTCATGTACTTGGGTGACTATATTAATGTAATTGGGTGGTGGGTGATATTCACAAAATGGGTAGTAATATTCACAAATTGAGTGGTGATATTCATGTAAGTGAATTTGATATTCAATGTGATTAATTGAGATATTCATGTAACTTAGTTTGATATTCATATTATCAAGTGGTGAAATTCATGATTTAAGTGATGATATTCACATTTTAAAGATATTTTATATTCACTTATTAAATAGAAATCGATATTCAAACAAACATGAACGATATTCATTAACATATGTTCGATATTCGTGAACACATTAACGATATTCACGAACACTGGAAAATCATTAAACGAGCAAAACGAATTTAAATCTAAACGAATTTAAAATAATCTTCCCATTTAAAGTTTAAATATTTGAATAATCTCATTCTCTGATAAAAACGTGTAGGAAAACTAGAAAAAATGAAGAAAAATTTTTCCCCCGAAAAAAAATTGCCCGAAAAAACAAACAAACTAAAGTTTGCTTAGTGAAATAGTCGTCTAACATTAAAAATGAAACTGTTCAACTTTATGTATTGTTCAAATTTTAATATACAATTGTTCAAATTTAATAGAAAATTGTTCATTTTTTTAGAAACACTTTTATGATGAAAATGTGTATAAAAACAAGAATAAAAAATTGTATTTAAAAATTAAAAAATAAAATCTGGACAAAAAATTAGTTTGACCGGTCAACGGTCAACGTTGACCGATCAATGGTCAGATATTGACCATAGGGTGTGATTGAGTGTGAGAGGGTGTATGTTTGCTATTATGGATGTTCCATCATAGCCTTCCATTGTCCCCAAATGGTTGACTCTTATTCCTCCTCACGTTTCACCGTAAGCATCCGTTTCACCGGAGCCTGACTCTATATAGATATATTAAATCAAAGGAATTTAGAGCAATCATATTGATTCCGGCCCCACAAATCCTAGGTGTCAATTTATGGTTAATCCACTTTTTTTATATTAACAGTTCTATTTAATTTAAATCATAATATCTAATCACAACTAACTTTAACTATTTAAAGATTTTAATCACAATATCTAATCACAACTAACTTCAAATATATAAAAATTATATACAATTTTTTTATAAAATTTGATTTCTACAAATTACACATATAATAAACTTATAATACATGTCAAAATATTATATGATAGATTTCCTACTAAAATTTAATATCTATAACAATATATAAAATCTATCAACCATCATTAGTTGAATATTTAATGACTACTTATTAGATTTTCGAGCCACTACAACATTGCTTGGACAAATAGGCTACATTTTAAAATTTTCAAACTAAAAATCAAGACGGATCATTCTCAACGGAACAAATATGCAATAAGCTAAATATGATTAGTGAAAAATTAGATAGGTTTTCAATAAACAAACTAAATATAATATTCCAAACATTTAATATTTGAAGATTTGTACTCTTTCAAGTATTAATTATCTATAATATTATATATATATATTTTATCTTTTATAATCCTTATAATAACTTCTATTTTTTCTTATTTTTGTGTTAATTAATTTAAAATCTAAAATTTTACAAAATCTTCTATAAATTCTACATAAAAAAATATTTTTTTATAATTATTATAATTCTCTACTAACAAACTTGAATTTGATTCACAAACAAATTTTTATTTCTAAAATATGAGTACATGTTTCACCTGTTGCTTTGTTTCACTTTTTATCTATTACTATGTACTCGATTACCATATGTGATTTCTAACCAACGAAATATTTGTATATTAAATATTTGTTCATTTTTCTACAATAAACTAATAATTATTTTATTGTTAAAATTCCAACTAAATTTCAAAATTTATATCTAAGCAAACTATTTTATCAGACAAATCACAATTTTGTTTCCTTTCATGCGTGTATGTTTTAACTTATTTTTCGGCATATTATTGATCATTTTATTAATTAAAGGTTTAAAATAATTTATTGAAATTTAACTGTATCAAACCCACCTAACTATGATTATTTATCATTAAGATACTAATAAGTCTTTATTATTGATTTTGTTAAGTGGTATATTATTGATTCCTTAAGTTGACATTTCAATATAGTTACGTATTTCATAAATTTTAATCATAATTATATTATTTTAAATCAAAAGAATATTAATGTTGTATTGTGATGATTTTGAATTTTTTTTGAGACTTGATTTAGTTATAAAAAAAATTATTTGTTTGTTTTGCAAATCTAAATTGCTTATGATTTACTTTGTTTCAAAATTGAGTTGTTATAATTTTAGAAAACTAAATATTAAACTAACTAGGCTATATATAGATTTGCTACATGTCCATCAGTTCGTATGTTGTTTTTTTGTGAGTCTTCAAGTTCATTCTTAATCATCTAAATTTGTTTTTTTACAAATCTTTCAAGAAAGTATATTCTTCGTAGTCAGTTTTATTACTTTTTTTTTTTGTAAAAGTCGGTTTTGTAGCTAATAAATCCTAATTTAATCTATCTAAAATATTGAATTGCACGAGAGTTATGGATAAACAACCTAATCCTTATCAATGCACAATATTGAAAAAAGACGAAGATGATGAGTACAATATTTGACTTCGCTTCATAAAGATTTGGAGCATTCTCCATTTTCGGTGCAGTAAAAAGATAATTTTATTCGTCGTTAAAGTATAAATACTTATATATATCAAATTAATGGTTGTTTATACAATTTAGACTTTGTCCGTATAGTGTATTATTGAGATTTTGTTAAATGTGCGATCTTTATGTAAATTGAATATTTATTATTTTTATTTGTTTGTTAAAATCTCCCTTGTAATCTAACTTATCAACAAAAGAAATTTTTCCATGGATTGGCCACTCAGAAATATCCATCTCATCTAAGTCTAATATCCTATAAAAGCTATCATGTGTGTTTAATATTTGGATGATACTCAAATTGATTGTTAATGTAGTGAGACTTTTTTTGTTGTTGAAAAATGTAGTGAGATTTGATTCTAGGTTGATGAATATATGTGATATGTAATGGTTTTTAAATTCACCGAACAATTTAAAGTTTAGCGTTATATTTGTCTACAAATTGTGATTATACTCTCTTTTAAAAAAATCATTTACTTCCAATTTAGTGGTTATGGTTTCGAGTTACAACTAATTTCATATATGTTCAATCCTTATTTTGGAAAGTGGCACATACATCACGTTGTTTGATGTAGCCTATGTTGCTATATACTGGGTGTATTCAGATTTTTCAATCTGCTACGTTGCTATAGAGTTATAAGTAATTGAATAAATTTGTCGTGAGTTACGGAAGGTGAAGAAGAACAATTATCAAAATTAACCTAGAATTCAAAGTTTGTGGAGTCAAACATATCAATAATGGGTTTAAGTTTGTTAAGATTTTCTTTCATGCATAGGTTTGTTGTATAATAATGTTTCAGCTTTATTATAAATTTTCTCATAATTACTTTTTCTTTCACGCATTTAGGTTTCTCATAATTACTATATACATATATATTAAAGTTTACCCCTTTTGAGCCACTAGATAATTTTTAGGTCCATGTTATTGAAGTGATACTTTTTTGACTTTCCATCTTTTAATATATTAAATAATCAGCAAAATATAAGTTAACAAAAAAATATTAACAAGATTTGCACCAATAATAACGCATCTTAACAATTGTTACTTCTTTACATGAATACAATTTTTTTTTTCAATTTGAGAAGAATATATGATATGATTTATTTCATTTCTCTTTCATTAACTTTTAACTCTTTAATATTTTAAAGCACTAATTACCATATGTATATGTAAATTACTTTTTTTAAATGATTTATAAGATTCATATAAAATAAAAGTAAATAATTCAATAATTTGTAAAAGTTGTTCAATCGATTAAATTTTTTAAAATATACAACCATGTATCGACGAAATAATTTAACCATTTTTTACATTTTACGATTGATTCTTTTGCATATACATACTTAATTGTGGTGATTAGAAAGTAATTTTGGACTAAAAAAATAATAATCTAAAAGCAAAATAAATATATGATCTTAATCACATAGCATTTACTAAACATATATTTATGAATCAGAGTGATTTATAGCTTCTAAACAATAGCAACAAAAATATAAAAAAATAAATCAATATCAATATGTAAATTGAGATTTAATTTTCTTATGGCATCTTATACATATGTATCTTTGCATCATTATGTCCAACTACACTTAAGAGGGTCGATTTATTCTACCATTCTTCTTCATGCATGTTTCCATTTTTTTAAGTTTTAGATTTTCTTCACCACTTTATCGATTTTTATCTTTATTGAAAATGTTGTAAATAATTACTCATATTTTATAATTATTTAAGTATGATTTTGGTTATACATATATAAATATATAAGTTTCAAACAACCGTGCATGGCACGGGTATTAAACTAGTATAGCTTTATAAGATGCTACTTTTTCGGATGTATAATGTCTTTGATAAAATTTTATATTGATATCCATTTAATATTTACAAGAATTTAAATAATTGAAAAAGAATTTAAATAGTGATAATGTAAAGGAAATTAAGATAAGTATGATTTAAAAAAAATATACTTATAATCAATTAATAAAGATTATTTTGTTCATATTTTAATTATTTTGATCTTGTATGCATTTTACATGTTTTTATGTTACGAGTACCTTTGAAGATGTTTGTATAAGACTCTGAGTGAAGTACTAACTTGTATAGACGTTTGAATGTACTCTGAGTATGGGTGTAAATTTTAAACATGCACAAAACTTGTGTAATATTTGGTTAAATGTATATGGATTTTTGTTTATGTAGATAAGATATTTGTTTAATTTTATTCTTTTGTCAAATTTACATCAGTTTGTGTCATAAATCTATTTCTCGTAGTCGAACCCGAATGTATGTTGATGTATTTTGTAACTTGCCACTAAGGTTTTTCGTGATGTCGCCTCTATCATGTGCGAGCATTGAATAATCTTGACTTGTCGCTATGTAAACACTTGACTTTTCTTGCAAAACTGTAACATGTTAAGGCTTCACCCCGTGGCCTTCCTCCCATGGCCCTTTGATGCTTAAATTCGTAGAGTGTTTATTGGACGAAGTATCCATGTTAGACGTTCAAAGACGTCCAAGTAAAAGCCTTGGCGTATATCCGATTGGAAGATGACGGTCTCACGCCAGATAGATCACAGGAATTGTCACCACCAAGCAAACCTGTCAACAAAGCCGAGACGCATTACAAGTCCTATCCTCAATTAAAATCGGCAACTAGACGGTCAAAAACATCCAAGGAATGAATATGACCATCACCGCGACTAAGAGATTTATCCTCCTGTCATGACCAAACTCGGGGAAGCTGTGAGATGGCCCAGGAATCCAGAGGATCCAATGAATAGAAGGATCGCCGACAAGTGGTGTGACTTCCACTGTGACGGAGGACATAGTACTAATGAATGCGTCGCGTTGAGAAAGGAAGTCGCTCACTTGCTCCAGAAAGCCACCTCAAAAACTTGCAAACTGATAGGGTGAAAGCAACTCTGGATCAAGCCAAACAAGGAGAGGCGCCATTGTATCCTCCTCACGTCAAGATCGTGAATAACATATCAGGAGGGTCAGAAATATGTGGGACATCCGTGTCCACCGCCAAGCATCATGCCAAGGAGACCGACTTCAACAAACCAGTGACTGTTACTAGGAAGAAGTTTGAGAATGTGCCCATCACGTTCGACTAGCCCGACGACGTCATCACAAAGCATCTTGATAGTCTCATCAGATCCATTACAATAGGAAACTGCCTAGTAGGACACGTTCTGCTCGACAACGACAACTCAGCGAATCTAATGATGATCAAAGTCATCCATATCCTTGGCTATACCCAAGAATATATTATCAAGAAATCAATCCCATTAGTGGAGTTCATCGGCAAAGTAAGCAACTCACTAGGGGAGATTGTTCTAACCACCTACGCGAGTGGAGTAAATCTTCAAGTCAAGTTCCTGATCATGGACTAGCCTTCACTATTCAACGTCATCCTCGGCCACCCTTGGATACATGGCTTGAGAGCGGTCCCATCAACGTGTCATTAGATCGTCAAGTTTCACACCAAGTGGGGAGTGCATGAGATTAAGGGCAAGGGGAGACTAGCGAAGGGGTATTATAGAATCTCCTTGAACCAACCGTTACCCAAAAGCACATCAAAGGGAAGACAACATAGCAATTAACGAACTGCAGGACGTCAACGCATTACACAATGCTAGAGCCCTCTAAACTCGATAAGGTGATCTTAGATCCTAGCAAGCCTATCCACGTCGTGAAGATAGGTGCATATATGCCTGGCGAGATCAGAAAACAATTAATCAACTTCTTGAGGTCCCATTCTTAGTGCTTCGCGTGGATACACGAAGACTTGACTAGCATCAGCCTAGACGTTATCGTGCACAAACTCAATGTGGAACCCCAACCTCCACCAGTCAAGAAAAAGCAAAGGAAGTTCGCACCGGAGATGAACAAATACGAGCTTTGGTAGAGACCGGCAAAATCAACAAAGCCCGTTACCTCGACTGGCTAGCTAACGTGGTAGTGGTACAAAAGAAGAATGGGAAGTGAGAGTCTGCTTCAACTTCACTGACCTCAATAAGGCTTGCCCTATAGACTCCTTTCCACTGCCTCACATCGACGACATGGTCGACGCCATCACCGGCCACGAGATGCTCACTTTCATGGATGTGTTTAACGGCTATCACCAAATTCAGATGAGTCCAGAAGACCAAGAGAAAACAGTCTTTATCATCAAACATGGAATTTACTGCTACAAGGTTATGCCATTTGGTCTCAAGAACGCTGGAGCCACGTACCAAAGATTAGTCAACAAGATGTTCGAGAACCAATTCAGCGACACGATGGAACTCTACATCAATGACATGTTGGTTAAGTCAAAGAAGGTGGTCAACCACATTCAACACTTGAAGACAACATTCAAGATCTTGGAGAAGTAAGACATGAAGTTGAACCCAACCAAGAGTTATTTCGCGGTCTCTTCGGGTAAGTTCTTAGGCTACATGGTGACGCAAAAGGGGATCGAAGCTAGTCTTACCATATCAAAGCTATCCTTAAATACGAGCTTTGTGGGCATCGTATGTCCGTCGCGATACGTTGCTAAGGTCGTCGGAAATTGTGTCGCTACAATTTGGATAAACCCCAATGCTAATGAACAGGCTGATTACGACAATATCTTGTTTTGACATGCTGATTATGGTGTCTCCTCCCACTGCTTCCCAAACCTTTACTATTTTAAGTGTTGCCAACTCAAAAATCAATCACCTCATACGTATTTCTAGATCAAAGATTATTCAAGTTGTTAAGTTAGTGATTGAAGTTAAAGTATATTTTATTTCTTATCATTCCATCTAAATTTCATATTGTATTGTAAAGTTGAAGATTATTTATATATGTTAGTGCTTGAATGTATTTGCATAAATGTACATGTTGAATGGTGACGCAAAAGGGGATCGTGCTCGGATGTATGATTATGGAGAAATTAAGGCTGAATTTTTCAACGGAGTGGAATTTTTTTTGAAGTTTGCAACTTCTCGAGTTCGTTTCATAGATGGGGACAATATAAAATGCCCATGTGTCAAATGTCGTAATTGCAATTTTTGCCAATGGATGATATTGAAGAGCATTTATATCGGCGTGGGTTTATGCTTAACTATTATTGGTGGACGACACATGGTGAATCATCCAAACAATTTGTACCTCCTTTGAGTAGGGAGCATATATCAGGGGATAATCGAGGAGATTTATATGGACAATTGAACGCAGAGAAAAGAATGGTATTTCATATTGCATGTCCTACTTTTGCTCCTCTAACATGGTTTAATTTCGATCATAATTATGCTTCTCAACTAATTGACGATAGTCAGGATGAGGGAATAAAGAATTTTGATCCTGTTAATGAAATGATGATAGCTGCAGTTCCAACCGCAGAGGAGGCTAGGTGGTCTCAACGCTTTTATGATGTGTTAAAAGCGGTAATGAACCCGTGTATCCAGGGTGTGAGACACACACAATTTTCTTTTGTGTCAAGTCTTTTGAGTTTGAAAAGTGAATATAACATGTCTGAAGGCCTCTTTAATGGTTTTGTTCAGTTGTATGATTAGGTGTTTCCTTCAAGTCATAAGATTCTGAAAGATTACTACCAAGCAACGAAAGTGTTTCAGATTTCAAATTGCTTGTGGTGAAAATCACATGTGTCCTAATGGTTGTATGTTATACTACAAGGATGATGGTTATGCAGAATCTTGCAAGTTTTGCGGTCATGATAGGTATGAGCATAAATGTGATCGAAATTCAGGAATTCCACATCATTTTTTATGATACTTGCCTCTAACTCAACGACTGCAAAGATTATATGCAACCGAGGTACTATTGAGGCTATGACTTGGCATGCACGTTATGTACTATATGAGGGAATAATGAGTCATTCGTCACATGGTGAGGCATGGAAAAAGTTGGATGCAACATATTCAGATTTTGCTTTAGAGCCCCGTAACGTCCGCTTAGGTTTATGCACTGACGGCTTTGCACCTTTTAGCACATCAGGAAAAACATATTCTTGTTGGCCAATGATTGTGACTCCTTACAACCTTCCACTAGATATGTGCATGAACAAACAATACTTGTTTTTGTCATTGATAGTTGTTCGTCCTTGAAATCCAAGACAGTTAATAGATGTGTGCTTGTAGCCTCTAGTTGATGAGTTACATCAGTTGTGGGAGTCTGGTGTAACCATTTATGATATCTCAAGGAAAGAAAACTTTTTTATTCGTGCATCTTTACTTTGGACGATCAATGACTTCCATGCTTATGCTATGTTGTCAGGATGGAGTATTGCAGGAAATTCAGCTTGTCCATATTGCATGGAGTGAACAGATTCATTCCGCTTAGAACATGGTAAAAAGGCTTGCTGGTTTGATTGTTCACGGCCGTTCTTGGAAAGTAACCATCCTTTTTGCAAAAATAAGAAAGACCTATTTGTTAATCGAGTGATAAGTTCACCAACATGTTCGTCAGTTTCCCACTGTCATTGATGACCCACAAAACAAACCTAATGGATATGGAAGTTCTCATAAGTGGGCAAAGCAAACTATTTTATGGAGACTTCCATATTAGAAACATCTTTTGATTCGTCACAACCTAGATATTATGCACATTGAGAAAAATGTTTTTGATAATGTTTTTGACACCGTGATGGATTTTCCTAGGACGACGAAGGATAACTTGAATGCAAGATAGGATCTAGCCATATATTAATCATGCACTTTAACATACTAACACATGCATATTTTTTATTTTTTCCCCATTTTTTTACTACCAGACATTTTAGCATCTTAATTATGTACTTTAACATACTAACACATGCACTTTAACAAACTTACACATCCACTTTAAAATACATACACATGTACTTTTTAGCATGCTAGACATGTATTTTAACATACTAATGTTTTGGGGCGAAAAGATCGGACGACCTAAATCGCCTTAGACGGGGTAACTAGTCGATCGAGTGATAGAAAACAATCCAAACCAAATAGATAATAGACAAGCAAAGAGCAAATGCAGAATAGCGAAATGACTTTATTAGATAATATATTGATTGGATTGAATCGAGATACAACTTATCGTAATAAGGCAGAGTGATCTTATTGGATTCGACCGGTAGTTCTTAGATTGCGACCGGTGGCGAATAAGCGGGGGTGATTGTTGGAGAGCTAGACGGGCAGTGAAAGTGTTGTTCTGTTTTGTTTCTGAATGAGAATGCTTGAGTGTGTAACGTTCTTGTATCCGTCCCCCTCTTATCTTCCTCTTCGTCCATATATGGTAAGTTCTTTGTGCCTCTGACCGTTATATTTCGATCCCATCCTTATCTTCAACGCCGAGATTTAATTACGGAGATTCTGTCACTAATTGCTGCTATTATGGTGTTGTGTAAATGATGTGGCCGTTGATCAATCCTGACATTTAATGCTTGGCGGGATCTTCGCGATCTTGTCGGAGGACGTTCGACTGGAGAAGCCTCGTCGCCTTCTCTGAGTTTCTCTTCTGTTCTTCCGATCCGTTGTGGGCCTGGGCTTGTCTTGCTCGATCCACCTTCCCAGGGGACGTCAGGCCCAACAATAGCCCCAAGTTGCCTTGGGCTTGCGGTTTAGGCAAGTAAGCGGAATCCGAGGCAACTTCTCCATACACGATCTTCACCATCCTTTTTTGACGCAGTTGCCTAGGGCTACGTGGCGCAAGATTAGAGCACGATGCGATTCCTCTGCAGACCATCATTTCCCTCCATAAATTCGGAGCAGAGGGGAGCGATTAGACTTCATTTCATCTTCTCTCGCAAGCTTCTTTGGTAAGTCTTCCAGCCTCTTTAGCCATAGCTTTTCGATTTCCTTCTTTTTCCGTTCTTGAAATGGTTTCTAGCGAACCTTCCGAGTCGTCAAAGACTCTCTCTGATTCGCGCGAGGGCGAAGCTCCTCCCCTCTTCATTCTGAAAGAATCGGATGCTCTGACAAGCACCATGTCCCATGCGGAGTTGGAGCAAATTCTTCAAGTTGGAGGCTTTCCGCCGGAGGCGGTCGCCAGGCTGCCTCACCCGGACGAGAGGGCCGATGCTCGATATGAAGGATGGGTTTGTTTCTATGCATATCCGTTTTGGATAGGACATAAGTTTCCTTTCTCTCCCCTCGTTAGGGATTTCTTGGCTGCTCTGGCGTTGGCGCCGTGTCAGGTGATGCCACAAGCGTGGAGGGTTCTCAGGGTCTTGGACCTTGTGAACATCCGATCTGGGACTGGTTTTGATTTTGATGCTTTGTGGTACAACTATTTCTTAGGGTCGAAGAGTCCCTCTCGTGTTCAGTTATGTATCCGACATGGTCGGGAGCCTTTGGTGCAGAATCTTGATGTCAACGACCGTGGATGGGGGTCAAAGTTCTTCTTTGTCGAACGTTCTTCTCTGGAGAAGGGGGGAGAATGTTCGTTCCTGTTGACGGAGTGGCGAGTTGAGAGTACGTATTTGTCTTCTTTTTTGTTTGTTTATGTGTCTTAACTCTTTGCTTTAACTTTTCTTTTTCGTAGTTCTTGAGCCAGAAGATTTGGAGGTGAGCGCTCGATCGGAAGATCTGTCCAAGATTGTCCTGGGTGTTCCAGCGTCGGAGAGGAGTTTTACCAACGTCAACCTGTTGTCAGCACCTCCTTCTGGTCAAGAAGTCATGTCGACTGTCTCATCATCTCGTGCCAAGGGTGAGCTCTCGACCCTGATAATTCTTTCTATTCTTTTTCACTTTGTCATGTGTTTTAAGATTTTTGCTTCGTCTTGTCGTGCCAGCTTCCCCTGGTGGTCGAGCGAGTGCTCGTTTAAAGGGAGCATCTGGGAAAGGTTTGATTGAGCAAAGGAAGGCAGCGGCCAAAGCCGCATCGAGTAAGTCTGTTCTGGCGGACTCGGCGCTTCTAGCCAAAGTTGGTTCTAAGAGGAAGGCAGATGTTCAGTTTGATGATGTCAAAGTGGAGGAGATCCCTAGGAAGAAGGAGGCGACTGCCGAGGGGATCGGCAAGATTGGCGCAGTTGGTCAGCAGAAGTAGGCGACCGCACAGAAGAAGACTTGGTAGGCGACCAAGACGACTGGACCATCCCCTACATCAAATGGCTCGGGGATGGAACACTCCCAGCAGACAAGGCAGAAGCTAAAAGACTCAAGGTACAAGCCGTGACTTTTGATTTAAAAGATAATATCCTGTTCAAATGATCTGTCACAGGCCTACACCTATGCTGCCTCAAAACAACGGAGGTACGTCGCATCTTACAATCTTTACACGACGGGGAATGTGGAAACCACACTGGCGGACGCAGCCTATCCGGTAAAGCCCTCAGGGCAGGCTATTACTGGCCCACGATGAACAAGGACGCAACGGATTATGTCAAAAAGTGTGACGCTTGCCAACGACATGCACCCGTCACACACCAACCATCCGAGATGCTCTATCCGACCCTAGCCCCTTGGCCTTTCATGCGATGAGGAATGGACATCGTCGGAAAACTGCCACCAGCGTCGGGACAACGCGTCTTTTTCCTAGCCATGACTGACTATTTCTCTAAATGGATAGAAGCCGAAGCATATCGAGAGGTAAAAGAAAAACATGTCATCTCATTCATAAAACGTAACATTCTATGCAGATTTGGTGTCCCTTCAGAAATCGTATGCGACAATGGCTCCCAATTCATCAGTAGCAAGACGCGATCTTTCTGTAAATAGTGGAACATCACATTGGTCACGTCCACACCAAGATATCCACAGTCTAACGGCCAAGCAGAATCCAGTAATAAAATCATCATCAACAATCTCAAAAAATGCCTCACTGGGGCAAAAGGCAAATGGGCCGACGAACTTCCCTTGATACTATGGTCCGACAGGACGACACCAAAAAATGCAACAGGGCAAAGCCCTTTCTCATTAGTATATGGAAGCGAAACAGTCATCCCCGCCGAATTACTCATCTCGACTGCTAGATATGGACTCCAAACTCCAAAATAAAACGACGTCGAGTTAGCTCACAACCTCGACACCATCAACGAGACCAGAGAGAGAGCCAGAATCCGAATGGTCCAATATCAACAACAGGTCGCCTGGAGCTACAACAAGAACGTCCGAGCTAAAGTCTTCAAGTTAGGAGATTGGGTCCTAAGGAAAACGTTCCAAAACACCAGAGATCCAGCCGACGGGAAATTGGCACCCCAATGGGAAGGACCTTACCTCATTAAGGAAATCGTCGGACAAAGAGCATATCGATTAGAAACAAAAGACGGACAACCTATCCCTCGGAGTTGGAACGCAGTCCACTTAAAATTGTATCATTTTTAAACCTTCTTTCATTTCTACTCTATACTTTTTACATACATTTTGAATTATATTCACTTATATAACGATCACTAACTTAAGCATCGGAGGGCCGTTGGGTCACCCCCAACGGTCGCCCTAAGACCTCTCCTTTTTGTATTTTTTGACATGATCTGAACAGGAAACAAGAGGCCTCGAAGACAAAAACTTGCTAGTCAAACGGATATCCTTATCATTTACAACACAAAGCGCTTACAACATTCAAAATCGATCGATACACAGGGAATAGAGGAAACAAACACCAAAACATCATCTTACGCAACGACTTGTCCTATCCAAGGTACTCGTCCTTGCTACCTAATACAAACTACTCTTCCCTAACACATAAAGCATGCTACACTAACAACTATAATCTACAGGTCGCTTCGACCAAACGACCTGCCTTACGATCAAAACGCAATCGACAAGTTCAACCTACAAGAAAATACGCAAACACAAAGGTACGCAACAAGTACTAGAATAACTTACAAAATACGCGACCCGCAATGATAGATGGGTCGCTAAAACATTATCCATCCCATTCCTACAATAGGGCACCAAATGTCACGACAAAAGCATTTAACAACAGTCAGAATGTTTTAAGACATATGACACAAGCTTGATGCATACTAAGATTCATCCGATTTCTCCTTGGCTTGCATAGGGTCAGCCTCATTGTCAGCCGTCGCCTCGAGGAGAGTCTTCGACACATCTTCGACCTTCTCAACCACCTCAACCGCCTCGGAGTCGGCGTCATCTTTCTGGTCGTCTTCCCCCACCTCCAAGCCGGCTAACTTGAAAAACTCCTCACCGGGATTGCCATCTGGATACAGAAGGTCCAGGTTGGCTCTCTCCCCCTCAACACTCAAATCCACATGAGTGCCGGCAGCAAACTCCTCCATCATCTCAATACGGGACTTCAAGCAATAGTAGGTCCCTACGTCGCCAGCGGTTCGAGCGTCCTTCTCACGATGCTTCTCCGCTTCCTCAACTTGAGACTGGAGCTCCTCCTTGACCAACGCCAGCTCTTTCTCAACAGCTTTCACACGATCCTTGGCAGCTTTCGCTTGGCTCTCTGCCTGCGCGATTCACCTATGAGACATGTCGCTCAAATCCTGTATGGTGGAGTAAGCGACCATCGAATATTGAAAGGCCTGTACCTCACACAATATATAGATCAATGTCAAAACTAAGCAGAAAGAGAAATATATACATGTATACAGGTTTGGAAACTTTTACTACTCACCTTCCAAGCACCAACAGCAGCTTCATCCATACAGTCGATGGGGGGAGATTTCCAATTTCTTTCCTAGCCTCCAGATCCACAAATCGAATCAAATCACTTTTCGACCTTTCCTTCAACATCCCTGGTAGCGCGCCTAAAGCAACGAACGCCTTCCTCTTTGCACCCGACGTCTTGGACGATGGAGAATCAAAAGTAATTATCCCAGCAGACGGTCGAGTCTTGACAATAGCTTTCGATGAAGACGCCATAGCAGCCGACAACTTCTGTTCCAACAAACCCTTTCCCGACAGACGCGCGCTAGACCGACCACCGCGAGACGCTGACAAAATAGCACAACACCATAAGAATACGAAAACTCCAAAGACCAACCACATGCATACCTGGAGGAACGAGCAAGTGCCTTTAGAAACAAATGCGGAAGGAGTCGACATCTCCACCAAGTCATGTACTAAAAAAATGATATTTTTGAAATGCCTTTCTGACTCAGGAAGCTTGATTAAGGCCTTGGTCACTACTCCAAAATCTTCGAGTTCCCCTAGATCAGGCACTGCAACAAAGAACATGTAAGCATAAATTTAGAAGATTCCCAACAAAGGAAAAATCAAAGGGAAAACACGATACCTGTCTTCCTCCAATCCGAGAGTAAAAAAGAACAATCAAACCCTCTTTCAAGCGACGTGCATTCCACAAAGAAGAAACGGGTTCTCCACCCCCGATCATTGACATCTAAATTCAAAGCTAAAGGCTTTCTATCACAACGAAGGCACAATTGAAACCTAGAAGAGCCTCGGCTACTCAAATAGTAAGATTACCATAAAGCATCAAAATCAAAGTCGAACTTGACACCGACAACGACAAGATCGACTACTCTAAGTAGATGCCAGGTATGGGGCATGACCTAACAGGGGGCAAGTCCCATGACCGAAAGGAAATTCCTAACCAAGTTGGAAAACAAAAACGAGTGTCCAATTCTGAAAGGATATTCGAAAAAACACACCCAGTCCCTATGAAACCATTCGGCTCGCTCATGAGGAAGAGGAAGACGATCCACAGTTCCCGCAGGAAATTGGCCGATTTTGAGGATTTTATCTAGTTCGATCTGGGTTAGGGTTCCACTCACAGAATCAGAGTCGCTAAGAAGCCCTAAGGGAACGAAAGCGCTTTCGTCTTCGGAAGGATCACCGGGCACTATTCTACTTCTAGACCTCGAAAATGCCATGGAAGCAAAGGAAGAAGAAGAGTAAAAATTTGAAAAAAGAGAGAAGTTACCTTGATGGCGACGTGAAGCTCTGTGACGATAGGATAATCGATTAGGGGTATTTAACACAGCAAACCGCCTTTCCTTGTGGTCAAAACAATGGGCCATTCACGAAGTGCCATGTTGGCCTGCGGTTTGCAGGGAAATCAGAAGAAGATTGCGTCGCCAAACTAAGGCCAAACCGTCCCTTCGAGAAGCCTTTTCGTTTTCTCAGGCCCACTTTGGCCTTAGGGCAATTGTTGGGCTCAGGAATTTCAGATGTTCATCAAGCCGGCCCAAGTAGAGAGATGAGTTGGGCCACGATCTGGAGAAAAGAAGACGTTGAAGCGGTTGAGTGAAGTTCGGACGTCTGGAGCAACGACCCGACGAATCCCGAGAATTTCGGACTCCAATGGATTTGTTAGTTCGATTATGTAAATTGCTTATAAAAAGGATGATTCTTATTATTGAAAAGACACGATTATTACTATCAATAACAACTATCATTCATTGTTCTCTTGCTCTGTTACAATTGCATTTTGAGTTCGATTCTTACTACGATATTTGAGCGACCGACGCTTAAAGCATCCGATCCGACCGATCTCTCATTCGAGGGAGATAAGCTTACTTTTGTGCCTATTTAATCTTATTCCGTCTAGCTCTTTGTTTGATTTGGATCTACTAGATATAATCTGATCTATAATTGTCTAGTTGCCCTTCTTAAGGCGATTCAGGTCGGTTAGATCTTTTCGCCCCAAAACAATATCCACTATTACCCATATGTTTAATATGTTTTTCGTTCTCACCCTCTGTATAGACCATACAGCTTCCTAAAGATTTTAAACATGTCTATTTCTACATATATAAAATTGAGTACATTTTCACAAAAATCCAAAAAAAATACTCCCTCCGTCCCTTAATTATGTTCCCGTTTTGTTTTTGTATACTATTCATAGTTGAAGAGAATCTTTGAAATTTCTTCCAATATATAAGCAAAAACATAGTCAAGTGGGGTCTTGTTTGATTCGTCTTAACGAGTACTTTGATAATATCAAAATATTATAATTTTTATTAATATATAATTAGAGATATTAACGATACAAAACTCGTCTCGACAAATGTGTCATGTCAAATCGGGAAGAAAAAAAAGGGACGGGGGAGTATATGGTATGCTAATTATAACTTCATCTAGAAGCTTAAAGTTCCACCAAAAATCCAGATTTTTTTTTGAAGTCATGTACTGATTGTTTATCAAATGGACTAATTGCATAAACTATCAGATTTTCAAAGGCCATTTGCACAAATACCAGATTTTGAAAAGTATTGCAAAAGTACCATAAAGCTGCAAAAGTTGGTTTTCAGAAAAAGATAAATTCATATTTTCATTTACCTTTTCTTTTAGTGAAAATTATAATTTTAACAACCGTTAATTATACTTAATTGATTGATAACAAGTTTAGGCTTCTCCCCTCATCCCCTCGGCTTCTCCCCGACGGCCTCCTTCGGCGGCCTCGTCTGCTGGCTCTCCGACCTACCCTTCTCTGACCTTCCACCTCCTCCTCCGCCACCGCCACCGCCTCCCGCGGCTCCACCT
Source organism: Rheum nobile (assembly GCA_027886185.1). Taxonomy (NCBI): domain Eukaryota; kingdom Viridiplantae; phylum Streptophyta; class Magnoliopsida; order Caryophyllales; family Polygonaceae; genus Rheum; species Rheum nobile. The sequence goes on from WOAB01000135.1 coordinate 1,684,333, forward strand.
CCTCCACCGACTCCTCCACCTCCTCCTTCGCCTCCGACCTGGCTCTCCTCGCCGCCGGTATCGACGCCACCTGCGACTCCTCTCGTCCCAGCTCCGTCGCCGAGGATGACTCCGGCGTCGGAGACCTCCTCACCAGGAAGCTCAATCCGAACAATAAGTCATCGACGACGAAATCAACCTCCAAAAACTACTTCTCACTCTCCAGATTCTCGAACGTGTTCAAGAAGGATCCGAAATCGGCGGTCCGGGATCCCGAACAATCCGGATCTGGTCCGGTGAAGAGGACGAGCTAGTCGTCGTCTTCGTCAGCGAAGGAGATGTTCCGGAAGTACTTGAAGAAGGCGAAGCCGTTCTACGAGAAGCTCTCGCAGAAGCAGCAGAGAAGTGCGGTAACGACGTCGTCCGGGACTTCATCCTCCAATACGGCGCCGTTTTGCTCCAAATCCTCATCGATCAACAGATCTACAACGGCCCCGGGGGTAGATCAGGAGATCACGGGTGCTTCCTGCTCGACACGTTGATCGCCCGCCGTCCGGTCAGCCTGGACCTCGCCGGTCAGCCAGTGGCGGTGGATGAGGAGAGAATTTATGTCTCTGTTTCTGATTCTGGAGATGAATTTGTGAATTTTGCCTTGTTGTTTGAAGAAGCAGCAGATGATGGTCAATCACTCAATCTCCTGCCCCACCAGAGTCAACGCGTCAATTGAAAATCAAGAAGAAGAAGAAGAAGAAGATGATGAAATTCAACAAACAGTCATCGGAAAAGACTCCATCTTTGAACAAACAGAAGACAACAACAATCAACCGTCGCCATTGGAGAGCCAAGGAGGAGAACTCGAAGGAGTAGTAGAAACCCAGAGCAACAGATCTGCAGAACAGAGCCCACTTGAAAGGAAGAAGGAAAGAAATACTCGAAATTGTGAATGTGAATTTGGTGAGAGTAATTAACTTTGGATTGCTGGAAATGTTATAATCTTTGGCACAAATTCTGATGGAAAAGTTATTGGAGATTGGTAAGATTGGTTATGTTTATTTTTGTTGGTATTGTGTACCTTTTATGTGTGGGTTGTAATCATGGTTGTCCTTGCCAAGACATTTGGTTCGGGTTTAACTTGTTGAATTTGACATAGAAGGCTAACTTCATTTCAAGTCACATTTATACGAATATATATACATCACCACCAGGATAGCAAATGAAGCATTGTTGTCTCGCCTTCTAGTATGCAATGGATAGAATGGACCACTAGCCTTCATCATAAACCAAGAAACAACCTGTGAGAAGATGCCAAAATTAAATGGTGGATTATCACCATCTATCGTAAATTGAGTATCAAGAGCAGAGCCACTGATGTTGTGTCATTTAGTGTAGCCACTCATTTCCTGCAGATTTCTACTACAATACAAGGAGTGTGTAGTGCAGGTTGAATTATTGCTAGAACATGCTTGCCGCCAGCAAGTATCGGTTCGCTCTATCACTAGCAAGAACCAGAAAGCACCAATAAGCTGCAAAATATGCATTCAGCAAGCCAAAATATTACACCAGGATCAAAGCACTTTGTTAATACTGAATGTTTGTTTCAAATTTAAAGTTAATATAACAGAGTAATGACCTGACAACGTACAAATATGGCCTGATAAAGTGAATATTGCTTTGAAATTTGAAATTGACTAACATTTGAAATTCTGTGATATAACAGAGCATTGACTTGACTTCATATAAATGTGACCTGACTTCGTTTAAATGTGGTCTGACAAAGTACATAATGCTCTGTTATGTAACAAAATTTACAAAAATGAAGTTTTAAATGTTAGTCGGTTTTAAATGTCAGAACAATATACATTTTATCAGACCACGTTTATACTGAGGCACTGAAGAGTGTACAAGAAATTCAAATGTTAGCCGATTTCGAATTTTAGAATAATATTCAATTTATCATATTTTGAATTTAATGAATCGAAATGTGTTTTTTTATCAGACCACATTTATACTGAGGCACTGAAGAGTGTATAAGAGATGATTTCAAATGATTCAAAAGTCGGGTTTAAGTAACTTGAGCATAGAGAAGATGATGGTGTGGTCAGATTTTTAATTTAATGAATCAAAATGTGTTTTTTTTTGGGTCGAACAAGGCTTGGTGGTGATGTACACATGGGTTGCTTTGATCTTGAATGAACACTGAAGTTGAACGCGGATCACTATGCCTCATTCGTGTCATACCTTGGTGGTGCAAAGCTGGTACTCTATAATGGTCCATAACTAATAAATGCAAATTTAAGTGTTTCAAATTTAAAGGTAAGTAATATAACAGAGTAATGACCTGACTACGTACAAATGTGACCTGACAAAGGAAATATTGCTCTGAAATTTAAAATTGGCTAACATTTGAAATTCGGTGATATAACAGAGCATTGACCTGACTTCGTATAAATGTGACCTGACTTCATTTAAATGTGGCCTGACTAAGTACATAATGCTCTGTTATGTAACAAAATTTACAAAAATGAAGTTTTAAATGTTAGTCAGTTTTAAATATCAGAGCAATATACATTTTATCAGACCAATATTCAATTTTATCAGACCACATTTATACTGAGGCACTGAAGAGTGTACAAGAAATTCAAATGTTAGCCGATTTCGAATTTCAGAGTAATATTCAATTTATCAGGCCACAGTTGTACGTTATCAGGTCATTACTCTGTTATATTAACTTTTAATTTAAAACAAATGTTGGTTGGTTCCGTATTGAGAAACACTTAAATTTGAAACAAACGTTGGTTCCGTAATGAGACACAAGATCACCTACCTTGTCCAAGAAATCACATGTATCTTTATCTTTTATTTCCCTCTTCTTGGTGTATCATTGTTTGAACTTTGTAAAGATTTCACATTTAGTTTTTTTGTATGAGTGATGGTTGGAAATTGATGGTCAATTTGATGCCTTAGTTGCTGCAACTTGTCTCTTGCAATGCAGTAATTCTTGGACCTTAATTACCCTAGCTTGTACTTTGCTTTTGAATGAAAAATGAAGTTGAAAAGTAAAGTATGTAATTGTACCTTCTCCATAATGGACCATTATGGAGAAGGTATAAGTTTGAAAATGTCAAAGAAGTCACCAAGATAGGAATGATTTTTTAAGTGAATTGAAATTATGCATTAGAACTGGAACATGTATTTTGTGTTGCTTATATCTCTCCCTTCCCTTTTGTCCTAATATTTTTAGTGATTATCAATTCAACGGGGATCACAACTAATAAATGCAAACTTAAGTGTTTCTCATTACGAAACCAACTAATGTTCGTTTCAAATTTAAAGTTGATATAACAGAGTAATGACCTAACAACGTACAAATATAGCCTGATAAAGTGGATATCGCTCTGAAAATTTGAAATTGACTAACATTTGAAATTTTGTGATATAATAGAGATTGACCTGAATTCGTATGAATGTATCATGATAAAGTATAAATGTGGTCTGATAAAGTAAACTGTATGAGTTTTGCTTCTTAATTTGGAAAGCAAATACTATATTATAGTAAAGGTTACAGTTTGATGAGCTTAAAAAATGCAACTTAAAAAAATTCAAATGTTAGCCGATTTTAAATATCAGAGCAATATTCAGTTTATCAGGCCACATGTATACGTAGTCAGATTAATGCTCTGTTATATCACAGATTTCAAATGTTATCCGATTTTAAATGTCAAAGCAATATTCACTTTATCAGGCCACATTTGTACGTAGTCAGGTCATTTTTTTGTTATATTAACTTTAAATTTTAAACTGATTTTCCATGCCTCTTATAATAGTCATGTGTATATTTTTAAATTAAAAGAAATAATTTTATATTTAAAACCATATAACTTCACAATTACATACACTGGACTATACGGAGGTGATTCGATGTCGTTTGGAGATGATTTCAAATGATTCAAGAGGTGGGTTTAAGTAACTTGAGCATGGCGAAGACAATTGCGTGGTCAGATTTTGAATTTAATGAATCAAAACGTGATTTACTTGGGGTCGAACAAGGCCTGGTGGTGATGTATATATGTTCGTATAAATGTGGCTTGAAATGAAATACACAAATGCGAGGTGCCCGTAGACTTCATCAGCAATCACCAAGATTCTCATCTTTGCAGTTTCAGCAATCTGAATTCACAGTTCCAATAAACTCAAGTACTCAACTCATCAACAAAATGCAAGTAAAACTCATCTGAGAGAAACCGTGCAATCCATAAGAACAATTAAGATGTTTCAAATCACAGGACAGGATCGCATATAGAAACTCAGATACAAAGATTGCAAATAATAAACACTGCAAAAAATGCAGACAACTTAACGTAAGAAAAGAAACAAAATTGAAAAGGTTACAACAAGAGAAATATTGTACTCACATTCATATAAGAGGAAGTTGACCAAGTCCACTGATAAGGACCCTTCAAGAGAATTCAAAGTCAAGTTTTTGTCTCCATAAACAGTTAAGAGTATTAATCAGCTTATTGGAAACTATGAAAAAGAGAGCTAATGGAAAAGCTGGTGGATAACAAGCAAGAACAAGAGGTATTTGTGTTACATAACAGAGCATTATGTATTTTATCAGGCCATATTTGTACAAAGTCAGACCACATTTATACAAAGTCAGGTCAATGCTCTGTTATATCACAAAATTTCAAATGTTAGCCAATTTTAAATTTCAGAGCAATATTCCCTTTGTCAGGCCACATTTGTATGTAGTCAGGTCATTACTCTATTATTAGTTATGGACCATTATAGAGTACCAGCTTTGCACCACCAAGGTATGACACGAATGAGGCATAGTGATCCGCATTCAACTTCAGTGTTCATTCAAGATCAAAGCAACCCATGTGGACATCACCACCAAGCCTTGTTCGACCCAAAAAAAAACATCTTTTGATTCATTAAATTCAAAATCTGACCACACCATCGTCTTCGTCATGCTCAAGTTACTTAAACCCGATTTTTGAATCATTTGAAATCATCTCCGAACGACATCGAATCACCTCCGTATCGGCCCACGTTGTGCATAGAAAACCGGTAACTATGGCACTTTGAAGCTATTTTTCAACGCCGGTGGAAGATCCTAGACTCCGCGACCTATCTTCGGAGAAACCTTGTAGCCTTACAAACCCAACAACACCGCCCTTGCCACATGGGGTTGTCGTTCGACCAGCCAAAGAGCTACTTAAAAGATGGCTAAAGAGAGTTGTTATCGAGGTTTCTTGCTCTTAAGCAAGTCACATCCGAACTAGCTAGCACTTCCAGCTCCTCTTGCTCTTAACAAACTTCTGAAGTTCATGCTTCATGTTCACGCACTCCCTCTTCATGTTCATTCACCGTGCTTCTCTGCTACTGATGCTGCTTCTGCGAGAGCTTCTCGTAGAACGGCTTCACCTTCTTCAAGTACTTCCGGAACATCTCCTTCGCCGACGAAGACGACGACGACGACGAGCTCGTCCTCTTCACCGGACCAGATCCGGATTGTTCGGGATCCCGGACCGCCGATTTCGGATCCTTCTTGAACACGTTCTAGAATCTGGAGAGTGAGAAGTAGTTTTTGGAGGCCGATTTCATCGTCGATGACTTATTGTTCAGATTGAGCTTCCTAGTGAGGAGGTCTCCGGCACCGGAGTCATCCTCGACGACGGAGCTGTGACGAGAGGAGTCGCAGGTGGCATCGATACCGGCGGCGAGGAGAGCCAGGTCGAAGGCGAAGGAGGAGGTGGAGGAGTCGGTGGAGGAGGTGGAGCCGGTGGAGTCGCAGGAGGCGGTGGCGGTGGCGGAGGAGGAGGTGGAAGAGGATGAGAGGAGGAGTGTACGGACCATGGAGATCCGAGGGGAGAGGTGGAGAGGGAGGAGCTGGCCTTTGTAGAAGAGCTCGTTGGCGGGGCAGAGGGCGGCGGAGGATTTCCGGGGGGAGACGGCGATGGTGAACTCGAAGTCCGATGAGGAAGAGGAGGAGAAAGAATGGGTGGGAGAAGACGAGGGTTTAGGATTTGGGATTGATTAGGTTTAATATTTGGGATTGATTAATAAGATTAAGATTTTTTTTACCTTTTCTTTTTAAATTTTTTAATGATTTATCTGATTTTTCTATTTAAAAGAAAAGTTAAATTTTACCCTTAACAATAGCAAAAATACAAAAATCTGATATTCTTGCAATACTTTTCAAAATATGGGTTTTTTGCAAGTTGCTTTGAAAAATCTGGTATATTTGCTATTATGCCTTATCAAATACTGAGCATTTAAAGTAGACATTTTTCACGTGTTTCCACGCAATGTAACCTATGTTGTATGGATGACGAAGATATGAATAATATCTTCTTTACATGTCCATACACAACATGTATGATCCATAAAATTGGATTAAAAACGGGTCATTCTTTCTCCTTTCAAAATGATTATGGTTTCTTAACTAACCTCAAATACTTTCGATCATCAAATACAAACACACATCTTATTTTCTTTTTAGATGGACAATATGGAAAAATTGAAACTATATTATTTTTAAACAAAAACTAAAATTCCACTAGATCTACTACCATCTGATTATATTGCAGGCTCATAATTCGGAAATGTCTCAATATCATAAACCTCTTGGTTCTTTTAAACCTAAAAACCAAACCTAATAAACGAAAATTATTTAAAACCGGGTATGAAAAAAACTCCCAAATGGATGGGTTAAGCTTAATTTTGATGGTTTTTTATGTGTTTATATTAACTCTTACATTGGTTTTATAAGAAGGAATCATACATGAGATATTGGTTCTAGTGAAACAACCATTTAGAGTAAAACTTAAATGTAAAACGAGAGTACAAATAGGAGCATTTAAATTAGAACCGAATCAATGGTCCGGATTGAATGTAAGAGGGTGCACATGAAGGAGAATAGGATGCACACGCCTGATTCACCCAAATTAACGTGATTGTAGGGATTTGATTTACCCAAATATTCACTTTCCAAAATCACATTTACACGATCTCGTGCGGTTACTCTATCTTGATTTGTCTTCAACCTCTCGCTTGGTCTCCCCAGTTTCCTATCTCAATCATCGTCATCCTCTCTACTCTTCGCGATGACTCTCTCTGTCATCGTCTCCACGGATTCCTCTTTGCTCCCTACAGTATTCAATCAAGCTCCGTCTTCTCACTTAATTTCGGCTCCCAGGTATAGATTTTCTTAAACCCTAAAATAAACATCTATCTTTGTAATTCGTTTTCAAACATTTGTTGGGTTTGATTTTGGGTTTAACCTATCCTGAAAATCTATTGACGTGTCTACTTGCCGATTTCGTTTCACAGGTTTATAAACATCTATCTTCGCAATTCGTTTTCAATCAAGTTGTTGATTGTCACCCTCGTCAAGGTATTGTCGGTTGATTCCAATTGCACTAAGAGTTAGGGTGTTGGATCTGAGCGAGGAGCCTACGTGGAGGCGAAGCACAACCACCCTTCAAAGCACCAACCTCTTTCTAAAGCAACTGAAAATCAGTGATTCCTTTTGGAGCCTTCTTCTCTCAAGGTTTATTGCATCGGTGTTCTGGAGAATTGGCAATTCTATAGGTTTCAAGATTTTTCGTAATTGATATTCAATTTTTTTATATGATGTTCATGATAATGCTATTGATATTCATACTGGAGCAGTAGTATTGTTTGTTGGTGTTGTTTGAGCTTTTGGTAATTAATGTTCAAATTTTATTGTGTGGTATTCATGTTAATTGTATTTATATTCATGTTGGAGTAGTTTGATGTTTTGGTGGTGTTATTGAAACTTTTGGTAATTGATATTCAAATTTTATTATGTGATATTCATTATAATCGTATTAATATTCATGTTGGAGTAGTTTGATGTTTTGGTGGTGTTATTTGAACTTTTGGTAATTGATATTCAAATTTTATTATGTGATATTCATGTTGGATGTACGTTTCATGCTTTGAGTAGTTGATATTCAATTTTATGATGTGATATTCATGTTCGATCAGTTTTGGTGTTTTGTTGGTGTTGTTTGTACTGTTTGCAATTGATATTCAAATTATTTGATGTGATATTCATAAAAATTATTTTGATATTCATGTTGGATGTACGTTTCATGCTCTGAGTAGTTGATTCGAATTTTATGATGTGATATTCACTATGATGTTGTTGATATTCATGTTGGATCAGTTTTAGTGTGTTGTTGGTGTTATCTGTATTGGTTGTAATTGGTATTCAAATTGTTTGATGTGATATTCATATAAATGCTTTTGATACTCATGTTCGATCACTTTTGGAGTTTATGTTTAGGGTTTAGTGTGCATGGATTTAAGGTTTATGGTGTAGAGGTTTAAGGTTTAGTGTTTAGGGTTTATTGGTTTAAGGTTTAGGGTTTATTGGTTTAGGTTTTAAGGTTTGGTTTAGAGTTTAGGGTTAAAGATTTAGGGTTTATGATTTATGGCTTAGAGTTTAGGGTTTAAGGTTTAGGAGTTTAGGGTTTAAGGGATTAGGTTATAAGGTTTAGGTTTAGGGTTATATGTATGGGCTTTTTTATGTTCATGTGTTATTTTGCTGATATTCATACAATTATATTGTGATGTTCAAACATACACAGAACATGTAGAAATATTTTTCTCTGTCATAACCTTCTATAACAATATTCATGTTTTTGTTCTTGATCTTCATGTACACTTTGATGATATTCAGGAATCTATGCACAAGGTTCAGCGGATTTGCCAACAAGAAGCCTGAAATTCTTAACATGAAGTAGCTAGAAGATAAAAACAAGATTGATTGTGGGGTATACATAGATGCTAGGTGTAGGCTTACCTAGGTCAAGGTGTAACTTATTGTGAAACTGAATTCAAGCATAACTCATCAAAGTACGTACATGATTGGATATCCTTTCAAGTTTTATCAATAATTTCAATTTACCCTACCAGTGTATTGCATACTAGTCGAAACTTTGAGCACGGAGTATGCATGAATATCAAATGTAAGTCAATGAATATCGTTATGAAATTCATGTTTTCTAATTCGATTCAAATTAATATCAATTTAGTTAATGTGAATGTATGAAACAAAAATCTAATTAACAGACATACAAGTTTTCAATTCCATGCAATTCACACTGTAAGTTTGAAGATCCGTTATAAATTCACGAAAATACAAACACAAATCAAATCATAGTAATACAAAACATACACATTATTTATAGGCAAATCATGAATTTCTAGATCAAGCATATGCATATTTAGTATTGGAATACGAATATTAGATCATATATATCGAACACAAACCCAATTCTTGTTAATGCAAAAAGTATGAATATCGCTACTCAACACATGAATATCTGGAATAAGAATATGAATATCTAAACTACAGGTCTTCTTTGCAATTCCCATGGTCATGTCTTGCATACTTGTTGCCCCTCTTGCATTTTCTCATGCCCTTCTTCATTTCAATTATACTCTTCTTCATTCCATCTTTGAACTTTTTATCACTGTCCTTGTTCTTATATTGAATCATTCTCTTTGCATAACCCTGATAGTACAGGTGGAAAAACTAGTGAATATCAATATTGATTATATGTATTATATGAATATGTTTACACAATGCATGAATATTAATACACGAGATCATGAATATCAATGCCATCCTTTGAGTTTTCTAACATCATATCTTCACCTGAACTATTCATTTAGCGTGACCCTGACATGTTCAAGAAATTTTGTATATTAATTCAGAATACATGAATATCAATCACAACTTCATGAATATGCATATAAAAATCTTGAATATCGCTTCAAATTTGCAAGAATGATATTAACTTTAATATTAAAAAAAGGAATGAATATCGCTTCAAAGTTCATGAATATCGTTCATAAAATAATGAAAATCGTTAAACAAGGATGAATTTCATTATCAAATATCATACCCATTCATATCACAATATTCATAAGCTACTGATCGATATTCATGTATGTTAATATTAATATTAAGTTGTTGCATATGACTTGACATTAAAATTTCGATCATTGATATTCATGATACAATGCACATGTAGCAATGAATGTTTATGCAATATATGTGAATATCTAATAGAAGGATATGAATATCATGATCACACAAGCACACTGCACCACTCGATGATATCAACATTGAAAGAAGTAATTAAAAAATGAATATCAACAAAGAAAACACTAATATCGAACAATCGATTATGAATATCACAATAGTACTCGAGATATGACGATTCACGCATGAAGCAATGTTCATGTTGACTTCAACAATACTCATCTAGCACTGATAGTTTGAAAACTCAAAAAATCACAGTTCATTAACCAATCAAACGAAACACATCAACAGAACCTACAAATCCTACAAAATTGATAATTTACAAAATCGAGTTGACTCACCTTTGTTCATCTCGACGAAAAATACGGTTTCAAAACAGAGTTTGCAATAGGATAGGATGGAGAAGACGATGGAACTAATTCAATTTTGATTGGATTGATCGTGTTTGCAAGACGACGTGAAGAATGCGGAGCTATGGAGGATCGTTCGAGATGATGATGGACCCGGATCTGTGTGGAAGAATCTGGGATGCAGTCTGTAGGAGGATTACGCAGGTGCGGCCATGGAGGTTCCACCGTCTTCAATGATGCAATCTTTAGGAGGAAGACGAAAATGCAGTCAGTAGGAGGATTACGCAAGTGTGGTCATAGAGGTTCCACCGTCTTCAATTTCTTCCTAGAATGTAGTTTGCAACGATTTTGGGACGAAGATTTGATTTTCTCTCTCATCCAACAATATCCTTAATTATCTTAGTTTAATAGAATATCCCCTAACTGCCTTGTTTAGAGAAGATCTGATGGTTTCACTCATATCATATCCACTATATGACTCATTCATCCATCCGTCCATTACCTTTCATCTAACGTTCCAGATTCATCCCTCCGTTTTACCAGAACCTTCCTCTCATACATGATACTTAATACTACTGTTTTACAAGCCGAAGCATATGCGACTCTGGAAGGTGTTAGAAAATTGGTTTTAGAGGGTGATAATCTAACAATGATAAATTCCATTTAAAAAAATTGGAAAATTCCAAATTCGCACAGTGATATTTGTTATCCATTCTCTAATGAATTACTTTGAGTTGTTTTATTTAATCTTTCATTGCTAGATGAAATCAAACATGACAACTGGTTTTTTGACAACTTGTGATATCACTAGTATCAGAATAAAGATCTTCTTTACAGACTTTATGAAGACCTTTTTAATCACTCATTTTTTCTGTAGAGAAAAATTGTTCATTATAATAATTTTGGATTGCCTTTTAATTAAAAAAGATCATTGTGTTTACCTCATACACAAAACAAAACTAGTATGGATTCAAATACTAGTTACTTCCATAAAATAGCTAGCGGTCGAAGAAACAAGAAAATTATAAAAGAAATTAAAACACAAGAATGAACAAGTATAATTGGTGAAGAAAATATTAGGAATGAAATCAGAAATGATTTTATTCTTAGATTTAAGAGTGAAGAAATGAACGAGAATCTACTGCAGGAAAATCTGGAGCTAATTCAAGAAGAAATAACCTCTGAAGAGAATGAATACCTTACTATACATGTCTCAAATGAAGAAATAAAAAAGGTTGTCTTTGATATTGGCTTAAATAAATCGCCAGGACCAGATGGAATGACAGCAGAATTCTACCAGAAATATTGGGATATCGTGGGACCCTCGGTCACCCAAGCAGTGAAAAGCTTTTTCCTCTCAGGAAAACTGCTTAAACAAATCAATCATACATTCATATCTCTGATCCCAAAATGTGACAACCCCAGTTCGACGAACCATTACCGGCCCATAAGTCTATGCTCGACGATCTATAAAATCATATCTAAAATCTTAACCACACGATTAAAACAAACAATGGAAAAACTTATTCACCCTTTACAAGGACCGTTTATTGCAAACAGAGCTATACAAGACAATATATTAATAGCCCATGAAATATTTCACTCTTTCAAAGCAAAAAATGGGAAGGAAGGCTTCATAGCAATCAAACTAGATATGGAAAAAGCCTATGACAGAATAGAATGGAATTTTGTTCTAAAAACTATGGAAAAATTTGGTTTCGACCAAAAATTCATTAACTGGATAAAATAGTGTATTACAACAGTTTCATTCTCAGTCCTTGTTAACAATGGACCAACAGAAAATTTTAAACCAACGAGAGGATTACGTCAGGGAGACCCCTATCACCGTTTCTTTTCATACTAGGATCGGAAATTCTAGCCAGAAAACTTCAAGATGCAACAACTAGACTGCGGAAACCAATCAGTTTCCAAGTAAGTAACAGAGGAACTCGAATTCCCTTTCTGGCCTTTGCGGATGACATTATGATTTTCTCAAAGGCCAACCCAGAAAATTGCAAGAATATCAAGGATATTGTGGATAACTACTGCAAAATATCCGGGCAAAAAGTAAACTTCCACAAATCAGCATTCCAGGTCACAAAAAAAGTGACAAATACAAAAAAACAATTAATCCAAGGAATCCTGACAATCACAAACTAGACTTCACTTGAAAAATATTTGGGGTGTCCGATCATCACTGGGAGAGTTACCTCCAATACCTTCGCTGACCTTTTAACAAACAAACAACAACAGTTATCTAAGTGGAAAGCAAATTCCTTATCCCAAGCTGGAAGAACAACATTGATTAAAACTAACCTTGCATCTCGGCCTAACTACCTAATGCAAAGCTTTATGCTCCCCACGAATACCCAAAATGAACTAGATAAATTAAATAGAGCTTTCTTCTGGAACAAAGACCAAGCTTACAAACCTCTTATTGGTTGGGAAAAAATCTGCAAACCAACAAAACAAGGAGGACTAGGTATTCGAAAATCAAAAGACATGAACAAAGCTTTACAATTTAAACTTCTTTGGAAAATAATGGCAGAACCTGATAATTGCTGGGTCAAAATTATCACTGGAAAATATCTAAAAACACAACACATTCTACATTATCAAAAACGAGGTAATTGCTCTTGGCAATGGTAAAAAATGATTGAATTATTGACAGACTTCAAAAAAGGACTCATATGGCAAGTTGGAAATGGGAAGACTATCAAATTCTGGACAGACAATTGGTTATCAAGTGAACCATTAAAAAACATCTCCACTACTCTACAGAATCAAAACATGGATGATTCGGTTGCAGAATTCATTCTCCCAAACAAAACCTGGAACAAGGAAAAAATAACACAAAGTGTCCCCGGTGACATTGCTAAACAAATCATTTCCATCCCAATCCCTTTTAATAACATTGAGGATAGGATGTATTGGAAAGCAAGTAAAAACGGATGGTTTTCCACAGCTTCAGCCATGAACTTGATAAATGAAAATAAACATTACACTGCCCACAACTCCTCTTGGATATGGAATCTGGATACCTATCCAAAGGTTAAAAAAAATCTTTGGAAAATTATGAAAAACAGACTACCATCAAAAGTAAGACTAGCGGAAAAAGGAGTCTTGATACCTCCGGGTTGTATTCGTTGCAAAGCACAAGTTGAAGATACGAATCATATCCTATTCCTCTGCAATCACACAATGAAAACTATGGAGAAAATTAATACCCAGACTCTTGGAATCATCAGATCACTTAACATAGGGAATAAAAAACCATATGAACTAATTGAAGAAATCCAACAAAAAACTGATGGACCATAATTCATAGAACTCCTTAATTCCTGGTGGGGAATATGGTACTACCGAAATCAACAGAGTTTTAGAAATGCCAACAGTGACACAAACCAGATCAAAGACGTACCTACCTACATCCGAAACCAAATACAGAATTGGAAACAAACTAAAACATGGAACCCAGACTACCTGAGCAAAGACAAAATGCAAAAAACCAACATCAAGACTAAAAAAAGATGCCCACAGAAAAAATGGAAAAAACCACCAGACCCCTTGATTAAAATAAATACGGATGGTTCCACCAAAAATAATGGAGAATCTAGCTATGGATATATATTCCGCAATAGCAAAGGAGAACCGCTACACATCTTTGGTGAAAATTGTGGTATTTCAACCCCACTAAAGACTAAAACCATCGCATTCAGGAATGCTTTGCTTAAAGCTTATGACCTAGGCTTTAAGAACATCCAAATTGAATGCGATAACCTTACAATTGTCAACGTCCTGAACAAAATCTGGCACTATCCTTGGGATATCGAAATTTTAATTTCTGATATCCTTTGTGTATTACTTCTGTTTTCATCAGTGTAGATTTGTCACGTCTTCCGAGAAACTAATGTTGTGGTGGACTACATTGCGAAGAAGGCGCAGCGTAGTCGATTGGAAGACATTAGAAATGACTTAGAACTTGTAGTTCTCATCCGCAAGGATGCTATAGACTGAGAAACCGACATTTCTATGGTTTCCAGTCTAATTCTTACCTCATCAAAAAAAAAAAACTAGTATGCAACTCTCTGAAACCAATGAAAAAAGCTCTCCGTACAACACCCTCCCAAACCCTAAACCCTTTCTGGCCGCCGTGCCTTATCCTTACCTCCACCCTTGCCAGTTGCCACCGATCCAGATCTCTCCCACACCGATCGCCCCCAATGAAATCAGTCTCATCTGACTCAAATTCCTCCTCCTAAATCTCTTGTCTACACTTTCCTAGCAAACAATCGAACAAGAAGATTTACCATCAAAAATATTTTCCCTAAACCTCGGCTTAATGTCTCCAAAGAACCTACTACCAACAATCTTACCATTACAGCCACTACCAACATTGGCAGAAATTTGGGGTATCCTCTCCTCAACGATTGGGAGTTTTCGGTGGTCTGGGTGTGAGAGCTAGGGTGGAGTTGGGTCTGGGTGGCCATCCTCTTCTCTCTCTGTCGTTTTCATGGGCATCGTTGTCCTCTCTCCGTCGACTCTTTGGGAGATTTTTCTCTCCAGATCTGTTGCAGACGCTGTGATTTTTTATGGAGGGACTCTTATCAATTTATCCAGCTATTCAGACTCTGGACATGGGAGGTTGAGTGGTGGAGCTTTCTCACCGTCGTTGTCGTTGGGCGTGTCTCTCCTTCAGGCTATAGGGCGCTGGTGTCTTGGAGTTCAGCCTGACGAGGTGTGTTCTTTGTCAGCCTTCGTCTCCTCTACAAATCAAGGTATATTTTGACCGATTCTACAACTCTTGACCTCTATCTTATACTTCTAAATGTGAATGATATACAAGCTATAAATTTGACCTCTACTACTCTTGTGTGTGTGGTTTGGCTTAAGAATTTACAAGCTATAAATCGAGATCTGTATACCCCTAAACTGAATTTTTATGTTATTTTGAGTGAGAAGTTATGCTATGAATTTGACTCTACTGTGAACCTTGAGGTTTTGACCTCTACTGTTATTCATGAAAAGCACCTTTCTTTGGTTGAGGAGACCACTAAAATCGACCTATTCACAGCACAATCCTGCTGGAAGGAAAAAAGCAACAATTTGAACCCCTTTTCTATGAACAATAATTAATGGGTTTCTACCTCCATGTCTCACGACTGCTTGAAACCTCTATGTTTTCTGTACATCTGTGAACAACTGATCCTTTTGAACAATTGTGATGATATTGTATTAGCTATGGACTACTATTGTATAACTATAAGAGTTCTTGAACATTATATGCCTTGTATTAGAAAATACTATACTAAACAGGGACTTCATTGGGCCTTGATGTTTACTTATCAATTTATTAGCTTTGTTGAGAAGATTGATTGATTTCAAAATTTAAAGGTTCCTTCGTATAGCCCTATCACTATGGATTCTCGCAATCTAAATGATGATAATTTAATTCTTGCCAGTTGTGCTGAGATGTTGATCATTAACTTTGATGAGAACATGGGAAAATGGGTTAACTACCACATTTTATATGTTGATGTTCTCACCTCTTACCCTTTGACATGTGTTTGCATTTGTTTTGCTGAAGTGCGGCCATCCCTTGGGTGTGCTTGTCCTACCTTTCACCTTTGTTTTTTACTTAGTAACAAGGGATTCATGACATTGGGTTGGTGATGTTGTATTTGCTGGTGCACTCAAACTAGACAGGTTATTGTTGAACATAAGACTACAAACCAATCTCTTTACAATCTAAAATTTTCAAACCTCAATGTATTGTTTCTTTCTTTGTGTAAAATTCAACATGTTAGAAGATATAACCTTTGCTCTGTCTACTGGTGTTGTTTCCAGGTTTTGGGTAACTGGACGACAACATCTGCTAAGATCGCTTACAAAGAAGATACTATCAAGACCACTAAGGAAAAATGGCATAAGAAACAAACTCACTATTTGAACCCTTACCCTATGAACAATCTATGCTGGAGTTTTTACTCCATGAACAAATTTCCTCAAAATTTTTTAAATTTCATGCTGTCTATGAGTAATTCTTCATAAGGAATCCAAATATCTGAGAAGATTAAGTATTTTATGTATTGGGCATGCATTTTTACTTCTATCATACACTTCTGCATTGACCACTCTGATAAATTACTGAAAATGCTTAACAACAATGATAATAAAAATAAATTATATGTGCTAAGGAGTAAAGAAGGATTAGTATCAAAGAGGAACTATCAACATATGAACAAATTTTGGAGATTTATATTAAACTCCACGAACAAATGGCCTCTGAACAAACTCTCTATGCATTATGCTTGTATGAAAAATAAGAGTTCTCCTCTTGTTTTTTCCATTCAAACTGTTTTAGTAGCATAGATCAAATGTACTATTAGAACCAGAATCTGATTTGGTGATATCTTGACCTGGAATTCTTGTGATCTTTACTCAGATTTATCTGGTGATAAAAAAATTATCTATGAAAAGACTTAACAATAACAGAAACTGGTATGCTTTTGAGATATTCCTCAAAATTATTTGGGTGCTTCCCAATTTATCCATGTTATACTTTTGAGATATTCTCCAAACATTGCATGATTACTTGCCTTTGTACAAACAAGAGCAATCTTTGTAATAAAGAAATGAGAAAGCGAAAACATTACTATATTAACTACTATCCTTTGAACAATCCTTTTTGGAAACCAATTTCTGTGAAATTGGGATCTTGACATGATCGGCCACCTATGATTATAAACTTCATTTCCTATAGGTCAATTCGTTGGTCTAAGTGTTGTCATAAGCATGTCAAACTGGATATTAGAACTACTGAACAAAATTGTAACACCCCCAAAATACCTTTGGAAATATTACCGCCAGTGATATCAGAATATACACCTGGGGTCACCCAAGGCTTACCGTTTTTATAACAAATGATATAATACTGTAAACTTTATTAAGTAGTGTGAAAATTGACCAAATAATGTCTCATATCGACGTTGCAAATTACAATTGATAACAAAACCAAATACAAAAAGCGTATATTACAGCGGAAGTCTTTGAAACAAATAAAACGCCATAAAGGGGTTTTGGACCATGCGTTCTTACGCCAGGATCTTCAACCTTAGTAAACACTTAAAATATCAACTGCCTTCAACGTCGGATTTCTAGCCTTCACAATTGAGGAAATTTACCTGATGTGCCGTAAGAGACGGATGACACCAGCCAACCATGCAAAGGAAAAGTAACGGTTGGTCAGTCTAATGAAAGACTACGCAAGGGTACAAAGAAAAGGTTCTAAGTAGTCGTATTAAGTTACCACCATCGACTCTCGAATAATAGCCGATATACGATGTGAACTTCAATACGTCTACGGAAACACAAGAAAAGGAATGATTGAAGAGAAGACTCCAAGGGAATTGAGTCTTATAGGAAACGTATGAAATTGTTTGGGAACGTTAAGTTTTCACACAAGTTTAAAAACGACCTTGATTATTTGGGTCCACGACCAACCTCACCGCGCAATGCGAATCCAGATTGGAAAGAGGACTTACTCTAACAAGAGTCCGGGCGGTTTCCACGTTGTACTCCTCGCCCGAGGGTATATTAATTATGTGCATAAAAGCACTTATCTTATTTACTTCCAAAACGTACATTCACGTTAAAGCTTTTAATTCACATCATCTCAAAACTAGAGATATCTTTAGGAATGAATCCCGAATGTTGGCACTAGCTAAGTGCACCTACCACTTGAATAAGGGTACGGTCATGACCAAAAGTACTAGGGCAAAATCCTCCTAATACCAGTTATAAAGAAACGACTAGACCTCACAAGGTACATAGCGTTCCTACGAATACTCGTGCTAACTACACATAAGTTCACACATAAATCCACACCAGAATCCATTACAGTAATATCATATAGAACTATATAATAGCGTTGTTTCTAGCAATATATACAACCTATTATAAATCCATATTTTAACACATCGTTTTATTAAATCTGTTCCCAAACACAAAACAACAACTTTATTCCAACTTAATTTAACAATTAAATAATTGATAATTAAGGGAAATATGGAAAAATGAGCAAGAGTGAACCGCCACTTGCCTTAGTCTGGACGAACGAAGAGTTGGGTCCGAAATCCAGAAACTTGAACTTGTGCACGGCTGCCTACTAAAATTCCCGTTGGAATTTATCATCATTCGGTAGGCTCGGATTCCAATCCGTACCATTAGCCATGGAGACGAGAACAATCCAACACCGACGAAACAAAACCCTAATTAGTTATGGGTACGAAGGAACAAAAAGACGAAGAAAAGGCAATGCCACGATCGCGGTTTGCATAGCCGCGATCGCGGCTTTGCTGGGCAAAACCGCGCCCGCGGTTTCATAACCGCGATCGCGGTTCCATGCCTAGCCGTGATCGCGGGCCTCTGCCCAGCCGCGATCGCAAGATTCCTTATCGACATGAGCTTAACGACACTACGGAGCCTTACCGAACGACGACGAAGCTTCGAATCTCGGTTCTGGACAATTGCACAACACCACACCCCTTTTGGCTTCGTGTTGATAAATCTCCGACTCCGACAATGGTCGACAACGACAATACTCCGACGTCAACACAACAAACCGAGCTTTATCGAGAGGAAGAGATGGTGATCGTGAAGAAAAGGGGAGCCAACACCACCTATTTATAGGTTGGGATAGAGCTCTTCCCATTAAGTGAGAGGAAGCTCGAACGCTCGGCCTCCCTAAACCGGTTGCTCAGAGGAGAAACGCCGGAAATCCAGAGCGTCGGCGTCTTAGTAAAGACGAGGAAGAAGACGCAACAGAGTGCCGCGATTGCGGTTTGACCTTTTTCCAACACGGAGCTCGCGGTTTCATAACCGCGATCGCGGGCAATGCCGCGCCCGCGGCTCTCAAGCCTTGATCGCGGGTCTTTCTTAATTTCGATTTTAGCAACCCTCCAATAATTAAAACTCATATATTTCATTAAATGTGTATCCATACATTCATATGATTTTACAGGGTTACAGAACATGCCTAACACGTCTTGCTTACAAAATGAAAGTTGGGACTTTTTAGGGGTTATTACAAAAATATAGGAAACAAATGTAAATTTATGAGGTCTGTTAAGATCATCGTTCGGATAATCTATTGTGAACCTGAAATCCTTAAATTCGGGCTAGTTTACCCAAATCATGGTGAGAAATCACTTGATTGCATAATAAATTGGAAAATACAGATTTATAAACACTATACATTTATTATCAAAATCCTTCCAAAGTCCCCTAAATATCTTGTGATATGGGGCAAAATTAAAATTGGTTTTTTATGAAGATCACAACCTGGAATTGTCGTGGAATCATGAAGAAAACTTTTTGGATGGATGTTGAATCCTTCTGCAAAATTGAACGAATTCAATTAATTGCACTCTTTGAAATAAGAACAAACAAAGAACCAAGTGAAAAGTGTGGAAAAAAGCGGAATTTGATCAATTCTACTGTGTCCCAGCTACGGGTTTCTCGGGTGGCATTTGTGTAATGTGGAAGACCTACCAACTTACAAATGAAATCATCGAAATTGACCAAATTGAAACAAGATTTATTAGTATCAAGTATACAAACCTGCTCACGAACATAACACTTATGTTAATCCTAACTTATGCTCCACCAAATGAATCTGCAAAGAATGTGTTCTGGGACGGACTCATTTCCTTTATTAAAAATTGTTCTCTTCCGTGCATTATTATGGGAGATCTGAACGAAATACAAGACTCATCTGAAAAATTAGGTGGTTTAATACCACCTTTGACAAAATTTGCAAGATTACGATATTTTAAGAATGAATGTGAACTACTGGAGACCCTTATTTAAGGAAACATCTATACCTGGCGAAAGAACATTACAGAAATAGATAACATATACGAAAAACTAGACAGGGTACTCATTCATCACCAGATCATTCAATGATACCCTGATATATGTACTAAACACTATGCTTTTACCAGCTCAGACCATTGTCCCATCTCTATCGAGCTTGACTCAGTAATACCTTTTAAAAATCAGCCGTTTAAATTTGAAAAAATCTGGATGACCAGAAAGGACTTTAGAAATGTTGTCAAACAAGCTTGGAGAACTAACTATCATGGATCGAGATTGTATAATCTTGTATCCAAAACAAAATTACTTAAGAAACATGCCAATATCTGGAACAAAAATACTTTTGGCAATGTATTTACTCAATTACAAACTATAGAAAAACAGCTCTTTGAAATCCAAACTGAGATATGTACTTACCCTATAAATGATCTCATTAAAAAACAAATAAGATTCATAGAAAAAAAAAAAAACTTCTGTGTTTCCAGAAAATTTACTGAAACCAAAGAGCTAAAGTTAAATACATCAAATTAACTGATACGAATACTAGCTATTTTCACAAAATAGCAAGTGGAAGAAGAAATAGAAAAATCATAAAAGAAATTAAAACACAAGAAGGAACAAGTGTTACTGGAGAAGAAAACATTAGAAATGAAATCATAAATGATTTTATTAAAAGATTCAGAAGTGAGGATATGAGCCAGAGACTATTCCAGGAAAATCTTGAATTAAATCAGTCTGAAATTTCTACAGAGGACAATCTAGAATTAATTAGAAACGTATCCAATGAAGAAATTAAGAAGGTTGTCTTTAACATTGGCTCGAATAAATCACCAGGGCTTGATGGTATGACTGTAACACCCCCAAATTTTCTTCCTTTGAAAGTATTACTGCCAGTGACCTCGGATATAACATCCCGAAGTCACCCCAGGCTTTTCCAAACGATAAAACCATCAACCAACAGTTATAATACCAAATATTACAACTTTTATTAAAATCAACGTCTCGGAATTACAACATGATTCCAAGCACTTTTAAAATACAACATCAGAGTTATTACAACGGAAGTCTTTACACAAAATCACCTTTTTAATACAGCGGAAGTCTTGTAAACAAAGCGACAATTAACTTGTCAAAACACCGTTCATCTTCATAGTCGTTCTAGCCTTCACGGAGCAGCAACATACCTGATGTGCCGAATCGAACGGATGACACTAGCCAACCATACAAGGGAATAATTGGTTGGTTAGTCTAATGAAAGACTACGCAAGGGTACAAAGCAGAGTGGTTCGAAGTAGTCATATTAGGTTAGACTCATCGTCTCTCGAATAAAAGTCGATCACGATAGTCAACCACCATACTTCTACTGAAATAACAAGAGGTATGTACAAGAGAAGATTCTGGAGACCGAGTCTCACAGCAATCAATCCCAAAAGAAGACTCCAAATGAAATGAGCCTTATAGGAAACATGACAAATGTTGGGAAACTTAATTAATAATATCCATACAAGCGTTCAAAAACGACTTGATGTTTCGGCTCACAACCAACCTCACCGCCCCAGGGCGAATCCAGATTGGAAAGAGAACTTTACTCTGATCAAAGTCAAGACGAGATTTCCTAGCTGCACTATTACCTAGCTGCACTACTCGCCTGAGGTATATTAATTTTGTGCACTAAAGGCACTTATCTGATTTAATTCCAAAACCAAACCACATCACCACATTATAAACTTTTATTATGATCAGCTCATCCCGAGACGAGAGATCTCTTGGGAGCAACTCCCGAGATTTGCTCCCGAGATATGTGTGACACTAGCTAAGTGCACCACCTCTATACCCGAGTATAGAGGCTAGTCATGACTCACCAATGGTATTAGGGTCTCAATGCCCTTTTCTCCATTTAATTATCAAGAAACGACTGGACCTCCTAGGCCCCAGTAAACGTTCCTACAAATACTCGTGCTAACTAAATAGTTCAACACAGTCATATATCACATCAAAACAAAGCCATCAAGGCCAACATCATAGATCTATCAATCTATATATATATCAAAATAGCGTTGCTACTAACAGTATATGCAACCTATTATAATCTTTCATATGAAATTCACCTTTAAAATCCACAACAAAACCATTATGAACATAATAGCGTTGTATCTAGCAATATACAACCTATTATAACATCACTTCTTTTCATCAAATAATTTATCAAAACTGTTCCCAACATAAACAGTAAACAAAACAGTAATCATACCAAATTAATTAACAACTAAGCAATTGATAATTAATGGGAAATATGGAATGATGAGCAAGAGCGAACCGCCACTTGCCTTAGATCCGCCGAACTTGAACAACGGGCTCCTGGGTCTGAAACTGGGACAGATCTTGGATAATAAATCCCTAAGGAACACCCCATAACGAGACCCTAAATTAGATTCAATATCCACATAATTGAATCTAAAAGAATACGAAAAGAATCGAAGGAGCCGAGCCTCGCCCAAAGCCAAACACCCAAGAACACACACTCGGACAAGGCTCGCCGCGGGTGCGGTGGAGCGCTTGCCGCGGGGTGCGGTCAAGTCCAGTTTCACCCTTCTAATCCGATTCACTTATGGTTAAATAACTTAACCCCGGGTTAAATATATTCGTACTCGAACGACTATTTAACCTTGAACATACGTCAACTGTATTTTATATTACTCAGAAAAATATTACAGAGATCAAACATATTACCGAATGTCTGAACTTCTCTGAATTTAATCTGACTTGTAATACGGGAGTTGGAAAAATTCCAAATTATCCTTATAAAACATCTGGGATATTACAATGACAACAGATTTCTACCAAAAATATTGGGACATTGTAGGTCCTTCTGTTATTCAAGAAGTTAAAAGCTTTTTTCTTTCCGAGAAACTGCTCAAACAAATCAATCACACATTTATCTCTTTGATTTCAAAATATGACAATCCAAACTCTACTAATCACTATAGACCCATAAGTCTATGCTATACAATTTATAAAATTATCTCGAAGATCATAACAACAAGACTTAAAGGAACCATGGAAAAATTAATTCACCCCCTACAGGGTGCCTTTGTTGGTAACAGAGCCATTCAAGATAATATCTTGATTGCCCATGAAATCTTTCACTCATTTAAATCGAAAAAAGAAACTGAAGGCTTCATTGCCCTAAAATTAGATATGGAAAAAACTTATGATAGAATTGAATGGAACTTCATTATTAAAATTATGGAAAAGTTTGGATTCCATGAAAAATTTATCAACTGGATAAAAGAATGCATTACAACGGTATCTTTCTCGGTGTTTGTAAACAACGGACCCAAAGAAATATTTAAACCATCAAGAGGACTTCGACATGGTGACCCCCTTTCCCTTTCTTGTTTATTTTAGGATCTGAAATCCTTGCTAGAAAACTCCAAAAAGCCTCAGAAAGACCTCGTAATCCTCTAGGATTTCAAATCACTCAACAAGGAACACGAATTCCATTTCTGGCATTTACGGATGACATTGTGATTTTCTCAAAAGCTAAACAGGAAAACTACAAGAAAATCAAGGATATTATTGATGAATATTGCAAAATCGCATGACAAAAAGTAAATTTTCATAAATCGGCTTTTTAAGTCACAAAAAAGGTTACCAACCAAAAGAAATTAGCAATACAAGGTATTCTCACAATCACAAATATGATATCTCTCGAAAAATATCTTGGTTGCCCTATCATTAATGGTAGAGTCAACTCGAATACATTTGTTGATCTCTTAATTAGCACACAACAACAACTGTCTAAATGGAAAGCAAACTCTTTTTCCCAAGCAGGAAGAACAACACTAATAAAAACCAATCTGACATTAAGACCAAACTATCTTATGCAAAGTTTTATGTTACCTACACACACGCACAATAAACTTGACAAGTTAAATAGATCTTTTTTTTGGAACAAAGACAACTCCTATAAACCTCTTATAGGTTGGGAAAAAATATGTAAACCGACACAACAAGGAGGTCTTGGATTGAGAAAATCAAAGGACATGAATAAAGCCCTACAATTCAAATTACTATGGAAAATCTTAGCAAAATCGAATAACTATTGGGTCAGAGTTGTTACTGAAAAATACTTGAAAACAATCCATATATTTCATTACGAGAAAAAAGAAAATTACTCTTGGCAATGGTCCAAAATGATTGAACTCATGGATGAATTCAAATCTGGACTAATTTGGCAAGTCGGTAATGGCAGAACAATCAAATTCTGGTCAGATAATTAGGTCTTGAACACCCCTTTATGTGATATCATAAACACACAATCAATCCTGAATTTTGATGCCCTGGTAGCTGATTTTATGTTGTCAAATAAAACCTGGAATAAGGACCTAATAGAACAATGTTTACCACATGATTTAGCCAAAAAAAAATAACTTCTATCCCGATACCTTTAAATGATATTCATGATAGAATGTACTGGGAAACTAGCAAAAATGGTTGGTTTTCTACGAAATCTGCTATGGAATTAATTAACAGAAACAAGAGATATACTGCCTATGATTCTTCATGGATCTAGAAGATGGACACATATCCCAAAGTTAAAAACTTTGTCTGGAAATTAATGAAAAACGGACTACCAACAAAAGCTAGATTAGCAGAAAAAGGATTAGCAATCCCCTAGGGTTGTATCCGCTGTAATGCTCAATTGGAGGATTTGAATCATCTCATATTCCAATGCAACCACACCATAAAAACAATAGAGAAAATGAATTATCATACATATGGTATCATTACATCCCTAAACATAGGAAACAAAAAAATCAATGAAATCATTGAGGAAATTCGACAAAAAACTGATAGATCACAATTTCTAGAATTAATGGTCTCTTGATGGGGAATTTGGTTTTATAGAAACCAACAAAGTTTTGGAAGAACAAACGATGATGTCGGTCCCATAAAGGATGTACCAATTTATATTAAAAAACAAATTGAGAATTGGAATAAGACGAAGAGTTGGAACCCCGACTGCTTAGCAGAGGACAAACTAAAAACACATAAAATGAACAATGTTAGACGACCAATAAAGAAATGGAAAAAATCACCGGATAACATTATTAAAATCAATACAGATGGATCCACCAAAACTAATGGTGAATCTAGCTTTGGCTACATTTTCAGGAACAACACGGGTAAACCAATCTTCCTCTTTGGGGATAAATGTGGTATCTCAACCCCTTTAAAAACATAAACACTTGCAGTAAGAAATGCCCTAGTAAAGGCCTATGAATTATGCATTACCGACATTCAACTTGAATGCGATAACTTTACCATTGTGAATGTTCTTAATCAAATATGGCATTGTCCATGGGATATTGAAATGTTAATTTCTGATATCCTGTGTGTTTTACAACTGTTTTCTTCAGTGCATATTTTTCATGTCTTCCGAGAAACAAATGTGGTGGTCGACTTCATCGCAAAGACGGTCTAGCAGAGTTCTTTGGAAGATATTCGAGCTAATCTAGAATTTTTAATTCTCATCCGTAAGAATGGTATAGACTGAGAAACCGTCTCTTTTGTGGTTTCCAGTCTAATTTTTACCTAATAAAAAAAAACTAGTATGCAGACTTGCCTTCGAATTTCCCCTCATACAATGAAGAAGATCTAAAAAGGGAAATGTTTGTTGATGGCATTAATGGGGGTTCATATTCTCACCATTTTATTTTTATTATACACACCCATGTATTGATGCCCATTGGAGATGGGTAGTTCAAAATACTTTCGCTGCCCATTGGGGATGGGTAACTCTACTCTTCTGCTATCCATTGGGGATGAGTATCTCTACACACTTATTATATGTTTTATTTTTCATATATATGATATTATATTTATATTTTTTTTATATATGTACGTAATCTATTATGTGCTTAAAAATTACTTAATTAATTAAAATAATTTTAATATATACTTAGAATTATTTAACTAAATATAAAAAATTTAATATGTACTTAATACTAATTAATTGAATTTAAATAATTTAAATATGTATTTATTTAATTTAAGCATGTACCAACTAAAATTGAGATGTAATATATTGACTGAACAACATGATATTTCTAAACTACTTAACTAATTTTAGTATATGCTAAAAAGTTACTTAATAAAATTTAACTAATTTTAGTATGTCCTTAAAGCTACTTAACTTAATTTTAACTAATTTTAGTATTACTTGATAATATTTAACTAAACTTAAATAATTTTAGCAATACTTATTTAATTTAACTAATTTTAATATGTACTTAATAATATTTAACTAAATTTAAATAATTTTAACAATATTTTTTTAATTTAACTAATTCTTTCGTTGCTACCCGTGCTCATTGGACATGGATACTCATTTGGCTTATGCCAGTCTCCATTGGAAATTGGCAGTGTTTTGGATTAAAAAAAACCCTTAAAAACAGAGGACAATTTTATTCATTCATTAAATAAGTATATAAGAACTCCGTTAATATATAAGCCATAGTACAAGCTACAGATCTGTCTCTCTCTCCCGCCCTCTTTTCTTGGGTTATTATAGCCTAGCCTTTCGGTGCATTTCTCCTCGAAATCTCCTGATGTTTACAGGTTTCCCAAGCCCATGAAACAGACATGGCTGCCAACATTAATGGAATCTTACAAGTTCCTATGCCTTAACCCACAAAACCCCATTCCCCTGTGAAGCAAATCACCATCTCATAACACAACCCACAAACAGACTCTCATCTTCCTCCTCATCCTTGTGTTCATGATCTTATGATGTCTGTGGATGTGTTGATCAGTCCCAGGATCTCATTCTCCCACGACGTCGACGCATCTGAAGACGATCCCTCCGTTCCGGGCGAGACTTTCCCTTGTTCTTCCTCAACCTCCATTGCAGTCGACTTCGATTTCGCTTTCAGTGTTGACTGCCAAGGCGCCCTTATCAGGGAATCGTCCACCGCCGATGAGCTTTTTTCTGACGGGAAACTACTCCCCGCTTCGATCAATTTCGCCACAAGCAAAGAAATTACTAATACTGAGAACCTCAATTTGTCGGAGATCCAATCCTTCCAAGATTGCCCTGCATCCCCTGTTTTCCCCTGTTTTGGGAAAAAGCAGGGGAGTAAGGATGAGAAGAAGATAATTAAAAGCTTGAAAGAGCACTTGGAAGACAGCACTGATGTCGAAGACGAGGAAGATGAAGTAGAAGAAGAAGAAAGTGAAGACGAGTCTACAGCACCGGGGTCCAGAACATTCTGGAGGTTCAGGCGAAGCAGCAGCCTTAATGTGAGCATTTCCGGCAGAAACAGGGGAAAACAGAGCGTTCCTTCCAAGCTGAATCTTCTTCCAAGAAGCAAATCTACCGGCTTGCTGAGAAAGACTGTGGAGGAGAGCAAGTACGAGGAGACGAAGCCCGGTTTACCAACAGTCCTGGAGGACGAAAGGTCCTTTTGGAAGTGTAAGAGAAGCAACAGTTTGGATTGCGACAAGAGCGGGCAAAACAGGGGAGGTCTAATTGGGTCCTTAAAGGTGATTCTTCAAAGAAGCAACTCAACAGGGGAACAGCAGTTCAGAATCAGAAGAAGCTCCAGTTTGAACAGCGATGGAAACAGCCGCCGCAGCAGAGGATTGGTCATGGGCCGGAGCAATTCGACTGGCTCCGCTTACAGGGAAAAGAGAGAGCTTCTGAAGCAGAATTCAGCAAGATCCTCTTGTTCTTCGTCTCGGAAGAAAGGGCAGAGGCAGGGGAGGAGGAGCTTCAAGGACTACTATGCAAATTTCTACAGAGGTGAGAGGGTGAATCCTGTTCTGAATCTACCTTCTCCTTACATCTCAAGAGCAAGTGTGGATTTGCTTGGGATTGGTTCATTATTTTGTAATGGTAGATACAGGAAAAAGAGGAGGTAACAAAAACAGCATATTCAATTTCAACAGTCAATTACAGATTGATGATGGTGGTGATTTTTTTTTTTTTTTTTTTCTTACCACTCATTAATGCAGTTCAGGATTGGATCTCTTAGAGCATCTAGTTCTTTAGAGGGGCTTTTAGAATATTGATATTAAAATATTTGAATTCAGCTAAAAGTCTTAATATGGGTCTTAAAATTGAGATCGTTCCATACATATAAAAATAGAGGCATGTTTGGTTACTTAAAAAAATTTGTCCAAAATTCAAGCCAAAACACATCCCGGAACAGCCCCATCAAACGCGCCCCATTGCATCAAGCCAAAAAGACATATCGAATTTGTTTTTTAAAATTGATATAAATAAAAAATGGCTGATTAAAAAAAAATAAAAAAATTACCATAATTCTAATTACATTTTTCTCTATCCATAGACATCCATTTTGGATATATTTGGTAGATTTTAATATTTTTTGTATTATAGGTATTATTAAGTGAAAATAAATCATTTTATTATTATTATTGGTGGTTTAAAATAAAATAAATACCAATTTAAATTCTTTATATTAAAATTATATTGTAAATAAAATTTTGAAATTTTATGTATTTTTTTACAAATTTTAATATAATTAAGTCCAAATAAACCATGTTATTATTATTTAGGATAGTTTTAATATATTTTATGCATGTTTTTTTTATAAAATATTTTTTTAATATATTTTATACATGAATTTAGGATAGTTTTAATATATTTTAGGATAGTTGACAAGGCCGGAAATCGGTGTCGTTTTCCTGTCAAAGAAATCTTAATTCACCTACTAATGAGTGTCGTTTTCCGGACGCGATGCGCTTAACAAATCCACCGCGGGGCGGTGACTCCCACCGCGGGGCGGTGACCTGTCTGAGACCCACCGCCGGGTCGCGGTGGCTTCTGGCGCGGGGCGTCATCGGTGTCTTCTTCAGCTTCTGCGACATTTCCGTAAAAACGCCATAACTTTTGATTCCCAACTCGGATTGCGCTCATATTTTGAGGACTTGCAGTAGACTTCAAGATCTAACTCCTCGAATTTGAATCACTTCATTTGGACATCTGAGTAGAGAGAACGAACCATTTGAATTAAGCACATTGTTCTTCTACTCTTCAATTGGAATCACTTCATTTGTTTTGTTTTCTTGAATGTATGCATCCCTTTTTGTTGATTTTCCATCAATGTATGGTTTTTTCCTTAATTTTAAATAAATATTATAATTATATAATTAAAATAAAATATAAATAATAAGTTTAATGTATGATTTTATCCATAATTTAGTAAATGGCATTTTTGTAATTTCAATCCAAACCAAAGATATAATTGTATATAAAATTTATCTAAAAACCCCATTTAAAAGACTTCAATAAAAGTCCTCAATACACCATAGGTCTCATAGTAAATAATTCTCTCAAAAACCCTCTATATAATTGTATATAAATGTCCTTAGTATTGTTATTTGCAGTTGACAGTGATTGACATCAATAGCATCATTCTATGTGATAAGCAAGAATAATGTGCATATAGCTTCCTAGATCTAACGAATGGAGGAAAACAATCAGATAATATAAGACTATATATGGGTACATGCAGGTCACATGGTCAAGGGACAAAAGAAGTGGACGTATTAGACTCTTCAATTGGTTGGTTTTTAACTTTTTATCACTTTCCAATCTGTTTCTTAAATAAATTTTGCGGAAAATAATATTCTGTTAATTAAAATATGTGAATAATAGAGGTCACTTGCTGGCTGCTCATACACTTCATGCACGTAACATGATGGCATCTTCCAGTCTGAACCGATCCAGCAAATTTTTAATATATATTCCTCAAATAATCCGTTTTTATATATTAATGTGCAATCAATTTTTACTTTATTAGTATTATCTTTTCTTGTTTTCTCTGTGTCACGTATACCTTTCCTCTACTTATAATTTTTTTTGTTGGTGAAAATTCCCTTCTCTTTCAAGTTATGGTAAGTTTTTTGTTTTCACAAAGATTTGTCGGTGAAATCAATAGTTTAGAGCTAGTGGTTAGAAGTGTTATATGAGAATATATATAGTAGGGTGAGAAAAAAGAATAAATTTTAATCTTTGAATGATAAATAAACTAAAGGTTAGGATTACACTTTTATTAAAAGGTGTCACATGACATGATTTTGAGAGTTTGACTGGTTAACATGATTGATCAAACCAGTCATCGGCGTTGACTGATCAATTTTCTTTTTTTCTTTTTCTTTTTTTCTTTTTCTTTTTTTGGCTCATTTTTTCCAAGCACAATTTTTGTCTTGCGATGACATGTGCATAGGTTTTGGCTTGTATTTGCATCGATATTGACTTGTATGTGCATTGATATTGCATAAAATCTTTATAGGATTTTTTACTACATGTGTGACTTTGTGTATGTGGAAACTCATGCACTTCTCAGCATGTGTATATGTTTTGGATTTTGTGTGCATAGATTTTGACATATATGTCCATCTAAATTCTACTTGTGTGTATTATTTTCTTGGGTTGAAACGTGCATGGGTTTTGGCTTGTATGTGCATACATTTTAAAGTGCATGTCTTTTTTATTATATGTGCATCTAAATTTCATAAAATATGCATAGGGTTTTGACTATATGTGTGACTTTGTGTATGTGGAAACTCATGCACATACATGCAAAAATTTACGCATTCCATAGTATGTGCATATGTTTTGGCTTGTGTGTGCATAAATTTTGACATGTATGTGCATCTAAATTCTACTTGTGTGTGTTGTTTTTTTGGGTTGAAATGTACATGCATGAGTTTTGGCTTGTATGTGCATACCCTTTGAAGTGCAAGTCTTTTTGTTTGTATGTGCATCTAAATTGCATAAAAGGTACATAGGTCTTTGACTATATGGGGGACTTTGTATAAGTCAAAATTTCATGCACATACATGAAAAAACCAATGTCCTTCACAGAATGTGCATGAGTTTTGGCTTGTATGTGCATACCATTTAAAGTGTATGTCTTTTTGCTTGTATGTGCATGTAAATTGAACTAGGTATGCATAGGGTTTGACTATATGTGTGACTTTTTGTAAGTGGAAACTTATGCACATACATGCAAATTAAAATCTTAAACACTTCTCAGAATGTGAATAGGTTTTGGCTTATATGTGCATGGATTTTGACTTGTAATGTGCATTTAAATTCTACTTGTATGCATCGTTTTCTTGGGTTGAAATGTGCATGAGTTTTTTTCTTGTATGTGCATACCCTTTGAAACACATGTCTTTTTGCTTGAATGTGCACACGTTTGTGCTTATATATATGCATGTAAATTGTACTAGGTGTGCATGAATTTCCACTTTACATTTTATAGAAATAAAATTGTACGTGACTTTTGTAAGTGAAAACTCTTGTACATATAGACAAAAACTTATGCACAAGTTTGTGCTTGTATGTACACATGCCAAAATTTATGCACATATAGTGTACAACTCATGTACATTTTCTCTAGAAAACAATATATGCACATTTTGTATAATTTTTAGATGCACATATATGTCAATATTGATGCACACACAAGCCAAAATATATGCATATTCCATCTCAAGCAAAAATTTAGTTTTGGAAAAAAATTGGGCTAAAAAAATTGAATGGAAAAAAAATTGCTGGACAACGCCTTATAAAATTTTAATGCACATCCAAGTCAATATTGATGCACACACAAGCAAAAATGGTGCACATGTCAGCGCAAGCAAAAAGTGGCCCAAAAAAAAGTAGGTCAAAAAAAACAAAACTTTAGTTGGACAACGCCTTGTAAAATTTTGATGCACATATAGGTCAATATAGATACACACAAACCAAAATTTGTGCACATGTCATCTTAACCCAAAAAGTGGCCCTGAAAAAAAAATTGATCTGTCAACGTCGGACCGGTCAATTATCCACTTAAGTGGTCATGTGTCATGCACATGACCATTTAAATGATAGCCTAATTCTAGTCTTTGGATTTTTTAAATCCAAAGGTTATATTATATTCTTATTTCTCACCCTATTGTTTATTCTCATCGGAATCAAACTCATCTATTATATATATATACTAAACTAGAATCTAACTACGCCGCACCCCTCATTAAAATTGTCACATATCATTTTCTTATTTTTCACTTTTTTTAAATAAATTTAGTTATATATTAAAAAAAATTATCCTAAATCTAAGACTAATTATTTCCTAATTTAAATACAAATCAATCACAAAGATTAGAAATCAATTACAAAGATTACAAATCCAAGACTTTCAAAACACTTATCAACTCATAATTGGATTGATATCCATGCGAGTCTTATTCATAAGGATTATCTATAACACCAGACTCGTCACTGCCCTAGCCTTCATCTCTTTCAAAACCCAGTGGCCATCGTCAGTGAGCGTTGATCTTTTTTCCCTCCATGGTCGATCTAACTTTATCTCCAATTTCCATTCAACTATTTACGCGTATCCAAAATTTCCGTTCAATGCGTATCTTGCGGTTAACGTTTTAATTTTGAACTAGCGCGTATGCATGCGTAGTGCACATACATATGCGTATGCATGCACACTGTGCATATGTAAGCGCATTGTTTTGTAATGCATATGCACACGCATACGCGTTTCACATCCATAAGTCTATGTATATGCATGTGCAGTGGTGGAGCCAGGATTTTTCGGAAGGGGGGGCGGGCGGGCAAAAGTATTTAGCAAAATTTAGGGTCATGTTTCGCAATTCGCTAAAGGACTAATACCATGTCTATTGAGTCGTCGGGAGCCCAGCAAGTGGGTTAGAGACTTGTAGTCGGCCCAAAGAGCCTCTTTGTCATAGGGATCGATGGGATAAAACTCCTGACTCTATGGATGAAATGGACATAGAGTGCCAATAATTTAAAAATAACCTATTTTTATTATGTTTTTGGTGGATACTTATTTGTGAGCATAAATTTTAATATATAAAACTTGCATATTAATATAAATCTTGTTTTTTAAAAGAGAATAATTCCAGTATTAATTTAGATATCAAATAATTAATTACACTTTAAATATATATAGTAAGTTAACTAAATTTTAATTTGTTTCATAAAATAATTTGACATAACATATATGATAATTTCAAATTTTACATGAAAAATAAAATAGTTTATATATGTCTAATCTTTTATTTTTATTTTAAGTGTCTTGTATTGATTATAACTAGTGTGTCTGTGTGTGTCCCCGTGCCTTAGGCACGGGTTAAGACTTAAATTTTATTTTTATATCTTATTTTTTAATAACAATAAAGTTACATATAAATTTTATATGCATATATACACTTTTAATCTTCACTTAAATCTTGAAAATGAAGAGATCTTGTTGACATGGGAAGTACTTTTAATCCTTATAAATCAAGTTTGCGGTGTTGCAATTTTAACACGTATGTAAATTTTCACACCGTAAAACATGTTGTAAGAAAGTGCTATAAATTAGTATTTTTAACACGAATTATGATACTACTGTATGAATTTCTCCACCTATAAAACATCATATAAAGTTGTTGAAAACTAGTATTTTAACATAAATTACAGTATGACTGAATGAATTTCTACGCCCGTAAAACATGTTGTAAATATTATAGAAATAAGATATATGTGCATTCATGTTGTAAGAAAAACTACACCATGTATATCTTACTGTAAAAACGTAAGATATATGTGCATTCCTGTTGTAATAATACATACACGCCGTATATCATACTGTAAAAAAAGTTTACTATGTGCATTCATGCTGTAAGAAAAACTACACCCCGTATCTTACTGTAAAAAAGTAAGATATATGTGCATTCCTTCTGTAAGAATACATACGTCCCGTATATCTTACTGTAAAAAAAGTTTACTATGTGCATTCATCATGTAAGAAAAACTACACCCCGTATATCTTATTGTAAAAACGTAAGATATATGTGCATTCATGTTGTAATAATACATACACCCCGTATATCTTATTGTAAGTTTACTATGTGCATTCACGCTATAAGAAAAACTACACCCTATATATCTTACTGTAAAAAAAGGTTACTATGTGCATTCATGTTGTAAGAAAAACTACATCCCGTATATCTTACTGTAAAAACGTAAGATATATATGCATTCCTACTGTAAGAATACATATGTCCTGTATATCTTACTGTAAAAATAAAGTTTACTATGTGCATTCATGCT
This sequence comes from Rheum nobile, assembly GCA_027886185.1. Taxonomy (NCBI): domain Eukaryota; kingdom Viridiplantae; phylum Streptophyta; class Magnoliopsida; order Caryophyllales; family Polygonaceae; genus Rheum; species Rheum nobile. The sequence goes on from WOAB01000135.1 coordinate 1,718,780, forward strand.
GTAAGAAAAATTACATCCCGTATATCTTACTATAAAAAATTAAGCAATATATGCATTCCTGTTGTAAGAATACATACTCTCCGTATATCTCACTCAATTTTTTTTTACTATGTGCATTCATGTTGTAAGAAAAACTACGCCTTGTATATCTTATTGTAAAGACGTTAACTATGTGCATTCCTGCTGGAGTCCATCTTGAACTTCTTTAGGAGTTCCTTGACATACTTTTGTTGATGGATTTGGATTCCATCTGCTTTCTGAGTGACTTGTAGTCCTAGAAAGAATGTGAGTTCCCCAATCATGCTCATTTCGAACTCGCTGCTCATTAGTTCCTTGAATTTATCTACAAGAGACAAGTTAGTGGAACAAAAAATGATATCATCAACATATACCTGAACCACTAGAATATCACCCTTTACATCTAGGATGAAGAGAGTTTTGTCGATCACACCACGTCGATAGCCATTGGCTGTTAGGAACTGGGCAAGGCGATCATACCAAGCATGAGGTGCTTGTTTGAGTCCATAGAGCGCTTTGTCCAAGAAGTACATGTGGTCAGGGTGATCATCATCCTCAAATCCTAGAGGTTGTTTGACATAGACTTCTTCTTGAAGAATCCCGTTTAGGAACGCAGTTTTCACGTCCATTTGGAAAAGTTTGAAGCCTTTGTGAGACGCATAAGCAATGAGCAACCGAATGGCCTCTAATCTTGCTACAGGGGCAAATGTCTCGTCATAATCAATTCCTTCTTGTTGATTATATCCTTGAGCAACCAATCGAGCTTTGTTTCTTGAGACTGCACCAGAATCGTCCAATTTGTTGCGAAAGACCCACCTAGTTCCTATGATGTGGCGATTAGCGGGGCGAGGAACTAGTCGCCAGACCTTGTTCCTCTCGAACTGGTGAAGTTCTTCTTGCATGGCAATGATCCAGTCGGCATCCTTCAGAGCTTCCGTGATGTTCTTGGGTTCTATAAGAGACAGGAAAGCATTGAATGCACAAAAAGTCATATCCTCAAATCCGTACCTGACTGGGGGCTTAATGGTCCTCTTATCTCGGTTAGGAGCAAGCAAGTCAGTCCCTGGAGATTCATCGATTGTAGGGATGGGAGTTGAGGAAGAAACAACTGGAGGTGTAGCGTCAGTTCCCTGAGAGATTTGGTTAACTGGAGCCGTAGAGCTGGAGGGAACTGCATCGATCAAAGGAACCGGTTGAGCAGGAGAACTCTCTGTAGAGATTGACTCCTTGGGATCAATTACTGGACTTTCTTGGGGAGGGTCAGCGAGGGAAGAATATGAATTGGTCTTCGATGGTGCATCATCATCGGAGTCTTCATGTGGTCGTTGAAATGGATCTTCGGAGGGAACTGAGAGATCCTACACAGATTGGGAAGGCAATTTTTCATTGAAAACAACATGAATGCTTTCTTCTACCTTTTTAGTCCGTTTGTTGAAGACCTTGTAAGCTTTGTTGTTGGATGCATATCCTATGAAGATTCCTTCGTTGCTACGGGGGTCAAACTTACCCAAATCGTCCTTTCCATTATTATGGACGAAACACTTGCATCCGAAGACCCGTAGATGAGCGATGTTGGGAACTCGTCCTCGAAGCAGCTCATAGGAGGTCTTCTCAAGCATAGGGCGTAGCATGGCTCGATTTAGAATGTAGCATGCAGCATTTACGGCTTCGGCCCAGAAGATCTGTGGGAGCCCACTAGAAATAAGCACGGTGCGAGCCATATCATCCAAAGTCCTGTTCTTCCTTTCAACAACTCTGTTCTGCTGTGGGGTGTATGGAGCCGAAAAGTTGTGATCAATACCATGTGCCCTGCAAAAAGTTAGAAAGTCTCTATTTTCGAACTCAGTTCCATGATCGGAACGAATGGCTCGAAGAGATACATTTAACGATTTTTCAAGCAAGGGAACTAGCTCAATAAATCTATCAAAGACTTCACTCTTAGATTTTATAAATAGAGTCCAAGTGAATCTTGAGAAGTCATCAACAAGTACGAGAATATACCTGTTACCGCCAAAGCTTTGAACGCGCATAGGATCGCAGAGATCCATGTGAATGAGCTCAAGAGGTTTGGATGAGCTTACCTGTGTTTTGGACTTGAAGGAACTACGAACATGTTTTCCTTTGACACAATCAGAACAGATTTATGACTTTTCAGCGTTGATTTTGGGGAGACCACGAACAAGTTCCTTTTGATGCAGTTTATGGATTAGCTTGATGCTTGCATGACCAAGTCGTTGATGCCAGAGGTTTGTTTGATCATCAATGGAAGAGAGACACAACTTTTCCTTGGGAACGAACTTTGGGTCAATGATATAAACATTATTGAACCTTTTGCCTTTTAGGATCACAGTTCTCTGTCTATCTTCCACAAAACATTCCTTTGAGGTAAAGCGAACCTCATTTCCCCCTTGATCGCACAACTGAGACACACTTATTAGATCAAAACCTAAATTTTCAACAAGGTTTACATTACTTACCTTAATGTGATCAGTGAGATTCACGCTTCCAGTTCCACAGATTGTTCCCTTTCTCTTGTCTCCGAAGGAGATAGTTCCTCCTCGGTGTTGCTGAAGTGACAACATTTTCTTTCTGTTTCTAGTCATATGGCACGAGCATCCACTGTCGATGTACCATCTGTCTTGTTGTCGCACTTCGTCCTGCACAAGGGAACTCAAACTTTTGGAACCCAGCCAAGCGTAGCTTTTCTGGGTGAGTGCGGTTGAAATCTTGTCTATGGGTTAGAAGCAGGAACAAAATAGTAAGGATCATTCAAATCAGTAATAGTATACGTCATTTTCTTGTTGTTTATTTTCTGGTTCCTTTTCTTAGCATTTTCTTCCATTTGTTTCTTTTTATGGATGCAATCATGATAAGTGTGACCATTTGTACCACAATGCCAGCATACACGATTATAAACCACATGACCATACTTACCTTTACCCGGTCGGAAGGGTCTTTCCTGTTTTCTTTGCTCAAAATTGATGTTTTTACCTTTAGTTCCCTGAGCTTGGGAAACATACATCTTATGAGCATTTTGACCATTGAACCAGGTTTGGTTCTCTGTGGGCTTTTGTTCAAGCACCTTTACCTTTTCTTCTAGGAACTGAGCTTTATCACGAGAGTTCTACAGTGCACCACTGAGGAACTCATTTTTCTCGGCCAGTTCCTTTCTTATTTTCTCATTTTCAGCGGAGCATGTTTTCTCAGAATCCTTTTTACCAGTATAACCAAGACCATGTCGTTGCTTAACAAAAACAGTTTGATTCACAGTTTTCTCATTTATAGAGTGAGTGAGAAGATCAAGTTTATGCACGATTTCATTAAGCAGGATGAAATTTTTCTTTTCAGAGTCTGTTGAGGGAACTGGGGGAATGACAACATGCATGAGTTCAGTTTTAACATTTTTGCAGGACTCACACATTTTTTGAGAGTTGGCTAATAGTTTCTCAGCTTCATCTAATTTCTTACCCCAGATGGAGTTTTCAGTAGTTAAGCAAGAAATTTCATCTTCATATTCCTCCAGTTTCTCTTGTAGGGAACTAGTTTCCTTTCCAAGTTTCTTAATAATTTTGACTAATTGCTTTTTGTCATATTCTAGAAGAGACTTAGTGAAGTCAGAAGAAGATACCTCAGAGTCGTCTGATTCAGTTGAATCTTCTTTGGCCATTAGACATCTTCCTCTGGTAGTTCCCTTCGTCTCTGGTTCCCCTTCAGAGTCTTCTGAGTCATCTCCAAAGGTTGCGAAGAGAGCCTTCTTATGCTGAGATTTGTCATCATCGTCAGTGTTCTTAGGACAGTTCCTTGCCAGATGTCCCCTTTCCTTGCATTGATAGCATTGATATTTAGAGAGGTCCTTCTTTTGGAAATTCTTCTTGAACTTTCCTTTGGTAAATTGTTTTCTGACGTGCTTCGTAATCAAGGCAGTTATCTCGTCTTCTTCTTCCTCGAGGTCGGAATTTTCCTCTTCCATTTCTAGTCTGGAAAAAGCCTTTGAGATTTTTAGGGCGATTCCCTTCTCCACTTTCTTGGAAGAACTGGATTTTATGCCTCTCTTTCGTCAACTTTAAGTTTCCCTATGATTTGAGTTAAGGGGAGGGACTGAATTCCAGGGGTAGTCTTCAGAACTCTTTTGATGAGGTTAAATTTTGAGTTGAGACCGTTGATGATGACAAGAGATTTTGACCATTCGTCGAGTTCTACTCCAGCAGTGGTGAGTTTCGTTACGAGCCTTGTGAAGCGAGAGTAATACTGAGAGATGTCTTCAGTGTCAAGCATCTCAAAAGTGTGGTACTCTCCTTCTAGAGCAAACTTCCTACTCTGTTTCAGTTCCTCACTGCCTTCGTGCATTTCCTTTAGAGTAGTCCAGATCCCTTTAGTAGTTGGGATTCCCATCACTTTGTCCATATCTTCTCTGTTCAGCCCATTGAGAATGAGTTGACGAGCCTTGGCATTTTTCTCCTTGATGACATAGTACTCCGGCTTCCATTGGTCTTCAGTTAAGTCCTTAGGAATAGTTTCATCACCACGCGCCAGCATTGATAGTCTATGGTTTGAATGTGGTTTTCCATGCTTTTCTCCCACCATTCTTCTTCTCCTTTCTTGCGGATGTGAGGCTTGTTGATGGAGATTCCCAGACTAAATTCACTTGAGGTAGACATCTTGAAATCTGTAAACTAACACAAATCTAGAGCGCCTGCTCTGATACCAATTGTAGGATCGTACGTTATTAGTTATCGAGGAAACTGAAAGTTCAGTTCCCTAAGCAGCGGAATAAGTAAACACGAACAGATTCAAGACAAGTTCCTTAGAGTGGGAACCTTTGATAACCAACTAGTTATCCAGGATAAAACCCACTACCCCTTTTGCAAGAGGATTTCAAAGTCTACTTCTTGTATTAATACTTCGGTTACAATCAACTAGAATAGAACACACATATTAAAGGCTTAGACACACTAAGGACTCTCTACCTAGTTCAACCTAACCAAGTAACAAGCAAGTGACTTACTTCGTTCTTCTTCAAAGAACACAGCACAATTCTTCTTCTGCACTTCAGAAAGCTTCTTTTCGTTAATGCGTGTAAGATGAGAGAGGTTTGATCGCTTTACTTATATGATTTAGTTAATGAGATAGTGAATCTTCAATAATCGAATCATATAAATAAAATAATCAAAAGAAATCTTTAAAGATAACATTTGTTACCAAATATTATCTTTACCGATTTTTTCAACTTTGTTTCCATGAAAGATAATCTTTTACGCTCCTATTATATATGGAAATCGGATAGAATCTTTAGCTCTCTCTCTAACTAAGATCTACCCTAAAACAGCTCGCCGCCGCCTTCACATAATTCTTCAAGTGTTTCTGGCGTCGACTAGCTTGGGTTCCTTTCGCCAGTTCCCAAGTCTGGCGACAACGTCTCTGTTCCTTGCTTTCCGAGTTCTAAGTTCCCTGTTTATCACACTAATAGAAACATTAATAGCAAAAATGTTTGTCATTATCAAAACTAGGAAAACTGAGGAAGTGAACTATAGTAGGGAACTGAAGTTCCCAAAAGTTCACTTCCTAACACAATCAGATTGCAATTTGATACTTGTATAAGATTGTCACCAAATTGTTCACAGCTAACCAATGGGAGAATTCATGTTTGATTGAAGTATCCACTGAATAGGTTGCTGGTAAAACTAACAATTCTCAATCAGATCAGTGAATTGCAAGTTTCTAAAATTATTCATTGTTCAAGTATGAAATTGACAGTTGAAATCTCCCACGAATCACCATTACATATATTCTTTCACCTTTTTGGCACAGTAAAAAATGAATCCAAGAAAAAGTAAGAGTGAAATGGTGAACAAACGGCTCACCCGTAGTTATCACCACGTCTGCGCAAATGAACTCGAGGCGTCGACGCAGCAGCACATGCCGCTCCTTCGTGCGCTCGCCGTGAATCATCATCTAGTCCGGCGCCTTCCCCTTTGGTTTCACTGGCACCACCACCCTGAAGTAAAACAAAAAAAAAATATGAATTTCGGAAATATTGAATGGTCAAGGAGGAGAAAACGGAGGGGCAAGCAAAGAATAATCAAACGATCAAATAGTTGTCTCACGAACATCAATAAACCAATTGTGACATTTTCATCATTTTTTGTTCAAAAGATGTCATGCATCAAAGTATCACAGGGGGAACACAAATACAAACAACAAGCATTAACATTTATATCATTAAATCAGAAACCGACTCACGAAGATAATATTATCGATCCTGACAAGTGCGGTGAAAGGTACCTTGGAAGAGCTCACAACAAGCCCGCGCTTCAGCCGATAGGTGATAATTGGCCGTCGGGGTACTTACTAGCGAAAGAAACTAATAAATTGCCCCTAATTCTCCCCATTTCCAACTTTGTTAAACAATAATAAGCAATCAGCCTCCAAAATTCTAACAAATACAATGAAACTAAACCAGAAAAACACAAAATTTGACAGATTTATCGTGTCTTAATCAAACAAAGAAAAGAATTCAACAAAAGATAGATTTCCTAAAGGATCTCGTAGTGGAAGCAGGAAAGCGGAGGCCGGCGATGGAGAATTGTTGATATCGTTAATAAGGATTTCGGGTTACAAAGTTTGGGGTAGCCAAAAGAGGAAGGTGAACTGTTGGCCAGAAACGCAAGAAAGGGGAAGAAACGTCGAGGTCAGGTGGTGGTGGTGGAGCCGTCGGCAAGCAAGGGAGAGCAGCCACCAGGGCAACGCGAAAGAGAAAGTAGGGGAAGAGATGGAAGCATATGAACTGTTTTCAATTTTGTAGGGGAAGAGATACTCATCTGCAGTTTTTAGGGGAGAAGAAAGCGGGAGAAATGGGTAAAGAAAGAATGGTTTTCAGTACTTCAAATTTACAGATAGTTGAGACTGGAGAGTGACATGAAAAGTAAAAAAAATGTAAAATGTAAAATAAGAAGGAAAAAAAAGCCGAAAGAGGTGTCACGTGACGGAAGGAGGGAGATGGTAATGAAGTTTGTTTTAATTGTATAGTAGATTAATTGCATTTAAAACTAAGAGAGAGGCATGACCTACATAATAGAATTTAAAATAAAGAAAGAGATAGCGTGTGAAAGAGATGAAATTGTTTGGCCCAAGATTCGAGGTAGGATCAAAGAGCATGTTTTGTTCAAGCTGCACTATTTTTATTATATGGAATGTATTAAACTTTTTTTAATATTATTAATTTGAGTCGGGGTCGGGAGCGGAGGCTAGAGCCCCTAGCCCCAGTCTTGGCTCCGCCATTTTTTTTTTTTTTTTTGATAAGGTAAGAATTAGGCTAGCTTAGCGAAGACGCATAGGCCTGCCTAGAGCATCCTACCGGATGAGAACACGAAGTTCTGAATCAAGTGAAAAGTCAGTCACATGAGGTGAAAAACTGAGTTTTGCAATTCTATCAGCCGAATGATTCACCTCTCGAAAAATGTGTCTGATTTTGACAACTTGGAAAGAATGGAGGTCGGACAAAATATCCGCAACCACCATTTCAATTTCCCAAGGACAAGCCCAAATGTCTTTAATGGAGTTGATGAGGCAAAGGTTGTCTCTTTCAATAAAAAGATTCTGGATTTGGAGTTGTTTAGCTTTTTTGATGCTTTCTCTGAGGGCTATTGCTTCAGCCATTAAGGTGGTGTTATATCCACATCTATTATTATCTATGTGGATCACTTCGGCTTTGTCATTCCTAAGAATATAGCCAATCCCAGCTTCTCCACTGGGTAATTTAGTTCCGTCAAAATTAATTTTAGTAAAATGTGGTGGTGGTTTTTCCCACTGGATGTTTCTTTTTTTCCTAGCAGGCCCCTTGTAACAGACATTAGGTATGCAGTCTTCTTTATCATAAAATTTTGTTTTTTCCCAGTTTTTTAGTAGTTGTTGTGTGTAGTTTTTAAGATCTTTGATTCTTTCATCGTTGCTACAGTTAAATATGATCTGATTTCTGTTGATCCACAATGCCCACCATGTCGTTGCTAAGCATATGGATTCCTTTTTAGATAATTTTGATTGTAGTTCAAAGAGACAATCTTTAGGTTTGTTATTTGTGTTTACTTGTCTTATTATTTGTTCTATTCTATTGTTTTGTAGTTTAATATTTTTGAGGGTAAAGGGACATTGAAAAAGGAAGTGGTTGAGGTCTTCTTGAGAGTTATTGCATAGATCACATGCAAGTGGTACAACAACATTTTTCTGTGCTAGTGTAGTTTTGGTTGGAAGTCCGTTGTGGCATATTTTCCACAAAAAAGTTTTTAACTTTAGGGTAGATGTCGAGGTCCCAAATCCAAGAGAATTCATCAATTGGAGTGGTTGTTTGGTTTGTAATAAGTTCAAAGGCTGTTTTGGTGGTGAACCAACCATTCTTGCTTGGTTTCCAGTAAAGTCTATCTAAGATATCATTACTAGGAATAGGTATATCAATGATTTTATTAATTGTATTCCTATTTAGATATGTTTCTAGCTTGGGTGTATCCCATTTTTTGTTTATTATGAAATCACTAACTTTGGTGTTGGTATTTATTTGTATATTTGGTAATTTTTCATTTTTTAGGATAGAGTCAGAGACCCAGTTATCCTCCCAGAAATTGATAGCTTTACCATCTCCGATAAGCCAATGAAGACCAGCTTTGAAGTTTGTTCGTAGTTTGAGCATTTGTGACCATTGCCAAGAGTGGTTACTCTTTTTAGCATATTGTAGTATGCAAGTTTGTTTTAGGTATTTCTCATTGATTATTTTAACCCAAATGTTGTTTGGTTCCGCAAAGATTTTTCAAATGAGTTTCATTTGTAGGGCTTTGTTCATATCTTGTGTTGTCCTGATACCAATGCCACCATTTGATTTATTTGTGCATATTTTATCTCATCCGATAAGAGGTTTGTAGTTTAGGTCTTTATTCCATAGGAAATTTCTATTAATCTTGTCCATTTCCTTGTGAATATGGGTTGGGAGCATGAAACATTGCATTAAGAAGTTGGGTTTGGCAGCAAGATTGGATTTAATAAGAGTAGCTCACCCTTCGAGGGAAATGGAGCTAGCCTTCCATTTTGAGAGTTGGTTTGTAGTGTTTATGATAGTATCTTGAAATGTGTCCCTATTAACTTTCCCATTGATGATTGGGCATCCTAGGTATTTTTCTAGCGAGGTGGATCTCGGGATGTTTAGAACAGATTGTATAATTGTTTTTATGTTGTTAGGGGTATTGTTTGTTGTTTGAAAGGCTGATTTATGATAGTTAACGCATTGTCCAGATATGGAGCAATATTCCTCGATAATTGTTTTGATTTTGGTACATGAAGTTTGGTTAGCTTTTTCAAAGATGAGGATATCGTCTGCGAAAGCCATAAATGGTATATTAGTACCCATTCGTGTAATTTGAAATCCAATTTGATTACGATTGAGGTTTCCTTCTTGTTGTAGTTTTCTGGCCAATACTTCAGCTCCTAGGATGAATAGGAATGGTGATAGAGGATCGCCTTGGCGTAGTCCTCTATGTGGGTAGAAAATGTCAGTGGGACCGTTGTTGACAAGTATTGAAAAGGAGACTGTTTCTATGCATACTTTGATCCATTCAATGAACCAGTTTGAGAATCCAAATTTGTTAAGCACTGATAGAATAAATTCCCATTCAATTTTATCATATGCTTTTTCCATATCTAGTTTGATTGCCATCCATCCTTCTTTACCTTTCTTGGCTCTGAAGGAATGGAAGATTTCGTGAGCTATTAGTATGTTATCTTGGATGGCCCGGTCGGCAACAAAGGCACCCTGTAGTGGGTGTATTAATTTATTTAAAATGGGTTTCATTCTTTCGGTTATTATTTTCGATATGGTTTTATTTATGGTAGAGCATAAGCTAATTGGTCGGTAGTGGTTTGTTGAGTTTGGATTGTCATATTTTGGTATGAGTGTAATAAAGGTATGATTGATTTGTTTAAATAATTTTCCTGAGTGGAAGAAGCTTTTTACAGCTTTAATGACCATTGGTCCAACAATGTGCCAGTATTTTTGGTAGAACAAGGCAGACATACCATCCGGTCCTGGGGATTTATTGCTTCCGATGCTAAAAACAACATTTTTTTATTTCTTCATTAGTGACTTGTTTGGTGAGTTCCTCGTTGTCTTGGTCGGAGATCTCTCTGTTAATGTTACCGAGGTACTCATGAAGAACCCCTTGATTAATTCGTCCTTTTTTGAATATTTTTTCAAAATCATTTTTTATTTCATTTTGGATGTTTTCAAGCCCAATGATAACAGTACCATCATTAGTTCTTATTTCTCTAATGATTTTTCTACTACGTCTTCCATTTGCAATTCTATGGAAATAGTTAGTGTTAGTGTCAATTAATTTTATGTGTTTAGTTTTAGCTCTTTGACTCCAGTATTTCTTTTGGTATGAGAGTAGGTTTTCTTTTTTATTTAGAAGTCTCTGTTGTTTTGTTATGAGATTTTGGTTTGGGTTTATAAGTATGTCTTTTTGGATTTTGGAGAGGTTTTCCTTTGTTTCTTGAAGTTGTTTGAAAATATTTCCGAATGTTGTTTTGTTCCATTTTTTAGCATTTATTTTAAGTGCTAGTGTTTTCTTCACGAGGTTGTACATGTGTGAACCCTGGGAGTCTAATCTCCAAGCTTGTTTAACAATATTTTCAAAGTCTTTTCTGTATGTCCACATTTTTTCAAATTTGAAGGATTGTGCCTTAAAAGGATTAGGGTTCTCTAATTCTACCGAGATAGGATAGTGGTCCGAGGATGTGAATGCATGGTTTTTAGTGAAGATCCCTGGGAACCATTTGAGGATTTGGTTATGAATAAGAACTCTGTCAAGTTTTTCATAAATATTGTTAATGTCAGTTGTGTTTTTTCTCCAAGTGAAATCCCCTCCTTGCGTAGGGATTTCCAAGAGATCACATCTATTTTTAAATTCGTTAAGTCTTATTAATCTTGATGGATGAATATGGCCACCTCCTATCTTTTCGTTATTATTGGTAATTTCATTTAGATCTCCAATGACGAGACATGGTAAATGTGTATTTTGGATAAAATCTGTAAGAAGGTCCCAGAATGCTCTCTTTTCATTTTCTTTGGCCAGAGCATACGTAAAGATAAGCATCATGCAATAGTTTTTGTCAAGAATTTTGTATTTAATGGCAATGAATCTTTTATCGATGTGTATGAGTTCACATATTTCATTATAGAGTTGGTATGCTTTCCACATAACACAGATGCCCCCCGAAAAACCCGTTGCCGGTGAAAAGTGGAAGGTATCAAATCCTTCTTTTTGCCATATCGATTGAGTAGGCTCCTTGGCGGTTTTAGTTTCCACTAGTGCCATAATTTGTATTTTTTCCATTTTAGAGAATGCTTCAATATCATTCCACAGGTTATTGCGACTAATACCACGATAGTTCCAGAGGATTATCTTCATAGAAAACCATGAAGTGTTTTTGCAAGTGAGTTTAGTCTTGCATTGTGAGTTATATTTTTTGTGAGATTTGCTAGTATAGGAGGTTTAGTGTTTTTTTTTGGTATATTATTTATTACCTTGCTATTATCACTGGTCTTGTGAGTAACACTTTTAGATTTGATTTGGTCATATTGGATATTATTTTGAGCTGTAAAGAGCATCAAGAGAAGGTAAATCCCCTTTTGAGTATGGTATGATTTGGTGTTGTTCTGAGTGGTGGTTAGTGTATCTTTTGAACAAGGAAACTCCAAAATTTTGTTTTGTCTGGCATAGACCACCGGTATAGTTGTCAGCTAGTTAGCAAGCTTGTTTATGTCAATAACATAATTAGACAAGGTTTCAAATCCAGTGAGGTGTTGGTTTCTAGCCTTGGAAGGCCAAAGAAGGTTTGCAGTGTTTGAGGATTTATTAAGATCGATCCGAGGGGATGAGCTTCCTTTGAATTTAGGTATCTGATGAGTAATACAAGACAGAAGTTTAAGCTTAAGATAGCTGTTGAATTTGTTATAATCAACAAGTAAAGTTTGGTGGTCACAATAAAGAATCCGTATGATCATAGGATGTGTACACATTTGAGGGGTTTGGTCCCTTGTGCTTTCATTGTAGGGGGTGACCCTTTTGATCCTATTAATAGGATTTCCGTTTTCCAAGAGTTTAAACCCAAAACTTGGAGAGGGAGGGAGCCACATGAAGTTCAACGATGGCTTACTGGAGCTCAGCGATGGCTTATTGTTGAAACAAATTCGCCATCTCATGAGAGTAAGGCCATGGGATGAGTCATAATGAGTTTGAAACCTGCACATAAAAAATGAGTAGGTCATATGTATGTCAATAGCAGGTATAGGACAAGTAAAGTCAAGGCAGAAAGTCTTTTGAATGCAGTAGACAGTAACATGTGTGGGAAGGTCACATAGCATTTCCTCTAACTCCAGAGAATGAGAGGAAGATGTGGAAAAGATAATTTCAGTAGTAGAGATTGTAGGGAGAAAGCAGTAGAAAGGAGGGTCCTGCATGGAAGTGAAGCGCCTATCTGTATACTTCTGAATTTTAAAATTGTAAGACTTATAATGCAAGGCATAAAGGCACTTTGAGCACATGTAGATACTAATATCAGTAGTCAGAGATAACCCTGTAGTTTTACCAAGAGTAAAGTCGACACACCATAAGATGTAATTCCATAACATAGTTTCTGAAACAATGGGGTGAGGTTTAAGCTTAGTGCTAATATAATATGGGCAGGCTTGTGAAGCCTTAGAATCTTTTTTACCAAAGTCCCGATAGGTAGTTTGGATATCATTGCTGAATATGTAAACATAGCATAAAGAGTTAACATGTAAGAGGATTATGCACCTCTCATCAAGAGAGGAGATGTAATCATGTAGCTTAGAACCCCACAAAGGGGCATTAGGCAATATGATTCTGATGGAAGTGACGAGTGTCTTAACATGGAAAATAAATTTGTTAAAATAGTTAAGGTGGCTAATGAAGCACAACAGGTAATGCAACTCAAATAACAAAACCACATCATACACGATATGGTCATTGGGAGTGAACCCCGACAGATGAAGCAAGGCAGAAGCATCAAAGTAATAAGGTAAGTTAATCATGACTGAAATTGAAATCCAGAGAAGAATTTCATCACAGCAGGCATGACATTTACACCAACCAACATTTAACAGATTAGGGGTAAGGGATATGGGGATTAAACAAACAGGGAGCAGAGGAGTCTGAAGACAGATGTTAGTCTGAGTGGATAGGATAATAACAATATAAGGTTTGTGAGGGTAGGGAATAGAAATATACAACCTGATATTCTCGGTCAAGCCAAAGAAGGTAGCCATGGATAAACCAAGGAGAAGCGGAGGAGGTTGAGTCTTGTTACAGAAACGGCAATCGAGAAAGGCCACCAGACACAGCACAACAAGCCACCACCTGCCACCACAGCTACGCCAAGGAGTGATCCACCACCAGTAGAACCAACGGCTCCGCCAGAGACGGAGGTAGGGAAGTTGAATCAAGGGGACAAGGATAAACCACCATCCGTCCCCATCTCCAAAATTCTCCTTGGGAAGGCCGGTCCGGTACAAGGAAAGAACCAGTGACTGGGTTACAATGATTTCAACTCTTCGAAGAACCCAGTAGTTGACCAAGAGTAAGCGTTCATATTCCTCAAAGAAATTAAAGTAGATCCTTGAGAGATGGATCCTGGAAAGAGGTAGGGAGATCTCTCGGTTGCGGTTGACGGTACTAGCCCGAGGAGAGGAAACTCCATAGAGCCAAAGCTTGCGTTTTTTCTTGGAGTAATGAGGTTTAGCAAACACCTCTGAAGAGGGTATTTGGATCTGGTGTTTAGGGTTGGTCAATCCAAGGGATTTGGGTGCAGGAGAGGACCGCTGAAGCGGAGCCACTGCTGGTGGTTGTCGATTAGAGACATTGCTCATGGGTGGGAGGAGGGTGCAGGTGGCGGCTGGGCAAGGGGTGGGAGAGGAAGAAGGGGAAGGTGTTTAGGGTTTACAGTTGGCTCCGCCATTATACATGTGCATTCCGCATACATACGATGAGTATAGATATAAAAACGTTATGAGTATATTTAATACTCCATCTAAAAAAAGCCTCTTTGTCTTGTAATAACCGAGGCCCACTATTGCCCGATGGTGCTGAATCATGGTGAAATCTAGATGGATGTTTGGTCATTAAAACCGCTAAAACCCTCCCCGCCTCTGTCTCTCACTCTCTTTGTAACCTTTCCAAGTTCCAACTCCCGTTCTGGAATATGGCGATGCTTAAAAAAGCCAATCCCCTCTTCAGCTCTCTCCCCTGCCACCTCACACGGAGGAGATTCAATTTTTGCACAATTTGTAGCGGCAAGCTCGGTTTTATGTCTGATTCCGATCTCCCCGGGGAAAAAGACCGTTGAGGTTCTCAAAGAGGAGTTTGAAATCGGAAATCAATTGGTCTCCATTGGAACTGGTAGATTTAGTAATGGCGCCGCTACCTTGATGGCCGAGGAAACCACCGTTTTCTCCACTGTAGCTTCTTCCAAGGGTGGTCCTCTTTCCGCTGTTGTGCTCCTCATTCTTCTTGATCACTAACTGACTTTTTTTTTTCCTTCATAGAGTTTTTGTTGAACTTCTGTGATAGCCAGATTTTCGTTGTTTGCAATTCCTCCCTGCTTTGATTTTTTTTCTTCGTAATCCTCTGTCCATGTTGTTTTGTTTTGAATGGCCGAATGTGGGCAAATTTTCTGTAGACTCATTTTTCCTTTCCTCCTAGTATTTACATGGAATTTGTGATGCTTAAAATTGAAATAGTATTTATTCTACAAAAAAATGGAATTGATTCCTCACCCCTATTCCAGATTTTCTAAAATAATTTGTGTTAGCTATTACTCTTATCAATAACATACCAAACAACATCTAACATCAACTAATAGGTATCGGGTTTAATACCTGACTCACTACTAATACCAACCATCTGTACCAAATGGCATGGGCCCCAACACTGTAAGACATAGAATGGTTAAGCCTTTAGCAGCGTCTTACTCATTATAGATAAAATTATACCTGGAAAGATATGTAAATATTTAAGTTTGTTAAAGCTTGGCGTACCCATGTTCAGGGGCAGATCTACGGGGGGCGGCCCCTGCTTCCTCCGGTAAATCTCTTATATTATGTCTAATTTTTTGTTAAGCTTATTTTGAAATTTTTAATTTTCATTATGTATATATAAAATAATAAGTAAATGATAAAAAATACATTGGTCTAATGATATTTATCTTGGAACTTGTGTGGAAAAAGATCATTGGTTCAATTCTTCAATTCCTTCTTTTTTCTACTTTTGTTAAAATTTTGGGTCTTAATTGTTTTATTAAAATCTTTGTGTTTATTAAGCATGTTTATTTCTCTTTTGTTATTTATTTATTTTTCCTTCCATGTTTTAATTTTTTATTTACACAAAAATTGAAAATCTTACATTATTTAAATAATTTTTTAAAACGCTAAAAAATAGAGTATATATTGTATGAATTAATCAAATTTCATATTTTTTGTAATTTTAAAATATTAATATAAATGTCGATTTATGAAGTGAAAAATATATAAAACTCGCCCCCTCATTTGATTAAGTTCTAGATCTGCCACTGCCCATGTTGATTATTATTATTATATTACAATACTAGTGTAATACCCGTGCCTTGTACGGGATTTGTTTATATTTTTTTTTACATTTGTAAAAATAGTTTTTTTTTAAATTATCGATGAGTCATTGGTTCAATATTTATTTTATTAGTTATTTAAATAAAACATGACTAATCAAAAAAAAATATTCAAGAATACAAAAACTAAATTATATAAAGAGAGACGACACTCTCCATAACTTTATTAATAATAAAAATTGGCTAAGTAGTCTTTCAAACATGTATAGCCACACCACTTACATCAATACTACTAAAACCATCAAACATAATAAAAATGATCATATAATACATGAAAATTAAACGAAAAACATTAAATGTGGAACGATGTTCAAAATTGCTACAAATTATTAAAAACTTCATTGTATACTACATTGGTTGTAGTATTATACTTCTTCTTATCTTTGTCGCAAATCAATATCTTCAAACATTTCTTGCTAGTCACCCTTGATGATGCAACATAAAACTGACCATGATTGAAAACAGGGTGTGGAAGATACAAACCGACATTTGCAAGAGATTGGCCTTGGCTTTTGTTTATGGTCATAGCAAAACATACACTCAAGGGAAATTGTCTTCGTTGAAACTTGAAAGGAAATGAAGTGTCTGATGGTGACATTATCATGCGAGGAATCAACACCGTATGTCCGATATTGTTGCCTGAAATAATTCTCCCTTGTATAACATGACTGCCAAGTTGCGTGGTTATCAATCTCATCCCATTGCATAAACCTAAAGATTGATCAATATTTCGGAGCAACATAATAGGCACCCCAACCTTTAGTTTGAGTACATGATTTGGCAGACCAGAACATCTAATACTGTTCAAATAATCAGACGTATAAATACTCTCATCATTGTCTTTAACAGAACCTGCCTTGCACAGACTATCCGAACTGAGATATATATTTTCATCACCAGGCAACGAAGACAATATATACTCATTAACTTTATCTACCTCTTCGTGTGTTGGAGCAAGAATTGCTCATTCTTCAAAGTATGCATGAGACAACTAATCTTCCATTAGAAGGAATAAGATTGTGTGAATGAAAATAAAATTCAAATATTATAAGTACATAAATCCCTTATTTCATACCACTTTTAAGAATATCATACCTTGTTCGACATTGTGAATATAATTTTGTGTTGTAAGAATGACATTGTGCAATTGAACTACAAATAAATAGTTATATCATAATGTACTTATTATAGCTACTAAAACAAAAAAACATTAATACTGAATAAAACGGAAAGTAAGACCAAAAAAATTATACCGTAGTTTTCTTGATCTGGAACACTTATAGATAAAAATGAATTATGACTGTTTTGATCACTTCGGGGTAAATGTAAAGTCGACGCTGTAATATTTTGTTGCACTGCATAAATACATGGATATGAGTTAGAAATTTTAAGCATAAGCAAAAAAACAAAACAATAATTATATGATTTGATAGTTATAAAATAGTTATTTTAAAATACTATTTTTACAATCATGAAATTAAAGATATATTGTATTATAGAACATCAAACACTTATTACAATATAGTTGGTCGAATCAAATTAAATGAAGACTTTATCGAATAACAATTACTAACCATTTGAAATATCAAACATGGGGAAACGACCACTAACAAAAGAATTGTGGCTAACTCCGGGAATACATCCTGCATAATCAATATTTATATTCAACTTCAGATTTCAATTTATCAAAAAAGAAATTTGAAAGAATTGAGCAGATCTTTTCACCTGATCGATGTGAATTTGTCCGTTGTCATTTATCTCTAATAACAGCCAATCTCAACGCTCTATTATGTCGAGTTAATTCGTCCATAACAAAATTACCCTGCAAAATCATAAATATATTCAAATTAAAACTTATATATTTATTAAGTGAATCAGATGTAATACATAAATTGAATAAAATATATTTATGATTTTTTTTTAAAAATAAATGTAAATACTTAAGGACATGTTTATATTCTTTTGTTATATGGGCTTATACGCCCAAAACAGAGATCATTGGCAGGGTTTTGGATTATAGGACTAATACATACCAAAATAGAGATTATGTACTTATATATATAAAAAAAAAATTATTTCTCTGTATTATTAAATTATAATACAAAATTATAAATAATAAATGGACATATGAGCCAAATTTTTTGTATAGGTTGTAACTTTTTCATGCAACATTAAATAGGTTTATCGGCATATAGGCTCAAGTATAAAAAATGAGGAAGTGAAATAGAGGGCCAATTCCAAAAGCTCGATTTATTTAACAATATATTAATTGTAATAAATTGAATTTGTTAGTTGTCGTTTATCTATAATAGCAACTAATCTCAACATTATATTATGTTGGGTTACAACCGAAATAACACAATTAATGTAGAATTTCCTAATAAATTAAAAAATTACCATAATAATCAATTAATTTAATTTTATACTATATAACACATGTAATTGGTACCAAACGTCTGTTTCTGTGTTTTGGGCCGACTTACGTTATTTGGGCCGTTTCTGTGATTGGAACCAAACGGCCCAATGAAGCCCAATCAGAACGACATACATATCTTCGGCTTCACTAACCCTACCACATTTCCACTTTGGGCAATTCATTTCGCCGTTAACTTTCTCTCTCTCTCTTCATTTGTCTGTCTCAGAAAAAGCTTCATCTCCATTTCTCTCATTTTCCAGGTCTATGGCGTTTTTTGATCTACTCCTTGAAGCTCTGTCACTCTATTTCCTTTCCTCACTTAATCCAGACTAAATTGTTTAACTCTTTTTCCAAAATATGAGATAGAAAATATTTCTTTCCAGATCTAGTTTAGATCTATACCACCCACCGCCGTTCTATTTCAGATCCAGAACAATTTCTTCTCCAAATTTTACATGAAAAACTGACAACACACTGTTTATGAAAAGATAATCGCAACGAAGAGCAAATCTGGAAGTCGGAGGTTCTGGAGAGCTCGATATTACAGAAACGTAAGATCTCTCTCTCTCTCTCTCTCTCTCTCTCTCTCTCTCTCTCTCTCTCTCTCTCTCTCTCTCTCTCTCTCTCTTTTTGATTCTCTGGATTTCCCTTTCGATTTTGCTAGGTTGCCTTAATTTGAACAACACTTATCTGTCAAACTCTAGCACGAATCATCAAGAATTTGTTTCAATGCTTTGTTTCAATATTCTGCATGTTTCATCTAGTCTCGATTCGTTTGAAATGCTATGTTACCTTGCTTCGAAAAAAACTTAACCGTCAACCTCTACCATGAATCATCAAAGATCTGTTTCAATACTGTGTTTGGATGTTCATTGTGCAATATCTAGAATCTTCTCGTTGAATCTATACATTATATATGTTATAATGGGTTTAATAATAATAATATATTGGTATTATATAAACCGGGTTCAACAATACAATAACTATTAAATTTATATTTGATACAAATTGAATTGGATTCAGATAAGAAAATTGATTTGCTATAACGGCTTAGTGGCCCAAGTTTTTAATGAGCTTGATTAACGCCGGTCCAACATGTGTAACAAATTTTGGCCCAAGTTTAAATTAGATCGACTTAGTGGTCCAATTTTTAAAGAACGGCAACAATTAATGGCCTTTAATAAAAAATAACAGATGGGCCTAGAAGTCAATGGGCTTATAGGCCCATTTCATTTGGGTTTCATTATTGAGTTTGTTAGTGGATTCATCTGGAATGTAGGGCTGTTAAATAATTTTAGTCGGTTCATGTTTTGGGAAACCCTACCACATTAAGAAATTTCCTATTGCGCCGCTTTCATTTTCTCTCTCTATACCTGTTCTTCATCTAACTTCACCATTTTCGTCTCCAATCAACAAAATCTCTACCTCCAAAATTAATCTTCCTCTTTCTATAAATCACCAAAAACAATATCAAGATTGTTGTTACTCTTAATCTCTCTCTCTATTGCGCTCTTTATCTAAATCTATGGTTCTTCTTTCATTACTTTCTGAAATACGGACATCAGTATTTGATTATGAGGATATGAGGAGATCATTGACTGTGGAGTGTACTTTGAAGAAGAGGATCTAGTTATCTGCATGCGACCATGTAAGTTTCTTCTCTCTCTCTCTCTCTCTCTCTCTCTCTCTCTCTCTCTCTCTCTCTCTCTCTCTCTCTCTCTCTCTCTCTCTCTCTCTCTCTGTAAACCATCGTCTCTCGTTTTCTAGAAATCCATAAATCTGTAAATCTCTAACTCTCATTCTCTCTATCTCGCTGTATCTCACCAATTTCCTTATCTCTTTCTCTCAATTTCTCGAGATTCCTCATGTTTGAAACCCTAAAACCTTTGGATTTAATGAAGTGCGATAAAAAACTATAGTATTAATCGTTTTCTTCTTGTTGCATAGTGTTAGTACTTTGGATATTAATATCATTTTAGCTACATGAAGAATGTTATTGTCTGAAAACAATGATTAAACTACAATCTTCAAGTCTGAAAACATTTATTAATCTACACTCTTCTTCATTCACTGTTCTTCATTTAATAAAATATATATGTTTTTTTGTTTAATGGATTAAAATGTAAGTAATATAATCATATTATATGAAACCGGCACGACTTATGCTAAATGTTTAACTTTACAGTTTAGATTATAAATAGTATAATATTTAAAATCAGATATTAAACTGTAGCAAAAAATTCAAAATTAAATGTTTAATGAGCCTAATCAATTTTTAAACTTCACTATTATTGTCTGATAACATTTATTACTTGTTTTACATGGGCCTGCCCAAATGATGACTTTAGGCCCACGAATTAATAACTTAATGACGTTTACGATAATGTGTAGATTGTTGTCATAGATATTCACAAAGTAATAAATTAATAGTTTTATACCGGCAGGTGGCCCCCCTCTCTCTCTCTCTCTCTCTCTCTCTCTCTCTCTCTCTCTCTCTCTCTCTCTCTCTCTCTCTCTCTCTCTCTCTCTCTCTCTCTCTCTCTCTCTCTCTCTCTCTCTCTCTCTCTCGTTCTCTCTCTTTATATACTCTATTTCTCTCTCTCACATTAACATATCTATAACAAAAACAATAACTTCTATCTCTTTCTCTTATTCTTTGTCAGAATATATCTCTTTCACATTTACATATCTATATCCGAAACAAAAACATCAACCACCAACATTATCCCGCAAACTGACCTTGTCTTTTTATTTATCTCGTTGAACATTCAAACAACAACAACGCCGATGATGCGGATATTTATGTCCAATATTAACAATACAAACAGCAAATCATATAGGTCAATTACTGTGTTTAATAACTATCTACTATTAGTTACATACCTGGTATTAATCAATTTTGTCCTTCTTTAATTACATGCAAAGACACACAGGGTTTAAGATCCATGGCAGATGTTAGGATGAGATCCAAAGCACATAAATGTAAGAAGTCTATCTCTCTCTTTCTCCCTCACTCCCTCTCTCACTCTATATATATATTTCAATCTATAGTTCTCTCTTTATATATTTGTGTATGAGTTTACATATCTGATTGTTTTTGTTTTTTTTTGTTTTCGAGGGTTCAACCAAATGCAATTTTCACAACCAAACGGTTTCAGATAGAAAAAAAGACCTTCAAGGAGGAAGTTATGCAGGTATCTCCCTAACCTAATCAACTGGAAAAAAAAGTGATATAATATCTTTCTGTCTCTGTTTTATTCTGCTAATTCTGTTTCATTAAGTATACATAGGTCAATATGATATCTGTTTGAAATGTCTTAAATCAATCTTAGGTCACTTTAATAGATTTAATGATGCTACCTAGGGTTTATATTTGAAGTCAATTCGAAATGCTATAATCATATAATATATATAATATCTACATTTTCAAACATAAATATTCAGAACAATATTACTAAAAAAAAGGTACCTTCCTTGTAGAGATTAGTTCTGTTGTAATAGAATTTTCGACACTAAAATTGCAATTGTTTTTCCACTGTCTGATTGCATGTGAGACATTCACCAAGACCTGAAAAGAAAAATGACTACAATGCTTATTAGATAAACAGAATGTTTGACCAAAAAAATAAAAATAAATAGAATGTAAACTTTAATTTAGATATCTTTATATGTCATCTGGAGTTATGTTTACTGAGTTAAAATATGATTCTATAAATACATAATAGTATTTAATAGATTAGTTTGTAATGATATTTTGCATGTAGTATTTAGTATTGTCAAACATTGAGTAACCCTAAATAAAAAAACTGAACACATATAGATCTAGTTGTAAATGAATATAATGACTACTATGTAAAATAACATTCAAATTCAGATCTCAGGGGTGTTTATATCCTGGTTCACTACAATCTCATATTAATTATATATTTTGCTCTGGTGTCGAGATCTGGAGGTTGGTGAGGATTGCACATTGAAGAAGTTTATGGCAATATCTCAACCCTCATCAAGGAATCAAAACGTAAGCTCTCTCTGTCTATATATTTATTTGTCTACATCTCTAGCAACCCATTCATTTTGAAATACTTGATTGCTTTCTATTCAATAAAAAAATTGATTTGTGACAAAAAATGAACACCTAAACAAATATACTATAATGGGTTTAATCTTATATCATCTATTGATTTATTTCCTTATCTGTCTATTTCTCTTTGTGCAAGTATGATATTGAATTTGAAATTCTATAATCATATACTAATGAAAATTATCAATATTGGAATATATGTTGCAATGTATGTATGAAAGACATATTTTTAAAAGTATATAGAAATAGGTAAATAGACAGAAGCATTTTATAAATTACAGTCTTGTAAATAGAGAGGGTATTATTTAGTTTGTGCAGAATATGCTCGGAGGCGTTATTAGTTTCATCGGAAAAAAGGACTAATCTAATACCCTCTCTGAGCATATTCTGCACAAACTTTAAGGTAATCATGCATCCTCATTAAAGAAAGAAAACGGTAATATAGTGGCTAGTTGTGCAGATTCTGCATAAACTTGTAATCATGCCTCAATCTAACACACGGAAAACAGTGCAATCTATATTTCATTTCTATGAATTATGTAATATCAAAACCCTTTCTCTTTACTGTAAATCACCACAAAACCTTTCTCTTTAATGTAAATCAGCACAAACCCTTTGACAAAATCACCACAAACCCTTTCTCTTTACTGTAAATCATTTCTTCCATAACATATCCTTTTCGTTTCATTTTTTTTTTCCTTTATGAGGATGTCTGGAGGTTGGGAAGAGATATGGAAGGAGGATGTCCTCCACAGATCCAAAGTGATAAATGTAATCACGATCTCTCTCTCTCTCTCTCTCTCTCTCTCTCTCTCTCTCTCTCTCTCTCTCTCTCTCTCTCTCTCTCTCTCTCTCTCTCTCTCTCTCTCTCTCTCTCTCTCTCTCTATCTCTGTGTGTGTGTGTGTGTGTGCGTGTGTGTGTGTCTACATATCCTTTGTTTGATTTATGTCCTAGTTCATCAATCTCTAAAAAAACTGAAATAATTTATTTCATATGAGCAGATCTGAGGTTGGTGAAGAGATATGGAATGGTTGGATGTTCTGGAAAGCTCCAAAGACAATAAATGTAAGCAGAATCTCTCTCTCTCTCTCTCTCTCTCTCTCTCTCTCTCTCTCTCTCTCTCTCTCTCTCTCTCTCTCTCTCTCTCTCTCTCTCTCTCTCTCTCTCTCTCTCTAACATTGAGATAAACATGACAAATAGATATTCAATATTGCATAGAGTAGAGTGAATGAAAGGATAAAAATTAGATATTCGATGTTGCATATAGGTTCTGAATTATTACCTTGTAACTAGACCTGCACAAGTCCGGGTCCGGGCCGGGCTAAGCCTGCCCGCTCTAACCGGGCTGGGTTTTTTGTCCAGGCCCGTCCGGTCAACCGGGCCGGGTTACCCGGCGGGCTCGCCCATTTCATATTTCTGCATTTTTGTACACATTTAAAAAATATGAGTTATTACATTTTTTTAATATGGCTGATTTATGTCATTGGGTACCTGAAATCCTGAAAAATTCATAGAATCGCAACATATCTCACAAATATAGAAGCAAAATATAACAAAAGAAAAAGAAATGAATGACAGAAACCCTAATTTATCAATCGCACCATCACAAGTCCTAATCCCTCAAAAACAATCCATTTGTAACAATTCCTGTCAAAGAAACCCTAATTTAACCGGAGCACAGAGAAAGACCAAAATTGATCCAAACTAGGGTTTTAGATCACGGCAAATGCCAATCAATGAATGACAGAAACCCTAGACGGATCTAGAGTGCTACTCACCGGAAAAGCAGCGCTGGAGGCCGACTTGAAACCGATTCAGCACCGGAACACTGAAAACACATATATAATAGCCGGCGCTTTGACTTCTTGAATCAAGATTCCGGTCAGCTATCGAGCTTTCGACGAATTTTAAATCCTCGAACGCTCAACCGGTGGATTACAGTGAGAGAGGTAGCAACGGATAGAAGAATGCATTGAGATCGCGAAATCGAAGGAGCGAGAGTTGGATTTGATGCCGTCTGTGGAGCGCCGGAGAAGAGGGGGAGAGAGAAAGCTCGAGACGGGGAAGACTGGTTGCAGTGGACTCGGTCACGGTGGCTGGCTGGGTTGAAGACTGGTTGCAGTGGACTCGGTCACGGTGGCTGGCTGGGTTGAAGACTCGCGCGAACTAGGTGGACTCGGTGGCGCAACGTGATGGAGGAGGATGGAGATGGAGGAGGTCAGGACTCAGGAGGAGGATGGAGATTCGAGATGGAGACTGGAGAGAATGGAGGCAGAAATGAGGATGTAGAATGGAGGCGGAAAGGAAAAGAAGAGAGTGAAGGGAAATTAGGTTAGGGTTTTTATGGGGGTTATTTATATTTATATATAAAAATATAAATAAATATTATTTATATGAACAGTACCGGGCCTAGAGATGTGTCCGTGCCCAGCCCGGTACTGTACCGGGCTGGCCCGGCCCGATCGGGCCAATATACCTGTCCATGCCCGATTTTTATACCGGGCGGGCGGTTCGGGTTGGTCGGGCTAGCCCGGACTTATACATGTCTACTTGTAACTGAGTTATGGATTTCCTGAATAAAACTGAAACAAAGAAAATAAATATCAATTCTGTTTGAAATGTTAAATCTGAATCCCTGCAAAACAGACATTGAAGTTATGTTTGAAATGATATATGCATTACAAATGAAATAACTGAGTTCTGCTTTAGTTAAGCATTACCTCTTAAATATTTGTTTTCTATTGTAGTTAATCTTATGAAATAACTGAGAAGGTCTAGATTTATAGAGGAATATGTGAAAGAGATGTTGTCTTGTATTAGAAGTTTCGGTAGAACAAATCATGTTTATTTTGTAATTTTTGGAATGCACATATTTTTCTATATCATATCTTCATAGTAATCTTTTTAATTTTGTACATAACTATTCTGTATGGCTGATAATGATTCTATAATATATTTTGACTTTTTTGTTCAGATCTTGTAATCAGTGTTGCGGATATGTTATGATTTGCAGAATTTCTGACATTGGGAAACAAAGAAAGCACACTTTTTATGGATATGTTATGATTTGCAGAAGTTATGCAATTAGTGTGTATGCGGTTTTGTCATTTCTGTGCAGGGTTTGTGCATTGTTTTGTAATATTTGTGTTAAGAGTTTTGCTGCATTTCTGTAATGCTTATGTAATTTTTATATGCTTCTTATTTAGGTTCATGTCTTTTATGCGGTTTTATAATATCTGTGCCGGTTTTGTGTATTGTATTGTCATATTTGGGGTTGGTTTTCTGTTTTAATGTCGTGCAGGCTATGTCATAATTTTTTTCCAGTATGTTCTATGTTACTGTGAATGCAATATTTATCGTATAACAGGTTTGAAAAAGCATTTATAGCAAAAGTTTTTTTTTGTTTAATTCTCAAATATTGGATTTTATTCAATTAAAACGTAGCTCGTAATTTTATTTGCTTCTTTTTTTTGGAAAGATTAAGCATACCCAAAAAAAACGTACAAAGATATTCTCTGCAAAAATATGTCAGAATGAAAGATTTTTTTTTAAAATAACCACATTAACTGGACTGATGACACGTGTCCAAATTAAATCTGTGGTGATACGTGACAGCGACAAAGGCGGGATTAATCTCGGGGCGCGTGCTGCTCAGCCGCCATTCTGCTTTAGTTATTATATAGTAGATTCTTTTATTTTTGTGAGGTTCATTGAGGTGCTTTGCTGTGGGTGTAATCGTACCCAAGCTGATTATTACTTCGTACATAATGAATTTTTCACTTGTTTTTTCTGATAGGCAGAAAAGGTGAGTGGTTGATGCTGGCCTGAATATGTTCTTGTAGATTCATTTCTCTTGTATGCAAATTTGCTTCACATGTCTAAAATTAGGGGTAAATTGTTGAGAAAAATTTAAGATGTGTAGAGCCAATCATAACCTGCACTAAATTTGTATCAGCGTACCAAGGAATTTACTTAATGAGGTACATAGACGCAGGATGTCGTGTTGGATTTAGGTTTGAAAATGTCTGCTTGAAATTCACTCTCTAAATCATGTTCTCCACTTCTAGGGTGCTAATTGATACTTCTAGGATGTTGAATTCGCTCTTTTCGTATTGCTTTTCACATCTTATGCTTTATTTTGTCTTGCACTAGAAGCTTATGGAAACACTTGCTGTCAACTATTGCATATTATGTTGAGCTAGAATTGTGTATGGCTTTATACGTGCTGTCAGTCAGTAATGTTTTTTTTTTCTTTCTAAGGTTGATTACCAAGAAAAGCAATATGCTCAAGGCATGATTCCTAATACATACATGCGTAGGGAGGGCGCTCCAAAAGAGCGTGAACTTCTATGTGGCCGTCTCATAGATAGATCAATTAGACCATTGTTCCCTTCTGGATTTTACCATGATGTGCAGGTAAGTGTGTGATTCATGTAGTTACCTTGCACTTATTTTCTTGCATTTTATCACTGAGTTACAATGCCTTCCCGCTTAGGTAATGGCAAGTGTTCTTTCTTCCGGCGGGAATCACGATCTAGATGTAATGGCAGCTAATGCAACATCTACAGCTTTAATGTTATCAGATATACCATGGGATGGTCCTATTGGAGTTATACGCATAGGAAGGATTTGTGGACAGTTTGTAGTTAACCCCACCATGAATGAGGTGATTATGTTTACAGTTTTACAAGTGTTTCTTGTTGAAACAGGAGAATCGATCTGTGAAATAGAAAAGAGATCGATCTGTGAAATAGAAAAGAGAAACGAGAAGCATGAAAGCTTGGAGAAGAATCAACAAGAACACTCCACGATCCAGTATAGATCGTGAGCAAATCAAAACCTCAGTATAATGCTCTGTGAAACGAGAGCTAGAAGATGAACAATAGAAAATCTGTTACAACCAACTAAAAGAACACAAAAGAAGATATTTATATCTAAACCGGTGCTACTAAACCGGGTACATTTATTTATAACAAAAAGCGGAGCCATCAAATAAATGCTTGAACCAAACCAGCATTCAAACACTTATTCCCGCCTGTGATGAAGTGCAGTAGCAGATTACTTGAATTTGTGTGGTGACCAAGCTCCATGCCTGTGTGAAGCGCCAGCTCGATCACCATGAATCTCTACAGCCCCCCTCAAGTTGGAGCCAATTAAAGACCCAACTTGGAAACCAGAAAATCGTGTTGATGCTGAGGTAAAGCCTTAGTAAGCACATCGGCGAGCTGGAGATTGGAAGGAATATACGCAGTTTGGAGAAAGCCAGATTGAATGCGCCATATGACTGTCATGAAGAATGTCATTGATGTACTTACGCCGAGTCAAGAAAACACATGAATCGTCTTTGTAAAGCTCTATACCAAGGAAGTATCGAGCAAGGCCGATATCCTTAATGGTGAACTGAGCATGCAAAGCAGACTTTACTGAAGCAATCTCAACCAAATTGTTAACTGTAAGGAGTATATCATCCACATATACTAAAATGGCTGTGAAGGAACCCTTGACAACTTTGACAAAGAGGGAATAATCAGAACGAGATTGCACATAACCCAAACTGAGAAGAAAATGAGTGAGTTCCAAATTCCACTGCCGAGATGCCTGCTTAAGCCCATACAGACTTCGTTCTAATTTGCACACCTGTCCTGGAGAACCCTTGTCATAACCTTCAGGAAGTTGCATATATATTTCTTCATCGAGGTGACCATGTAGGAATGCATTATTAACATCCAATTGATGCAAATCTCAGCAGCGAGCAGTGGCAATATCAATCACCATTCGAACAGTAGGCAATTTGGCTACAGGGGAGAATGTGTGTTTGTAGTCTTTGCCTAATTTTTGGCTAAAACCTTTGACCACAAGGCGAGCCTTATACCTTTCAATCTCCCCATTAGATTGAAACTTGATTTTATACACCCACTTGGATTTAATGGCTTGTTTACCTGATGTGTCCTTGTCTCCTGTGACAAGCCGAATTGCCAAAGGTGGCGACTTGGATCTAGTCTTGGTTGGGAAGTCACGTCTGAACGTCTCAGTTGGTGAAGATGATGATGAACGCGTTGAAGAACGCGATGTTGAACGTGGTGGTGATCACGGTGGTGACGCGGTGAAAGCGATTGATGGGGCGAATGATAGCGGTGGCGGAAGCGATTGAATGGAGGGATAGATGACTTGATGGAACAAGTCGTTGGTGTCATAGCGTCGATTGCGGATGAAGGAGATGCGAAGATAGACTTTGCTTGAGAAGATCAAGCGATTGTCGTAGCGTCGGCGGCGGAGGGAATGGGGATGAGAGGAATATAGGTGACGTCCGATCAAGGGAAGGAGGAATTATCACTCGACTAAAACCTTGAACTTTAATTTGAACGTAAGAAATAACAAGAACATAGGAGGCTTTAAATAGCCAAGGTATCTCGGCCAAGACCTAATGGGCTTGGGCCGAAACGAGCCTAAGGGCTAGCCCATGCAAGCATGCAAAAGGCAGAAACCCTAAAAGATAGAATGACTGAAAGAAAACTATCTAAAACGCTATAAAAGGAAACTATGTAAAACACGCTGGAAATACCAAATATAGATAATGTCTTAAAAGAACGCGTTGAAAGCAATGAACACGAGAATCTTCAGATAGAACGCGATCATCATTGAATGAGGTTGAGCCGCTTGAAAGAGATCGCGTTGATCATTGACTCGCTTGAAGGAAGACGCGTTGGGGCACGCGATCCTTGGCCTTGTATAGATATGCTTGAAGGAGATCGCGGCCTCTGTTCCAGACGCGAGGAATATGACGAAGGACGCGGTCTTCGTACTTGGCTCTTCTGAGCTCAAGGTCATGGCTTCGTCCTCGTCTTGGGCTGTCATGGGAGGCAGGGTCACATCATTACCTGCTGGAAGTGAAGTCAATCTCCAGGTGCCGTTCTTTTCCAAAGCCTCTAATTCTTTTCCCATTGCTTCAATCCATTTAGGATTACTCTGTGCCTCAGCAAAACTATGAGGCTCTTTAACAACTAATACATTAGCTAAGGAAGCAAAGTATTCTTGTTGAGCAACATTCACTGCATAATCTTTATGCCAAATGGGTGGAGCCTTGACTCTATCAGACCTGCGGACACTAGGTGATGTAGAAGTATCAGCAGGAGGCAATGAAGAATGATGGAGAGGTGAAGAGGGAAAAGATGGAGGAAGAGGCAATTCAGAAGGTGTGGATGTAGGAGATATCTCGGGAAATGAGGAAGAACCAGCATCATCATCAAAGGACACAAGGGGCAAAGAAGGTGAAGTGACTGAATCAGTAGGAGTAAGCACAAGTGATAGAAAAGGAAAGATGTCTTCATGGAATATGACATCCTTACTAAGCATAACTGTATGAGATTGCAAGTCATAAACCTTGTAACCCTTGTGATTAGGGGGATATCCTATGACCACACATTTCCTCCCTCTGGGAAGCAGTTTGTCATGGCTCTTTGGTACAGCAAACACATAGCATAAACAACCAAAGACACGCATGTTGTCATAAGTAGGTGGCTTAGAGAACAATACCTCATAACGAGTTCTCCATCCCAGCAAAGAAACAGGTAATTTGTTAATAATGTAAGTAGCTGTCAGAACACAATCACCCCAGAACTGTCGAGGAAACCCAGCTTGAATCCTCAAAGCTTGAGCTGTGTCCAAGAAATTCCTATGCTTTCTTTCTACTAGGCCATTTTGTTGTGGTCTATATACCATAGACCTCTGATGCACAATCCCATGTTGAATAAATAACTGCTGACATTCTGCATTTACTATCTCAGTGCCATTGTCTGATCTGAAACTTTTAATTTTCACACCAAACTGCGTTTGAACATACCTAATAAACACATCCAGAGTACTCTTAACCTGCTCCTTACTAACCAGGAGATAAGTCCAGGTAGCTCTGCTATATTCATCAACTAAAGTCATAAAATACTTGGATCCATTAAGGGCAGCCACTCTATATGGCCCCCAGAGATCAACATGCACCAAAGCAAATGCACAAGAAACATGAGAACCACTAGGTGGAGAAGGCAATCGATGAAATTTAGCCAAAGAACAAATTTCACAATGAAAACCATCATGAGGTTTGCCTTTACAACCAGACATATGTGTCATCTTAGAGACTGAAACATGTCCCATTCTTTGATGAAATAAACTGAAATCACACAAATTCACATTGTTGCAATGTAATGTTTCATTGGTTTTATTGAAAGGCATTGAAACTGGTGGAGGAAGCATCTTTCCATGCTGCACTCTAACCTTGTAAAGACCTCATTTCCCTTGACCAACAACTACATATTGTTTACTCAAATGGTCCTGCAAGAGACAATATTCTTTGTAAAAATGAGCACTCAACTCTCCAGAGCTGACAAGCTTACTCACAGACAACAAGTTGTATCTGAACTCTGCAACATATAACACATCTTTCAGTAACAATGTGTCATTGAGCCTGACACCACCCACTGTATGAACTGCCTTTGATGAAGCATCAAGCAGGATGATATGAATTGGATAGCTAACTGGCCTTGGATTGATCAACACATCATAGTGTGAAGTCATGTGATCCGAAGCCCCACTATCAACTATCCAATCTTCACTAGTATGTTGAGCAGCAGAAAAAATAGAAATATTAGTACCTGAAAAATGATAATTGACATCTCCAGTGAGAGCCACAACATTCATTGCCTTTTCTGAGCGAAAAGCTTTCATAACCTCCTGACAAGCATTGGTGAGACTAGAAACAGCTTGGACAAATTGACTCTCTGTGCCCATCTTTTGCTCTAGATTACTTGTGAACTCCAGAGGTGATTCACTTCCTGCATTGCTTTCATTTTCAGCTTGTGCCGCCATTCGAAAACCTTTCTTGGCCTTCTTCCCTTTATACCAATCCGGATAGCCAATGAGCTCAAAACAATTCTCCTTAATGTGTCCTTCCTCTTTGCAATGATGACAAACTCTCTTGTCATTGTTCCGAGTTTTCCTGAACTCCCTTTTTTCACTGTCAGCAGAACTACTCCCTCCAGATCCTCCTCTATAAGAATCTGACTCCCTAGAAGTATTCCTGGTATTACTAGTTTGATTAGCCATGAAAGCCGCAGGATCAACAATAGTATTTTGAGAGACTTGCTTCTGCCTTTCAGCTTGCATCACTAGATGATAAGCCTTGTTCACATGAGGTGAAGGCTCCATAGTTAAAATCTGGCTTCTCACTGTATCATAGTCACTATTTAATCTCATCAAAAACTGCATCAACTTGTTCTTGTTATCCATCTCCAGTACTTTGGTTAGGATTCCACATTTGCAATTACTCAATCCTCCACAAGTACAGATAGGTATTCCAACAATATCATTTAGCTCATCCCAAATTTTCTTTAGCTTCACGAAATAAGAAGTCACACTTAGACTTCCCTGACTAACCTGAGAGAGCTCTTGCTAGAGTTGATAAATCAAAGGAGCACTGCTTTCCTTGTAAGGATCTCCAATTTCTTCCCAAAGCGCCTTGGCAGAATCCTGTCGAGCGAAGCTCCCTGCGATCTCCTTTGTCATGGAATTTGTGATCCAACAGCCAACCATGAAGCCACATCGCCTCCACAAAGCATAGTTCGCAGCATCGAGCGATGGCGTTGTCTCAGAACCATCGATAAAGCTAATATTCATTTTTGCAATTAAGGCATGTTCAATCTGTCGGCTCCAAATCAGGTAGTTTGTTCCATCAAACAACAAATTTGTCAAACACATTCCCGGATTATCCGAGTTATTCAGCGACAGTGGATCCATCATACTTGCTTGTCTAGCCTCCTTCTCAGTTAGATCTGGCGCCATCGCAATCTAGCAGAAAAGCTCATAGTAGAACGAATTTCAACGAAAAGCAAAGAGACGAAGCGGATCTCTACGAAATCGGAAAAGAGAGAAAACAAATCTCTTCTCACAGATCAATTAGGTTTCAATTCAGCTCTGATACCATGTTGAAACAGGAGAATCGATCTGTGAAATAGAAAAGAGAAACGAGAAGCATGAAAGCTTGTAGAAGAATCAACAAGAACACTCCACGATCCAGTATAGATCGTGAGAAAATCAAAACCTCAGTATAATGCTCTGTGAAACGAGAGCTAGAAGATGAAAAGCAGAAAATATGTTACAACCAACTAAAAGAACACAAAAGAAGATATTTATATCTAAACCGGTGCTACTAAACCGGGTACATTTATTTATAACAAAAAGCCGAGCCATCAAATAATCGCTTGAACCAAACCAACATTCAAACACTTCTTCCCGCCTGTGATGAAGTGCAGTAGCAGATTACTTGAATTTGTGTGGTGACCAAGCTCCATGCCTGTGTGAAGCGCGAGCTCGATCACCATGAATCTCTACATTTCCAAAATTTAGTACGGAAAAAATGATTATGGATCTTTGACTTAGAATTCATTCTAGATTTATGTCTCAGATGAAAACATGTTATATATTGATGTTTTTCCTGATAGATGGTTCTTACATTAATTTTTGGAATTTGCTGGCTTCAGCCTTACATTACTCTTCCAAGCTAGCTTTTCTGATAGATTAACAAGTCAAGTATACCAATTCGTGTAAGATGAAATAATTTGATTCATCCTGCAAGCAATAGCTGATAATCAAACTTGCAGCCTGATTCACTACAAGTCAATCTATATTTTAATACCTTAATCTGCTCAATATAACTTTATAGGCAATCATAATGGTTTATTTTCCATGAGGAATGTTTAAGCGAGTTCTTGTAATTAGAGATGTCAACGTATAATTGTTTTATACGATTATATGTCAGTTTTTCTAAGTTCCTTTTATAGTTTTATGGTATGTGAAGAAAGCATTTGGCATGTGCTGAAGAATAGGAAGGTAGCATTTTGATTATGAAGTGTATTGATATTTTTATGTACATCCTGGTGGGTTTAATATCACAATGATGAGAGAAGTTTTCTGTACAAAGACTACACTAAAATAGTACACTTAAACGGACCTTTATATATATATGTGTATATATATATATATATATATTCAATACCCCTCTATTTTTTTTGGTTATATATTGGCTCTTTTGCAGCTGAACTTGAGTGACCTGAATTTGGTGTATGCATGTACAAAGGATAAAACTTTGATGATAGATGTACAAGCTTGTGAGATCTCTGAGAAGGATCTTAAGGCTGGCTTAAGGCTTGCTCATCCTGAGGTATATCTAGTATTTATATATGTTTCGAATATATTGCAAATGCTAAATGATACATCGATACTCATATGCATACTTTGGGTATACAGGCAGTAAAATATCTTGAGCCTCAAGTTCGCTTGGCAGCAAAAGCTGGCAGGCGAAAGAAGGAATATAAGTTGTCAATGTTGTCGGAAACTACAACGGAAAAAATCAAGAACTTATCCAAAGCTCGTATTGAAGCTGTATTTACGGATTCTTCATATGGAAAGGTGGAATATAATGTTGTAATTATAACGAGCTTCTCTAGTTTTTGTTAAAGAATATATATTTTGGGCTTTTCTTATGATATATATTTTCTTATTGTGCGACTATTATCTAGTATTCCTGGCTCACATGCATCTGATTCATGTGTATTTTATTCCGTTATATGCAGTTTGAACGTGGTGAGGCCTTGGACAATATTACACGAGATGTGAAAAAGGCACTTGAAGGAGAGCTTTTCTCTGACTGGGTTATTTGTAGTTTTTCCCTGTTTTTAGTATTATTAGTTGTTTGAGGGAGAAATGAGCTATCTATTTTCCTGTATAGTTAAATCCACTTTGACTGATAGGTCAATTCCCATCTTTTGCTTTCTCTTTATCTCTGTACAAAAGGAGAGGAAGAAAGCAGTTTACTATACTGAGCCACTCCTGTTCTCATGCACCATCATCATAATGACAGTATATCTTATACAATACACTAGGAGTTACCTAGTATATATATATATATATATATATATATATTTGTGTGTATATATAATACGCTCTAAAGAAAATCGGTTTCTACTCCATAACAGAAGTTATAATTTATAAAGCAAGTGTCCTGATTATATCCTTTGGGAATCTCATGGACATCCATGCTCTAAATAGTTGTAAAGGGTTTGTTGAACCTTTTGTTGTGTACTAGGGCTTGGAAGATCATTCAGGAGATACGGACTTCAAAATTGCTGGTACACGGAAAGGAGTAACTGCAATTCAGTTGGATATGAAACATACTGGAATTCCATTGGATATCATCTGTGAACGCTTGGAACCGGCTTTGAAAGGCCGGCTTCAAATCCTAGACCACATGGAGCGTGAAATACGTGCTCCACATTGCTAGAATGCAATAGTTCTCAGGAAGAGAGAGAGTAACAGAATTGGTTAAAGTTTGTTATTGAATCGTTAACTAGAATTGTTACATCAGTTGAGTATTTATAGACTCACTAAAGCTCACTTATACACATACTAACATCCACCAACGCAAGTTGGTGGTGGAATCATGTTGAATCAACCCCAACTTGGACAATACAGAAGAATGAATAGAACCAGGTAAAGCCTTAGTCAACACATCTGCTACTTGCAAAGAAGTAGGGACGTGGACTAGAGAAATTAAGCCTTCTAACAACTTGGCCCTAACAAAATGACAGTCTAATTCTATATGCTTGGTCCTTTCATGGAAAACAGGATTTTTAGCAATATAGATTGCAGACTGAGAGTCACATTTAACAGGTTCATGCTGAACCTTCAGAACATCCAGTTCATGAAGAATCTTGGTAAGCCAAGCAAGTTCAGCTGTCACACGCCTCAAAGACCTGTATTCTGCTTCAGCAGAAGAGAGAGAGAGAGAGAGAGAGACACAGTCACTTGCTTCTTCGATTTCCAAGAAATGGGAGCACCACCCAAGCTGATATAGAAGCCACTGACAGACATGCGTGTTGTGGGACAAGAAGCCCAATCAAAGTCACAATGAGCTTAGAGAGTGAAGTCAGCAGAGCTTGGAAGAAGAAGTCCAAGGTTGATAGTGCCATGAAGATACTGGAGAGTGTGCAAGGCAGCATTCCAATGACTCATAGTTGGAGCTTGCATGAATTGACAGAGGTGCTGCACAGAAAATGCCAAATTTGGTCGAGTATTGACCAAAAAATTCAATTTGCCAACAAGGCGCTTGTACTGTGTAGGATCAGGTAAAGCAAGACCTGTAGTGGCAGTAAGCTTGACAGAACAGTCCAAAGGACTAGAGACTTGCCTGTATGAAGTCAGAGGAAAGTCATGTAATAATTCCTGTATAAACTTCCTCTGTGTAATAACAAGACCTTTGGGAGTATGAAGAAACTCCATGCCAAGAAAATAATTCAGTTGCCCAAGATCTTTAATACTGAAAGTATGATGACGAAAACTCTTTACTGAATCAATAGCTTAAGCATCATTGCCCATAATAAGAATATCATCAACATAGATGACTAGAAAGATGACAGTAGAAACACTCTTCTTAAAGAAAAGTGAATAATCATTGAGAGACTGAGTGAAACCTTGAGAGAGAAGAGCATCAGAGAGTTTAGTGTACCATTGCCGTGAGGCCTGTTTCAAACCATACAAGGACTTGTTCAAACGACAAATATGCTTAGGATAAAGGTGAGCAAGACCCAAAGGAACCTTCATATAAACCTCAGTGTCAATATATCCATGAAGGAAAGCATTGTTAATATCCAATTGAGACATTAGCCAACCTTTCTTAATAGCTGTGGCAATAAGAGCCCGGATAGTAGTCATCTTGACCACATGGGAGAAGGTTTCAGTGTAGTCAATGCCAGCTTTCTATGTGCAGCCTTTAATAACAAGGCGAGTCTTGTTCCTTTCAAGAGTACCATCTGCCTTAAACTTCAATTTGTAAACCCATTTAGAACTAATGGGCCTCTTACCCTTAGGTAAGTCCACGATATCCCAAGTATTGTTCTTATGCAAAGCAGAGAGCTCAAGATCCATTGCCTTAATCCAATCAGGTGATTGAACAACTTCCTCATATGAACAAGGCTCAGTGGAATGATGGAGAGAAGTGAGAAGTGAGAAGTTGTTGAGTAGAAAAAGAAAGAGCATGAAAAGATACAGCTTTAGTAGGAAAATGACTGAAGTTAGAAGAAACATAGTTGCAAAAATAATATTGCAAGTAAGATGGAGGATTGGAGACTCGAGATGATCTCCTTAATGGTGGAGAAACATAGGCAGGAACATGTGAAGATGATAAAGGTGTAGAAGATCGAGGAAGAGAAGAACTAGCAATGGGAGAGCTAGCAGGAGAGACAGGAGTAGGTGATTCAGTAGAAACTGAAGGGTATGATATAGGGGTATGGTCTGTAATAGGAGGAGGTAAAGTAGAAGAGACAATAGACATGGATATAGAGGTAAATGGGTAGATATGTTCATGAAATGTCACATCACGAGATAAAAATACTTTATGTGTTTGAAGATTTAAGAGTTTATAACCCTTGGTCCCATATGGATAGCCTAAGAAAACACAAGAGATGGCCCTAGGCATGAGCTTATCTCGGCCAGGTTTAAGTGTAGAAGCATAGGCAAGACAACCAAAATTATGCAGGTTGTGGTAATGAGGAGCATGACCATGAAGTCTCTCATAAGGAGAAATGCCATTAAGAACAAAAGATGGTTACCTGTTGATAAGGTAAGTAGCAGTCAATAAGCAATGTCCCTAGTACTCAATAGGAACTTTAGACTGAAATAACAAAGCTCGAGTTGTTTCAAGTAAATGCTTGTGTTTTCTTTCTACCACACCATTCTATTGGGGAGTGTGCACACAAGAAGTTTGATGTTGAATTCCCATAGAAGAAAAGAACTGAATACCCTGATGACTCATCCCTAATTCAAGAGCATTGTCAGACCTCACAATCTTGACTTTGTTACCAAACTGTATTTGAACCAGCTGAATAAATTACTGTAGTAAAGAGAAAGCAGTTCCTTTTGTCTTCATAAGATGAGTCCAGGTAATGCGTGTAAAATCATCAACAATAGTGAGTAAGTATTTATGACCATGATGAGTAGAAGTTTTAAAAGGCCCCCAGGTGTCAACATGCAGAAGTTCAAAAGCATATGAGGTAGATATACTACTGTGAGGGAAAGTGATGTGACCTTGTCCGGGGAAAGACCACGATTCGCTGTCACGGGATCGATTGAATGCGTAGTAGGGCGTTCAACTCGTCGGAAGGGATGAAGTGGGAGTTCGGTTGGACTGTGGGCTGTTCGGATGGACTGGGGCTGTTCGGATCTGTAGTGGACAATGGATGCGTGATGATGAGCGGCGGTAGGAATGGTAGGGACGGTGGAGATGATGATCGGCAG
This sequence comes from Rheum nobile, assembly GCA_027886185.1. NCBI lineage: Eukaryota > Viridiplantae > Streptophyta > Magnoliopsida > Caryophyllales > Polygonaceae > Rheum > Rheum nobile. The sequence goes on from WOAB01000135.1 coordinate 1,756,334, forward strand.
TGGCGGAGAGTGACCGGCGGTGACAATGGTGGTGAAAGATGGTGATCGGTGGCTGCGGAATATGGTGATTGGTGGCTTCGGAAGATGGTGATTGGTGGAGGCCGTGAGAAACTATGGAGGGAATTAGGGTTTGTGTTGGTGGGGAGGCAAGAACTAGGGTTAGTTCTTGTCTCGGGAAATACGGATAGTAACTGGATAGTTGGAACCGAATTAACGCGCCAGGATAATTCAACTAGAAACGCGTTAATTTGTGTGACGTCAGGGCCCGGGTTTGCAGGAGATTACTCGACTGGAAAACAAGCTCTATTTCGACGTAATTAGAAAGTAAGACAAAAGAGAGTATTTATACTAGAGAGGTGACCTAATGGGCCGGACTCTCTAGTTACTAATTCTAGCGGCCCATTTAACATAAACGGAAACCACCCAGAAATAGCAGCTACTGAAAATAGAAATAATGTGTGAAAATGTACTACACAAGTAACGTATCAATCTGGCTCGATGTCGCTGTGGAGGAGTCAGTCACGGCTATACTGACGAGACACAGAAGCTCGGGCGCTGTAGTGATCTGGCCGTGACTGGCTACAAGTCTGGTCACCAAAGATTGTGTCGCGGCTTGGACACGCTTCGCTCTGGACCGGGTGATCTGGCCTGTAGGTGGGAGTCGCATGGCGTCTTCCTCCTCTGTAGCCGACATAGGGGACTGGGTCACATCACCCTCCCCCACTTGAGTGTGAAGCGTCCCCGCTTCACCCTCATCGAACTCGGGCTCAACATACGGTGTTAAGTCAGCGACGTTGAACGTCGGATGCACCCCATACTTCTCCGGGAGCTCGAGCTGGTAGGCGTTGTCGCCAATGGCCTTGACGACTCTGAATGGACCATCACCCCGTTGGTCGAGCTTAGACTTGCGGACGGACGGGAATCGCTCCTTCCGCAAGTGAAGCCAAACCAAGTCGCCCGGGGCGAAGATCACTCGTCGCATGCCCTTGTTCTTCTGGGCTGAGTATTGTAGTGCACGTCACTCCAGCTGTGCGCGAGTCCTCTTGTGCAACTCCTGAATGTGCTCAGCCAATTTGCCAGCAGCAATGTTCTCCTGGGCCTGCAGCGGGTATGGCGTCATGTCCAGCGGTGTCAGCGGGTTCCTTCCATAAACGACCTCGAAAGGAGTCAGCTTCGTCGCCGAGTGCCTGGACCTGTTATAGGAAAACTCAACTGTAGCAAGTAAGTCCTCCCACCTCCGTGGGTTGGCCTTGAGAACCGTCCGAAGGAGGGCTCCCAATGTACGGTTGGTCACCTCCGTTTGACCATCCGTCTGTGGGTGATAGCTAGTAGAAAATAGGAGTTTTGTGCCTAGCTTACCCCACAAGGTTCTCCAGAAATGGCCCACAAATTTGGTATCCCGATCACTAACAATAGTTTTAGGGATACTGTGCAAGCGCACCACATGCTCAAAAAACAAGCCAGCGATGTCCGTAGCATTGTTGGTGTTCTTGCACACAATGAAGTGTGCCATCTTGGAGAACCGGTCGACAACAACAAAGATACAATCCCTACCACGCCGAGACATAGGCAACCCAGTGATAAAATCCATGGAAAGATCTTCCCAAGGGGCTGCAGGGATGGGTAGAGGCGTGTAGAGACCATGTCGACTAGAGCGTGCCTTAGCCTTTTGGCATGTCACACAACTCTGGCAATACTTGGTAACACTTTGGGCCATCTTTGGCCAAAAAAAGTGTTCCCGAAGTACTGCCAGTGTCTTAGACACCCCAAAATACCCACGGCTGTCATGTGCTTCCTGCAGTAACAAGTGCCTGACAGAAGACGTGGGAATACAAAGTTTCCCAGCCTTGTACAGATACCCGTCATCCAGGAAATACGTGTCATGCTCTCTGCTGAGTTTACATTGCTCAAAGATGTTTTTAAAGAAAACATCATCAGCATACAAATCCTTGAGCAATGCAAAACCCAATAAACGAGACTGGAGATGAGTGATAAGCACGTACCTGCGAGAAAGGGCATCGGCAACCACATTCTCCTTACCTTTCTTGTATGATCAGGTACGGAAATGTCTCCATGAACTCGACCCACCTAGCATGTCTGCGGTTGAGGGTCGTCTGGCTCTTCAGATAGGCCAGGGCAGCATGATCCGAATGAATCACAAACTCACTCGGCCAGAGTTATTGCTGCCAAGTCTTGAGCACCCGGATCAGCGCGTACAACTCCTTGTCATACGTCGGGTAGTTTAGCTGAGCCCCCGATAGCTTCTCCAAAAAATAGGCGATAGGACGCCTTTCCTGCAGCAGAACACCGCCAATGCCGTAGTCGGAAGCGTCACACTCCACCTCGAACCGACGAGTGAAGTCAGGCAACTGCAATAAGGGTGCCCGACACAGTGATTCCTTCAGGGCGACAAAAGCAGCATCATGTCGCGGAAGCCAGGTGATGGAAGCCGCTTTCTTGGTCAACTCGTGCAGAGGGGCGGCTATGGTGCTGAAGTCGCGAACGAACCTCCTGTAGAAGCCGGCCAGCCCTAAGAACGAGCGAACCTGAGTGGGGGTAGTCAGAGTAGGCCACTCCTTGATGGCGCGTATCTTGTCTTCATCCACACGTAAGCCATCCCTGGAAACAATGAAACCAAGAAAGTTTGTGGATTCAGAGCAAAAAACGCACTTACCTTTGTTGACATACAAGCTCTCCGTCCTCAAGCAGTCTAGCACCTGTCTAAGATGGTCAATATGCGCAGACAAACTACTAGAATAGACAAGTATATCATCAAAGTAAACGACTATAAACTTCCCTAGGAAAGACCAAAGCACATGGTTCATGAGGCGCATGAATGTCGATGGCGCATTGGTCAATCCAAATGGCATAACTAACCACTCGTAGAGACCGTACTTGGTCTTAAATGCCTTCTTCCATTCATCGCCCTCCTTCATACGAATCTGGTGGTAGCCACTCCGAAGATCAATCTTGGAGAACAAGGTGGCACCATGCAGCTCGTCCAGCATATCATCGAGGCGCGGAATGGGATGGCGGTACTTGATGGTGATCTGGTTGATGGCGCGGCAGTCCACACACATCCTCCAAGTCCCATCCTTCTTTGGCACCAGAATCACAGGAACGGCGCAGGGACTCAAGCTTTCCCGCACCACACCCTTGGCCAATAGATCGTGGACCTGTCGTTGCAACTCCTTTGTTTCCTCAGGAGATGCTCTGTAGGCTGCGCGGTTCGGCAAAGAAGCGCCTGGAATGAAATCTATCTGGTGCTCAATACCATACACAGGGGGAAGACCTGGTGGAAGCTCGTCAGGCATGATATCCTCAAATTCCTGCAACACAGACAAAATTGCAGGCGGGAGTGCGAGCTCGGTCGTAGTAATGGCACAAAGGCGAGGAATAAGAAGGAAACAAGCAGACTTGCCTTGAAGTGCCGGTGCGAGGTCCCTGGTTTTCGCCAAAAGAACCCTGGGTTCACAGGTGCCCCGCAAGGTAGATGCACGAGCCGGTGATGAAGAAGGTAAGCCATCCGAACCTGTAGAGGGTAAACGCAAAGTAATGCCAGGTGTCGAACGCTTACTCGAAGATGCAGAAGATTGCCCAGAAGAGGCAGACGGAGACGGTGGAGGCGCGTGAGCTGACGCGGCCGACTTTGGTTCTGTGGCAGCTGACTGTTCGGCTGCCTCAATCGCCTTCTGGCGCTGTCGCTCTGCCTGGTCCTGTAAAATTTCCTGTGGACTCATTGGTAAGAGAGTCACTCGCCTCCCGTGGTAATTGAACATGTAAGTGTTCAAGTACCCATCGTGAAGCACGCGACGATCATATAACCATGGACGACCCAAAAGCAGGTGGGTAGCGTCCATGGCGGTAATATCACAAAGCACAGTATCGCTATAAGGACCAATGGAAAATGAAATAAGACACTTCTGTGATACTGTATTACCTGAACCGTCTGAAATCCACTGCAGACCATAGGGAGTGGGGTGAGGAGTCGTCGGAAGGTTGAAGTGGCGGACAACCTTCTCATTGATTAAGTTGCAGCAAGAGCCCCCATCAATGATCACGCTCAGCGAAGCATTCTGAAGTTTGGCGCGAGCATGAAACAAATTTTCCCTCTGCATTGCCAGGTCACCCTCCTTGACGCTCAGAACGCGTCTGGTGACCAAGGCGAAGTGGTAAGTGTGGTCGTCATGGTGGTCAGAAGTGTTGACCACACAGCCCTCAGCATCGGCTGTATACACAGCTGCAGGTTCCGTTTCGATGACGTCTTCCTCCTCGTCGTCGTAACTCTCATAGCCTGCAGATTGGGTGGAGAAGAGGACCTTCTTCGCATTGGGACAATTCGTCTGGAAATGTCCTCGTCCTCCACACCGGTAACATTCCACATCGCGGGCTCGGTCAGTGCGAGCGGGCTCTATGGATGGCGGTTGCGGGCGCCGAAAAGGAACAGTCTGAGCTGCTCTCGACGGTGCGGCAACAGATGCAGTACCTGTGTTCCGATGATCCTGTCTAAGCACACTAGAAATAGCAGAAGGGTCAGTGCCGGAAACCGAAGGAAAGGGTCTAGAACCATACCTGGAAGATGGCGCGGCATGCCAAGGTTTCTGCCTCTGGCGCTGGTGCTGAAGGTAGAGCTTTTGCGCAGTATGTACAACATTGTTGAGGTCCCGAATGGGCAGGACGTCAACCTGATCCTGGATAGGCTGGTTCAACCCAGTGATAAATCTTGTCTTCAAAGTGCCTGGAGCAACACTAGCGCCAGCCTTGAAGTACATGTCCTCCAAGCGGGCGAAAAACTCCTGAGGGGAATCCGTACCCTGTCGCGCATGAGCGATCTCGGTCCGCATCTGCTCCTTGTACGTGGAAGGCACATACTTCTGAGTCATGATGTACACGAGCTGATGCCACTCAGTAATGGGTGCCCAACCCATCCGGTAATGCTGCTGCGTAACTCGTTGCCACCATGTCTGTGCAGCTCCCTCAAAATGTAGAGTCACGAGATCCACCTTCTCGTACTCAGGGATAGTCAAATGACGCAGGACGTGCTCGGTGTTCTGCAACCACTCAAGAAAGACCGAAGGATCATATAAGCCATAAAAGTTTTTGATTTTTACCTTCACATCTCGGCGTTGGATAGGTGGTTGTGCCTGGCGGTCCTGAAACCGAGCAGCAGGGTCCGCCACGGGCTCGAAGTGACGAGCGCCATACTGTGGTGGAAAGCGAGGTGGTTGTCGGGGTTGCTGTCGGCCGGGGGGTGGGCGCAGAGGCTGGTGAGCCTGCTGGCGGCGTCCGGGCTGGACAACGTGCCAATAGGCCTCTTGATTCTGAGGCAGCAAGGGAGGTGGCACATAACTGGTATGTTGGTGCTGAAGCTCAGGTGGATCCTGGAGAGGCGGATGAAAGCCGTCGGCATATCCGAATTGGCCCTCATCCTCCTCAAGGTCGTACTCATCAAACATATCCTCTTCATCAGAATAAAGAGGAGTGCGGGCACTCTGGTGGTCCTGGTAAGCATCAATATCAAACGGCACAGAAGTGGTTTTCCATGGACGCTGACGTTGTCGCTGCTGCAGATGGGAACCCGACGGCTGGTAATGCTGGCGACCAATTGTAGGCGGTAAGGTCGGTGATCGGCCTTGCTGAAGGCGACCACTGGAATGGACCTGGTCGTCCTCATATTCCTCTTGGGGACCCGCCTCAGTGGGGTCCGTAGCTGTAGGGGTCTCTTCCTGGATCACGACTTGCGTAGACCTTCGTTGTCGGCGACGTATCGGATCTACAATGCTCTCTCGTTGCGACGTCAATTCTTTCAGTTGGCCTGCATCCGAGGTGGAGGGAAGCATCACAGCTTTGCCCTTTGCCTTTTCCAGGGCTAGGGCTCCGAGGGCATCGGCCTGTTGTTGATCTGGAGCAGAAGCAAGCGTAGTGACCGGGGCCGGTTGTTGGCGAGCAACGATGATGTCATACTTCTGTTGAAGGTCAGCGAACTGCGCATCCCGTGCTTTTTCTCTAGCAAGGACCTCGCGGAGCATTTGTTCTGCAGCAGTTTCTGCGCCTATCTCGCGGGTGATATCTTCTTCAGACATGATACCTGACAGTAAAAAATGGCAAACCACAGAATCAAAGTGAACAACAACAGCAATAGAAACAACAAACAGCGAAGCAGAACCAAACTCAACAAACAATCACTCGGGTATCTAATCTGGCTGGCCGTGTGGGTGGTTACGAGCAGGCTTAAGGCAACTCACACAACAATCAACAAAATCAAGGCAATTGCTCAGCAAAGAAAATGTCGAAAGCAGATATGCAATGATATAAGAACAGAAGTAAGCACAACACAGTCAACCAAGATATGCAACCCAGACAGTGAGAGAGATACAGAAGATGGTAAATGAATCACTGCGAAAGCGGGGTTGAAGGTGCCAGAATCAAGACCGGGTTCTCCCTTCGTGCTGCGGAGAGACGCACTTGCCTTATTTTGACTTCTGTGGTCTCGAATTTTATTTTATTTTTATTTATTTTTTTTGTATGCAGCGAACAGCTGCTGTTAAATTTTTTTTTTTTTTCAAATCTGTAAACAGCTACAGTGCAATAAAACGCTCCAGAACTTCAGCAGAAGCACACAAACGCGCAGAAAACGCACAGAACCCCCAGAAATTCAGCAAACGCACATGAAAAAACAGAATTCTGGGCGCAGAAATTCAGCAAACGCACAGAAACGCAGCACAAAAATAAATAAATAAATGCAGTGATTCAAGTGGGAGAAGAAGGGGATTGCGAAGATGTAGATTTGTGGCGCAATCAAGGCAAACAAAGTCGCAGACGAACTATCTAAGCCTATATGCAAGCAAATCTTCAATCAACACAATCAAAAACCAAGCAAAAACCAGAAAATTGCAGAAAAATCGTGTGAATGGGTCGGTTTTGCAAGACGACGGAGTCTAGGGTTTTTTTTTTTGGTTTTTTTTTTGTTCGTATTTTGGCCTTTTGAGGGGTCAAACGATGTCCGTTTTGGGCGAATTTTATATGCCCGGACTCGTCTCGAGATGCTCTACAGGAATATGGAAGAAATTTGTAGAAACGAAGAAAAAAAAATTACGAAATCTGGCAGAACAGTTCGACGGATTTTTTTTTTGATATGCAGGAATGGATTTGGGGAAGCGAATGAGTGATTTGAATGAAGAGTTGGAACGACTTACGCGATTCGAAGGCTCTGATGCCAGTTGATGTGACCTTGTCCGGGGAAAGACCACGATTCGCTGTCACGGGATCGATTGAATGCGTAGTAGGGCGTTCAACTCGTCGGAAGGGATGAAGTGGGAGTTCGGTTGGACTGTGGGCTGTTCGGATGGACTGGGGCTATTCGGATCTGCAGTGGACAGTGGATGCGTGATGATGAGCGGCGGCAGGAATGGTGGGGACGGTGGAGATGATGATCGGCGGTGGCGGAGAGTGACCGGCGGTGACAATGGTGGTGAAAGATGGTGATCGGTGGCTGCGGAATATGGTGATTGGTGGCTTCGGAAGATGGTGATTGGTGGAGGCCGTGAGAAACTATGGAGGGAATTAGGGTTTGTGTTGGTGGGGAGGCAAGAACTAGGGTTAGTTCTTGTCTTGGGAAATACGGATAGTAACTGGATAGTTGGAACCGAATTAACGCGCCAGGATAATTCAACTAGAAACGCATTAATTTGTGTGACGTCAGGGCCCGGGTTTGCAGGAGATTACTCGACTGGAAAACAAGCTCTATTTCGACGTAATTAGAAAGTAAGACAAAAGAGAGTATTTATACTAGAGAGGTGACCTAATGGGCCGGACTCTCTAGTTACTAATTCTAGCGGCCCATTTAACATAAACGGAAACCACCCAGAAATAGCACCTACTGAAAATAGAAATAATGTCTGAAAATGTACTACACAAGTAACGTATCAATCTGGCTCGATGTCGCTGTGGAGGAGTCAATCACGGCTATACTGACGAGACACAGAAGCTCGGGCGCTGTAGTGATCTGGCCGTGACTGGCTACAAGTCTGGTCACCAAAGATTGTGTCGCGGCTTGGACACGCTTCGCTCTGGACCGGGTGATCGGGCCTGTAGGTGGGAGTCGCATGGCGTCTTCCTCCTCTGTAGCCGACATAGGGGACTGGGTCACATCAGAAAGACTTCCTCTGTAACCTTGCCTTAGCACATATTTCACATGAAGCAATTACATCAGAATTGCAAGCAAAAAGGACAATGGTTTTGAGCTTATTAAAGGGTAAATGACCCAATCTATTATGCCAAAGTAACAAGTCTTTAGACTTAGTAAAACAAGCAGAAGAATCAACATGTTTAGCAACAATGAGTGTCTCAGGAAACACATAAAGCTTGTTGTGAACTTTACCAAGCAGCGAAGGAATCCTCAAGGTTGGACCCTGCAACCAACATGAAGAGGAATCAAATGAGGCAACATAATTCAGTTGAGAAGCAAGCCGGCTGACTGACAACAAACTGAACTTGAACTGTGGAACATAAAGAACATCATGCAGAACAATATCATCTGTAATCTTGACAGAGCCGGACAACTTCACATCAAGAACAAGGCCATTGGGCATAGAAATATGGATAGGAGATGACAGAGGTTGTAGCTCAGAAAATAGACTCATATTGAAAGTCATATGATCACTGGCGCCAGTATCAATAATCCAAGCAGAGTTGGAAAATAAAGACCGTGAAGAATTAAGAGAAGTATAGATAGAGCCAATACCAGCAAGATGAGCCATAGATGGAGAAGTGTTGACAGAGGTCTTCTGAATTAATGTCATTAATTGAGCATACTGATCAGGAGTAAAAGTTGGAGAGCCAGAAGATGGAGCTGGAGAATCTGATTCAATATCGGCAACAGAATGTGCCTGAGATGATCTTGGAGTCTTAGGGAAGCCATGGATCTTGAAACAACGGTCAATAGAGTGACCTGATCGTTTGCAATGAGTACAAAAATATGTTTTCTTCCCTTTAACATTGGAAGAACCAGTAGAAGGTTTCTCAGAGGAAACACCAGAGGAGCCAGGAGAATGTGTTTGAACATTCAAAGAAGAAGAATCAACAAGAAGACGAGATGCAGAGTGAATCTCGTTTTGTCTTTCATGCTGCAAAAGGATCGAATATGCCTGATGAATGGACGGAGATGGATCCAACATAAGAAGATTACCTCGAACAGTCGAGAAGGCATCGCTGAGTCCCATAAGAAATTGGAGAAGGCGTTGTTCATCACGATCCTGGCGATAAGCATCAGCGAGACCACAAGAACACGCGAGAAAATTACGCATAGAATCATCTTTTTCCCAAAGGCTCTTAATGCGATTGAAATATTCAGCAATATTATCGGCCGATTGAGTGATATTGCAGATCTGTTTAGCTACAGCATATTTTTGCGCATTGTTGACCTGTGAATAGAGAGTATTAACATCGAGCCAGATCTGGCGAGCATCACCGGATAGAAGAAAGGTGTTGCTGATCTCAGGGATCATGGAATTGAGAAGCCAGGCGATGATCATGTTGTTGACGTGTTCCCATTGGCGATAAGTCGGAGAAGTCCGATCAGGACGCGTAATTTCACCATCGATAAACGCCATCTTGTTCTTGGCGGACATAGCAATCGTTCATGGATTGTCGCCAAGCAAAAAATCCAGTGCCATTGAACAACTTGTTCATAAGAACGAGACCTGGTCCATTAGACGATTGAAGAAAGAGCGGATCGTTCGAGTCACCAAGCAGATTCATCCACGGATTCTGGTTAGGGAGAGGAGGAAATTCCTCTGTAAAAGTACGATTGGGAGTGCGATTGAGAGGAGGAGCAGAATTTGGAGTGCGATTCGCCATGAAAGAAAGCGATCGAACAAAGAATCAAGCGGAAAAAGAGATCGAATAACAAGAATCGATCGAAGCGGATCGAAATGCTGATACCATGCTAGAATGCAATAGTTCTCAGGAAGAGAGAGAGTAACAGAATTGGTTAAAGTTTGTTATTGAATCGTTAACTAGAATTGTTACATCAGTTGAGTATTTATAGACTCACTAAAGCTCACTTATACACATACTAACACACATGTTCAAGATAATCGATTTTCCTCTCGATTGGGTAGGATGTTTCTTTTTTTGTCACTCGGTCATTTTTATAGAGTCATACTAGGCGCACCCCCAAAATTACTGTGTGCACCTCTTAATCTCGGAAATACCCTTCTCTCTTCAAATTGGATTTTCATTTGCTATAACAATAACACGGCAAATAGCTAGCTCACTCGTGGTCTAGTCCCCTGGGGAAATGTTTGACAAATTAAAGCCTTCAAGCACGAGTTGCCTTTCTCCATTTTACTCTTACTGATGGTGGATGTTGAATTTTTTAAAATTCGTCTTGGAATTTATGGTTGCACTTTGTTATGATTTATATATTTATTTATTATTTTTGGGTATTTTTTAGGTCTTCGATTTTGATGTTGAACAATGAGTATTTTTCTATATTTTGAATCTCGAATATGGGTACAAAGCAAAACATTATAGAGTGAAGAAGCTAGAGAGCATAAACAAGGATGAGATTTCCAAAGAAAAGTATATGAATGTATTGTTTGTAAATTTAATCCAATGGATAAATCAGTAAAAGTGTGTGAAATTTGGGGTGCGCGAAGTAATTCTAGGGGTGTGTGAAGACTATCATTTTTTATATACATGCTTCCATGACTGTATAATGTACTAACCATGGTGAATGTGTTTCACAGCTACCTTGAAGTTCTGCAATGATTCCATCCGTCGTTTGATTGGACCTATGGGTGCAATAAAGAGAAAGATCGAGGAAGAAACAGGTCAGTAACATGGACATGCATGGTTTTTAGTTTCCTTCGCAGATTACCTTTTAGTATTGATACTTCGTTATTCTGTGGTTGGATATCGTGCCAGTATCCCTTTGTTGTTGTGTGGTTCATAGTCATTCACTCTTGATGATTCATATAAGTGTCACAAAACATGTCGTCCTTATGTAGCAAAGCTTTTCATGGACTTGCCAACTAACCTCTAGTTAGTGACTAGTTAAAGTTATAGCATTTTTTCTCTTCACGTAAGAGGATGCCTTTCTCTTCACTTAGGAGGATGCCTTGCCTCTTAAGTGTTGGCTTTTAGTATGTTGATCTGCTCATCGATCTGCTCTCAGTTTGTTGAAAACATCCTGTGCAGATTGTAAAGGAACACAAGATTTAGAGATGTCGGTATTCCATGTTGCTGGTGGTTTATTTGGATAATATATGAATGCATGTTTATTTGACACTATGAATGAATGGTTTTCTTATATGATACTCGTCCGTTCACTAAAGATGGTCATTTTAGACATTAACACAACTATTAAAGAGTTGTAATAATAATTAAACTACAACCCTATTAAAATATTCTTAAATTTAAAATTAGTTAACAACTCACCTTATTTGTAGCCGATGAATAAACAAAATTTGCATGTAAAGAATTAAAAAATACAATTTTCAATAACAAATTTGGTAACTCAATAATAAATTATACTATTAATAATCTTGTACTATCATAATTCTAACCTTTAAATAATTTTGTCCTGTCATAATTCTAGCCTTTTAAATAATCTTGTACTGTCACAATTCTTCGTTCTTCATTAAATGTGTACATGTCTTGCAATATGTTCTAGCTGTATCTTTCTAATTTCTTTAGGTCAACGTATTGATTTCTTCCTCAGATTGATTTCATTAGTGGTCGTGAGATTGAAGTTGGGGGGATTTTCAAAGGCATTGTTACATCGATAAAAGAATATGGTGCCTTTGTTGAGTTCAATGGTGGCAAGCATGGGCTATTGCATACAGGGGCGGACGCATGTGGGACGCAGGTGTAGCCACCACTGGATTTTTTTATTATTATTTATACGGGATTTCTTTCTGCTTACGGAGTGACGAGCGGTGGTACGGTCTGCGGTGCCCATCGGTGGGAGAAACAAGGTTTTCGTGGTGCCCAACGGTGGGAGCAACAAGGTTTGCTGTTGGGAGGACCGATGCCCAGCGGTCCTGAGTGCTACTGCGGTTTGCGGTGCCCAGCGGTGGGAGGAACAAGGTTTGATGGCGGTGGTGCTACTGCGCGGTTGTAACTTGCCGAGTTGTTGGTGCAATGCCCAGCGATGGTGCAGTGGTGTGATTGTCGTGACTGCCACTGGTGTCTATTGGGAGGACCGGTGCCCAACGGTGGTGCGGTGCCCATCTTGTTGAGTTGATGGGGGTCACGAGGGTGATATCTAGATGGTGGAGTCGTGCCGTGGAGGATTAAGGTGAATATGTTTTAAGTTTTTAATAATTTCACTGTAATACCTATTGGAATTGTTGGTTGGCTCAAGTTAGAGATCTGACAAATGTGTGAGCTAGTTTTTTTAAAGTCTAATTTGTGAGGTAATAATAGATGTTTAGCAGTTTAGGCTTCAGCAATGAAGTAAGATAGTTTAATTTCTGCTTAATTTCAATTTCAATTTGAGATGAGTTTTTTTAACGGTCTGATTAGGCAGATTAGCATTGCAAGAAATCCTCTTAAGCTTATTTTGTTTGATTGTTTGCTTGTATTGCTATATGTTAATGTAATTTATAATTTGATTATTTTAGAAAATGAAGAGATTTTTTCCAAGTATTGGTGGTTCAGAAAATGAAAGAGATTTTTTTCAAGTATTGTATTGTTATATGTTAATGTAATTTAATTGATTTTAGCAAAGTAGGATTTTAGCCCCCACTGGACTAAAATCCTGCGTCCGCCCCTGATTGCATATTTATGAGCTGTCACATGAGCCGGTAATTGCTCTTCCTAGATCTTCATTGTCCGATATCATACTACTCAAGCCTTTTTACCCTCCTTGGGAGCAAATTGAGTTGAAAAATGAATACAGTTACATATGCCTAACTGATCACATTGTTTATTCATCATAGCACCAGTTTTTTACCTTGGTATGTTTGTGACAAACATGACTTGTTATTTGCTGTATCAGGTGTTGAGAGTTTCAGATGTGGTGTCTGTTGGGCAGCAACTTAATTTGAAGTGCATTGATCGAGATATTCTGGGTAACATAAAATTATCCCTCAAAGCCACTTTACCATGCCCGGAATCTGGATCTCTTCCTTCTAAGAAATAAGAATGCTAGTGCTACGAATATGAAGCCTAGCTTGGGAAAATGATAACAGCTACTCCAGGGAATTAATGCTTGATCTGGAAGATGGACTCAAGGGAATGATTCTGTTTGAGGTATGTTGTCTGTAGGATCGCACGTGTTAGAAATCAAAGGGAACTGAGAGTTCAGTTCCTTAGCAGCGGAATATGTAATAGCACGGAATCAAGACTAGTTCCTCAGAGTGAGAACCTTTGATAACCAACTAGTTATCCAGAATAAAACTCACTACCTCTCTTTCAAGAGGATTTGAAAGTCTACTTCTTTATTAATGCTTCGATTACAATCAACTAGGATATAACACACAGATTAAAGACTTAAGACATACTTAAGACTCTCTACCTAGTTCGACCTAATCAAGCACACAACAAGCAAGTGACTTACGCAGTTCTTCTCACAAGAACAAGCTCTGTTTTCTTCTCCGTAAGCAATGAGTGAATACGTGAGTGGTGAGAGAGTTTTGATTACTCTATTTATGCAACTCAACCGTGTAGAATCAGTATCTACAGCTGGTTGATTTGCACAAATAAAATATTCAAAAAGAAATCGGAAAGATAACATTTGTTACCAAATATTATCTTCCACGATTTTACACCTTTTGTTTCCATACAAGATATACATAGAATCTCCTAAACAATATGGAAACGGGATAATCTTTATCTTCTCTCTCTAAGTAAAGATCTACTCTAAACAGATCGCCGTCGCTCTTCATATCTTGTTTCAAGCTATTGCTGCGTCAGCGTTCTTCAGTTCCTGTGCCAGTTCCCAATTCTGGCGTCTTGGTCTCTGTCTTGTATTTCTGATTCCTGAGTTCCTTGTTTATCTACACATATGGAAATATTAATAGCAAATTGTTTGTCATCGTCAAAACTAGAAAAAATGAGGAAGGGAACCAGAGTTCCCAAAAGTTCACTTTCTAACAATTTCTCCTTTTTTGATGATGACAAACAAGTAGAACCTGACATATCTAAAAATTAGGCATGAATGATATATGAGGAAAACAAGTAAAGCTAGACGTAGAATAATCATTAGTGAATTACATATTCCCCCTTAACAAAAAAAACCTAGTTCCTTAATTCCCCCTTAAGGAAACAACTAGTTCAGAGTTCCTTTCATCCTATTTGTTCCAGATTGCAGAGTTCATTCCCCCTTTGGACATCATAAAAAAGAAGCAGTTAAATGAAGAGTAGAGAGAATTTAGAGTGATAAATAGACTAATGCTGAACTCTAGAGAAATGGCACCGTAATATGAATTGAAAGCAGATCTTAACGACGCAAGAAACACAGGAATTTCATTAAATACAAAAGGAGCACAAATAACATATGACAAAATAAAACACTCAGAGACACATAAAAGAGGATCAAGATGACAGATAACATATGACAAAATAAAACACTCAGAGACACATAAAAGAGGATCAAGATGTGGAAGTGAGATCCTAGGGAACTAAGGTTCCATGTCTACTGAGTATGGAACTGAACAACTACGCCACAACTACTGCTTGGCTTTCGCTTTGTCCTCAGCGAGCTTCCTGTTCACCATCTTGGCGATTTCCTCCACAAGAGCAGCAGATGTCTTCCACAACTCCACCACCGTCTCATTGGTAAAGTTTCTACGCTTTTCAAGAACAGTGGCCACCTTGTCAAAGCCTTCAACCAGGGCAACCTCAATACGCCCCATACCCTCCAGAATCACATGTGTGTCAGGAACTAGACGGGGCTCAAATGGACCTGGCTGGGTTTCCTCCTTGTCTTTCTCCACATCAGATTCTTCATCCATATGAGCCTTATGTAGAAGTCGCCTAACTGTGGTCATAGTTAGGAGTCGAGAAAACTGAGTTTCCTCAACCCCAGATGGATAAAGGCCAAGCCGACACAGGAGTTTCTTAACCACATGGGGATAGGGAAGAGCATGAGTGGCATGGCCCTTACAGTATTGCATATGGCCAAGGGTGATGCGGGGGAGATCTATGGGAACTCCCAGAATAAGCTTTTCCATCAACACAGCATCACTGACTAACAAAGTCTCTCTCTTCTCTTAGCGGGGGACGATGTTTTTGATGGGGAAGGTGTGGAGGATCTTCTTGTCCAGACTAAGAAATTTTGTGTGCAGGGGGCCCTTAGAGGGAGGGGAACCATCGAACACAGTCTTCAAAATGGTTGCTTGCGCTTGGAGGGCCAGTTCATATTCACAATCACACCGAAATCTTCACCAATGGAGACCTCCAAGACAGATCCAACAACAGCAGCCGAGAGCGAGATTAAGTTACCTCCCTAGGTGAGAATGGCATCATTGGCAGGCTTGTCGTCCTAGGCTGGGACAAACTCCATGTTTTGATAAAAGAGGCGGACAAGATCTTCATTGACCGCAAATGGCTCCACAATCATCTTGTCCCACCCTTGGAGTTGGAGCATAGAGTAGGCAGAGGAGATAAGATCATCATCGGCGGAACTCCAGAATTCTTGGCCAATGATCAGAGGTTCCAGGATGCGACGTGAGACGAGAGTTGGTGCCACCACGAAGGGAACTGATGAGGGGGATGAAGCAGGCTTGGATTAGGGAGCAGTTCCACGTTGATGGGTGCAACCTCCTAGGAAGGAGATGAGTGGTAGGAACCATCCTTAGTCGGTGTGGGTGAGTGGTGCTTTGAAGGGGTATGCTCCGATGAGGCGGACTGAGAGGGTTGCTCCTCTTGGACAGGTGGCGGAACTGATATTGCGGGTTCCTCCACTGTCGTTGGCGCTAATAATGAGGCCTTTGCCGGGGAGGGCACCTGTGAGGAGGAGGTGGTAGCCTTCTGCTTTCTGTATGCCTCCAACATGGCAAGTTCATCAGCGGGAAGATTCTTCAGATCAGAATCCATGAGATCAAGTGGAAAGTTTAGAGTTTTGGGAGTTTGAGAGCACGACAGATGTTTTGAGAGAGGCAAAGAGAGTTAGAGAGCGGTGCCGATTTAGAATTGTACTCAATGCCTTTTTTAATCTCTTAGCAAAATTCTATCCAAAAATAGTTGTTGCTGAATCGCTTCAAATAAGGGAACTAAAATTTTCCTTCAAACGGCCACAATATCCTCAGCATTTAAGGGAACACATAACTCTCCTCAGAAAATTTTCTCCAAAACTATCACATCAATCGGATCCAAAATACTCAGAATTTGTAGGGAATCAAACGGCTACAACCGCAATTACTGTCCTCGGGAAACGGTCACAAACAGAGGAGACATTTGAATTTCAGTCATTGAATAGCAATTCCCAGTTCCTTTCCTCAGTGTTTGACGTGGAACCGGATAGATATGGGTATATTTTATGTAGGGAACCAAACAACACTCAAAACAAAGTACATACCCATATCAAGAAAAATCAGGTTGGCAATTTTGACATCACAAAGATAATTTCCAATTGTGGTCTAAAGAAAGATCATAAGGAATTATGCAATGCAATCAGGCTTAGGATGGTTTTGTAGTCAATTATCATTTCGGCTTATGATGATGGATAGATGAGATCAAACTGACTACTATGAGGCCAACAAAGAGATGTAATCTAGATTAAATCATATCATAAAATAATGAGATCATGCAAGAGTGTTAAGAACATGCTTTAGAACAAATATTACAGGACATGCGAGGGCAGCACAAGATCAAATATCAACAATATTGTCAATGAAATCATAGAAAAGATCAAATCTAGGCAAAGCAAGGGAACTAGTAAAATCAATTGGACTAGTAAAAGCAACTGAAACTACTAGTTTATGGAAATCATTCCTAGAAGTAACCTAAAGGACTCATAAGGTTCTCGATTTAATGCTTTGGTGAATATATCGGCAATTTGATCTTCAGTCCTTTAATGTTCTAGCAGTATGTTCCCTTTTTCAACATGATCACGCATGAAATGATGCCTAATATCTATATGCTTGGTCCTAGTGTGATGCACAAGATTCTTGGAGATGTTGATTGCACTAGTGTTATCACAAAGAATATTTAG
This sequence comes from Rheum nobile, assembly GCA_027886185.1. NCBI lineage: Eukaryota > Viridiplantae > Streptophyta > Magnoliopsida > Caryophyllales > Polygonaceae > Rheum > Rheum nobile. The sequence goes on from WOAB01000135.1 coordinate 1,773,498, forward strand.
AGGACCAAAAGACATACCAAAGTCTGCAAGTTGTTGTTTGAGCCAGAGGAGTTGGGAACAACAGGCGGCAACAACAATGTACTCGGCTTCGGTGGTTGATAGAGCCACAAAATTCTGTTTCTTCGAGCCCCAAGAGACTAAGCATGGACCAAAGAACTGGGCCATTCCAAACGTGCTCTATCGATCAACCAAGTAGCCTGCATAGTCAGCATTTGTATATCTGATAGGTGCCATTTCATGCACCTTTACTAGCAACTATTAACATTATTTGGAGGAGTTTATGATAAGATTTGAGGCTAAGTCTGTAATCCAGAAGATGTGGGGAGAATTGAAGATATCCAGGGATTTACAGCTTAGATGGAGATGATGAAGATGGATAAGGATCTGCTGGAGATTAATTGGAGAAGACTACCAACACTTGGTAGTAATGAAGAGCTGAAGAGAGGACTGGGCGAGTGTCACCGCCCCGCGCCAGAGCCACCGCGACCCGGCGGTGGATCTCAGAGAAGGAACTGATGCCCCGCGGTGGATCTCACCGCCTCGCGGTAGGCACGTCACGCCTCGCGGCCAGCAGAACACATTATTTCCTTTTATGCATTTTCGGACTTTCTTATTTCTAGTATTTTATTTCCCTTGCTATTTTAATTAGGTTAAACTTATTTCCTAAGCATATTTAAGACCTCTTTCTAGGTTAAGAGGCAAAGAACTTTTTGACACTTTTACTTTCATCATTATCGTTGTTTTTCTCATTAGGGTTTCATTTTTACATCTGAATGGAGCACTAATTTCCCCTTTTTTTACTAGACGTTTGAAGCAATACAGTTGAATTGTTTGTGAGATTTCTATCCCTTGTTCCTATTCTTATATGTGTTGGTTTGATTCTCTTGGTTATATTGAATATTGATTCATTGTTATTCTTCATAGCCTGATCAACTAGGTTGAATACTATTTATCCATTGCTAGGGTTTGCATATAGTGGAATACGAGTGCATATCTAGTAGCAAACATATTTGTTGCATATAGTGGAATACGAGTGCGCAATTGTGAGTGAGAATCATTTGCATGTTAAGTAGTAAGGTTTTCTTCTATTTGCATGTATCCTATATCCTTGTGTGCATTGCTATTGCTTTATTAGTGGTAAGGTTTTCTTCCATTGATATTATAGTAAGTACTATCAACAACTGTCTGAATTGGTAGTTAATCAAGATCAGGATGGAAACAACTATAAGAATAGATAAAGAACTTGGATTTAATAGATTTCGGTGATCAAATTATATCTCTGTATTGTGGATCTCGTTCTAGTGGAACTTCTTCCCCAATCATATTCTCAAGTCAACTAAACCTGTTCACTTTTCTCTGTTTGATAACCCCCCCTTCCTTGTTACTTGTTAATCATAATTGCATACTTTATCAGATCTTCCATGTGGGTTCGACCCTTACTTGCTTACTATACATCTGTTTAGTAGGTTGTTAGGACTTTTACTTTGACTAGGCCATTCAACGATATTTGCATTGCATATTTTAGCCACGTCAAATTTGGCGCCGTTGCCGGGGAAGTTTTGTAACATCCCCAAATTTTAACCCATTTGGAAATGTATTATCGCCAATGACCTCGGTTTCCATACCGAAGCCACCCCAGGCTTTACCATTGAAACACAAATCCTAAAGAACAATTATGATACAAAATCATCATAATTTTCATTGAAACCATAAGTTCCGGAATTACATCCCAATTCCGAAAAGGATTAAACTCAGAATAATTGAAATACAGCGGAAGTCTTTCAAAATCTTACAAAAGGGTCTTGATCACAATGATCATCTCCCAAGGATCTCAACCTGATTAAAATCATTAAAACATCCAAAAACCACCGTTGTCTTCATAGTCGTTCTAGCCTTTGTTTCTCGGATTCTTATATGATGTGTCGAATCGAACGGATGACACCAGCCAACCATACAGAGAACAATTACGGTTGGTTAGTCTAATGAAAGACTACGCAAGGGTACAAAGCAGAGTGGTTCAAAGTAGTCGTATTAGGTTAGACTCATCGTTTCTCGAATGAAAACCGATGACGATAGTCAACCACCATACTCCTACTGGAATATATCAAGCAGCATGATCAAGAGAAGATTCTGAAAGACCGAGTCTTATAGCAATCAACCCAAAAGAAGACTCCAATGAATTGAGTCTTATCGGAAAGCATGACAAATGTCTGGAACATTATAATTTCACACATGTGTTTAAAACGACTTGATGTTTCGGTTCACGACCAACCTCATCGCACAATGCGAATCCAGATTGGAAAGAGAACTTTACTCTGATCAAAGTCAAGATGAGCTTTCCTAGCTGCACTACACTTAGCTGCACTACTCGCCCAAGGTATATTAATCATGTGCTACGACGGCACTTATCTTATTTAATTCCAAAACGCGCATCACGTTATAGGCTTTTAAATATATGTATCGCCATGAGGGACATTTATTGAATATATGTTTCGCCATGAGGGACATATAGAACATATGTTTCGCCATGAGGGACATACTCCTGAATGGGACGAATCCCAAGATTTGTAGCATCAGTTAAGTGCCACCATCTCTATACCCGAGTATAGAGATCGGTCATGACCCACCAAATGGTTTTTGGGTTTATCACCCTTTGCACCATTAATCATTATTAAGAAACGACTGGACCTCGAATAGTCCATCGCTCCTACGAATACTCGTGCTAACTAAACAGTTCAACACAGTAATAATTATATCAAAGCCCTCCAGGCTAATATCATAAATATATATCTATAATAGAGTTGTTCTAGCAGATATACAACCTATTATAATATCATATTTTAATCCATATTATTTATCAAAACTATTCCCAACAAAACAGTAAATCATTCCAAATTAATTAACAATCAAACCATTGATAATTAATGGAAATATGGAATGATGAGCAAGAGTGAACCGCCACTTGCCTGGAGTAGATTCGATGATGAATCTAGACGAGACGACTACTGATGATATCATTTCCGAGGATATGGCCTAAGCTTCAGATAGCTCCAACAGATTACGAGTCCACACACGATCCAGCACATGACATATTAATTAATCTCAATTAATTTGTCTGGACGAACTTAAGGAATTAAATTCAATAAATTCTTATGATTTTAAATCATAAGAATATTGATTGAATTTTCCTAAAGACAGATACAGATAAAAGGAAATCGAAATTATACCGCTCGATCGATCTCTGGTTAAAATTGGACTGGATGCCTAATTGGGCTAACTCGGCCCAACAACAACTAAACAAAGGAGGGGGGCCCCAATTGTCTTCAACCTCCGAATTGAAACAACAATAACAGAGGGGAGCTCGGCCTCAATAACACGATCGGCAGGGGTTGCTTCGCTGGTGCTTCCGCCGCCTCGTCGCCGGGAGGGAAGCCACCGCAGCAACAGCGGCACGCACAACGGCTCGCCGGGGTTGTCTTCACTAGGATGGAGCGCTCGTCGCCGGGAGATAGCGGCGGAAGCACCAGGCTAATATCATAAATATATATCTATAATAGCGTTGTTCTAGCATATATACAACCTATTATAATATCATATTTTAATCCATATTATTTATCAAAACTGTTCCCAATAAAACAATAAATCATTCCAAATTAATTAACAATCAAACCATTGATAATTAATGGAAATATGGAATGATGAGCAAGAGCGAGCCACCACTTGCCTGGAGTAGATTCGGCGATGAATCTAGACGAGACGACTACTGATGATATCCTTTCCGAGGATATGGCCTAAGCTTTAGATAGCTTGATAGGGGTTGTCGTCGTCACACCTAAACAAATAAAATCCTAACAAACCTAAACAAGTAGTAGAGGCAAGCAAGGGTCGAATCCACAGGGAGAAAGTGATCTATCTATGTGTTCGTAAGCATGCAAAGTAACAAAGGGAGGTTTTAGTTATCCAACATAGAGTAACAAAGATGCAAGCTTTAGAGAAAGAATAAGAACAATGGGTGGAAGTATTCCACCAGACAAATATCCACACTGCAAAGGAAACAGGTTGATCACTGAAATCTATTAAATCCAAGTTCTTTTCACAATCTTATAGTTGTTCCCATCCTGATCTTAAGTACTACTGATTGTCACAGTTGTCAATAGACTTATTACTATGCCAATGGTAAAATACACCAGTTACGCCTGTCACGCGGTACCAGACCGGGGTACATTACCACCAACAAAGCAATAGCAATGCACACAAGGATATAGGATACATACAAGTAGAAAGACGTACAAGTACTCACTCCCTTACTTAACATGCAACTGATTCTCACTTACAATTGTACGCTCGGAACCCCTATACGCACAATTGTGTTTGCCACTAGATATGCACTCGGAACCCCTATATGCAATCCTAGCACTATGATAGATGTCGATAAGCCTAGTTAGCAACTCTAGATAAACCAACATAAATCAATAGACAATATAACCAAGAGAATCAAACCAACACTTATAAGATATAGAACAAGGAATAGAAATCTCACAACCAATCCATTGCAATGCTTCAATTGTCTAGCGAAATAAAGATATTTAGTTCTCCATGGGTTGGAAACCCTGGAGGTGGAAAAGAAACGAACTTCAAACTGAAATCTAATCTCATTCTGGCTAGAGGCTGTGGAAATTAGGTTAAATAGAGTTAACCTAAAGCCCAAGATCACAAACCCCAATTACAAGAAAATAAAATAATAATAGAGTAATAGTAAAATAAACAATCCAAATTTGGGAATTAATCCCGTAATTCACGTGCAAGCAGCTGCTTCCTCGCAAGCCATCTTCATCAACAGATCGGCCCAATTCATCCAAACAGCGGGCGCCGCAGCATCTCCTTCATGGGCTTCTCTTCACTTTGGGCCTAATTCATCTTCACGGCCCAATATCAGCCTTCCAATTCCAGCAATCACCACGCGGCGTCCTCTTAATTAATTGCTTCAATTCACGTGGTTGGACGCGGGGCGCCAGCTTTATCTGAGACCCACCGCCGGGTCGCGGTGGCTTCTGGCGCGGGGCGGTGACTTTTCAGCTTTTGCGACACTTTAGTAAAAATGCCATAACTTTTGATTCTCAACTCGGATTGCGCTCATATTTTGAGGACTTGCAGTAGACTTCAAGATCTAACTCCTCGAAATGGAATCACTTCATTTGGACGTCTGAGTAGAGAGAACGAACCATTTGAATTCAGCACATTGTTCTTCTACTCTTCAATACACTTCAAACCTCTATAAATCTCATGATTTCTTCACTTCTCCACTCTAACTCCATAATCCACGATTGTGCTCTAAATCCAACCAAATGACGCCTCAAACCTGGTAATAACCCTTAGATATGTGCTACAAAATAGCACTTATCAAATCCCCCATGCTTAAATCTTGCTCGTCCTCGAGTAAGCTAAAGTAAACCTACTCCTTCAATCAATCCCCAAGGTTTCAGGAAGCATAGAAAACTCAACCTCCAAGAATCATACCAAACAATAAACTCCAAGCAGCCATACAAATAAGCTCAGCACAACACAACACAACACAACATAACTCAATAAATCTCAACACCCCACACAACCAAGCTAAAAGGAAAGCAGAGTACTTCCCCCAAGCTTATCCCAAACACCATAGAGTGAAAAAAATCTAATCCTATCTCCCATCTATCTTCTTATCTCTCCAGAGTGACCTACCCGAATCCTCCTTATAACTCCTCTTCTTATGACGCCTCGCCAAGAATAATGAGAAATCCTAAAATCACTCTTCTTCTTTTTCGCTCATTTTGCCAAGACGCCCTTTCGGGTTTTCACCTAGCCACTCATTTCATTTTCCAATAGATGTACTCACATATAAACTCACGTCACTCTTGACCAATTATTACCCCAGCCTAATGCTGGTCCAAGCCACCTGCTTATTACCTAGGCCGCCCTTTCGGGTTTTCGACCTATCTCAGGATTTCTAATGTATGCCTTTTTTCAATTTTTGGCTTTTTCTCTTTATATTCATTTTTTTCCTCAGCGACGTAGCAAGTATAGAACTCTCCCCCAAGCTTAAACATTGCATTGTCCTCAATGTAATGAAAGACAAAAGAATAGAAGCATAGGGAAAAGCAAAAAATAACTCACATCGTCGCCAAGCTGCTTGGACACTTCCTTTTTTGCTGGCGGTCTTCTCAATAAAGCCCAGGTCTCTGGTGTTGGGCGGGTGTCTTCATCAACTCTATAATCTTCTCCTACCGTGCAACCAAAAGGAACCACTTTGGTGAATAGTGATAAAATAATGATAGTAGGGTTACACGGTCTTCTAGGAACACATGGTGGAGCCCAGATATAATCATGGTGGGGGCTCTAGCGTTCCTCCTCCTCAGATGTCGAATGTAGGGCCATCATCGTTGCCAAATAATGTGTGGGGCTAAGGTTTCCTCCTTCACAACATGATGCGCACCATCTCCATGGGGAACTCTGGACAGCTGGCCTTCGGTACCTTTTTTTTTCCAGAGAGGGAGAATATACCAGCAATCCACCGCGGGGCGGCGAGGGTCGCCGTGGGGCGGTGGGATGGCTGAGAACACCATCTCTCTCCATTTACTTTCGTACCTGAAATGTTAGTAACAGGTGAACGAAACAAAGCAAAAACACACTAAAGAAAATGCAAAAATAAAGAATGAAAAGCAAAGAAAAGAAAAACATACCTCGGGTTGCCTCCCGAACAGCGCCTTAGTTATTGTCATGGCATGACATCCTGCTCATTCTCCTCAACTCGGGTTGCTCATAGCAACCAAACTCCTGGGGCCTGGATCAGGGGGATGCCTCTTTGTATGCTCTCTATTGAGCCTTTCCCCCAATCTTGTGCAATTGTTGATGGCTGGATCACTCGTCGTATCCATGAATGCACTTGCCATCTTGAAAAATTGTCTACCCAACATCTCAGGGGCTGCATGTATGTCCTGCCCCGTATCCAGCATGTAAGAATTCACCACTTGAGTCAAGTTCTCCTTTTTGTGCTTCCCCTTCGGCTTCTTCTTGATTATGCCCAGCACCTTTAATATTTCCTTGCAGCGAGGGGTGCTATCCGCCAGATGGACCAAAGGGGTGGTTGCCTTGCAGCCGCTGAAGGTGTCAAATAAGCTTTTGTCGCTCTCCACCTTTTGGGTGTCTTTCAGAGCCTCAGGGAATGGTATAGCGGGCTGCAATGCAACGAGCGGGAAGGAATTAAGACGCAAAAACTCATCATAGGCAGCCTCCAAAGGATCGGGGACTGCCGGGGCGATTGTCTTTGGAGTATTTTCGCGAACATGGCACTTCTCCTCATCGTCGCTCCAATCCTCCTCAAATCTCAAAAAGTACTCTTCCTCAGTCAGCACCGGATGTTCAACCCCGTAAGTGTCTACCCAAACCTCACCAGCATATCTAAAATTTTGGACACCGGGCCACGGCGAGATCGCACTAGGAGGTACTTCGTCCACCGCGGGGCGGTAGTCATTGCCGCGGGGCGGTGAGATCGCGGCGGAGATACTGAGGCACGTCGCCGGGTCGCGGTCATTCTCGCCGCGGGGCGGTGAGATAACTGGGATCTCACGCCGGGTCGCGGTGAGAGGTGACGCGGGGCGGTGGGCGATGTTCTCCATCTCACGGTCGCTCTCTTTTTCAGCTGACTTCGACTCAATCAACGCTTGACTCAGTTGGTTAACTTGGCTTTGGAGATTAGAAATCGCCTCTTGCTGTTGGTAGTCATTCTGAGCCATGGTTATTTGCAGTGTGGACACGTTCTGGGCCATGGTTGTTTTCATTGAGGACACGGTATGGGCCATGGTTGTTTGCATTGATGACACGGTCTGGGCCATGGTTGTTTGCATTGATGACACGGTCTGGGCCATGGTTGTCATACTTTGAATCAGAGCGCTGAGCACATCGGCATTGGGTGCATGTGAGAACTGTGGTTGATTTCCATACGGAGTTGGGTTATGGTTCTCCCTCCACCCTGAGTTGTAGGTATCCGGATAGTGCTCCTGCCTCGGTCCCTGCGAGTTCACACCTCGACGTGCATTTACTGCTGCTCTGAATGCAAGAAGTCCTGGACAATCGTCAGTGGTGTGCAGCGTATCGCGACAGATTCTGCAGGCGCTAGGAGTTGGGTAGTGTCCCCTCTCTGGCGAGAATGAGCAGGGGCCTGGTCTTTCGTGCGGTTCTCCCCCGAACTCCATATCTGTATCAAAAGCAAAAGAGAAAAACAAAAATTAGTAGCACGGGTGTGGACCGTAAGATAGGTCCACACCAAAGTAACACACACAAACAAACACACAGAAAAATCAAATCTTGCCTCCCCGGCAACGGCGCCAATTTGATAGGGGTTGTCGTCGTGACACCTAAACAAATAAAATCCTAACAAACCTAAACAAGTAGTAGAGGCAAGCAAGGGTCGAATCCACAGGGAGGAAGTGATCTATCTATGTGTTCGTAAGCATGCAAAGTAACAAAGGGGGGTTTTAGTTATCCAACATAGAGTAACAAAGATGCAAGCTTTAGAGAAAGAATAAGAACAATGGGTGGAAGTATTCCACCAGACAAATATCCACACTGCAAAGGAAACAGGTTGATCACTGAAATCTATTAAATCCAAGTTTTTTTCACAATCTTATAGTTGTTCCCATCCTGATCTTAAGTACTACTGATTCTCACAGTTGTCAATAGACTTATTACTATGCCAATGGTAAAATACACCAGTCACGCCTGTCACGCGGTACCAGACCGGGATACATTACCACCAACAAAGCAATAGCAATGCACACAAGAATATAGGATACATGCAAGTAGAAAGACGTACAAGTACTCACTCCCCTACTTAACATGCAGCTGATTCTCACTCACAATTGTACGCTCGGAACCCCTATACGCACAATTGTGTTTGCCACTAGATATGCACTCAGAACCCCTATATGCAATCCTAGCACTATGATAGATGTCGATAAGCCTAGTTAGCAACTCTAGATAAACCAACATAAATCAATAGACAATATAACCAAGAGAATCAAACCAACACTTATAAGATATAGAACACGGAATAGAAATCTCACAACCAATCCATTGCAATGCTTCAATTGTCTAGCGAAATAAAGGTGTTTAGTTCTCCATGGGTTGGAAACCCTGGAGGTGGAAAAGAAACGAACTTCAAACTGAAATCTAATCTCATTCTGGCTGGAGGCTGTGGGAATTAGGTTAAATAGAGTTAACCTAAAGCCCAAGATCACAAACCCCAATTACAAGGAAATAAAATAATAATAGAGTAATAGTAAAATAAACAATCCAAATTTGGGAATTAATGCCGTAATTCACGTGCAAGCAGCTGCTTCCTCGCAAGCCATCTTCATCAACAGCTCGGCCCAACTCATCCAAACAGCGGGCGCCGCAGCATCTCCTTCATGGCCCAATATCATCCAAATTTGGGCCTAATTCATCCAAATTTGGGCCTAATTCATCTTCACGGCCCAATATCAGCCTTCCAATTCCAGCAATCACCACGCGGCGTCCTCTTAATTAATTGCTTCAATTCACGTGGTTGGACGCGGGGCGCCAGCTTTATCTGAGACCCACCGCCGGGTCGCGGTGGCTTCTGGCGCGGGGCGGTGACTTTTCAGCTTCTGCGACACTTTAGTAAAAACGCCATAACTTTTGATTTCCAACTCTGATTGCGCTCATATTTTGAGGACTTGCAGTAGACTTCAAGATCTAACTCCTCGAATTGGAATCACTTCATTTGGACGTCTGAGTAGAGAGAACGAACCATTTTAATTCAACACATTATTCTTCTACTCTTCAATACACTTCAAACCTCTATAAATCCCATGATTTCTTCACTTCTCCACTCTAACTCCATAATCCATGATTGTGCTCTAAATCTAACCAAATGGTGCCTCAAACTTGATAATAACCCTTAGATATGTGCTACAAAATAGCACTTATCATAGCTCCAACAGATTACGAGTCCACACGCGATCCAACACATGACATATTAATTAATCTCAATTAATTTGTCTGGATAAACTTAAGGAATTAAATTCAATAAACTCTTATGATTTTAAATCATAAGAATATTGATTGAATTTTCCTAAAGACAGATACGGATAAAAGGAAATCGAAATTATACCGCTCAATCGATCTCTGGTTAAAATTGGACTGGATGCCTAATTGGGCTAACTCGGCCCAACAACAACTAAACAAAGGAGGGGGGCCCCACTTGTCTTCAACCTCCGAATTGAAACAACAATAACATAGGGGAGCTCGGCCTCAACAACACGATCGGCAGGGGTTGCTTCGCTGGTGCTTCCGCCGCCTCGTCGCTGGGAGGGAAGCCACCGCAGCAACAGCGGCACGCACAACGGCTCGCCGGGGTTGTCTTCGCTGGGATGGAGCGCTCGTCGCTGGGAGATAGCGGCGGCGGCAGTGGCTCCGACCTCCAGCGGCAGCTCTCAGTTCTGGACAATAGCAGCGATGTGCCACACCTCGCACCAGCAGCTCGTGGCGACAACAGAACGCAGCCACAGTGGCTTGGCTCACATAGCTCATGAACAGTGGCTCCGTATTGGGTCATCGGCGGGAGAGACACCGGGGAGAGCAGCCGAGACGATAAAAGAACAGAGGAAGACGAGTCAGTTGATGAGGTGCCCGGTTTCCTTCTGATCCAGCTTTATTTGAAGCCCCAGGGAAGAAGACGTGTAACATCCCGGACTATCCAACTCAAGAGATGCACAGGGGACACGTACACGGGAGAGGCGAGCTACGTGCAAATTTTATGCCGCACAGGGGGACACGTATGCGGGAGAGGCGAGCTACGTGCAAATTTTATGGCCACACAATTTGTGGGGAAAATTTGGTATGGGTTTTAAACCCCGGAAATTATATGTTTAATTGTATCCAAACAAATATTCTAAGTCCCGAAAATACATCGAATGTATTTTATACAACTCAGGGAATTATTTCGGAGATCATGGATGTTACGGAAAATCCGAACTCCACTGAAAGCGAAATAATTAATTTGAACGAAGGTTGGGAAAATTACCCAAATATCCTTACGAAAATTAAGGGGTATTACAAGTTTTTTGTTTTGTTGTGTATTTTTGTGATTGATTTTGGTGGAGACCTATCTTATGGTCCACACTCGTAGTACTGACTCTCCTCTAGTTGCTTTTGATCCAGAAATCGACAAATCGTTCCGTGCGAACCTACGCGATCAAGGAGAAGAAGAAGAAGAGGTTGAAACAGTTGAGCCAGTTGACATCCCTCCTGCTGCAATGGCCGAAACTCTTAGAGAGCTTACTGAGCCGAATATTAGGGCCGAAACTCTTAGAGAGCTTACTTGACGAAGGGGTGAACTTTGAGCTGAAATCTGGAGTTGTTGCTTATCTCCCGAAATTCCATGGTTTGAGTGGAGAGGACCCAATATCTCATCTGGGTAAATTCCACAATGTCTGCATGACTATGAAGCCAAGGAATGTGACGGAGGATCAAATCAAGATGAGAGCCTTTGGTTTTTCTTTGCTAGACTCTACTAGCGACTGGTATTATCACTTGCCGCTAGGGACCATAGATTCCTAGACTAAACTGCACAAGGCGTTTCTTGACAAGTACTTCCCAACAAAGAAGGTGAATGCTTTGAAAAAGGCAATTGCTAACATTGAGCAGGGTGCTGATGAGACGCTATATGACTATCTTGAGCGGTACAAGAGGCTTTGCTCTAGTTGTCCGTTCCACGGATACGCCAAACAGGATCTTGTTCTCTACTTACACAATGGTCTGCTAGATCAAGAGAGAAGGATGGTTGACGCTACATGTGGTGGGAGCATTCTTAATCTGACACCGGACGCAGCCATGGCAAGATTTCAGGAGATGAGTGAGAGTACCAGGAGCTTTGGTAGGACGTATCAGAGAAAAATAGTCAATGTTGTGACTCCTGCAGGATCTAGTCCTGTGCTGAATGAGTTAGCTGAGTTGAAGGAGATTGTGAAGAGAATGGCGAACCAAAACACTCCTCAACAAGTCAAAGCATGTGGGATTTGCTATGATCAATTCCACCCTTCTGATGCTTGTCCTCAGCTACAGGAAGAAGGTACTGCTGAAGTGAATGTTGTAGGAGGTTATGGACCCCCTAGACCGCGTTTTGATGCACAACCCAACTATAATCCGAGAGGGCGAGACCACCCAGGTTTCAGATGGAGCGACCCACAAGGTGGTCAACAGCCCGTACAACAGCAATACCAGTAGAGAGTCCCATACCAACAGAGGCCCCAAGGCCAAAACTCTGGTGCTACTACTGAAGAGATGCTCAAAACCTTGACTCAACACTTCGCCACTCATGTGCAGACTACTGAATCAAGCATAAAGAATATGGAGAGACAGATTGGCCAATTGGCTGATGTTGTGACAAAGATTGACCAGAGAACATCAAATTCCTTGCCGTCTCAGACTACAGTGAATCCGAGGGAAAATGTGAGTGTCATCACCCTCAGAAGTGGTAAGCAACTGGTCGTTCCTCCTATTGCTGAAGAGGAGTGCGAAATTGAGATGGAGAATATCGGTGACCGCCCCACGGTGGACCCCACCGCGACCCGGCGGCGAATTGGGTCTGAGACCAGTAAAGAAGAGTGCCAGTCACCGCCCCGCGGCGACACTCACCGTGACCCGGCGGTGAGTCCCAGTAATCCCTCCTCACATTTGATGCCCTGCGGCGATGACCACCGCCCCGCGGTGAGACGACCGCGACCCGGCGTCCAACATCCCAACTCCGCTGAAGAGGTCTGTGTTCATAATTATGTTCGTCCGGTTTTTTCCCCTCTCGGTTCTGAGAAGCCACCAGCACCTTTTCCCGAGGCGCTAAAGGCTAGAAGGGTCGCCGATGACAATGATCTTTTCGAGACGTTCCGAAACTGTGAGGTGAACACCCCCCTTCTCAAGCTTATTAAGGTTGTTCCTCGATATGCCATGTTTTTGAAGGAGCTGTGCACCGTTAAAAGGACACAAAAGCTGAAGGTCCAGAAGAAGGTTCCGGTTAGTGAACATGTCTCGACAGTATTTCAAAGGCGTATGCTTGAGAAGTGCAAGGATCCAGGTACGTTCACTATCCCTATTGCTATAGGTGAGCATCGATTTGAGAAAGCCTTGCTAGACTTGGGTGCCTCTATTAATGTTTTGCCTTATTCATTGATTGAGGATTTAGGAGTAGGACCTTTGTATGATACAAATATTGTGATTCAACTTGCTGATGGTTCTTGTGTGCCTCCTAAGGGTGTTGTGGAAGATATTCTTGTTAAAATTGGCCCCTTAATTTTCCCTGCCGATTTCTTTGTTATGGATATGGACTATGATGAGCAGGTTGCTCCTGTTATGTTAGGACGACCTTTTATGAAAACATCCATGACGAAGATTGATGTGGATAGTGGAACTTTGACTATGGAATTCGATGGAATAATTTTTTAGCATAATATTCATAAGATCAACTCCATCGAATTGCCGTCCCTTTGCTGCATTAGTGATATTGATGATCCTATTCAGGAAAATGTTAAGACTAGTGTAGTGGAGACCATAGTTGTATACTCTGTTGTTGCTGAGCCTTTTGATTTGCCTGAGTATGATGTCTTATTTGATGACATAGGAGATCCTATTCCCTCTAATTTGGGCACTTGCCCCCCTGCACTAACCACACAAGGCTGTAAGCCTTCATCTAGTGTCGTGCAGCGTGATCAGGTTGAGCCATATCGGCCCCCACATCGCTCTAAGTATGGGGGAGATGCTCCAAAGGCAGCAATCATGGAGTCATTGGCTCCATGATTGCTGCCTTTGGAGCATCTCCCCCATACTTAGAGCGATGTGGGGGCCGATATGGCTCAACCTGATCACGCTGCACGACACTAGATGAAGGCTTACATTAAGGAAAACTACATCGGGTTGCCAATGACTCCATGATTGCTGCCTTTGGAGCATCTCCCCCATACTTAGAGCGATGTGGGGGCCGATATGGCTCAACCTGATCACGATGCACGACACTAGATGAAGGCTTACAACCTTGTGTGGTTAGTACAGGGGGGCAAGTGCCCAAATTAGAGGGAATAAGATCTCCTATGTCATCAAATAAGACATCATACTCAGGCAAATCAAAAGGTTCAGCAACAGCAGAGTATACAACTATGGTCTCCACTACACTAGTCTTAATATTTTCCTGAATAGGATCATCAATATCACTAATGCAGCAAAGGGACGGCAATTCGATTGAGTTAACTCTTCCTTTGGAGATGCTCCAAAGGAAGAGTTAAGTAAGAGGATTCCGAAAGGATCCTATTCTAGGTGGTGATTGATCTGAAGTACGTCGAGCCAACGACGTTAACTAAGGCGTTGTCCCGGAGGCAACCCGGGGTAGTTTTCCTTAATTTTTCTTTTCTCTTAGATTAATTTCGTAGTTTCGTTTGCTTTGTTTCGTTCGCCTGTCACTAACATTTCAGGTACGAAAGTAAATGGAGAAGAGACGTGTTTTCCCAGCTTGTTCACCGCCCCGCGGCGACGTCCACCGCCCCGCGGCGACTGTCTGGTATACCCTTCTCAACTCCGAAAAAAAATAATAAAAAAAATAAATAAAGGGCCCCGAAAAAACCTTAAACGGGGAGGGGAAAAAAATTGTTACAAAAGAATTTGACGGATTGGGCCCCCTTTTGGGCCAAGTGTCTCTTTGGGCCTTGTACATGACCGGCCCATCAACCCTTCTTACCTTTCACTTTCCCTAACCTAGCCTCCGCTCTCCAAGCCAAACCCCCCATTTTCCCACACTTCCCTCTCATTCTTGGTCCGATTCTAGCCTCCAATAACTTTAAACCTTGAGTTCCTTTGCCCAATTTGGAGTCTAGCCTCACAACCGAGCCAAACACAACCCCAACGCCTCGTGTCGCCAGTCACCGCCCCGCGGCGACCCCCACCGCGACCCGGCGAGAAGGCCCAGTTATCTCACCGCGACCCGGCGACTCGTTCACCGCCCCGCGGCGAGACTACCAGGCTGTGTGTTTTTCGCTAGTTTGTAAGTCCTCTTTGGTCGCCCTTTGTTTTGAGCATCTCAATTCATTACTTATGGCACCTAGAGGTAGGAAGCAAGTCTCTACGAGGGATGAGAATGAGGTGTATAACGTTGTGAAGGAGAGAAAGGTGTTGGCTACTAAATTCTTTGACAGGCCGACGTTGATTGAGTTTGGTATGTTGGAGTGTGTATCCCTTTGTTTGGCAGAGTGTGGCTTGGGGACCTTCCTGAACAAGTCCATTGATGCTTACCTCGAGCTATGCTACCAGTTCATTGCCTCTGTTAAGAGGTATTCTGATGGTTCCGCCGACAAGAGGTTGACGAAGATCACGTTCACGTACAATGGTCGTGAGTATGCTTTGTCTGCTGAGGAGATTCGTGGTGCCCTGGGCATTATACAGGAACCGTCTGATGGGTGGTCTGGTGGTCTGATTGAGACGGATATGATGGAGTTTTGGGAGGCTGCCACGCATAGGAAGTTCAAGAAGGGTCAGGAAGTGAATTCGAAGTTGGTGCACCCTTGCTTAAGGTTGATCCATAAGGTGTTGATGAGAGATTTCTTTGGCCATGCTGATGATGGTAAAGTCCCTTTGAAGGATTTCCATTGGTTTTTGAGCATCTTGTCTATTGTCACATACACCCCGTGTTGGGCTAGTTTGTTTCTGAGCTCCTTGAAGAGGATTCGAGATGGTGAGCCACATTATATCTGTGGGGGTGGTTTGATCACCCTTCTTTGTGCTGAGATTATTGCCACCGATTGTATTCCTCGGCCTGTTGCTCATGCCGTGTATGACATGGTGCACATGAGAGTGTGCTCGATGCTGAAGCCATTGGGCAGGGATGGTGATTTAGTTTGGTCTTCATATGATGGTCATATTCTAATTCTTCCTCGGGTTTTTACTTATTCCCCTTCATTTGCGGATTGGTGGATTCCCAGTGATGGCAGAATTATGGCTGATGCTACCCCTGTTGCTGCTCCTTCGAGTCCGTTTGGAGAGGGCCCTAGTGCTGGTATTGATGCTGCTGCTGTTGATTCTGTGGGTGAGGATGCACCTCTGCCTACTCAGTATGATGCACCTTCATCTTCTTATGGTCCTGCCACACCTTGGCAGGAGTTGTACGCAAGATTTGATGCATTCTCGGTGCAGTAGACTCACTGGAACACCCGAGTAGAGACCGGTCTGCAGACTTGGCAGACCCAGCTCCGTGCTGATGTAGATGAGCGTCTGGACGCTATGGACGCTCATATGAGGGACTACTTTGGGAGGTTCCCACCACCACTACCATCTGGCCCACAGTGAGTTTATTTCTCTTTCCCCTATCTCATTTGCTGTTCTCTTTTCTACATTGAGGACAATGTTCGGTTTAAGTATGGGGGAGGGATTTAGACTGTGCTATCTATCTAGCTAGTGTACATAGCTTTGTTTTCTGTAGTTTTCATTCAAGTATTCCTTTAGAGAAAAAAAAAAGATGTGAAAAAGGCAATTAAAATCCTGGGATGAGCTAAAAACCCGAAAGGGCGGTTCAGGTAAGAAGCAGGTAGTCCGACTGGTATAGACCGGTGCAAAATTGGACTGGAGTGATGCGAGTATTTGTGAGACATCTAGCAAAATGAAATGAGTGGCTAGGTGAAAACCCGAGAGGGCGCCTGGGCAAAATGAGCGTAAAGAAAAAAGAGTGATTTTAGGATCATTCTGGAGGTTGGCGTCATAAGAAGAGGAGTCATAAGGAGGACTCGGGTAGGCCAATCTAGAGCGATAAGGAGTTAGATTGGAGTTAGGATTAGAATAATCTTTGCATCACTTGTTTTGGTTGTCTAGAGCTGATTGTTGAGATGTTGTAGTTGCTGGTGTCATATTTTCTTGTACTTCATGAGACCTTGGTGTTTGATTGAGAGAGTAGGTTTATCATTATCTTACTCGGGACGAGTAAAGGTCTAAGTATGGGGGAATTTGATAGGTGTCATTTCATGCACCTTTACTAGCAACTATTAGCATTATTTGGAGGAGTTTATGATAAGATTTGAGGCTAAGTCTGTAATCCAGAAGATGTGGGGAGAATTGAAGATATCCAGGGATTTACAGCTTAGATGGAGATGATGAAGATGGATGAGGATCTGCTGTAGATTAATTGGAGAAGACTACCAATACTTGGGGTAGTAATGAAGAGCTGAAGAGAGGACTAGGCGAGTGTCATCGCCCCGCGCCAGAGCCACCGCGACCCGGCGGTGGATCTCAGAGAAGGAACTGACGCCCCGCGGTGGATCTCACCGCCCCGCGGTAGGCACGTCATGCCTCGCGGCCAGCAGAAGACATTATTTCCTTTTATGCATTTTCGGACTTTCTTATTTCTAGTATTTTATTTCCCTTGCTATTTTAATTAGGTTAAACTTATTTCCTAAGCCTATTTAAGACCTCTTTCTAGGTTAAGAGGCAAAGAACTTTTTGACACTTTTACTTTCATCATTATCGTTGTTTTTCTCATTAGGGTTTCATTTTTACATCTGAATGGAGCACTAATTTCCCCTTGTTCTACTAGACGTTTGAAGCAATACAGTTGAATTGTTTGTGAGATTTCTATCCCTTGTTCCTATTCTTATATGTGTTGGTTTGATTCTCTTGGTTATATTGAATATTGATTCATTGTTATTCTTCATAGCCTGATCAACTAGGCTGAATACTATTTATCCATTGCTAGGGTTTGCATATAGTGGAATACGAGTGCATATCTAGTAGCAAACATAATTGTTGCATATAGTGGAATACGAGTGCGCAATTGTGAGTGAGAATCATTTGTATGTTAAGTAGTAAGGTTTTCTTCTATTTGCATGTATCTTATATCCTTGTGTGCATTGCTATTGCTTTATTAGTGGTAAGGTTTTCTTCCATTGATATTATAGTAAGTACTATCAACAATTGTCTGAATTGGTAGTTAATCAATATTAGGATGGGAACAACTATAAGAATAGATAAAAAACTTGGATTTAATAGATTTCAGTGATCAAATTATATCTCTGTATTGTCGATCTCGTTCTAGTGGAACTTCTTCCCCAATCATATTCTCAAGTCAACTAAACCTGTTCACTTTGCTCTGTTTGATAACCAAACCCCCCATTCCTTGTTACTAGTTAATCATAACTGCATACTTCATCAGATCTTCCATGTGGGTTCGACCCTTACTTGCTTACTATACATCTATTTAGTAGGTTGTTAGGACTTTTACTTTGACTAGGCCATTCAACAATATTTGCATTGCATATTTTAGCCACGTCAATATCCAAGAAGATTGAAATGACAATCCTTTGGGTACCAAAGACATAGGTCGTCAGTTTCCTTGAGATAGCGAAATATGTGCTTCACTTAAGATAAGTGAGACTCCCTTAGATCAGCTTGAAACCTGGCACACAGACAAACAGCAAACACAATATCTGGCCTACTAGCAGTTAGATACATCAAAGAACCAATCATGCCTTGATATAGCTTTTCTTCAACTTTCTGTCCTGAATGATCTGCACTGAGGCGAGTGGCTGGGGAAATAGGAGTTGAGATGGATTTGCTAGAATCCATTTTGAACTTCTTCAAGAGTTCCTTAAGATATTTATGTTGATGGATTTGAATGCCATCATCCTTTTGAGTAACTTACAATCCCAGGAAGAAGGATAGTTCCCCAATCATACTCATTTCAAACTCGTTGCTCATTAGATTCTTGAACTTTGACTTCCCGAATAAAGAGGGTTTTTTCGATCACACCACGTCGATAACCATTTGCTGTTAGGAACTGGGCACGACGATCATACCAAGCGTGAGGGGCTTGCTTTAGACCATAAAGAGCCTTGTCCAAAAAGTAGACATGGTCAGGGTGATCATCATCTTCAAATCCTGGAGGTTGCTTGACGTACACTTCCTCTTGAAGAATTCCATTGAGAAATGCGGTCTTCACGTCCATTTGGTATAACTTGAACCCTTTGTGAGAGGCATAAGCTATGAGTAGTCGTATAGCCTCCAGTCTTGCCACAAGGGCAAAGGTTTCATCATAGTCAATTCCTTCTTGTTGATTATAACCTTGAGCAACCAAGCGAGCCTTGTTTCTCGATACAACACATGAGTCATCCAATTTGTTGTGAAAACCCCACCTAGTTCCTATGAGGTGTCTGTTTTGAGGACGAGGAACTAGTCTCCACACTTTGTTCTTTTCGAACTGGTGAAGTTCTTCTTGCATGGCTATGATCCAGTGAGCATCCTTCAGAGCCTCCGTGATGTTCTTTGGTTCTATGAGAGACAGAAAGGCATTGAAAGCACAATAGGACATGTCCTCAAATCCATACCTGACTGGATGCTTGGTAGTTTTTTTGTCTCTGTTAGGAATAATCAGATCAGTTCCCGGAGAGTCAACATATGCGGGTACAATAGCTGAGGAAGAGGCTGTATTAGGATCAGCTACCGGAGTAGGCTCAGCTGCCGGAGTAGGAGCATCTTCATTCGTTGATGGGTTGGAGGGAACTGGAGCAGCAACAACGTCTTGAGTATCGGAGGGAACTGGGGTGTTGTCTGAAGATGTTGCTGCTTTAGGCGCAATCACAGGTGAGGGAATTGTGGGTGTGTGATAACCAGACATGTTGGGATAAGAGTTATGCTGGGAGGGAGCTTCATCATCGGAATCTTCATTTGGCCGTTGAAACAGATCTTCCGAGGGAACTGAGGGATCCTGCACAGACTTTGAAGGAAATTTTTCATTGAAAATAACATGAATATTTTCCTCTACCTTTTTAGTCTTTTTGTTGAAGACCTTATATGTTTTGCTACTTGAAGCATATTCGATGAAGATTCCTTCATCACTCCGTGGATCAAACTTCCCCAGATTGTCTTTCCCATTATTGTGAACAAAACATTTGCAGCCAAAGACTCTTAGATGAGCAATGTTGGGAACTTTGCCTCTTAGTAGCTCATAGGAAGTCTTCTCTAGCATGGGGCGTAGCATAGCCCGATTTAGGATGTAGCAAGCTGCATTAACCGTTTCTGCCCAGAAGGATTGAGAGAGTCCGCTCGAGATTAGCATGGTTCGAGCCATATCTTCCAGAGTCCTATTTTTTCTCTCAACAACCCCGTTCTGTTGTGGAGTGTAGGGAGCTGAGAAATTATGATCAACTCCATATTCCCTGCAAAATGTTAGAAAATCTCCATTCTCAAACTCAGTTCCATGATCGGAACGAATAGCACGAAGAGATACATTCAAGGATTTTTCAAGTAAGGGAACTAACTCGCTGAACCTATCAAAGACTTCACTTTTAGATTTTATAAATAATGTCCAAGTGAATCTAGAGTAATCATCAACAAGTACCAGAATATACTTGTTTCCACCAATGCTTTGAACTCGCATAGGACCACAAAGATCCATGTGTATGAGTTCCAGAGGTTTAGAGGAACTTACCATTGTTTTGGACTTGAAGGAACTACGAACCTATTTCCCTTGAACACAGTCATAACAGATTTCTGACTTTTCAGCATTGATTTTGGGAAGGCCACGAACTAGTTCATTTTGATGTAGCTTGTGGATGAGCTTGATGCTTGCATGACCAAGTTACTGATGCCATAGATTCGTCTGATCTTCAATTGACGAAAGACATAGTTTCTCTTTGGGAACGAACTTTGGATCAATAACGTAGACATTATTGAACCTTTTGCCTTTTAAGATCACAATTCCCCTGCTGTCTTCCACAGTACATTCCTTAGAGGTAAAGCGAACTTCATTTCCTCTTTGATCACATAGATGTGACACACTAATTAGATCAAAACCTAAATTTTCAACAAGGTTAACGTTACTTACCTTGATGTGATCAGTAAGATTCACATTTCCAGTTCTATAGATTGCTCCCTTTCTCTTGTCTCCGAAGGAAATAGTACCTCCTCGGTGTTTCTGAAGTGACGAAATTTTGCTTCTGTTTCCGGTCATATGGCACGAGCAACCACTGTCTATGTACCATTTGTCCTGTTGCTGCACTTCGTCCTGCACAAGGGAACTCAAACTTTTTGAACCCAGCTAAGCTTAGCTTTTCTGGGTGAATTAGATTGATAGCTTTTCTGTGGGTTAGGAACAGGGGCAAAGTAATAATGATCATTCAAATCAACAATAGTATGCATCTTCTTTTTATTATTCATTTTCTGGTTCCTTTTCCTAGCATTTTCTTCCATTTGTCTTTTCTTGTGGATGCACTCATGAATATAATTACCATTTTTACCACAATGCCAGCAAACACGATTGTAAACAACATGACCATACTTACCATGACCAAGTCTGAATGGTCTTTCTTGCTTTCTCTCTCAAAGTTAACTTTCTTATCTTTAGTTCCCTGAGCCTGATCAATATATATCTTATGAGCGTTCTGACCATCGAACCAGGTCTGATTTCCAATAGGCTTCTGTTCTATCACTTTTACCTTTTCTTCTAGGAACTGGTTTTTGTCACGAGAGGTTTGTAAGGCACAATTGAGAGTTTCATTTTTCTCGACCAGTTCCCTTCTCAGTTTCTCATTCTCAGCAGAGCATGTGTCCTCAGAATCTTTCTTACTGGGTTAACCAATACCATATCTTTGCTTAACAAACACAGTTTGATTCACAGTTTTTTCATTTATAGAGTCAGTAAGATGATCAAGTTTGTTCATTATTTCAGCAAGCATGGCAGAGGTGTTCTTTTCAGAGTCGATAGAAGCAACAATATGAATACCAGCATGCATGGGTTCCTTTTTTATAGTGATACAAGAGTCACTTTTCCTAGAGGAACTAGCAAGTACTTTCTCAGTTTCATCAAGTTTCTTGCTCCAGACTGAGTTTTCAGTAGATAAGCATGAGATTTCGTCTTCATATTCTTCTAGTTTTTCTTGAAGGGAACTATTTTCCTTTCCAAGTTTCTTAATGATTTTGATCAATTGTTTCTTGTTACATTCAAGAAGAGATTTGGTAAAGTCAGAAGAAGATACCTCAGAGTCATCCGATTTAGTTGAATCTTCTTTAGCCATTAAGCACCTTCCTCCAGAAGTTCCGTTCGTATCCAGTTCCCATTCAGAGTCCTCTGAGTTGTCTCCAAAGGTAGCAAAGAGAGCTTTCTTCTGCATAGGCTTGTCATCATCATTTGAGTTCTTAGGACAATTCCTAGCAAGATGTCATCTTTCCTTGCATTGATAGCAAGCGTATTCTGAGAGAGATCTCTTTTGAAAGTTTTTCTTGAACTTTCCCTTGATGAAGTGCTTCTTGATGTGCTTAGTGACAAGGGCTGTCGTCTCATCTTATTCTTCTTCGAGATTTGAGTTTTCTTCCTCCATCTCCAACCTTGAGAAGGCCTTTGAAATTTTTAAGGCGATTCCCTTCTCCATCTTCTTGGCAGAACTTGTTTTGAGAGCCTCCCTTTCTTCAACTTCAAGTTTCCCTATGATTTGAGTTAAGGGAAGACCTTGAATACCAGGGGTAGTCTTTAGAACTCTCTTGATGAGGTTGAACTTTAAGTTGAGTCCATTGATGACGACGAGGGATTTGGACCATTTGTCAAGCTTAACGTCAGCATTGATGAGTTTGGTGACAAGTCTTGTAAACCGCGAGTGATACTGGGAAATGTTATCTGTTTCCAGCATCTCAAAAGTGTGGTATTCTCCTTCTAGAGCGAACTTTCTGCTTTGTTTGAGTTCCTCACTTCCTTCATGCATCTCCTTTAGGGTTGTCCAGATGCCCTTTGCAGTATCAATTCATATCACCTTGTCCATATCTTCTCTCGTTAATCCATTGAGAATAAGTTGACGAGCTTTAGCATTCTTTTCTTTGATGGTATAGTACTCAGGCTTCCAGTCTTTTTCATCCAACTTATCAGGAATAACACCATCACCATTTTCAATCACGTGCCAGCACTGATAGTCCATGGTTTGAATGTAATTGGTCATGTATTTCTCACACCATTCTTCTTCTCCCTTCTTTTAGATGTGAGGCTTGTTGATTGAGATTCCCAAATTGAATTTGCTTGAGCTAGTCATCTTGAAATCTGTAAACTAACACAAATCTAGAGCGTCTGCTCTGATACCAATTGTAGGATCGCACGTGTTAGAAATCAAAGGGAACTGATAGTTCAGTTCCTTGGCAGCGGAATATGTAATAACACAGAATCAAGACTAGTTCCTTAGAGTGGGAACATTTGATAACCAACTAGTTATCCATGATAAAACCCACTACCTCTCTTTCAAGAGGATTTGAAAGTCTACTTCTTTATTAATGCTTCGATTACAATCAACTAGGATAGAACACACAGATTAAAGACTTAAGACATACTTAAGACTCTCTATCTAGTTCGACCTAATCAAGCACACAACAAGCAAGTGACTTACACAGTTCTTCTCACAAGAAAAGTTCTGGTTTCTTCTTCATAAGCAATGAGTGAATACGTGAGTGGTGAGAGAGTTTTGATTACTCTATTTATGCAACTCAACCGTGTAGAATCAATATATACAGCTGGTTGATTTGCACAAATAAAATATTCAAAAAGAAATCGGAAAGATAACATTTGTTACCAAATATTATCTTCCACGATTTTACACATTTTGTTTCCATATAAGATATACATAGAATCTCCTAAATAATATGGAAACGGGATAATCTTTATCTTCTCTCTCTAAGTAAAGATCTACCCTAAACAGATCGCCGCCGCTCTTCATATATTGTTTTAAGCTATCGCGGCGTCAGCGTTCTTCAGTTCATGTGCCAGTTCCCAATTCTGGCGTCTTGGTCTCTGTTATGTATTTCCGATTCCTGAGTTTCCTATTTATCTACACATATGATAATATTAATAGCAAAGTGTTTGTCATCGTCAAAACTAAAAGAACTGAGGAAGGGAACTTAGAAGGAAACCAGAGTTCCCAAAAGTTCACTTTCTAACACTGTCCTTTCCTTAGTTTACCCATCATCAAATGATAAGTATTCTGTCAAGAAACTTTCTGATGCTAGTCTATTTTCTTAAGCTCATATTAATTAGTGTTACTTCCATTGGCAATTTGGTTACAGAACGATGGTAGGAAGAGGTACAAAGTAGGTGAGGAGCTGAGGGTGAAGTGTTCAAGTTTTGGTAGCAAGGGAGTCCCCATCATGTAGTTAAGCTGATTGTTATCTTATTAATAATCCTTCAGTTCTCAGATTCTCTGTTGCCAGAGTGGTTGATAAGTTGGACCTATCATAGTTGCTCATTTAGGTATTTTGGATCTTCGTTGATATTTTGGAGCATTGTAAAACTAAGGACCTGGATGCTCCTAGGTGCATGTTGTTAGCTTTCTGGAAGTTTCTACGTTCTTCTGCCCTTTGGGGTTGTTTCCCTCCTATGGAGTTTTTTCCGTATATTCTTCCCTCTTTCAACCCACAACCACCTTTGACATCAACTCTTAACCAAACACATAAACACCATCGTTCTCTCCCTTTTGTGCAGCCCGGTTGCGGTTCCTTCGATCCACCTCTGCTTCGCCTCTCGGTGAACTCCACTTCGACGGCGCCCTCAGACATGACCCTTGTTGTTGCTCCTACATCTGATTCCTTCAATCATCCTTACATTATTCTTTCTGTTTCTTCGCTTGAACGATCCTTCTTCGTGTCTCTGAGCTTTAAATTTGTTCAAGCTCTTCTTCATCTCACCTTGTTATGGGCCCTTGTTTGGACCATGTTGCGTACCGTGCTGCCTTCTCTCCCCTTTGCTGATCAATCAACCTGCCAGATCCGGGATCTGACCACTGCTCGAAGCTTCATCCTGCATTTCCTCAGCTGGTTTCACATCCTTTGTTGGTGTTCGTCTTTCACTGGTGGCCGGTGGTGGTGTTCTCTTCCTGTGCCTCGCTATGCGTCCATATCCTGCCCCTGTACCTTCAACCGAAATCAAGAGCTCATGAACCAACTTCAGCTAAGGTATGTTTCACCTGTTAGAGTAAACTTGTTTATTTAAATTATGTTAAGTTGTTTATTCAATTAAAAGTTGTAACTAATCCTTATGAATAGATGATATCGTAAGGATTAGATTAATGACAGGTAGTTAGGAGCTTTGAACAAGTCTTTAGGAAATTGTTAGTGGTGCACGTACTGCACTCAATTAGTGGAGGTAGTTATCCTTGAATGTAGCTGGCAGTTTGTTCTTTAAAACATATATGAAAGATAGTGGTATGCAGTAAGAAGCACCACGCCAGAATTGAAGAACAATTTCTTTGTTCTCTGTTGTTTCTCTGTTTTCTAATTAACACAAAGAGAGAGTCTAAACCAACATTTGGTATCAGAGCCTTGAGTGAAATTCAGATCCATAAAAAATGCCAAACACAGAAGAAGAAACTAGAGAAGGCGTGCGGGTCCAAAGCAAGAATGGATTGATCTCCTTGTAATATCCTATGTTGACTAGGAGCAATTATGCAGCCTAGGCTATCAAAATGGAGGTCTTCATGATGGCTCAAGGAGTGTGGGAGGCTGTTGTGGCAGAAGAGACTGTCGACAACACCAAAGACAAGATGGCGTTGGCAGCCATCTACCAAGGAATTGGTGAGGATACCCTGCTCCAGTTAGGCACGAAGAAGACGGCGAAAGAAGCATAGAACATGCTGAAGTTGATGAACCTGGGTGCAGACAAGGTGAAGGAGGTGAGGACTCAAACTTTGTGGAGAGAATTTGAAGCACTGAAGATGAGTGATACGGATTCAATTGATGAGTTTTATGGGAAACTCACGATCGTGGTGAACAAGTTAAGGGGACTTGGGAACACAGTGAATGAAGAGCAGGTGGTGAAGAAACTCCTACGATCCACCTCGTCCAAGTTCCTGCAGATTGCATCCACCATTGAAGAATTTAGTGATCTGAAGACTAAAACCACTGATGAAGTGATTGGATCACTGAAGGCTCATGAAGAAAGAATTCAAAGCCTCAACATCAAGTCAAATGACACCCTGCTCCTCATGCGTGAAGAGTAGAGGGCTAGAGAAGAAGCCAAGTCATCCAAGAAGAACTTTAAAGATCAGTCCTATGCACGAGGAGGCATGGGACGTGGTCGTGGACGTGGAAGAGGCAGAGGCAATGGTGGTGAATCAAGCCGAGGAGGTGATGATAGCTCACAATCAAAAAAAGAAGTTTGACAAAAGTAAGATCAAGTGTTATAAGTGTGGTCAAATTGGGCATTTTGCATCTGAATGCTCATCAAAAGAGAAAGAAGAGAAAGCACATTTTGCAGCAAAGCAAGAAGAAGAAGAGCATGCCCTGCTACTGCTGGAAGCCTGTGAGTTAGACAACTTACAAGCACCAAGATCTGACCTGGTGATGCTCCATGAAGAGAAGCTTCAAAAGCCAATTGAAGCTAAGGAATGCAACATGTGGTATCTTGATATAGGAGCAAGCAATCACATGTCTAGAGCCAAGTCACACTTTGTGAATTTGGACCAATCCATCATTGGGAAAGTCAGATTTGGAGATGGCTCGGTGGTGGATATTTGTGGGCAAGGTTCAATACTATTCAAATGCAGGAGTGGAGAGCATTTGACCCTATCTGGAGTATACTACATCCCAAGGCTCAAGAGTAATATCGTGAGTCTTGGACAGCTAGAAGGAGGGAGCAAAATTGACATAGAGGAAGGATGCCTAAGGCTCTATGACAGGTCTAAGAAGTTGATTGTCAAGGTCAAGAGACAGTCAAACAAGCTGTATGTTGCCAACTTTCAGCTAGCAAAGCATGTGTGCCTCATGTCCAAGATCAATGATGAAGCGTGGATGTGGCATGCTAGATATGGTCACCTAAACTTCCACTCTCTAAGGAAGTTAGGTAGCCAAGCAATGGCTCAAGGAGTGCCAAAGATCGAGTAAGTAAATCAGTTGTGTGATGGATGCATGGTGGGCAAGCAAGACAGACTCTCTTTCCCTCATAAGGCAACCTATAGAGCTAAGCACTCATTGGAGTTGGTCCATGGTGACTTGTGTGGACCAATCACACCAGAAACTTGTGGAGGTAACAAGTACTTTCTATTACTTGTTGATGATTTCACACGTTTCATGTGGATTTATATGTTGAGAAGCAAAGATGAAGCTCTAAGTGCCTTTAAGAAATTTAAGGCAAGTGTGGAAGTTGAGACAGATAAGAAGCTGAAAGGCCTGAGAACTGATCGAGGAGGAGAGTTCACATCCTTAGCATTCAAGGAGTTCTGTGAAGCTGAAGGAATGAAAAGGTTCCTCACTGCACCATACTCCCCTCAGCAGAATGGTGTTGTAGAGAGAAGAAATCAAACCGTAATTGAGATGGCCAAGAGCATGATGAAGAGCAAAGGAGTGCCTGCAAGGTTTTGGGGAGAAGCAGTGCAGACTGCAGTGTATGTGCTGAATAGAGCCCCTACTAAGAATGTGGAGGGAATGACTCCATATCAGACATGGCATGGAAGAACTCCAAAGGTACATCATCTACGTGTATTTGGTTGTGTAGCTCACATCAAGAATGTGTCTCCACACCTCCCAAAGCTAGCAGATAGGAGTGTGCAAGCAATTCTGCTGGGATATGAAGAGGGCTCCAAGGCATACATGCTGCTTGATCCAAGGAGAAACAAAGTGCTTGTAAGCAGGGATGTGATCTTTGAAGAGGAGAAGAGTTGGTGCTGGAACAAAGATGGTGAGAAAGAGAATGCTCCAGAAAATGTTTTCACATTGGACTATGAAGAGAACCTGCAGTCAAGTGAAGATCAAGGAGGAAGTGAATCTGTTGATCACAACTTTGGAGGCTCCACATCCTCATCCTCACCACCATCAACACCCCACAGCTCTGGTAGCTCAAGTCCCAGTTCAGGCAGCTCGAGTTCAAGCAGTAACAGCTCGAGTTCAAGCAGCAACCACAACTATAGATCACTACAGGAGATTTATGATTCTACTCGAGAGATAGAGGAAGAAGCAGGGTTGTGTTTCCTCTCGGTAGATGAGCCAGCTTCATATGAAGAAGCCTCAGTAAATGCAAGCTGGAGACAAGCCATGGATCAAGAGATCACATCCATAAGGAAGAATGGTACTTGGGAGCTTGCAGAGCTGCCTAAGAATCACAAAGCCATTGGTCTTAAGTGGGTGTTCAAGCTGAAGAAAAGTCCAGATGGAGAGATTGTTAAGCACAAAGCAAGATTGGTAGCAAAGGGGTATGTGCAGAGATATGGAATAGACTATATTGAAGTCTTTGCGCCAGTAGCAAGACTTGAGACAATCAGAACTCTGCTGGCATATGCAGCTCAGAGAAACTGGAAGGTACATCACATGGATGTGAAGACAGCTTTCCTGAATGGAGAGCTTGAGGAAGAGGTATATGTTGCTCAATCAGAAGGGTTTATTGACAAGAAATATCCACACAAGGTCCTACGACTTCACAAGGCCTTGTATGGATTAAAACAGGCTCCTAGAGCCTGGAATTTCAAGCTGGATAGGTGTCTGCAGTCACTCGACTTCTCAAGATGTCCACATGAACATGCTGTGTACAGAAGGGAGAAGGAAGGAAGTGTGATGATCGTAGGAGTGTATGTAGATGATCTCATTCTCACTGGAGCAAACAAGGAGATCATCCACAGTTTCAAGGAGGAGATGAAGCAGAAATTCGAGATTAGTGATCTTGGATTACTCAGCTACTATCTAGGCATTGAAGTGAAGCAAGGAAAAGGTTCAATCTCCCTATGTCAGTCAGGCTATGCCAAGAAAATTCTGGAGAAAATGGGAATGGAAGATTGCAACCCCTGTCATGTCCCTATGGAGCCAAGAAACAAGATGAACAAGCATGGGAATGGAGATCCATCAGTTGATGACACACTGTATAGGAGTGTGATTGGGAGCCTAAGATATCTGGTGCATACAAGGCTTGATCTTTCCTATTCAGTTGGAGTAATGAGTAGGTATATGGAGGCTTCTACGACTGCACACATGACTGCTGTGAAGCAGATTTTGAGGTATGTGAAGGGAACTTTGAATCTTGGTTGTGTCTACTTGAAGGAGCAACCAAAGGAAGATTTAATTGGGTACTGTGATAGTGATCTTGCTGGTGATATAGACGACAGAAAGAGCACAACTGGAGTCATATATTTCTTGGGAAGAAATCCTATAACTTGGGTGTCCCAGAAGCAAAGGGTAGTTTCTTTGTCATCCTGTGAGGCCGAGTACATAGCAGCTACAACAGGAGCTTGCCAAGGTGTTTGGCTTGGAAGAATTCTGTGTAATCTGAGAGGTGATGATCAACTAAGGGCAGAGATGAAGATTGACAACAAATCTGCAATAGCTTTGGCCAAGAATCCTGTCCACCATGATAGAAGCAAGCACATCGACACCAGGTACCATTTCATTCGTGAGTGTGTGCAGAATGGTGACATCAAGGTAGAATATGTCAATACAGAAATGCAGCTAGCAGACTTGCTAACTAAGCCTCTTGGGTGACAGAGGTTTGTGGAGCTCCGAGAGAAGATTGGCATGAAGGAGATTCAGGAAGGATATGGCAAACAAGTTTAAGGGAGTGAATGTTAGAGTAAACTTGTTTATTTAAATTATGTTAAGTTGTTTATTCAATTAAAAGCTGTAACTAATCCTTATGAATAGATGATATCGTAAGGATTAGATTAAGGACAGGTAGTTAGGAGCTTTGAACAAGTCTTTAGGAAATTGTTAGTGGTGCACGTACTGCACTCAATTAGTGGAGGTAGTTATCCTTGAATGTAGCTGGCAGTTTGTTATTTAAAACATATATGAAAGATAGTGGTATGCAGTAAGAAGCACCACGCCAGAATTGAAGAACAATTTCTTTGGTCTATGTTGTTTCTCTGTTTTCTAATTAACACAAAGAGAGAGTCTAAACCAACATCACCCATCCTTTTTTTATATTTCTTCTTCGAATTCAATTACGTTTTGTGTATGCCTATATTTGATTTTTGCACTTAGGTTGAATTCTATCATCATGCTGAACTCTATCCTGATTTGTTATCTTTTGATTAATAATACTGCTTGTTTTCCTCCTCTCTTTTCTTTTCATTTTCCTTGTGACAACAATTATCGATTTTTAGCATATGACATCTATCTATTCATATGTTATCTACTGGATTCTGATTTCTTATCTATTTTTTTGCTTTCTTTTCTTCTTATTTTTCATGAAATCAAATATGAACCAATATATGAACCAACACATGACATCTATCTATTGATATGTTATCTTCTGGATTATGATCAATTCAAAGATTATATTTTTCCATATGATGTTCCATGAAGATCGGCTACTGGAACTGTAGAGGGGTTCGTCGGCCCCATTTCTGGACAGAAATTACCTTCATGAAACGATATAACCAACTCGACATGCTCTGCTTAGCGGAAACTAAAACCAATGAATTACCAACTTCTACCTTTCTTGAGAAAATAGGTTTCAGATCAATTATAAACTCTCCAGCCTCTAGTACCAAAGGTGGCCTCTGGCTCCTTCTCAATAACTCTCCCATTATCCATTCTATATCCTTACTGTTCAATGACAACAATATCTTAATAATACAGGTTACCCACAACAATCTTACTTTTCTAATATTTTTTGTTTATGCTCCGAGTCGAGAAACTGAAAAACATGACTACTGGCAAAAGATTGAAAATTTAATTATCTTCTATCATCTACCGGTTATGTTGATGGGCGACCTGAATGACATTCTTACCCCCTCATACAAATATGGTAGACTCTTACCTTTGACCCCAAGATTCAACAGACTTAATACTTTCTTATCAAATCTTGGACTTCTTGATACCTCTTACTCGGGTTTTCCTTTCACATGGCAAAAATCATCGTCCTCTTTGAACACAATTTACGAACGTCTGGATCGGGTTGTTATTCATCCCATCTTTACAACAACTTTTCCCTCAATCAACATTCATCATCATCCATTCACTACTTCTGATCACTGTCTTATTACTACCTCTCTTGGACACTTACAACCCTTTAGAAAATTCCCCTTTCGCTTTGAAACTGCATGGACCAATGATCCTTCCTATAAATCTTTGGTTCAACGGGTTTGGAATTATCAGCATTCTATATCCTTCATGTTTAAACTGTATATGAAACAGAAACTTCTAAAATCTTATTCCAAATCCTGGTCCAGACTAAAAAATCGCAACAACTTTGAACAACTAAAAAATACTAAGCAGAAATTGCAGGCTCTTCAGAATCAATTCATAACCCAAGGATTTCCGCCCTCTATAAAAGACAACTCCTCAAATATCACAAACTGCTAGAATTCCAACACAATTTCTGGAAACAACGAGCAAAGACAATTCACCTTGCAAACACAGACAAAAATACTAAATACTTTCATTTCGTGGCTAAAATTTGAACGTATAAACAACGCATTACATCCTTTCAGTCTCTTGATGGATGCGTATTCCATGATCATCACCTTATCCAGGATATGATTTCCAGGGAATTGCAATCTAGATTCACGCCTTCTTCTCCTCACAACATCAACCCAAATGATCTTGACATTATTCGATCGCTCCTAACTTCAAACGACAATGCGAAGTTATTGGCTCCACCTACTCCCGCAGAGATAAAACAAATTATTTTTGATATGCCGACAAACAAAACTCCAGGTCCAGACGGCTATCCGGCTGAATTCTACCAAATTTACTGGCCCTTTGTTGGGAGATCCTTAGTCTCTGTTATCCAAGCTTTTTTTCATTTAGGCCAACTACTTCAAGAATGTGCCCATTCCTTCATAACTCTGATTCCAAATACTGATAACCCGATTACTATCAACCACTATCGGCCGATCATCCTATGCAATACAATCTATAAAGTAATTACTAAAATTATGGCTAACAGACTTAAAATGATCATGCCAAAGCTCATTAGTCCGACTCAAGGGGCTTTCTTGGAAGGTCGATCCATCCAGGAAAATATACTAATTGCACATGAGATTTTTCACTCATTTCATGCAAAAAAGAAAGGAAAAAAGGGGTGGATGGCCCTTAAACTTGATATGGAAAAGACATACAACAAACTTAACTGGAACTTTATTCATAAGATACTCCTTCAATTTGGCTTTTCCCTACAATGGATTGAGCTTCTTATGACTTGTATTCAATCCACCTCCTTCTCCGTCCTTGTCAATAATGAACCGGGACTTCTATTCTATCCATCATGTGGACTACGACAGGGCGATCCAATTGCTCCTTACATCTTCATTATTGCCATGGAATTTCTGTCAAGAACCCTCACTGCAACTTCTCAACATTCCAATTCACATGTTGGAATTCAACTAAGCAGGAATGGTACACGAATTCATTCCCTTACCTTTGCTGACGACACGCTCATTTTTGCTAATGCAACACAGTCTAATGCGATTTTCATTCAATAATTCCTCAGTAACTTTAGCCGTATCTCAGGTTTGACCATTAACTTTCACAAAAGTTCCCTTCAGACTTCGAGTAATATCTCCCTCACTCAACAACAATCTCTTGCCTCTATGCCTAATATTCAACTCACCAATTCAATGGAAAAATATATTGGCATCCCGATTGTTCGCGAGAGAGTTAAAACTGAAATATTTGATTATGCTATACAAAGTCTTAAAAAACAACTTTCTAAATGGAAAGCTAATTCACTCTCTCAAGCTGGCAGGCTTACTCTCATTCAATCAAACTTGCTATCCAAAGTGAACTACTTAATGCAAAGCTTCATGCTTCCACAATCTATCTGTGATAGAATAGACAAGATTAACAAAGACTTCTTCTGGAATAAATCTAACACCAATTACCACCCTCTTATTAGTTGGGACCATATTTGTAACTCTAAATCCATGGGGGACTTGGACTTTACAAAGCCTCGGATATGAATAAGGCACTCCAACTCAAACTTCTATGGAAACTACTCACTGATCAGAAATCCCTTTGGCGCTGTCTCATTTCTGAAAAATATCTTCGCAATTCTGATTTATTCTCATACACAAAGAAACCTAAACAATCATGACAATTCTCCAGGCTTCTATATCTTCGGGATTCCTTCCGAAAAGGACTCTGTTGGGAACTTGGAAATGGCCACAACATCAAATTCTGGACGGATTGCTGGCTTCCACAAGGAGATCTCTCATCTCATTACAATCGTTCCACGTCACTAGACATTCCTGTTTCCTATTTTATCACAAACTCGAACTGGACATTCCTGTTTCCTATTTTATCACAAACTCGAATCAATGGAATGTGCAATTACTCCAACAGATAGTTCCATCTTCTATTATCAATCAAATTCTGAATGTGCATATCCCATCATTCCCTCTCCAAGACCGATTGATTTGGAATTTGACTCCAGATGGTAAATTTTCTGTTAAATCAACTCATACTATGTTCTACTCTAACTCTCATCGATCACTTACAGTCCACATCTCTATCATGGATATGGAAATTACATGTCCCACCTAAAATACGAAACTTCATCTGGAAAGCTATGACTGATGCTCCCTACTACTGAACGACTCAACACGCACTATTCTAGAGTTCCCGCATCCTGCAGCCTTTGTCAAAGCCATAACGAGGATATCAATCATTTTTTCTTCACTTGTCCATTCACTCAGCAAATGATCTCTAAATTCGAACAAAGGATGAACATCACCTTCTCACTACAACTATGTGCAGATTTCCTATCCAATTTTGACCACTTCCGACACACCAACACAATCACAACTCCTTTACTATTCCTATGGTGGTCCCTTTGGAATTTAAGAAATGACCTCATTTTCAGGGCTCCTAACTCTCCAACGCATACGTCCAGTACTTGCCCAGTTAATCGTGCTTTTCTCCACTTACAAGATTGGACTCTCTCTACATCAACCTCCACTCCAGCACCCATTAGACGTAACCATCTACACCTCACCAATTAGACATGGAAAAAAACGCCTACTAGCTAGATAAAGCTGAATTTTGACGGATCTCAAAAACAGGATGGTTCCTCCCATTTGAGTTATCTACTACGTCCAGTACTTGCCCAGTTAATCGTGCTTTTTGAGATCCAGTCGCTAGCCATAAGAACACTAATTTCACAGAGGTCTAAAATGGACCTTACCCACATAAATTCAACAATGCCTGGATAGTACATATCATATATATATATATATGGCATGAATATACTCAGATTCATAAACGAATTTTTCCTCAATAAGTAACCTACTTGAGTAAGGAATAGGATTTAAAAGTTGGTTCAACTGGATCATACCTTCTTTTTTGCAATAAGATAGTCAAATTCCACTAGCTAGCGAAAGGTTGACCAGTTCATCCATTTCAGCAAGCCAGATTAGCTTCAACTTTGTTGTCTTCACTGATCCTTGAAGATGCAAGACCCCAACCAACTTAGTGATGGTTCCTGCTTCATCCTTCTTGATGTCTTTAATGATTGCATTTCCCCAATCCATCAGTGTAACCTCCTCGTCAACAGATATGGCCTCGGCATCCACGTACTCAATCCATATCCTCTTTGAGTAAGTCGTAGCCTTGGTACCAGCGCCTTCATACTTCTTCTGTCGGGGTATGATGCGGACAAATTGCTCTTTCGGAGCATCAGTGAGGGTTACCAGAACAGGGTCAATGATCTTCTTGTTGATGCTCCAAAGTTTAGCCCACGGCGAACAATTCCTTGCACAGTTGGAAACCGAGGATCGTCCCATCCATCAACCTTCCCATTTTGGAGGAACCAAAGTAGCAAACGTTTGCTGAGAAGTGTGTAGACCAGGTTCAATCTACTGAATTCATAGATTTGAACCTTTCTCAATCCCATGTCCTGCTGAATTCTGTGATATTGAGCATTACGGTCATGATATTCACTAGAACGAAGTGCATGAGTTACACCTTCAAATGCATCAACAAAGGGACAGGCAAAGTCATAGGTAGGATATAACTTATACTAGGCCCCAATCCTGTGATGAGGCATGGGATGACTTTTGTAATAAACTGGATCACGTAAGGACTTGGTTGGGTCCTGCATATCCAACTTTCCTCTTAGGCAACACCTTAAACCTCGCTCAGATCCAGCAATCATCTCTTTCCACAATTCCAGATTCTTCTCTACAGTATGACAGCGGCACATTGATTCAATACCATCCATCCGTTCTTTGATGTGTATGTAATTGCATCATACTTCAGGCCCAAAGTCTCAACATCTTTGATAATGTTATCAACAAACTCAATGATTTCCTTTGCAGGGTTTGTATCATCAAAGCACAAAATCAGCCTACCTTTGTATCTCTCTGCAAAACATTTGTTCAAGAGTGCTGCTTTTGAATGCCCTATGTGGAGATAACCACTTGGCTCAGGGGAAAACCGTAAACAAACTTTCCCAACCTCGGCATCAGGTAGATCTACTTCAAAGCTTGGCTTGCCCAACATTTTGCCTCTTTCATTAGACTGATTGTTTGCACTCTTTGATTGCATTTGTAAGTCCTGATCTTTCTTTGATGCTGGCTTCATAGAGCCTTTTTCCCAACATATGCTTCAAACACTTTGGTCAGAACTGAATTATATTCAGAAGTTATAGAGTTGTACCACCGAACAAGATTTTGGTACTTCTTTGATTTTCTCAAGCTTTCCCACCTCTGCCCAGTCCCTGCAAGGTGCAATTCCAGAGACCAGTTTAATCAAATATATAGCTAGGGACAAATTTGATGGTGCAAATAACATACAAAGCAGCAAGAGGATCAACAGTAACAACTTAATCAAAAGGTTATTATATTATATAACTGTTAAAGCTTTAGTTACCAAACTACAACCTGATGGAGATACACATAAAAGATCAAACTACAACGTGATGGAGATACACATAAAAGATCAAATTACGTTGACAATTGTAATACCCCTGACTTATGTCGGTAGTGTCACACGCAGTGACTTTAGACTTTAAAGTCTAAAACCGTCCTAGGCTTTAATCTGGACAATTATACTTAAATACAATCATAATAAAGAGTAAACAGCGGAAAACTCTTTAAAAAAATATTTAACTTTTATAAAAATCTTTCCTAGTAAATTGAGGAAATAAGTTTTACAACTTGACACTAGGGCATAGGTTAAGCACCTTCTTATGGAAATATATTCTTAAGGGCATATGTTAATACTTTTCTTTTAGATTATATTATTTAGAAATTTTAATATTTTTCTTAAAAGAGTTTAAATATTTCTTTTTAGAAAATATATTCTTAAAAGATAAGTCTTAACCTATGTCCTTATGTCCATAATAGATCATGTAAGATGAGCTCGGATTTAGAAATCATTTTTTCAATTGGATATCGGGTGGGTCTCGTCGTCTCAAGTTGGGTGATTGAATCGGTTTTCTCGAGTCGGGTCAGATTTTTTCTCTTATGAGTTCGATAACGAAAATAAGTTATGGCTTATGGTATGGGCCTGTACTGTTAATTTCGGTTTTTTCAAGTGATAACCTTGAAGTAGATCTTAATTTCCAGGGTATATCAAATTTAATGATATTTAACGCAATAATCCTGAAATTTATACATATTTCGTGAAATACCCAAAATGTATTTTTTAACCCCTTTACCACCGTTAAGTTTTTTCTTTAGGGAAAACAACAAAATCACCGACGTCGGGTTAACCCTTCACCATCCTCTCTTCGCTTCTCCTCTGACTAGTCGCCGGCGACTCTGAACAAAGCTCCTCCTTCCCTTCCTTCAAGACGACGACGACCCCGGCGGCGGCTTTTTCTCTGAACCATTCTCTGAACAAGGCTTCTCCTTCCTCCTTCCCTTCGTGCGAGACGATTGACAAATCGAAAGCAGCGACACCATTGACAATGTCAAGGCCAAAATTCAGGTCCATTTTCTCCCCCCTTCTTCCTTCCATTTTCCTCATCTAATTTCTGAATTCTCTCTTCCAAATTACTTTTTCGGTGGGGCTTATATCTGCTTATGAACAAACAATTGAGATTCTGGCAACTGGTTTTTGCTCTTATCTTATGCGAATGTGTTTCTTGCTTATCTGACTAGCTATCTAATATGGATTCTGTTGTTGTGGATTGAAGTAGAGATTTAATTCTTATAAGCCAAACCTAACTACGTCTAAAAGCAAGAAAAGTTGATTATGAGACAGGAGATTTGAATCGTAAGAGTGAGATTAAGATAGCGCCTCTTGAGGCTTTGATCGTAAAAGTCTGATTGTAGACATCATTCCTGGTATTGCCTCAGAGGATATGATGGTGCTTATTGTGCAACTTCATTTTTTTTTGAGTAATTGTTGTAATATAAAGATCTCTGATGTAACGAGGGAGAATTTCCATTTTTCAGTAATCTTGTTGCACATCTTTCACAAGAATGCAGAGTAGATTAGATTAGATAATTGCTTTAGGAAATCAGGCGTACTCTTGCAACACTAGCACATCTTAGGAGCTTGAATTCAGGAGTAGAACTTATTTCTTGTCAGCTATGAAAACGGAGAGTTGTCAACGGTCCTGACAGTTTTTCTCAAGCCATATTATGTCCATTTTTCATTTTATGGATAACATGTTCTGAACTTAAATACAAAGTCATCTGACCAATAAATCTTACATACAGAGTCATCCATAAGACGTGGTTTCCCAAAATCCATATAAACTGGAGAGTTGTTTAAGTCTGTACTTTTTTATAGGATATTGTATTTCTTAAACTCTTAAAGTATCTTATCCAACATAAAAGGTCCAGTCATTTCAATTATTAAATTTACCTTGATGATGATAATCAGCTAATGGAAGTTTATCTTTCCAAACTCAATGTTACTCAAGTAACTCAACCAGACCGTGCAATACTGAATTAGAATACACTTTCACCTCAACTCATTCAAACTTTCTGTTAAGTATTGTCATCTCCTAAATACTGTTTTCATACTGATGTTGATGCTATTGTTTTCATCATTTTCCTTCCTATGTACACTCTTTTCATACTCATAAACTTTGATATATGCTCTTGTTTCCATCTTGATTCCATGTTTGCCTTTCTATGGACAAAGCTACTGGGCTATGGGTGAAGCAAGTTGTAGTTGTTTGAATGGCTTATGCTTCTAATTTGTCAGGAATCCTGACTGCTTTACCTTAATCCATTTTGTTTACAGCTGAATGCGAAGTTTGATAGTAGTGTGATAAAGATTTGAGAACATAGATTTCAATGCATTCTGAGCTCTTTTAGTCTCATGTTTAGGTATATCGTTCATCATTTGATCCTGATACCATCTTTGTACTGTAGTATTTGTTTAGTGTTGTTTTTGGTTGCTTTGTTACATGTTTTGATAGAGGCATGCTTTTCTCACAAAAAATGTTGTTTCAGGACAGGGAAGGCATCACTCCAGATCAGCAGAGGCTGATCTTTGCTGGAAAACAGTTGGAGGATGGATGTACTCTTGCCGATTACAACATTCAGAAAGAATCAACGCTTCACCTGGTCCTGAGGCTAAGAGGTGGGACTATTATTAAAGTGAAGACTCTGACTGGTAAAGAAATCGAAATCAGTATTGAACCTACTGATACCATTGACCGAGTCAAGGAAAGGGTTGAGGAGAAAGAAGGCATCCCTCCTGTGCAACAAAGGTAAACATTTTTTTTTATTGATTAAAAAGATCTCATACTTTTCCCTCGCTGCTATGTATTCGAGTATGCAATGGAATGATTATCGCTGACTGACTGACTCTATTCAGATACCATGACGAATGTTCTGGTGATTATGGTCATAAAAATTTCTGTTATCTTTATTTCCTGTATGCAGTGATTAAAAAGGCGCACTCCAGGCGCGCCCGGCCCAGGCCAGCGCCTGGCTAGCCTCAGGCGTGCCCAGAGTGGCTGGGCGCACCTCAGGCGCCGCCTAGGCGCTCAGGCACGCCTTGGAGTCAGGCTAGCGCCTCTCAGTTTTCCAGCAGTTTCTTCTGATATTTTGATATCTTTGTTATTTTTTTTTATTAAAAAAAGATTTCGTGATATATCCAAATAACTGATTTCCTTATTTATCTCTTAAGTAATCTTTTCTCTCCCTTAATTACTCCAAAAAATCAAACGTTTATTATCTTCCTCCTATGCCATTATTCCAGTGCTACTTGTAATCTTTTCTTTCCCTCTATAAACCCCTAAAACACTTCCCAAAATAAAAATTCGTCTCTTCCCCCTCCTCTGCTGGTTCCTCTGTTTTGCAGTCTCTTCTTCCATCCACTCTTTGAGCTTTATGCTTTCAGTTTCATTACTTTATATGCTTTAAAATTTGTTTTCTTATGCTTTAAACTTATTTTCCTAATTGTTTACTAGTTTAGACTTGATTTTATAACATTATAAAGCTTTAAACTTCCTTTTATTTCATTATAAACATGTTTTTATGATTTTATAGCATTCTGCCACTGAACTTAGTCCTTTTCTACAATAGTGTGGCTAGGCGCGCGCCTAGCGCCTCTCAGGCGCGCCTAGGCTCCAGGGTCCCCTGCGCCTAGGTGCGCCTTGAGCCTTTTTAATCACTGCCTGTATGGCAATGCGCTAATGCATGCCAAATCAACAAAGGAGAAATGATTAAAATAGGAAGTCTTACATTACATCTAGCCAGGATTGATTCTTTCCTTAAACAAATAAATAAATAAATCAGGATAGTGATATATCTTTCAGTCTGTTACTTATGTGTTTGTATTGGTGTGTACTGCTGCTTAAAGAGCACGAGCGACATCATTATCAGTCCTACGAATGTGAAAAAATAAACAAATAGAGAACAAACACTGATCATTTGGCACTTATCTTCTTAGTTACACTGTTTACAATGCATTGTCTTTTGTTAGTGAATGTGGAAAACTAGTTTAATGTAAAACAATATACACATGGCGGATCGAGGGCCACAAGGGAAATCACTTTATCAGCTAAAGAGAATCAACATGGTTTGGGAGTTGCTTGCTTTCATTTGCTGTAATAGTTGTATGTAAAACAAGTTCCCTTTTCCTCTAAAGTCCAGCCCTAAAAAAATGACTGAGTAACATGTAATAATTGCCATATAGATCCATATTTTTTTACAAATGATATCAGCGCAAGAAAGTAAGGTGAAGATAGAGTGATAATAAAACCGTACAACACGACCATGGCTTGACCAAGAAAAATTGATTGAGTAGATTTGATAAAATTAAATCACCTTTTGATTATTGATATTTAATGTCATTTTTAAGATGTTTGGTTGTAGTCCAACTTGATAGTTGAAATTGTAGTTCCTTGACCACCCAATGCAATGCCAAACTTCAAGTTTGTAACATTTGCATCCTGGGTTCTTGATTTTTTGGGATTGAATCTCTTGCCACTTCATAGACAACTACACTGTTTGGTCTGTTTCATATTAAGAGAGTGTTTTATTTGTTGCAGTTTTACCATGGGTGTAATTGAAGAAGGCACTATTTCTGGGTGCTTACCTAGTGCCACGGTGTTTTCTGTTTATTATCCTGGGTACCCTTCTTCCATCACTCGTGCTATTGACACACTTGGAGGAGTTGATAAAATTGAAAAGGTATCTTGCATCTACAAATTTTGTAAAAATTTTGGTAGGTAATGTGGTAAGTCTGTAAGTGATGGTGATCCGATGTGCAACCTTATCATTTTATAAGCATAAAATGTTCAATGTTCTTATCTCTTGTCACCTTTTCTTGTCATTGAAACCCTAGTTTTTCTAGATTCATATGGTTCATGAACTGGCTAACATTGGCTGCATATGGTTCAAAAAAGGTTGTAAAGTCTTTCTCACTGGCTGCTAAGTTTGGTTACATCACTTTAGCTATATGATGTTCTTGTGAAACTAAAATTTAGTCTTCAATGTTAAGTACTCTCCTCCTTCATTATGTCAGCTACTCAGCTTTTCTCTTATGCAAGCCACTGGATTTGAAGCGAATAACGAATTATCACTTTCTTATCTAGTATTAAGTGGGTCTTTTGTTTCATGTCCATAGAATATTGGTAGCATAGGTAGTTTTGTTTTTTTAACCAATAACTTGCTGAAGAGACACCATTATTATCTTCAACAGTCAAATGCACGTGACCAAGGACCTGAATAGGTCCATGCCTGCATAAATTGTTTTGCGTTGATCACTATGTCTCTGCTACATTTGAATTGATATAATAATTGATGACTCATCTTCTACTGATAAAAAATACTCTTTGAAGGTTCGTACATCAAAGTCAAACAAGCTGGAGCTATATTTTCGCCCTGAGGATCCATACTCACATCCTGCATCTGGACAGCTGTATTCCTGCAAGAATTTTCTGTTAAAAATATCGCGAAAGAATCATAACAATTGCTTCAATGGTGATTCTATGAACCAAACCAAGTGTGCTGGTTCTGGAGTCAACAACATCCATCCTGAGCCAGTCGAAAATGAACTCGAAGAAGTCGATAGTGCAAGTGATTGTACTAAGTTAGTTGGAGATCAAGTCCCAAACAGCATGCCCAGCCATATTTCTGCTGATATTGTTGCTCAAGTTGAAGAAGTATATCACTTTAATGGTTAGAATTGCATACTTGAATGTTTTATAAACCATCTTATTTACTGCCATTTCTGTTGAAATTATATGCATATGCAGTGATTAAAAAAGCGCTAGGCGCACTCAGGCGCTGGGGCTCCCTGGAGCCTAGGCGCGCCTCTCAGGCGCTAGGCGCGCGCCTAGCCACACTATTGTAGAAAAGGACTAAGTTCAGTGGAAGAATGCTATAAAATCATAAAAACATGTTTATCAATGAAATAAAAGGAAGTTTAAAGCATTATAATGTTATAAAATCAAGTCTAAACTAGTAAACAATTAGGAAAATAAGTTTAAAACATAAGAAAACCAATTTTAAAGCATATAAAGTAATGAAACTGAAAGCATAAAGCTCAAAGAGTGAATGGAAGAAGATGCTGCAAAACAGAGCAGCAGAGGAGGGGGAAAGAGACGATTTTTTTATTTTGGGAAGTGTTTTAGGGGTTTATAGAGGGAAAGAAAAGATTACAAGTAGCACTGGAATAATGGCATAGGAGGAAGAAAATAAACGTTTGACTTTTTTGGAGTAATTAAGGAAGAGAAAAGATTACTTAAGAGATAAATAAGGAAATCAGTTATTTGGATATATAACAAAATCTTTTTTTAATAAAAAAAATAACAAAGATATCAAAATATCAGAAGAAAGTACTGGAAAACTGAGAGGCGCTAGCCTGACTCCAAGGCGCGCCTGAGCGCCTAGGCGGCTCCTAGGGCGCCTGAGGTGCGCCCAGCCACTCTGGGCACGCCTGAGGCTAGCCAGGCGCTGGCCTGGGCCGGGCGCGCCTGGAGTGCGCCTTTTCAATCACTGTGCATATGTATGCATATAATTTCATAGTGTATGAATGGAGTTTGAAACAGAAGTGCCTAATCAATATGATTCAGACTCAAGGACTCATTTAAATAATATGATACTTAAAATTGACATTACCTTGTTATATTTACGAACAAAATTATTTTCTGTTGTCATATAAAATTATCGTGTTACAGGGATGGCGGACTATCAACATGTACTTGCAGTACATGCAGATGTTGCTTGTAAGAAGAGAACATGGACTGATGTTGAAACATCTAATGGTAAGAGCTTTTTATTTAAACAAATCTTGCAACTTGTGGTGAATTCATTTGGCATACTTATTTGATCATTTTGCTATATCTTTAGTAGAGACTGGAGATCTGGCTGATGTGGATGAGAACCTGATGATTCTAGCACCACCATTGTTCTCGCTAAAGGATATTCCAGAGAATTTGGTGTAAGAATTATGTGGTCCATCATTACTAATTCTTGAATATATCCTTCTGTTTATTATTGATGTCTGAGATGGGAGAATGATATGGAAAGTGTTTTAAGTTGGGGAAGATTGGAACGCATAGAGGGATTTATTGTTATGCATATATGTGAGAATAAAAAGCGTGCTGTTATAGGGCAATAAAACATACAGGAAATTCATTTTGCTACTGAGATATAGAAAGTTTTTAGTTCAGCAGGCAGCCCGTTCGTATCTTAGATAAATTTTCTCTTGGAGGGCTGTTTTGGCTTGCGACCTCTCTATTATTACATGTGCTATGTATGCCTATGGTCCGTTATCTTATAGCAGCGTTA
The DNA here is from genome assembly GCA_027886185.1 of Rheum nobile. Taxonomy (NCBI): domain Eukaryota; kingdom Viridiplantae; phylum Streptophyta; class Magnoliopsida; order Caryophyllales; family Polygonaceae; genus Rheum; species Rheum nobile. Next base: position 1,816,670 of record WOAB01000135.1, read on the forward strand.
TGCAGTTTATTGATTGTAAATTTCCTCTTGTTCTACAATTTCATCTATTTAAGATATTCCGTTTCTTGTGGAAGTTTAGTTTTTAGTCAAGTAATCGGCAGGGGATTTTCTAATTTGTCCTGTGCCATGAACACGATATGTTTTTCCAGGTTAAGGCCATCGGTCACTCTAAGTTCGAAAAAGAAACTCGAGGCAGTTGTGCAACATCGCTGGGAGGTATTGCATTTTGCTTGTTTTCTTGTTGACCTTGACGAAGCTAAATATGGCTCTGGGTTCTTGATCATAGATGCTCACAGTTATCTGTATGTCATGAGATGGATATACTTTTGCCATAAGCTAGCATGTGCATGTAGAATCTTGAAAGTTGAATGTTCTAGGAGTATGGGTGTGGAAACATGAATTATAACTATTCTTTTTGAGTCTTCAACAATGAGTACATTTTTTATTTGTATTATTGTTAGTAGGATTGTTGTGGTCTCTATTTCTTCTCTTGCCATGACCCCATTTGCTCCCAAATACAACTTGGAATAGTTTAATTAGTCATTCTTCCGTCTACTTTTGCCTTGTGGAAAAGTTCAATGGAAAAGCCTCTCTTTGTGTCTCTGTAATTTTATTCTTAATTAGATTTTGAAATTTGAACATGATCTTTGTATTGTTACTTGATGCAGATGGAGATTGAACCATGTCTTGCCATTGATTTTAACATCAAAGATATCCTGCTGACTTGTGCATCAAACAAGATCCTCCTTTCATCTTTCAGATTTATGCATTGCTCTATCTTGAAATAGCCAAAAACAATTATATACAAAAGTATGCTTAGTGAGAGTTGTTAGCATGAATAAAGATAACCTGCAATGCTAGATTTTATCAATTATCAATACTGAAAACAAGCATTTGAATACAAAAAGACGTACATGCCATCCAGTTCTACAACAACCTATCTTTTGAAGAATCTCACTGATTTCATCCCCATGAATTTATTTTTTTGTTTCGTATTTTAATTCTATGTGTGTTCTATGCAGGATGGCTTTTGCTAATATATCTCAGATATGTTTCATTTGATTCGGTAGTTCTCTACTACTTGCGAGTTGCTATGTAATTTAAGACTTTATTGTCAGTTCAAACAGAAGTATGATATCTTGAAGAAAAATCTTATGGTTAAATTAATTTCTGTCTTTGGTTTCAAATTTGTTTGTGGCACTTAACAGTCAAACAGATACCTAGAAAGGTAAATTGGGAGGTCCACATATCTCAAACTTCTAATCATTGGGAACCCCAGGTAGCTCTATCTAAGTTGTTTGATGAGCGTCCTATATGGACAAGAGCTTCTGTCATTGAACGTTTGGATAATTTGGGTTTCAAGGTTGGAGAAAACATGCTTAAGAGGTGCTGTCTCTAGGCAACTGTTTGTAATATTAAAATACTTGATATCTTAGACTTGCATGGCGCACAAATAATTTGTATTTGTTTATCATACAGACTTCTTTTCAGAGTTGCGTATTACTTTGGAAGCGGACCATTTCATAGATTTTGGATCAGGAAAGGATATGATCCGCGCAAAGATCCTGAATCCCGCGTGTATGTACTTGTACTAATTATGTTTTAGCAGTTTGTTGATAATGTTTTCTTTTTTAGTCTTGAATTTTGCAGAAATGTATATCACTGCTCTTCCATTTCAAGTGCAAACTGTAATGGTTATGTTTAATTTAAGCCTGACGTATTCACTTGATTCTTTTGAGCATTGTTCACTTGATTATCTTATTAACCTCTGATGGTTTATCAATATCCTGTATGTGAACAGATATCAAAGGATTGATTTTCGAATTCCGCCTGATTTGAGAACTCATTGTGATGCATCCACTGGGTATGTTGGGCCTCAGTGTTCAATTTGCTAGAATAATAAAGTAATGTCATCTCAGTATCCATATATCTATACAGTATCACTATTTTTTCCCTTGAAATTGTGGGAGATCTTTGAATTGTTCTGTTTGGCTTTTTTCATTGAATGCAGAACAAAACAGAGGTGGGAGGAGATCTGTTCATTTAGACTTTTCCCTTCCAAGTACCATCTATATTTGCAACTGTGTGAACTTTCTGATGATTTTATTCAAGAAGAGATCAGAAAGCCTCCCAAACAAACAGTTTGTACAGTAAGTGTCTACAGTTTTATACCCCTTCCGTCATTTGTAGTTAGAAAGCATTTTCTCTCAACTCTGGCTATAGTTGATTATATTTGCAACTTTTCACTTGCAGTTCTTTTTTCCTTTTCTTCTTTCCAATGAATATTTTCCTGCATGTTGTAATTTGGGTTTGTACAAAAGGATATTATGTACCTGCATATATTGTAAAGTGTTTGTGTAGGTTTCTTGTCACATTTGAATTAATTTCTTTTGTCTTAAAAGAAACACTTGCTTGTCAATGTGGAAGTCTCTGGCTTAACTTGGGAATCAGGTTGTAACTAAAGTGCATTCTACTTGATTGCTCCTTTAATTGCTTTTGCTTATAAAAATTTGTTGCTGCGTAGTTAGTTCAACTAGCTGAATATATATATTGCAGATTAATTAAGAAATAAGAGTGCTGAATAGTCTCCTCTGGAAGAGAGTTCCCTCCTGCTGTAATCAATTGATTTGATGAATTTTTTAGTTCTTTGATTTTATTTGTGTTTGTAGCCTGCAACAGGATGGTTCACTTCACATATTCTTCATACCTTAAGACTGCGTATTGCATTAAGGTTCTTGTCGGTAAGCCCTCTACCTGGAGCTGAGGAGTTGCTGAAATCCATCTCCGATCGTTTTGAAAAATCAAAAAGGATTCGCTATCAAGTACCCAATATCAAGCCTAGTGATGAAGTATCACAAAATATTGAAGGTTAGCGTTGTAGCTTCTTTTTGTTTGGTCGAAGGGTTGTAGCTTCTAAGCCTTCTATTACTTTGTTTAAGATTTTAAGAAGATTTGATAAGGTTCAACTTTTAAAATACAAAGTATGTTTTTACTGCTATCTAAAACTAAACACTTTATCCCTTGGATATCTATATCTTAAAGGGATGGAGAATTGTGAAATAAAAATATTTCTATTCTCGTGTATAATATATTGATTGAGATGTAGTAAAGAGAAGGGAGAGAATTTTCAATGTCTATATCTTTTTTCTGACATATTGAATGAATAACTAATGCAGAAGCAGTCGGTGATGAAGATAAAGAAGCAACAATAGAAGATGATGATGAGGATGAGGACGATGATGTTGAAGAAGACATGTATGCTTATTATCCTTCTCATTTGGTGAGGAAAACTAGCTGTTCTCTTTTCCTCTATTCAGATTGATCGTTGACATGTACTATTTGTTTCTAACATTAAGAACAATTATGTTGTGTTATAGGATGCTGAAGATGTTGGTTTTTCTCTGGAGCCAGATACATGTATCCTTACCTCTCAAGTGTTTTTAGCTTTTTTTTTTTTTTTTTTACCTTTATAAGCATTTATCCATTAATCGGGTTTGGTAGCCTTTGGTTTACATCAATTATGCTCAACTAATATAGGGCCTTTGTAGAAAGAGAGATGATATATTAAATATACAGTAAGTTGGAGCCTTTCTCCTTTCTTGTTACAATTCTCCTTTTCCCTATTTTGCTGTAGATTTCTGTCTCCTTGACAATTCCTAGACCCAGATGGCGAGAACATGTCAAAAAACTATTTGCAGGAACTTTTCGGCAGTTTTCCATTGGATGCTGGAGAGGGTACGAGTTTACTTAAGCCTGAAAGCGATGAAGAGTATCATATCTATGAACATGACAGTGATCAGAGTTCGGATGACGACTATTAACTTATAGTAGGTTTTGGTAGTTCTCCAATGCCACTGCCTTTTGCCTTTCCTTTAAAGGATACTAGGTTTTGGCATCATTTACAGATTGCAAAAATATGCACTTACCAGTGAGAAGACAACTTTTCTGATCTCCATTTAGCTGCAAATCATTGGATTTATTCCATGTACAATGAAGCTTTTATTAACATGTTTGGTCTACAATCATTTAGATGTGACTTTAGTGGATATCATGTTGCTCGGTCGCAGGTTTTGACTCTCAATGGTGACTTGGTCACCACTGTACCATGTGCAAATTAAATCGCTAAAAGTGCAGTTAATTCATCAAGCTTATGTTCAATCGAATTGCCTCGTTTGTAACTCGGTCTTCCTTGTTTTAGTACTTGCCCAAGTTCTTTCATGCATATAGGTATTAATATAGCAATACAGCTGCGTTCATGCACTACTGTCTTTTTCAAGTTTGGAAGAAAAACATGGAGAGATGCATTCTTCAAGTTTGCCCTTTGTTATCTTAATTAGCCCACTACGCTTATAGAATTAAACCACCCTTTCATTTTTCATTAATCCCTAGGGTTACTTCCTCTAACTAAATTGATTGAGTATCATCATATAAGCCTTTTTAGTGTTTTATATAAAATCATTTCAAAATTGTTATATGTAGTGGTTACGATGAAGAGATCTAATGAGATATCCCAAATCAGATATTAACCATATGGTCCATATACATGAACGAAAGAATGAAAAGAGGAACATATGTTGTAATACAACGGTGTGCTACTCTCTGCTGTTTGATGGTGGGATGCTAGAAATGGTTACCCCCTATGCTCCAAAGATCACCTATATCCATTTTAACACGAGTGATAATTGAGGAGTGTGATAATATTGCCATTGCTCGCTATTACTCTGACCATTTATGGTGAAGTGTTATGCAAATTGAAAGAATAAAAGTCAGAGTTGTCTTTCCATTCTAATGTGAAGATACAACGGTAGCTTGGGCTACCAATGACTATTGGAAGATCAAGAAGGTAATATTAGACAATTACAAGAGAGTTTGATGAAGAAGACACGTAAAGAGTAATTAAAGGCCATAGAACAGTTTGAAAAAATGGTTATTTTTGTCCCAAAAGGTTAGGTGGGGCGATGAGGAAGGATAGTGGAAGTCACGGATCACCAAGGCTTAGGGCCCATTCGATAAGTAGTGAGTAAAACCGAGTGGAAGAAAATAAAAGTAGGAGTTAAAGTGGAAGTACGAGTTGAAGTGGAAGTACGAGTTGAAATGGAAGTAGGAGTTGAAGTTGGAAAATGGTGTGTTCGGTAAGTAGTAATTACGATAGCTGAATCTAAGTATTTTTGGTGTGTCATTTACCAAAAAGGGCATTATATTTTTCAGAATTTACATGTCACGTGCCTAACTTCCAGCAGCACGTGATGCTTCACCTCCGTCTTTGAGCTTAGCTTCCTTCCGGTGATCCCCAATTCAATTTTTAGGGTTTAGCATTGGTTTGGCGATTCAAGTCCCGATTTCGAAGCCAAATCCCAGGTAATAATTTGTATTCTTCCTCCTTTCCCAATCTCTCATGTTTCAATCTCTTCACCTAGCTTTCGAACATCTCTCATCTTCTTTGCTTTGAAAATCAGTACCGAATTTTTAGGGTTAGTGTTGAATCAACTGTTTTAAATTCAAGCTTCGAACATGTTGTTCATTGTATAAGTTGACCTCCCTAGCTTGTTTCCTTGCTTGATTTTAGTGAACCTGTTGGATTTTCGATGAACTTGTTGGATTTGAGGGTAATTCAAGCTTCGAAAATGGAATGTTTGGTTTCTCTTTGGTGTTTGTTTGTGTGGAGAGATAGATTTCTTCCATTATTTTTGATGAAGGGCTGTTTAGATGAAGTTGAGATTTCCTTTTTCTGTGTTTGATTTCTTCAATTCAGTTAAATTAACACATGCAAACATATTAAGCTTACTTTATAGAGAAGAGAGAGAGAGATAGAATAGTAGGGTAAAAAAAATGGAATGCTTGGTTTCTCTGTGGTATTTGTAACTTCACAGAGAAGAGAAAGAGAATTGTAGTAGTTTGTTATTGAATTTATCAAAAACTGAATAGAGGTTACAAGTTGTATACATTAGTATTTATAGGCTTAATTTTTAAGCTAACACCTTGATCACTTAGCTTTGTAACAACCAACTAACTAACACAATTTACTTGTAACTAACTGCCTAACTAACTAGACTCTTCAATATTTGACAAGAACGAGCATATGTGAGAGACAAGGAACTAAAACAGAGAGGAGATGATCATAGTGAATAAATTTAAGTTGAGTGTGAATTGAGTAAGGATCTCATATTAGGTGAGAAGTAACAAATACAAACTTATATATGTCTATTAAAGATTGTGGTTGAGAGATAAATTGAGCACATTATTTTTTGATGAAGGGAGATAAATTGAGCACATTATTTTTTGATGAAGGGCATATTTTCAATTTTTTTGTTTGATTTTTTCAATTGAGTATGGAGCTCATATCCTTTTTGCTTGGTGTAATTTGAATCAGGTGGTAGTGTTGCCTCTGGTAGTATATAACCCGGTTTATTGCTCCCTCAAGCAGAACGAAACTTTAGTGTGTATAAAAGGTGTGCTTCCTCATCTCTTATTAACCAATTTTCACAGTAATGTTGGCTTTTTATTTGAAATTCATAATGTGTTGAATATGGATTGAATTTGTGTATGCCTTGAGTAATGGATGGTGTTAAATTGGTATTATGTTGAATGTGGATTGAAATTGTGTATGACTTGAATGTGGATTGGGTTGAAGTTGAGGTTCCTCATCTTCAGTGTATGACTTGATTAGTTGTTAAAGTGTTTAATGTTGAATGTGGATTGAAATTGGTATTGTGTTAAAGTGATTAATGTGGACTGAAAATCAGATTCTTTATATAATACCAAATTTTACATTACTTGATTAGTTGGTGTATATTTTTTGTTAGGGTTAAGAGTGGCATGAATTTGTGTTTATGTTCAACTAGAATTCTGGGTTTGTGTTTAGTCCCTTGAAGAACGTAGATGGAGGAGGAAAACGGTAAGGGAAAAGCAAAGGAGAAGGCATTTGTTTGGACTGAAAATCTTGCATTGACATTGACGAGAGTTTGCAAAGATTATCAAAGGAAACATGGTTACTATTAAACATTTGTTTGGCCTGATGTTAATGAGGACTTTGAGAAGAGAACAAGCATGAAGGTCTCCAAAAATACTTGAAGGAACAAAATTGAGCATATGAAAAAATTGTGGAAGCCATGATGCGACCTATGGCGCAAGGTGACGGGTGTTGGGTGAGATTCGACAATTGGATTGGTCATTGATGATGATGATGATGAATGGTGAGAAAGACAGAAGAAAGTGTTTAAGCATAATAAATATTTAAAATATATATTTTGCAGTTATTAATATCAGTTTGCAGTCAATTAATACTCCTTATATATCCTTTCGTTTGGCATGAAAAGGATGACAAGCTCAGCCAATTCAGAAAGAAAGGGATTAATCCGGAGTTGAGTGATTTGTGGGATGACGTGTATGACCAAATTGTTGCAATGGGAAAGCATGTCATGTCACCAAATATGGATCCTAGTGCGCCTCTGCTTTCCCTACCCGGAGTTGATGATAGTGTTTATTTGGGTTCACAAGAGGATAGTATTGATCGTCAAATAGAGAAAGATGCTCAGGAGGAACAAGAAAGCCTTCGGTCGCTCGCTGCTAGGGTAAGTGTGGACCTGCCACTTGATGAGTGCTTAGCACAAGTACACTATGCAATTATTACTACTACTCCTTCTGGTTCATCACATGCCAAGGAGAAGAGCACAAGGCTTGCAATTACACCTACTGAGTCTATTAAAAAAAAGAAGGAAAAGGCAAAGTCCTAATGCAACGATAGTCAACGAACACATGGCTGTTGTGGGTGACGCTAGTAAGAAGATGCTTTCTTTGATGGAGGGTGATCTTGGAAGTACCAATGATGCAATTAAACCCAAGAAATATGGATATTCAGATTGTATTGTTGTGATGGAACGCCTTGTAAGTGATGGGCTTCTGAAAGAGAATTCCAAGTTGTATTGCTTTGCATCAAGTCAGCTTGCTCAAGAACCAAGAAGTGAGGTCTTCATGTCCCTCCCGAAAGATTCTAACAGGATTGCATGGCTACAGTACGAGTACAATCTCGCTTACCATTTATATCAACCGTAGATGGAGTGCGGCAACGAGTTTGAGAGTCCAAGTGCCCTACTACTTCTTGGGGCTTATATTTCAGATTTTTACTTTTATGAATATCTAGAGGCCAAGAGCTCTCTATGGGCTTGCTCGAACAAGCTTGGAAGATCTTCCAAGGTGATTGACCCCCCTTTGGTTTCTCGTTCCATTTCACAAGGTAAAGAAAAACAATCTATTCTAAAACTAACAAAGCGAGCAAACTTGTTAAGTTAGTGAAAAAATCAAATAAAAACAGATTTTTTAACAAGAAAGAACCTTTTATTGCAGCTCACACTTCGTGTCTCTTGAGGGCTGGCCATGCACCTAGGGTTATCCTTCCAAGAACCTTAACTTGATCCTGGGTTAGTGCAATCAAGAGAATATCTCGCAAGCACAAGGGAAATGACCAAGCAAGATCTTAAAGTCAAACACAAAGTAGTGCTCGAACTAGGATATAGGGACGACTGGCTTGAAGAGATAAAATATGCAAGCACCAAAGTCAAGACCTTATCAAGCAAGATGTGTCCAAATAAAATAAAGTTTAAGATAAGCTTAAATCAATTAGACAATCTAGACCCTTGCTAAAACAAGGGTCCCTTTGGGCTTTCTTAAGCTAGAGCAATGGTCCCTCTTTCTTTCCTTTTTTTTTTTGCACGACTTAGGGTTACAACTTACAACCCTTGTGTCATGGCCTTTGGCCTCACTTTTTTTTGTACAAAAATTGGATAAGATAAGCTTTATTAAAAAAAAATAACAAGAAATCTTAACTACCTAAAAGATATAAACAAATCTCAACTAAATCTTATCTAAGCACAAAAAGCAAAATAAAAATATTTCTCAAGACGCAAACAAACAAGATAAGATATTATGGTTACAAGGATAGAATTTGCCAAAGATCTGGCATTGCTTGGTGCACAAGGCAAGGGGAAGGCTCGCTTAGGGATTAGGGTTGGATTACCGCCCAAGGCTTCGGGTTCCACTCTCTCGTCCTTCCTTTGTCATTTCTTGCATCCCTCTCCCAAGGGTTGGCTCATGCTAATGGACACGATAGGGGGTTGGCTGGCTTGGCGCACAAGACAAAGGGTGTGTACTTGGGTTTGGTCGGGTTGTGGCTTGGCACACGATCGGCCTAGGCTCCCCTCCTTTGGGTTCTTGGCTGCATTTACTAAGGCTAAATCTTAGGTTTTTTGCAGTATGGTCACTCATGGACAGCGGTATGCCACATACGCACGGATCTTGGGACAAAGACGATAGGGTTGTCCGAACACAAACTCAAGGTTTGAAATCAAGACGAGCAATGGTTTAGACTTTTACCTGGATCAAGCTCTGATACCAAATGAAAACTCTCATTTATTGAAGCTAATGAGAGCCACGCGGCTAGGAAAGAAAACTTGGTGGTCAAGAGATCACTAGTAGCCAATTACGGCCCATTTATACCATCTCAAAGATAGACGATCTTTCACACAAGGTGTCTAATCCACGTGAAGGTGTGTAGTGTCATTATTGATGGCAATTCTTGCTGCAACATTATTGATCAAGAGGTCGTAGAAAGGTTCTACATAAAACCAAATGATGCTATCTTATATTAATAAGATAGCATCATTTGGTATCAGAACGTCACGCTTTGATACCAAATGATGTGTTTCCGCCTAAGGATCTTCGTTCTGGTTCAAGGAAAGTTGTCCTCCAATGCCTCGTGTTGAACAAGTCTTGGATCGCCATCAAGAACGTGACAAAAGGGTTCTTTTGGTAGAATTTTGGTTTTATGATTTGCAAGAAATATGAAAGGGATAGGCAATTTGGATCTATTGGATATGACGCATCTATACATTCAAAAGAAAGTTTTGTTGATCCACCACGGATATTACGTACCTAGGTTTCACAACTATTTTGGATATGACTCACCAAAACCGACTAAGTTGAATTGGATATGACTCACCCGCAAGGACACGATAGGGAGTTGTTTGGCTCGACACCCAAGACAAGGGGTGCACACGCTAGGTTTGGCTTGTGGCTTGGTGCGCAAGGACCGGCTAGGCTTCTCTCCTTTGGTTTTTGGCTGGGTTTCATAAGGCTAACACTTAGGTTTGCTGTTGCACACTCACTTCAAGGAATAGACAGTCCACACACGCACAAGGGTGGAACAAGGACGAATAGGGTTTTTTTCAAAACAAACTCAAGGTTTGAAATCAAGACAAGCAATGGTTTAGACTTTTACCTTGATCAAGCTCTGACACCAAATGATGCGTTTCCACCTAAGGATCTTCATTCTGGTTCATGGAAATTTGTCCTCCAATGCCTCGTGTTTAACAAGTCTTGGATCACCGTCAGGAACGTGACAAAAAAGGTTCTTTTGTGTAATTTTAATTTTATGAATTGCAAGAAAAGTAAAAGGATAGGCAATTTGGATCTATAGGATATGACGCACCAATAGATTCAAAAAGAATTTTTGTTGATCTACCACGGATATTGTGCACATAGGTTTCACGATTGTTTTGTATGACTCACAAAAACCGGGTAAGTTGAATTGAATATGACTCACAAAGACAAAACACTCAAGACCGGAGCTCAGAGTTAAACAAGAAAGTCAAGGTTCTATAATTTCAATTAATCAAAAGCTTAGTAAAAATGAAATGCTAAATCCATACAAGTCTGGGCCAGCCCGTCCAGCCCAAACCGCTCGCCCGGTTTAAAAACCGGGCTTGGACAATAATAGTGATGGGCCGAGCACGGACACTCCTCTAGGCCCAAACGGGCCTAGAGGCCCGGCCCGGTACCTGGTTAAAATTTTAAAAATATAAATATATTTATATATATATTATATAGTATTCTAAATATGTATAGTTATTAAATTTTCAGCCCTTATTATATAATATTTCAAATTTTTAGCCCTTAATATAGTATATAATATATCTAATTACATATACTATATAATATAAAACATAAATATATACTATAAAACATAATTACATATTATATAATACAAAACCGGCCCAGCCCGCTGGGCTACCCGACCCGATCTTTCGGACGGGCTAGGACAACGATTTCAGCCCGTTTGATCCGGACGGGCTTAGCCTAGCCCGGTCAACCAGGCTGAAATCATCCCAAAAGCCCGGCCCGGGCCCGGACTTGTACAAGTCTACACAAAACTTATCTTGCAAGAAACGCAATAAAAAACCCTACTTTTATAATCTGCGGATCTTCCATCTCGTAAATCCAATGGGATTGAGTTTTGGACATGTCCAAGATACGCCAACTAACAACATCATATCGCAAATTGAGCCCAAATTCCCTAGCCAATTGAGAAAACGGTCATGCCATTGATTTACTCATAAAGGTAGAATTTCCTTAAATAATATATCTTGTGAATGCGATATCTCTCTGATCCGAAGTTTGTTGGACCTGAAATTTGGACAGCTTTCCGTAAGCCCATGAACTAAAACATATCAAAAAACCAACCCAATCCACCGAGCCAATTGGTAGCGCCGCTCTGCCTTAGTTCGGGTCCCGGCTCCAGGCCGCAGGTTTGCTCCTCTAGCCACCTCACCAAGATCTTCACACCTCCAATTTGCTTTAAACTCTGTATGAACTCTTCATTTAGCCTCTCTTGAAGGTTTGAACTTGTAGGGTTCAGTTTAGTTGCCGTTGATGCGGACAACTTGAAAAACCCTAATTTGTGGCACGTTGATGGCGTCGGTCGGGGCCTTGATGCAAGGCTTGGAGTGATCTTAAGCATCTTGGGTCTTGAACTCTTGATGGGATGCAGAATCACATCAGTTGATGCATGAATTGACTCACTTTTTTGACAACATACAAAATATTCGGGCGAGTGAAAGCCATATATTGAAGGCTCCCCACAAAGCTCCAATATAGAGATGTATCGGGGAAGGCAAGAGAGAAATGTGTCCTGATATGAGACTAACATAGGTGTCGGAACACCCTTAGAATTGTTCATCTCATACAAAGGAGCAACTTTCGAATAAATTTTGTCTGTCTAAGAACGAAGCCTTCTGAATTGCGTTCAACTTCAATGACTAAAAAATAGTGACCATCACCCAAGTCCTTGACAAGAAACAAGTAAGATAGATGAGCAATAAATTGTTGAGACAAATTCAATCGGGAAGCAAACACTGATAAATCATCTACATAGACCAAAACAAAAATAAAACCTTCACCGTGTTCAAAGATGAACATAGTGGTATCGACCTTAGAAAGAGAATCCCTTGGATACAAGGGCAAAACTGAGTTTGGAAAACCACGATGTAGGTGCTTGTATTAGGCCATATGGGGATTTGGAGTTCACAAATATGATTTGATAAAGAAGGGTTTAAATATCCATGGGGTTGAGAAATGAATACATCTTCCTGCAGGTTACCATGGAGGAAAGCGTTTTGAATATCGAGTTGTCGGGCTGACCACCTTTGAGATGCGATAATGAAGCAAAGCAGAAATACCGTGATTGAAAATGATTGCAAGAAGAACTTTTTTCATGTTTAATTTTAGTTTGTTTACTTGTTTTCTGTATAATTGAAAATTGTCAGTTTTCGGTTCTTATTTTTTTGAAATTCGGTCCCGTTTAAGCTGGTAATTTTCAATTTGAACCAAAACAAACAATTGTTTATATTCTTAGTAAAAATATTAGTTTATAACAAATTTAGATCGGTGGTTAATAAAAAATGGAACGAAAAAATTGATTCCAATTTAAATTGTTGTTTTTTCCGAAATTTGGTCGAAAAAGTCTCGGGGACAAGATAATTTGTACTGAAATGGATAATAACAAATGTTAAATTAGCGAGATAGTTGATTGGTAAGTAATGTATATTAAGGATGGTTTTTGGTAAAATTAAAGATAAGGGTGATTAAATACAAACAACTTAAAATAAGGGGTGATATTTGACAAAAATAAAAATAAAAAGTAGTTAAATGCAAACACTCTAAAATCAAGAGTTCTTAAGTGAAAACCCCTATAATTAGAGACCATAACTAAACATAAAATTATGATACTGAGCTAAGCAGAACAAGTAAAGCATTCAAACCATGCTACATGATTATATTGCAATAGATCACTTTAAATCTTCTATCCCAAATGTTATTTAAGGCTCCATTCGGTATATCCAGCTGAAATAGGAGTTGGAACTGAATGAATAGATGGAGCTGAAGATTAGTTTGAGCTAAATTTATTAGCTCAATTATTTTATAAATAATAATTGGTGTTCGGTATTACAAGTTGAAATGAGTGAAAAGTAAAATTCAACTTGTTAATCTTCAAAAATCTTGGGAGAGTCACATTAAAAAAATTGCAAAATTGAGCTACATAATTCTACTACAAGCTCCTTAAGCTAGATTGAATTTTTTTTACCAAACACCCATCAAGCATATTAAAAATAAAATCAAGCTTCATTAATCTCAAAAAAGCTTTGCTGAATAGAGCCAAATTTGTTATTTCGTATAGTAAAATGTAGGTGAACGAGATTTAAAAATAGGCAAAGTACAACTTATATTATAAGTATCCGGTTATAAACCACACAAGGGCAAAGCCGCTCATGTTTCGGTGGAGTTTTAAAGAAACTCAATGTGTGGATTCTAAAACTTTATAGTAAAAAAGTAAACTTGACACACACAAAAATTAAAACTTAAATTGTAAATAGATATAGAGAGAAAATATAATTTTGACCATTAAATATTTATTTAATGGTTAAAATATCTTCAACTCTACATAGAACTAGAAATCGGAGCCCCGTGCTAAGCACGGGGCAATTTTTTATGTTTGTTGTGGGCTCATTGGGTTGGTGATTGGATGTGCGGTAAGTCATTGTCGTTAGTTGGGGCTGAGGATGACCTAAATTGATGTGTTGTTGAGTTTATGTGGGAGATTCGTCCGGTTTGGCACTTGAGGGTCATTTGAGACTTGTGTCTCTTGTTGTGTACATAAATTTGCATAAAGAAATGCCAACGATTTAGGATTAGCAGTAATGTTTGGCTGTGTACATAATGATATGATAGTTGATTATATTTCTTTGGTTTTAGAACCTAGAAAGCTATTGCCTTGTATCAACCTTTACCTGTATGGAAAGCTCCATTTTAGGGATAATGGAAAAAGCTTTGGGAGTGAAACCTAATATTGGAATCCTCTGCAGCAATGCACCTGTTTCAAGGAGCACGTCGCTCCTCATGAGAGCTCGCAAATGAAGCAACTGAGGAATATCCGAAGCCCCAAACCCTGCAACAGTAGAAGCTGGTTTGGTTAAGCCAAGGAAGCTATTCTTCTAGAGCTATTTAAATTCTTGAGCACCAAAGGACCCTCAAAGCACAGGTTTCATTAAAATACTGTTTTCCCGTACCTCATGTTTGCCATATTGTTTGATATGCACTTCATGCTTTCCAATGGTGCAAAATGTCTAGTATCATGTGGTGCTAGACCTGGAACATGAGGAAATATATTTGAGCAAGCTATAGTAAAAGCATTATAACATGTTGGTCGTAGTGCGCACCAAGAAAGCGTTTTGTGACGTTATAATCCTGCGTGCTAATCATTTCCTACAGGTTTATAGATTTTAGCGGGTTTGGTCTTATTTTAAATAGTGGGTTGTAGTACTTACATTCATTTCAGTGACCAAGTTGTTGAATGACTCTCTGAAAACTATATTCTGTGTGTAGTTAGTCGGCTTTTTCCCCGTTTGTAGTAACAATATACTGAGTCCTTGTGGGTCTGTCACTTGAGATGTTGCTACATAGAGCTGGCCGTGGCAGAAAACTGGCCTTGGTAAGTACAACCCCACATGCTTTAGTGATTGCCCCTGACTTTTATTGAGAGTCATTGCATAGCAAGCTTTTAGTGGGAATTGATGACGTTTCATTACGAATGGCCATTTTGATTGGGTGGCGCTTAGTGTTATCCTAGGAATTAGGATTTTATTTCCTACGCATGTGGAGCTCATGGTTTCGATTATGTGTGGTTGGGTGAAGAAATAGATTGAGAGCGAGCGCCTTGTTGGGGAGGTGGTTGATCTTTTGGTAGACAAGGATTGTGTTGGACTCAAGCCTAGCTTCAACATGATTGAGAAGGTGATTTCTGTGTATTGGGAGATGGAGAAGAAAGATCAAGTTGTTGTTGTGATACCCCGTATTTTTGTAAGGTTATTTTGGGAATTATGGAATTTTCCCGAGTACCCGTTGTGTACGTCGGATTTAATTCAGGTAGCTTGAGACATCCTGTAATGTGCTCTGTATCTGTAATATTTTTCTCAGTGAAATAATATACATACAAGGTGCCTTAGATTTTAATTGTCGTTCGCGTACGATAATTTTTATCCCGGTTTAACGTCTGGTTCGTTCAAAGCTGAACGGGCGGGAAAAGGGAGAAACGACGACCGCCGTTCAGAAACGGCGACCGCCGTGGTTGGGCCCGAGGAGTCAGCGTGTCAGCTTCTAGTTGGCCGCGACAGACCTGGCAACGGCGACCGCCGCATTTACGGCGACCGCCGCGTGCCCGCCGCAGGCAAAAGCGGCGACCTCCGTGATTGTCCAGTGGGCATTGCCCGTTGGTCGCCGGCGGTAATCGAGGGCGCCGATCTTGCTTTCGGCCGCATCTCAGGGTTTGGTTGAACGCTTCAGGCACTTTGGCTATAAAAGGAGGTGTTGGGGGTGAGGTTTTGAGCCATCCCGGCACCAAACCTCTGCCAAATTCGCCTCTCGCCGGAGTTGTGTTTTCGCCGAAGTTTGAAGGTCTCGCCGGTGTTGCTTTGGTGTGGTTCCTGAGTGCCTTTGTGAAGCTTTTGGTTAGCCTTGGAGGTTAGAAGCCAAAGCAAGTCGAAGGAGGCCAAACCGCTCGTGTTTTGGGGTGAGATTTCTCTCGTTCTGCGTCATCTGAGTTCGTCACGGCGACCGCCGTGTTCTTCGCGGCGACCGCCGCCAAGAACGGCGACCGCCGCCAGTTCCCAGAACGCCTTCGTGGCTTTGGCTTGGTCGGTTGTCGTCGTGGCGTCTTTCCTTTCGTGTTCTTTCGCCGTGTTTAGATTCATACTGTTTATGTCGGATCTAACTTAGGGTTCCTTTTATGGGTCGACTCGAAGGTTGTTGTGCTATCGGAACTATACCGTGTCGAGCCCGGAATCCAGTGACGTCTTTAGACTATTCTGCGGAGTAATGCAAGTGGCGGTTCGCTCTTGCTCATTCGTTCCATATTTACATTAATTATCAGTAGTTTATCTGAGTAATTAATTTGGAATGAATACTCTGTTTGTCTGGAAATGGTTTTGATAAACTGTTTTGAAAATCATATAATAGGTTGTATATCTGTTAGAACAACGCTATTATATGTGATCGCCTTTCGGGCCTTTATGTGGATTTATCCGGTAACTGTTGTTGTGCTGTAACTGTTTAGTTAGCACTGTTAAATAGGAACGTTACTCGGACTCTGTCCAGTCGTTTCTTTATAATCTGGTATCGGGGTGGCTCATCCCCATCTGGTACTATTCTATGATCATGATCGGTCTCTTACACATGTGTGTAGAGACAAGACACTTAGCTGGTGTCACAAACCTTTCGGTATACGTCACTCTCGACGAAACGTATACTAAGATGTGTCGTCCCATTGGTGGGGTATACATGTAAAAGTCTATAATGTGATGTGTGTTTTGAAACATAAATCAGATAAGTGCTACCTTGACGCACATAATTAATACACCTTGGGCGAGTAGTGCAGCTAAGTTCAGTGCAGCTAGGAAAACTCGTCTTGACTTGAATGTAGTACGTTCTCTTTCCAATCTGGATTCACTGTAGGCGATGAGGTTGGTCGTGAACTGAAGCATCTCAGTCAGTTTTAAATCATTGTTGTATGATTCTGTAATATTCCAGATTTGTCATTACTTCCTTAAAGACTCATTTCCGTTAAAGTCTTCTTTCGAGTCGATTTCTGTGAAGATTCAGTCTTCCAGAATCTTCTCTTGTGCATACCTCTTGTTTATTCCAGTAGGAATATGATGGTTGACTACCGTTATCGGTTATTATCCGAGAAGCGATGAGTCTAACCTAATATGACTGCTTCGAATCAGTCTGCTTTATACCCTTGCTAGTCTATTCATTTAGACTAATCAACCAATATTTTCCCTTGCATGGTTGGCTGGTGTCATCCGTTTGATTCGGCACATCAGTTAAGAAGTAGCTCAGAAGATTAGAAGGACTATGGAGTCGGCGGTGGTTTTTGAATGTTTTAATTATTTCTTTAATCAGGTTATGATCCTTTGGACAATAACTCCGATTGTAATGTACTTTCTTAGTCTTCCGCTGTGTTTGGTTTAAACTATGTTTTGACCTATTCGGGATTGAGTTGTAATCCCGTAACTCTTGTTTCCTCGACAATGTTATGTTTTGGAATTTAATGCTTGATCTTCGTGTATCAATTGCATTTTATAAATTGTATTTATTTGGTAAAGCCTTGGGTGATCTCGGTAAGGAACACTGGGGTCACTGGCGGTAATACCTTTCCAAAAGGGTAAAGTTTTGGGGGTGTTACAGCTGTGTTTGTTGAGGAGGTTTTGAGAAGGGAAATTCCTTGTTTCGAGGATGATGGCAGCAGAGGAGGACCTGTTGGATATCTAGCTTGGAAGATGATGGTAAGATTGCTTTGGCTGTCCTTTATTCAAAAATTTTGTTGTTGTGTTTGTTCTTCTTGATTTTGTTTAGGCAGGCCTTTGGATGTCAAGTTATATTGGAATGTGAACTAATATGCTTTGATCTAACTACTTAGTTGATGTGCTAAGCCAATTTACCTTGGACTATGATATTAGCCATTGAGATTATGGACTATGTTATAAATCATATCTATTTGTTTATGTTATATTGTTTAGATGTGTATCCTTAAAGAAATCAAACTGATGGTTATGCCTTTGAACCCCTACAATTCACATTACTAGGACACTTAACAGATTATAAGTCTTGAGTACATATGAAGCATGAGATGGCGGGTATCATAGTGTCTAGATCTTACTACTTATTTCATTGCTTGTTATCTAGAAAAAATATGCTTGTACTCTTCATAGCTGACATGAGTGTTCCCTTGTAAGCTCTGATTGAATTAGCTGACTATAAGTATTCTACTGCTATTACCGTGTCTTTTCCTGTTGTTTGTGTCTAGTCCAGTTAGCACTTAACCCAACCCATGTACAAGTTTGGTAACTATAGTCAAAGCCAAATCTTGCAAGTGTCAACATATATAACCAGGAGAGTGACAGTTATGTACTTTAACCTATTTTATTTTATTTGACTTTTATTTATAAATTTAGAACGCACTCTTCCTACCTCTTGCCCTTATTTTCCAATCCCAAATTTCTTTTATAATCACAATTCACATGTGCTTCCTTGCACAGAGCTTTCTCTCTTCTAAATTTCATTATCTTCCTCTCTCACTCAACTTGAGATTCATGAAAATTGCAAAAGGGGGATCAACGGAGGAGTGAATTAGAGGTGAGGAAGCCAACTCTTTGGGAATTTCACTTCACCAAGTTTTTGGGTATTCTCATGTTCTTTGCATTTTCCCCCTTTTTTAGTTTAGTAGCTTTGATGTACAGTTATAAAGTTTGCTTTTGTGGTTTCCCAAGATGGGTTGGTAGCAGGGTCTTTGGATAATTTGGAGTCTTGGTATGTTTTGCTCTTAAGATGTTTGTTGAATTGTCTCTGAAGTCATGCCCTTTCTTCTTTTTCTTCCTCTTCTTTTTCTAACGTGATTTTAAGGTCCTTGAATTGTGGTGTAATTAGGGTAGTTGACTAAAAGCTGGATTATCTTGTTTCCAGTTTTCAAAATGGAAACAGTTGTTCTGCTTGGTTCTAATGGGAATTTGCTCTTCTGCTGAAAACTTGTATTTTGAACAGAGCATCTCATAATCTAGAAATCTACTCCTTTGGGTGTTTCAATAGAAGATGAAGCAGAATATAATTGAAGTATCACTTACTGATGTGTTCTTGCCTCCGATGACAAGCCAATTGTCAAAGGCGACACCTTTGGATCTAGTCTTGGGCGAGAAGTCACTCCTTTTAGAGTTTATCGGACACGATGGTGTTGTGAAGCGAACCCGGTGGAGGTGGTCTGGAAGATCGCGGTGTCGGCGAGGCTGAGTGTCATGATGAGTGTCACGACAGCGAAGACGAGGGCAAGCGCGATGGTGTCCGCGAGCGATTGACTGGATGGGTGTCTGGGCTTGTTGGCGACGGCGCTAGCAAAGACGATGACGAGTGTCAAGGCGATGCTAGCGATTGCGACAACGATGGTTTTGGTGGCGATTGTGGACGCGATGGAAGCGATTGATGGAGTGAATGGATAGCAATGGCGGAAGCGATTGAATGGAGGGATATGTGACTTGAAAGACAAGTCTTTGGTGTCGTAGCGTCGACTACGGAGGAAGGGAGATGCGAAGGAAGACTTGGCTTGAAGGTTCAAGCAATTGCCGTAGCGTCGGCGGCGGAGGGAATGGGGATGCGAAGATAGAGGGGTGACGTCCGATCAAGGGAAGGAGGATAAACACTCTACTTGAAACCTTGATTAAAATTGAACGTGCTAAAACAAATAACATAGTTTGACTTAAATACTAGGGCGAGACATCGGATGGGCCGAGTCGAGCCTAGTGGGCTAGCCCATGCAAGCATGCAAAAGACACAAACCCTAAAATAGAAATGACTATAAAAGGAAACTATCTAAAATAAGCAATAATAACAAATATAGAAAGTGTCTCAAAAAGAACGCGGCGAAGGCATGGATGCAAACACCGCGAGGAATGGCAACGAAGGGTCGATGGCCTCGCGAGTGGGTGCACGCAATGCCTGCTGCGATGTTTCGATGCCGATGGTGGCGAGGACGACGAGTCTTGGGTTGGCATCTGGGCTTCCTTGGCCAGCAACGACGCATGCGACAAGTGACGCGACGGCGGCGATGGCTTTGGACCTAGACCTTGTCACTGGGCCCTCTGAGTGGAGGCTCATGGCTTCTTCCTCGTCTTGGGCCATCATGGGAGGCAGGGTCACATCACCCTCCCCTACTTGGCTGTGAAGCGTCCCCGCTTCACCATCATCAAACTCAGGCTCAACATATGGTGTCAAGTCCGCCACGTTGAAGGACGCGTGGACTCCAAAATCTGGTGGGAGCTCGAGTTGGTAGGCATTGTCCCCTATGGCCTTTATCACGCGGAATGGACCATCTCCACGCGGTGCCAATTTGTGCTTGCGCCTCGAGGGGAACCTTTCTTTTCGCAAGTGCACCTATACGAGATCCCCGGGTGCAAAAACGACGCGCCGTCGGCCATTGTTCTTCTGGGAGGCATACTGCGCGGCCCTTCTCTCCAATTGGTCCCTGGTTCATCGATGGAGCTCCTGTACCTGCTCTGCGCGATTGGCGGCGGAGACATGCACTAGGTCTTGCAGTGGTCGCGACGACAAATCAAGCGGCGTCAATGGATTCATGCCATACACCACTTCGAAAGGTGTCAACTTGGTCGCCGTGTGCCTGCATCTATTGTAACAAAACTCGACAAGTGATAGTAAGTCCTCCCAACGCCTAGGGTTGGCTTTTAGCATCGTGCGAAGGAGGGCTCCTAGGGTTCGATTTGTGACCTCTGTTTGGCCATCGGTCTGGGGGTGGTAGCTAGTGGAGAATAGGAGTTTGGTTCCGAGCTTACCCCACAGAGTTCTCCAAAAATGACCAACGAACTTAGAATCCCTATCACTCACTATGGTACGTGGGACTCCATGAAGACGCACCATATGCTCAAAGAATAGATCTGCAATCTCACTAGCACTATGGGTTGTCTTACAAGCAATAAAATGTGCCATCTTAGAAAATCTATCTACGACCACAAAAATAGAGTCTTTACCTCGTCTAGAGAGGGGCAAACCCGTGATGAAATCCATAGACAAATCTTCCCAGGGGGCACTAGGAATGGGCAATGGTGTGTAGAGGCCGTGTGGGCTTGACCTAGCTTTGGCTCTTTGGCATGTCACACAACTTCTACAAAACCTAGTCACTTGGTGGGTCATTTTAGGCCAAAAGAAATGTTCTCTTAGGGCGGCCAAGGTCTTACTAATCCCAAAGTGTCCACGACTTTCGTGTGCTTCTTGAATCAAAAGGATCCTAATGGAAGACCTAGGGATGCAAAGGCGACTAGCCTTGTATAAATAACCCTCAGAAAGGAAATATGACTCAAACTCTCGAAATCTTAGGCAATGCTAGACTATAGGGGCAAAGAAAGGATCACTAGCATATAATTCTTTATTCAAAGCAAAACCCAAAACTTTAGTTTGCACATGAGTCAAGAGAACATACCTTCGAGACAACGCGTCGGCGACAATGTTCTCCCTTCCCTTCTTGTGGACCACGACATAAGAAAATGTCTCAAGAAATTCCACCCAACGAGCATGGCGTCGATTGAGGTGGGCTTGGCTCTTCAAATAGTTCAAAGCGGTGTGGTCGTTGTGGATGACAAATTCACGCGGCCAAAGGTAATGTTGTCACGTCTTTAGCACGCGTATTAGGGCATATAATTCTTTGTCGTAGGTGGGGTAATTGAGTGTGGCCCCCATGAGCTTCTCGCTGAAATAAGCAATGGGCCTCTTCTCTTGGTGCAACACACCACCAATGCCTATGTCTGAGGCATCACATTCCACCTCGAAGTGCTTGTCGAAGTCGGGAAGCTGGAGCAAAGGTGCTTGGCACAAGGCCCTCTTCAACGCCGAGAAGGCTACTTCGTGGGCCTCAAACCACAAGACAGTGCTTCCCTTCTTCGTCAACTCATACAAGAGCGCGGAAATGGAGGAGAAGTCTCGAATAAAGCGCCTATAAAAACCTGCAAGGCCGAGAAAGCTTCGCACCTGTGTCGGCGTCGTCGGCCACTCTTTGATGGCCGCGATCTTCTCTTCATCGACGCGTAGACCATCACTGCTCATGACATAGCCCAAAAAATTGGTGGACGCGGAGCAAAAGGAGCACTTGGCCAGATTGGCGAATAGGCTCTCGCGTCGAAGGCACTCGAGCACTTTGTAACACCCCCAAATCTTAACCCATTTGGAAATGTATTACCGCCAGTGACCTCGATTTTCCTCACCGAAGCCACCCAAGGCTTTACCGTTTAAATACAATCCATGAAACACTTATGATACAAAATCATCATAATATTCGATTAAAGCATGAGTCCCAGAATTACATCCCAATTCCGAATAGTACTAAATACAGAGTTAAACAAAATACAGCGGAAGTCTTTCTTAAAATATACAAAAAGGGGTTGTGATCGCCATGATCACCTGTCCAAGGTTCTCAACCTGATTAAAACATTAAAAACATCCAAAAACCACCATCGTCTTCACAGTCATTCTAGTCTCCTCATATATGCGCTCTATCTGATGTGCCGAATCGAACGGATGACACCAGCCAACCATGCAGAGAACAATTTTGGTTGGTTAGTCTAATGAAAGACCATGCAAGGGCACAAAGCAGAAGGTTCGAAGTAGTCGTATTAGGTTAGACTCATCGTCCCTCGAATAACAGTCGAGTACGATAGTCAACCACCATACTGCTACTGGAATACAGCAAAAGGCATGCACGAGAGAAGATTCTGGAAGACCGAGTCTTCCCAGAAATCAAATCGAAAGAAGACTCCAACGAAATGAGTCTTATAGGAAGATATGACAAAGTCTGGAACATCACAGAATCACAGAATTACAGTATCGCATTCGAGCGACTAAAAGTTAAGACGAGCTTTCCTAGCTGCACTAGCGCCTAGCTGCACTACTCGCCCAAGGTATATTAATTATGTGCGACAACGGCACTTATCTTATGATATTCTCAAACGCACAACACGTTATAAGCTTTTAGATATATGTTTCGTCATGAGGGACATATATCGAAGGGAATCCTTCCCAAGGTTTGTGACACTAGCTAAGTGCACCACCTCTATACTCATGTATCAGAGGTTGGGTCATGACCATCCATGTGGTATTAGGTGGGGTCTAGCCACCTCTCTACCAAATTATAAAGAAACGACTGGATCCCAACGAATCCAACGTTCCTAACTACTAGTGCTAACTAAACAGTTCAAGCACAACAATAGTCCACAAACATCAATATAACCGCCCTCAAGGCTATCAACATAAATATATATTCATAATAGCGTTGTTCTAACATATATACAACCTATTATAATATCATATTTTAGTTCTCCAAAACAATTAACAAAACTGTTCGCAGACGAACACAGTATTCATTCCAAATTAATTACTCAATTAAACAACTGATAATTAATGGAAACATGGAATGATGAGCAAGAGCGAACCGCCACTTGCCTTAAATCCGCAGAAGCTTAACGAAGCTAGGTACGACGACAACTGGTTTCCGGGCTCGAAGCAGGGACAGATCTGGCAACACAGATTCCTTCGGATCGACCAATAAAGAAACCTTAAGTTAGATTCGACAACAACGAGTACGAACCTAAAGAATAACGGAAGAAATCAAAAGGAACGAAGCCCGATCGAAATCCACAGAAGCCAAGGCCGAAACAAGCCAAGAGCTTCTGGCGGCGGTCGCCGCCTGCCTTACGGTGGGCGCCGCTACGAACACCGGGAAAAATTATGAGAGGCACAAAACTCACCGAAGATGATCGTTTTGCCTCTCCTTTGCCTTGCTTTGGATTCCAAGCTTTCAAGGGCCTCCAAAGCTTCACTTTGCAACTGGAATAACACCAAATGGAGCTCCGGCGATTGATTGGGAATTATCCGGCGAAACTTGAATTTCCGGTGAGATGATTGTGAGGGAGATTGAGCTTCGGAATTGTGCTCAATTCAGCTCCCAAATCCTCCTTTAAATAGCCAAAACTCCAGGGGACAACCAAGGGCACGTGGAGGGATAATATCGGAGGTCACCCGATTCGCCGACCATCACGGAGTCAAGCCGGCGAGGCAGGGCTAGGCCTGCATCTAGGCGGCGGTCGCTGCCCATTTTGGCCTGCGGCGGTCGCTGCCCATTTTGGCCTGCGGCGGTCGCTGCGTTTTGGCCTGCGGCGGTCGCTGCTTTTTGGCACCACTTGCCAACTTGTCGGGAAGAGGATGACGATGTCAGAGCCTGTCAGGTGGCGGTCGCCGCCCGCCTTACGGCGGTCGCTGCCAAGCCCATTTTTCGTACGTTTAAGCTTGGAACAACAAGGTCTTAATCCGGGATAAATAATAATCGTATACGAACGAGTATTAAGTCCCAAAATACGTCGACTGTATATTATTTCACTTAGAAAAATATTACAGAGATTAAGAACATTACAGAATATCTTTCTGTCTCTGAAATTAAATCGACGTACACAACAGACGTTCAGGTAATTTCCAAAATACCCTTACAGAAATACGGGGTATCACACACTTGGCGAAGGTGATCGACATGCTCCTCCAGGCTCTGTGAATACACAAGGATGTCATCGAAATAAACGACGACAAACTTGCCAAGGAAGGTTCTCAAGACGTGGTTCATCACGCGCATGAAGGTGCTTGGCGCGTTCGTGAGCCCAAATGGCATGACAAGCCACTCGTAGAGCCCATACTTCGTCTTGAACGCGGTCTTCCACTCATCACCTTCTTTCATCATGATTTGGTGATAACCACTCTTCAAATCTATCTTGGAGAAAAGTGTGGCGCCATGAAGTTCATCAAGCATATCGTCGAGGCGTGGAATAGGATGCCTATACTTGACGGTGATCTGGTTTATAGCACGGCAATCAACACACATTCGACATGTGCCATCCTTCTTGGGCACAAGGATCACGGGCACAGCGCAAGGGGAGAGAGATTCCCTTACGTAGCCGCGATCCAACAACTCCTGCACTTGGCGATGGAGCTCTTTGGTCTCCTCCGGGCCAGCTCTATACGTAGCGCGATTGGGCAAGGAAACACCAGGCACAAGGTCAATTTGGTGTTCAATGCCTCTCAGTGGAGGTAATCCTTATGGCAACTCATCTGGAAAGACATCGTCGAAATCAGCGAGCAAGGTCGCGATGTCTGGCGGCACAGACGCGGTATTCGATGACGCAGGGATGCATGGGGTTGGCACAAGCAGAAAACATGGTGCCTTGCCAGTCAAACACGCAGTGAGGTCACTGGGCCTAGCCAAAAGCAAGCGTCGCTCACATTTTCCTTGCAAAGGAGGCGTCTGTGGCAACGGATCGGCAAAATTTGTCGATGGCGAGGCACTGGTCGATTTTTGTGGGGCAATGGGCATATGTGGACTAGTGCCCGAGCCAGATGTGGAAAATCCTGGCCAAGTTTCTGGAGTGCCTTTCTTGGCCTTCCCAGCGGCACCAGCAGCGGCGCCAGGACGATCCGGATGGACACTTGGTGTCCCAGCTGTGGCGTTGTTTCTCTTCCTGTCAGTTCCTGGTGGGGACAAAATTTTGCCAGAATTGGAGGAGTTTTGCCTCTGGACACTCGTTTGACCTAATAGACGCGGTCTCAATGGCCTTCTGGCGATCACACTCAACCTGGTCCTGCAAGATCTCATGGGGAGACATTGGATGCAAGGTGACGCGTTTACTATGGTAATTGAACACATAAGTGTTCAAATAGCCATCATGGAGCACGCGTCTGTCGAATTGCCATGGGCGCCCAAGCAAAATATGGGTGGCGTCCATTGCAATGACATCACAAAGTATAGAATCATAGTATTGGACTATGGAAAAAGAAACTAAGCATTGGCGAGATACTTTGTTACCTGGACTTGAAGAAATCCATTGGAGGGCATAAGGTTGGGGATGAGGCGTCGTAGGCAACTTGAAGTGTGACACGACCTTCTCATTGACAATGTTAGCACATGATCCTCCATCAACTATGATACTCAAGGAAGCCGTCTGGACGAGAGCCCTTGTGTGGAACAAGTTCTCGCGTTGGTCGTGGAGGCTCGCTTCCTTGACCGTGAGGAGACGACGCGTCACCAAGCTCAATGGTGTGCCTGCGTGTAGAGAAGTGGGTTCGCAGTCATAGGCATCTTCCTCCTCTTCGATGCCTTCATCGATGGCCTCTAGGGTTTGCTCCTCGTCGTCGCAAGACTCGTAACCGGCGGCGGCCATGGAGAACAAAACCTTTCGAGCGTTTTGGCAATCCTTCTTATAGTGGCCTCTTCCACCACACTTGTAACACTCAAGGTTTCACGCGCGATCTGTGCCCACTGGAGCTTGTCTGGGCGCGTTCTGGCACGGCGCGGTGTTTGGCGTCGACGGCTTCGCTTTGGGGGCTTGGCTCGATACGGCTGTGGCAGACACACTAGGGCGAACATTAGTAGAAGGAAATCCACTAGTGTTAGAAGAATACCTTTGTTGTCCACTTGGAAAAGTGTAAGACTTTCGGTGAGAGATTTGGGCATGAAGTTGCATTACCGTATGTGTGAGTGTGTTCAAATCTTTGATGGGAAAAATATCGAGTTGATCACGGATGTTGGTGTTCAAGCCACTCAAGAACTTCGTCCTCAAAGTCGATGGTGCAACGGAGATGTTGGCCTTGTAATACATGTCTTCAAGCTTGGAAAAGAACTCGAGTGGAGTCATCGACCCTTGGCGAGCCATGGCAATTTCCATTCTCATTTGATTCCTATAGTCTGGAGGCACGTATTTCTTGGTCATCACGTAGACTAGTTGGTGCCATTCGGTGACTCTGATTCTGTGGCGACGCACGCAGTCATCTTCAAATGTATGCCACCACACGCGGGCGGCTCCTCGGAAGTGAAGTGTCACGGCGTCGACATGCTCCTCAAGTGGCACTCGACAATATCTAAGGGTGTACTCCGTAGCCTGCACCCATTCAAGAAAAACAGACGGATTGTATTCACCAAAAAAATGCTCGATCTTTACCTTCACTTCGTGTCGTTGGTATCGAGGTTGGGCAGGTGCGTGGTTGAACGCATTGTTTGGAGCGGAGGCATAGAGAGGATTCTCATAGGCGCGCACACCATGGGGTCTATCGCAGTCTCGGTGATCTTCGCCGCGAGCAAACTCATCCCTTGGCGCGTAGGCATCGTCGCGTCGGCGTCTTCGCGGCTGGGCGTCGTAGTCGGCTTGGCGAATGTCCCTTGGTATGACACCGCGACACTCGCCGCCAATGTCACGAACACGTTCTCCTTGGGGCTGGAGACGCGGTGGAGGTATCCAATCCGAAGGGTGATCATGCAATTCAAGTGGATCTCCAAGAGGGGGTGAAAAAAATTAGGGTTGACCATACCTGAGTCCTCGATCTCCTCATCGTCATACTCGTCGAAGTCGTCGTGGACATTGGGTGTGATCGACGTGTAGCCATCGGATCCGTAACGCGGCGTCCGAACACTTTGGTGTCGAAGATGATCACGTACATCATGGCTTCGTGGCTGGGTAGTTGGGATCCTCAATTGATCATCGCGTTGCGTATGCCCACTTGGTCGGCGACTGGGTCTCCTTGGCGTCGCATCGGCTTGTTTGGCTCGGCGAGGGCGGCCTTCGCGTGGCGCTGAGCCCGGTATGCGTCTCTGGGATCTACGAGAGGCATAGCGATCATCAAAGTTGTATGGTTCAGAAAACTCACCTTGAGTGTCCTCGGCGTCACGGTCATTGTCGGAGCCGGTGTCGAAGCCAGCGGGTGTGGCTCTGGGCACGTAGCGGTCCGTGTGCGAAACGAAGCCTTGGCGACTCTCGATGACACTTTGCATACGATTGAGTTATGGTTGATGATGAGATGTAGAAGGCATGATTCCTTTGCCTTTGTCTACTCTTGTCTTCGATGGACCAACGTCGGTGGCTCGTGGTTGGATCTCTCGTTGCTCCGCGGACAACTCCATGATGGGGTCTTATTGTGGGGGGTCAATCGGTGGTTGGTCTTAGGGTAGACCCAACGGCGGTGGATGTGGGTTGGTGTTGTTGACTCCAAGTTGGTCTTCACTGTGTTCAACCGTCATGTTACCTATAACAATATGGCCAGACATGGGAGTAAAAACGAACCAAAAGACAACAAAGAACAACAACCAAGAAAATCACCAGTCAAGTCACAAAGTTCACGTAGGTAGGGTTAGTTTGGCTTGCCGTGAGGGCGGTTTGGCTTGCACAAGTGATGGTGTATCAAGCAAGTTGCAATCAAACAAACAAGAACAAATTGAAACCCTAAAACAAACATAAACAAAGCAACCTAATAAGCAAGAAAATACCTTCTAGGAAGCTTGACCTAGACGGAGGAGAGGTTGAGCTTAGACCGAGTCGAGTGGGTTAGGGTTGCCTTATTTTGGCTTTACCTAACTTTGGTATAAAAAAAATTGAATATCTTTTGGATATCTTTTTTTTTATAATATCCGAGATCTTATCTTTTGATCTTTTCGGATTTGCAAAAGAAAACGGCCTAAGTAACAAGAATATCACAATTGTGATCTTTAGAGATAGGAGAGAGAAGATAAGATTTGATATGATATCTTATAGAAGGAAATTCGGCTAACTTAACTAAAAAGCAAAATCTAGCAAACAAGGAAACTCTATCCACGCGTGAAACAAGGAAACAAAATATTCTAGCATGCAAGATAACAAATTACTTAACACACCAAAACTTAGGGAACAAGGAAAAAAAATTGGCCAAGATATTATCTTGTAGAAACCGATTAGGTGATGCAAATATGAATTTTTTTGGTTTTTCTCAACAATCTTACGAAAACAAACGATGGGGGTCAAGAAAAAAATTTGTGAACAAGATGCAAACTTGAGTTCGTGACTTACAAGACTGCTGGGCTCTGATACCAGTTGATGTGTTCTTGCCTCCGATGACAAGCCAATTGTCAAAGGCGACACCTTTGGATCTAGTCTTGGGCGAGAAGTCACTCCTTTTAGAGTTTATCGGACACGGTGGTGTTGCAAAGCGAACCCGGTGGAGGTGGTCTGGAAGATCGCGGTGTCGGCGAGGATGAGTGTCACGATGAGTGTCACGACAGCGAAGACAACGTTGATGGCAAAGACGAGGGCAAGCGCGATGGTGTCCGCGAGCGATTGACTGGATGGGTGTCTAGGCTTATTGGCGGCGGCGCTAGCGAAGACGATGACGAGTGTCAAGGCGATGCTAGCGATGGCGACAACGATGGTTTTAGTGGCGATTATGGACGCGATGGAAGCGATTGATGGAGTGAATGGATAGCGATGGCGGAAGCGATTGAATGGAGGGATAGGTGACTTGAAAGACAAGTCTTTGGTGTCGTAGCGTCGATTGCGGAAGAAGGGAGATGCGAAGGAAGACTTGGCTTGAAGGTTCAAGCAATTGCCGTAGCGTCGGCGGCGGAGGGAATGGGGATGCGAAGATAAAGGGGTGACGTCCGATCAAGGGAAGGAGGATAAACACTCTACTTGAAACCTTGATTAAAATTGAACGTGCTAAAACAAATAACATAGTTTGACTTAAATACTAGGGAGAGACATCGGATGGGCCGAGTCGAGCCTAGTGGGCTAGCCCATGCAAGAATGCAAAAGGCACAAACCCTAAAATAGAAATGACTATAAAAGGAAACTATCTAAAATAAGCAATAATAACAAATATAGAAAGTGTCTAAAAAAGAACGCGATGTTTCGATGCCGATGGTGGCGAGGACGACGAGTCTTGGGTTGGCGTCTGGGCTTCCTTGGCCAGCGACGACGCGTGCGACAAGTGACGCGACGGCGGAGACAATGGCTTTGGACCTAGACCTTGTCACTGGGCCCTCTGAGCGGAGGTTCATGGCTTCTTCCTCGTCTTGGGCCGTCATGGGAGGCAGGGTCACATCACTTACCTATGAGGAACTTGGAACCATTGTGCTCGATATCCTGTATGAGGACTAATTAGAGCGGATATTTCTCAAATCCTTCCGGAAAGCAGTCAAGATGTCTGACAATAGTGTTGCCCTCTAAGTGGACTACAAATGGATCACCGTTGCGGAGACGATACGTAGGCTTCGGCGGCACAACGGTAAAACGGCTAATGGCGTAAACTTCTCCTACCAAAAGCTTGCCCGTGAAACAATGGATGATGTTCGCCCTGACCACGCAGTGAATAACGCCTCCCTGACATACAAGACGAATAAGGTAAGCTCTAAAGCCATAAAAAAGGGTCGGGGAAGGGTGCAAAAGCAATTTGTTAATACCGTATGGTCGGCCAAGATGTAATCGGTGCTTATATAATGTTTCTGTAGGGTCATGGCATCCCACATGCGGATCACCATAGCCTTGACAGTGTAGTCTATCCCTTCCGCCAACTTAGAAAAGGGGAGATACGAACCATCCAGGAAATCATAGATCGCTTTAGCCGGCCCCTTTCCAAGGGCTTTTTTGGAGGAGCTGGAGATTGAGGTTTTTTTGGAAGAACCTGAAGCCATTTCAACCTTTGTGTCTGGGATATTGCTTTCATACGGTGGCTCTAATGCAAGGGTGCTTCACATTTATAGGGAGGTAGAAGCATGTTCGTACACATAATTTAACGACCAACTTGAATTTGTGGGTAAATGTGGTTTGCAATTGAAACACCCAGGTAGTGTAACGTGGGCTATCAATGTGTGCTCGTTAACTTTGGTTTGAATCAGCAATTTATTGTAACGGCCAAGTTAATTTATGTTTAAAATTTGCTCATGCTTGAAACAGTCCACGTGGGATATCAATTTGTGCCCCTTAACTATGTTTTGAAATAGCAACATAGTGTAACAGCCAATTTATTTTGTGTTCAAAATTTGTTCATGCTTGAAACAGTCCACATAGGCTATCAATTAACAGCAGAAGGCAATTACAAATAGGAGAATTGTTTAATTGGAAAATCTATTTAAAATGCAATTGATGTCAAGCCTATTCCCACCCTATTTTCTCAACCTTTTCACAAAGGACAAGTTTATAGTATATATTGATGATTAAATTTTCCAATCGACTTTAACTAAACCAAGAGCCAAAATACATCCATGGAATTTTTGTGTGTCAAATCTACTCCTACATATATTTGAACTAGGGTTGTTCATCGGGCCAAAACCGAACCGAACAAAACTAAACCGAAACCGAATCGAACATACTCGGTTCGGTTCGGGTTCGGTTTTATTCGGTTCGATTTTGGCCCGAAATAACCGAATATTTTGAAATTATGTTAATTTAGTTTATTGAAGTAGGTCTTAGTGCACAAAACCGAATTAGACCGGACCGAACTTGGACCGAACTTGACCGAACCGGACCGGACCGACAAAGGTTGGACTAATTTATCTAGAAATCTAGGTTTTTTAATTATTTTAAAAAATAATCGGTTTTGACCGAACCGAACCCGAACCGAAAACCGAATATTATTTTTATAAGAACCGAAAACCGAATATAATCGGTTCGGGTTCGGTTCGGTCCAAAAAACCGAACCCGATGAACACCCCTAATTTGAACTAAATAAACCCAGGCTTCTTTCTGAGGAAAAAATTGGTATAAGTACTTAATTCAAATTTAGGAATTTTGAATTAATAGCGTGAACATTCCACCCCAAGATTGAAAATGTAATAAATCTCTTCTTCTTTTTTAAAAATGTAATAAATCTCTTATTAGAGCTCATTTTCATAACAAATTCTGACAAAAAAAAAAAAAAAAGCATGACTGCTAGATATGTGACTGAACATGTTATATAACCTCAGTCCAGTCACCAGGCTCGTGCTTCACAATGTTCTAAATTAAGGATATATGAAAAATGACCTCCAAACTTTATACAAATTGTGCTTAACAATAGTGAATTACATAGTGAATTAATTACAATTGTGCTTTTGGAACATTTATATTCATAAAATTGTGTTTGTCAGGGCAGTCCAATGATTTAGAAAGTCCTGAACTATATTGAAAACGATACCTATTTATAAAATACATTTCTTACTATTTATAACTTACAATTTTTAAATATGTACAATACATTCTTATTAGAAAATGAAATTTTTATCATTGTAGTGTATTAATTGTAAGCTTAGATTAGATATAGAGTAAGAAAAATATAATTAATTTTAATAAATTTTAAATTTCGATTCTACTAGAAAAGAGTATAAATAATTACTAACTATAATTACTAAAAGAGTATAAATAATTACTACCATGGCAACCCCTCCGGTTCTCTTCTCCTCACCACCACTTTTCCCATCTGCTTTCCCGGCGGTTCTCCCCTCCTCACCACCTCTTCGATCCGGCAACCACCAACCACCACCGACGAACACTCTGAGTTTCCCGCCGGCGGCCTGCATCAGATCCGACCTTGACGAGCCCCTGCGACCTGCTTCTCCCACCGGCGGTTCTCCCTTCTCACCACCATGGTCGGAGTAGCCCGAGCTCATAGTCCTCTAGGGAGAGGGCATTGATGGGGTCGGGGCAGCCGAGGTGGACCAGGAGGAAGGGGGCCAGCAGGAGAGGAGGTCGGGGTGGGTGACGTTGGAAGCGGCAGATCAGTGGAGGAGCCAACCCTAATTTCTTTTTCTTTCTTTTTTCTTTTTTTTCGGTTCCGTTACGAGACTCTCTTTGGATGATGAAGCTTGCCCGGATGATGAATCGTGTTGTAGTTCCGGGTTGATAGAGGATGACCATCCTTCCGGCGGCGCATCGTCTGTTTGTGCTTTACTCACCTCATTTCTGGGTGTCTTTGTTTTATCATGCTTTAGGTTGTTTCGCTTGTTGTTTGCCTATTTTTGTTTCTTTTGGGTCTTGTTGTATTACCGGTTAGTCCGGTTGCTAGTTTTTGGCCTCTCGAAGTTTACTCTTCGAATTCTTACTTTATAAATAAAAAATAATAAAAAATATGTAAAATAATTTCGCATATTTTCGTAGGATATTCTCCAAGTTTTCTTTAAATAAAAAAATAAAATAAAAGTTGTTATTCTACACAAATTCCTAACATTCTTTTCTTAGTTTTAAATATCTTTTTTCATTAGTTAAAAAATAGCTAATTGGAGAAAACATATTAGAAGTTGTTCAAAATAGAGGAGGGCTCCTACATGTAAAAATAGAAGGAAAAAAAATTGGCAAAAGAAAAGGTCCAATGTATGTAAAATTTTAAAAAAATGTGGTGTTGGATTATTACCAACTAGGGGAAGAACCGATAGATTCTTCGGCAAACAAAGGAGATCCCAAAAAATGAAACCTAAAACGCTCTCTTCTCTGGAACACCTTTCCTTTCCCAGCAAAACCCTAGAAGGGAAGCGACCGCCGCTTCAAATCTTCCCGATCCAGACCAATCAACACCAGTCAAGTTATATGAACAACCACACCTCTGAGAATGAGTTACAGATTCACACTCCTCTTCACGCCTCCTTGGCTTCTTCGGTCAAGAGGGCAAGTTCCAAGAAGAAAATCAAGCAGAGGATTGTACTCTAGGAACTGTTCAACATTGTCAAAGCCCACCTTCTTCTGATTACGATTATTCAAAAGATCTTTGTGACGAGATCTCCGTCCAAGCCGCGATGCTTCCCCCTCTGTGATGGCTCGCGTGACTGGACCGAGGTTGGTAAAGGTCCCTGGCTTATTAGCACTGTTGTCGACGTTACGTGCCCGAGTTTCACGGAGATGATGCGCCGTTGGGATGATGGCCTTCGCGACAATGGAAGCAAGCCATACTCCTCCTCTGCAGAGGGATGGGCGTACAGGAACAGTACCCGGATTTGCTTGAGCAGATTTGGAGATCCTCCCTCCTCCAACCACAGGTGTTTTCTATCATTTTCCTCTTTCTTACTTCCCTTGTTGTTTGTTTCAGCTTTTGTCTATTTAAGATCCTTACTTGAATGGTTGAACTTTATCTTCTACCCTCCGAAAACCTGCAACTTTCCCTGTACTTGTGTGCTCTGGTGCATGAATTGTTCTTCTCATCTGAAATTTGTGCTTGATCTGGCTCTTCCCGTATCCAAACTAATGGGTAAGGGGAAGAAATCCATGAAAGAAGCTCTATGTACTATCCCTGGTAACCCTAGCTCCTCCTCTGAGGTTGAATAAACCATCTCTGAACCTATTGTGGTAGAAACCAATGAGGAAACCCCTCATCTTGAGAGTGCTTATGTCACTCAAAAGACTTCTGAGACTCACAGTCTCCGCTCTCTACCCAAACATGATATTGATATGAATTTATATCTGTCTAAACTTTCTGGTGTTAGACAAAATGATTAGTGCTATTTTATAGCACATTTCTAGGGATTATTACCAGGTTTGAGGCGCCATTTGGTGGGATTTTTTGCACAATTGGAGATTATGGAGTTGGAATAGAGAAGTGTGGTTTTGGTGGTCTAGAGGAGCTTATTAGAGACATCCAGAAGAAGAGAAATTGACCACCTGAGGAGACAAGCAAGATCCATGAAGAAACCACGTGAGAAGGCGGTGAAGTGAAGAAACCACGACCAAGCCGCGGGGAGCAGAAGGCCGCGACAAGATTTCCGAAGGAGATGGGCGATAGCGAGGAGGCCGCGCCCGCAGCCCTAAGGCCGCGCCTGCGGCCGAATTATCGGAAATTAATTATGCACTTCGAGAGTAAACCGCGACCGCGGCCATCAACGGGAGTCAGCCCGACGCGCTCCGAACTTCTGTTTTCTTTTTCTGTTTTTCCTTTTTCGTTGTTTTATTTAATTCCGAATATTAGTATTTTTCCTTTTTAGGGATGAGGTTTGTGATCTTGGGCTTTAGGTTAACTTATTTAACCTAACTCTCACAACCTCCATTCGAAGATCCCAGATGAACCCCGAATTATCGTATGTTCAGTATTTAGAGTTTTTTCCCTTTCAACAATTATTCTTTCAGTACTATGAGTAGCTAAGCACTCATTTCTTAGCCCGGCATGTGAAGCTTTTTCTATGGTTTGATTGCGAGGTTAATTCTCTATTTCCTATTTCCTTTGGGTTTATATCTTTCTTCTTGCACTTATTCATATGGATTGTTATTGATTTGACTAGACTGATCACCTAGTTAGGTTTAGTAATTATCTATTGCTAGGGTTTGGAATTGACCGGTCGGTGATTCCTTATCTAGAGTAGCATCCATAATTATCTAGGACTGGTAGGACTAGATTATTATGAAAGAAGATTGATTGCATGTTAAATTATTGCGGGTTGTGATTATTTGACATGTATCCTGGTTTGATCCTATGCCCAATGCTATTATTGTTCTAAATCTTGATTGTTTCTTGTGCGTTCAATAATAAGAGTTGCTAGGACTGGTAGGACTAGTAACTATACAAGAATAGGGACATGAATAAACAAAGGAAAGGAATAGAGAGAACCTAGGACCAATCTACCATAGAAAAAGTGGATCTTGTTTGGCTAAGTGTTTTTCTCACATTTGATTACACTCTTTGCTTATTTGCTTTGTTTACTTTATTGATTACAAAACCAACCAAAAACTCCCCCCTCTTGTTACTATTGCATGCGAACAACACATAGATTAATCTCTTCCTCCCTGTGGATTCGATCCTTACTTGCCCTAACTACTTGTTTAGGTTTGTCTAGGTTTATTTTGATTTAGTGGTATACGACAAATCGCTTGTCACAAAACATTTTGAAACTTAAGGAGACCTTTCTCCTTGGTTATATCATTGGTGAACCTATTGATTTTTCTAAGCTGAGATCCAAACTTAAAAATGACTGGCGCTTTATCAAGGATTATTTTGAAATTATTGAAAAACCTAATCTGTGGTTTGAGCTTAGATTTGCTAACCCTATTGATCAGAAAAAAGCTTGGGATGGTCGTCCTTACCATATTTTTGGAAAATTGATTTTTTTTAAAGCCTTGGTGCTCTAGTTTTGATCCTTTTTTTGAGTCCATATCCACTGTGGATATGTGGATCGGGATTCCTCACATTCTGGTGGAATACATTAGCTTTGATGTCCTTAGCACTATTATTGAGATGAACAGTTTTGGCACCCTCATAAAGCTTGACCCTTTCACTGAAAAAAAAAAACAGAGAGTAAACTATGACTGAGTGTGTATTAATGTGAATGTGGAGAGAATTAAGTCTCCCACTATTGTGATTCCGGATGAGGAAGGTAATTCCAAAATTTTTAACATTTGGTTTGAAGAATTCCCGGTGGGGTGTGGCAACTGCGGGGCACCTGAGCATAACTTTAAAAGGCGTCCCTTAAGAAATGCCAGACCTCAGTCCCTCCAACTCAATTTTCAAAGACTCCCTGTGAGTTCTCCTTATGAGAAAGAGAAGAAGGAGGCCAGTGATGAGCAGAACCAGTGGAAGGAAGTCTCTCATAAGAGGAAAAGTCCTGCTGCAACCAACAAGTCGTCTGTCAACAGAATTGGGATCCCTGTGGTGTGTCATGATGCCCCAATTTCATTGGGTGAGGAAGCCATTTCTGGTAAGGTCTCTAGTGATTTGAAATCTGCAGCTGATCAAAATTCTGTTATTGAAGAGAACTCTATTGTCCCAGTGGTTGTTGCTCCAGTTTCTGGTGTGATTTCGCCTGAGGAGGGTCATTTGAACACTGAACCCCCTCTGAGCCTGACTCCCCCTTTCACCCTGCCCCACCCTAATGATGAAACTCCGGGGGTGTGCTTGGGGGATCCAAAAGGGTCAGCTCATGTGCTGGTTGTGAAGGAGCTTGCCAAGATCAAAGGAAATGAGCTTGAGGATTTCCTTGAGCAAGATGATTTACTTGATGAATTTGTGGAATGTGCTGAAAATCCTCAGAAAGAGGTTGAAGAAATGGGTAAGGAACTGGCTGTGAATGGGAGATCCCTGCCTCCTATAACTGCTGTAGTTCCTGCTGATGGCAATACCATGCCTCCCGGTGTTGTGCTTGAGGTAGCTTTACCAAAGCTTTCCAACTCTGAGCATACTAAGCGCAAGGAGCTGACCAAAGAGGAAGACACCGCCGCCTCAGGGCTGAAGGGTCCCAAAAAAATGAAAAAAATAGTTTTTTATGTTAAAAGTCAGTAATCTTGTTTTAGGTTATGTTTTAACTTTATATGACAACCTAGCTAAAAGGGCATCCCCATTGACCTACTTTTGGATCTTTACCTATTGTAATAGAACCTACCTGATTACTTCTTGCTTTCATTGCCCAAGAAATCACTGTACTAGCCAAAGGACCCTCATATGGACCTTTGGCACTTTTGCTGTTTACTGGCATGAATCTTATTATGGAAAAATGGTTAAGTATGTGCATTGTGTCCTTTGGTTTCATTGCAATATTTCTACTATTTCCCTCCAGTCTAACTTTTAATCCCGTAATTATATGCATAATCAAAAAAATATAACCTTTAACCTCAATTCTGGAAATTTCTGTAAAGTATGCTTATTTGCCTATTTTACATTGACTTATCTGACTTGGAATATGAAGGGGAATTGCCATCATATACATTATACTTATTTGCCTTGTTTGTTGATTCATGTTTTTGTCTTAGGTTTCAATACCAGGAAAGGCAAGGGCAAGAGGCATCATCAGAATTGTGTACATAAGATAAGTGCTATAAAACATAAACTTAAAATTCTGGATAGTGATGTTATATCTATTTATGAATTTCAGTATATGATACTGGAACTACAAGAAAACTTGAACAACCGGAGATGGAAATTTAGAGTTGGCCCTTGGGTCAATTGACGGAGAGTAGTCGTCGTATCCCCAATCAAAAGTAAATCCTAAAATCCTCACTAAACAAAGTATAGTAAGTAAGTCAGGGTCGATCCCACAGAGAAGGAAGGAACCAATGGTGGTAGCATGCAATGTCACAAAGGGGGTTTTTATGGTTGGTTGGTTGCAAACAAAACAAAGTAGAATGGATGAAATATCAAGAGAGAAAAACACTTAGCCAAGTAATGTCCACATAAGTCATTCAAAGGTTGTTCATTGATTAAGTCTTATCTTCCTATTCGGTTGTTCCTGTCCCGATCTTATGTAAATTCAGAGGGAAACCTTCCACAAAGAACCCTTACCAATGAATAACCCTAGTACCACTAAAGGTTCAACCCAAAGGCAGCAATGCATATAAGAATTAACCAAGATACACAGAACGCTCGCTCAGATGCATTTACCATGTAATCAATTCCCACATAGATATAATCCACAGAAGCAGATAACAATCAATGCTTGCTACTTATACTAGAGCGTTAGCCCAACAGTTCCCTAGTATTAGCAATATGAATGAAAGCAATAAACCTAGGTGATCAGTCTAGATAAACCAACAAACATTCAAATATGAATTTGCTCAGAGAAAAGATATAACTCAATAGGATAGATAGATAGGAACAAAACCTCACAACCAGATGAACGAACCCATGCTTCCATTACCAGACTAAGCCAAAGAGGCTTAGCTCCTCATAGTCATGGTAGAAACTTCAAAAGAAATAAACAACGATGAATTGAAATTGCAAAAACTAGAACTAGTCTCTAAAGAGTGGAACTCTAACCCTAATGCATAAGGAGAGTATTTATAGGGCCCTAACAAATGACCTAGCCCATTAAGAAAAATAACTGAAATAGAAATAAGAAAAAGGGAAAATAAAACTAAAAAGATAATTCGGAATAAGTCCGAGCTCCTGCCGTGTCAGACCCGCGATCACGGGTGGTGGACCTTGATCGCGGCCCATGTGGCTCCGCGCCCTTCAATCTCTCCGCGCCCGCAGAAAACTCTCGACATGCTCCGAGGCCCGCGATCGCGGCACCCATGCCCGCGATCGCGGTTAATGCTCGGCATTCTTGTCCTTTGCCTTGTACCAACCCGTCTCCTCTTCACTCCTTGGCGTCTTCTCTTGATGGCTTCCTTCCTCAGTGTCTTCATGATCTCCAAAGTAGCTCAAACACCTCCAAAAACACCAACTTCGCCTCCAAACGCCATACACAATAATGTGTCTAAATCTACCCGAATGGCACCAATAAAACCTCTAATAACTCTTAGTTAATTAAGCCCTACAAAGTAGTGCTTATCAAACTCCCCCATGCTTAGACCTTTGCTCGTTCTCGAGTAAACTAAAAGAAAGTCTACTCCTCCAATGTAGCACCCAAGGTCTCAGGAAGCATATCCTCCAACTAAGAGTTACCTAACCCATGCCAAAGCTCCTGGCACCAATCTCATCTACAACACATCCACAACTCAATAAACTTGAGGGAAAGCAGAGTACTTCCCCCAAGCTCAACCCGGGCATCCAATAGTGTAAAGTGACCTCTAATCCTAGCCTCCATCTATGACTCCTTATGCCTCCCAGAGTGACCTACCCGACAATCCTTCTTCAACTCCTCTACTTATGTCGCCCCGTCGGTAAAATGAGATCCTAGAAACACTCCTTTTCTTTTCACTCATTTTGCCTAGGAGCCCTTTCGGGTTTTCATCCTAGCCACTCATATTTTTCTCATAGATGTGCTCACATAAGCTCACGTCACTCCGACACCTTCTTACCCCAGCCTAGCGCTGGTCCGGGTCACCTGCTTTTTACCCAAGCCGCCCTTTCAGGTTTTCAGCTTGTCCTAGGATTTTCGATTTTTTTTTTTTGTTTTTTTTTTGTTTTTTTTTTGGAAAAGAAATGCTGAAATTCGAAATGCTAAAAATCAAAGTACAATGTTGGAAAAGAAATATATACAAGATAGATAGTGATTACTCTACTCCCCCATGCTTAAATCATGCATTGTCCTCAATGTATGGAAGACAAGAAAAAGATAAGGGGAAAATAGAAATACTCACTGGGGTGGAGGCCAATACCCATAAGCGTTGAAGAAAGCCTCAGCTCTCCTCTGCATCTGAACCACCTGGTCCTCAACAGTGGTGAGGTGACTGTCCAGGCGGTTGGCGTGGTATGCAAGGTTGACCTCCATGTTGCGCTGCCACTCAGCGCTCCGCCGCTCCTGCTCATCCAGGCGGGTGGAGACTTGGCGTTCCCACTGAACGCTTCTCCTCTCATGCTCCTCTAGCCTCTGGGAGATGCCGCGTTCCCACTTGGCACTCCTTCGTATATGCTCGGCCTGCCTCAGCTGCAGGTTGGCCATTCTGTCCAGGAGCTGGTCCCAGGGCGCCCCTCCAGATCCACTACCAGACCCAGATGCCTGGTAGGTATAGTCAGGGTAAATAGGTGGGCCCCTGGAACGCAGCGGGGATGGCACATCGCTCTCCATGTACACCGCTGCAGTCGCTTCCTCCTCCTCCTCGTTGTCATCATCGTCCCCTTCGTCTTCAGACGACGACCCCTGCTCTCCATCGACATAGAGGTAAAAATCCCTCGCCCGGGGCCCATAAGGCATCGGACGAGGCAGTCTCATTTGGTGGGTCCTTTCCTTCTTGGAGAGCCAGGTGTACTCTCTACCACGGACCTCCAGCAGATGGGATCTCCGCAGCAGTGTGATGTTGTAGGTGTAGATGTCGGCGGGGAAATCCCAATGATCCGCGATGTTCTCATATTGATGGGCGATAAGCGTTACCATGCCCCCCATGGAGATCTTGTCGCCCGTCTTCTCCCTCAGCCCGAGACAGCTGGAGAGGAACAAATCGACCCAGTCGGGGGTGTTGTGGCTCTCTGGTGTCAAACACCAGAGCACTGTAAGGTCCAGCGTCGAAACCTTGTTCACCTCCCCCTGTCCCAGGAAGGACATGGCGAGCACCTTGTGCGCCAGCCTCAGACAGGGGTGCGTCAGCTTGTAGTTATACTCGCTGGCACTGGGGTTGAGTACCTCCCGGGTCGCATCCTGCCAGAAGACCTCTGGCAAGGTGCATGCGGCCTCCCAATCCTCGGCGGGAGCCTTAGTAACGCCAAACAGGTCCCGCAGACCTTGGTAGGACATCATCCTCTGCCGCCCCAACAGGTTGAACGTGATCCCGTCGTCGTGGCGCTCCAGCATGGCCAGAAACTCCAGGGTCAGCTCGTGCGAGGACGGGGCGGCTAGGTCAATGAAGTTGCCGAGCCCTCCGTGGCTCAGCAACTGTTGTGTGCAGTCCTCCAGTCCGAGTCGTTGCAGCGTTGGCAGATCGAAGAACTTCGTCTGGACGAACTTCCGCGCACTAAACGTCTCGTAGTAGCGCGTGTGCCTCTGGCTCCTCATGTTGCCTACGAAGGCTGCCATGGTGGGAAAAAGGAGCGAGAAAGCACAACAGAAAGAGTATCGGAGGGACCCGCGATCGCGGGGTATGGGGCACGGTCGCAGTTTATGCTCGACTCGAAGCTCGCTGGAGAAGATGGGCCGCGATCGCGGGGTTGATGTCGGCGATCGCGGTTTTTGGGTTTGCAGTGAACTTCGAGAAAAAATGGCTTCGGTGCTTTGCGGTGGTCGCGGGGTTTGGCGTGGGTCCGGCGATCGCGGCTCGTGAGGCTATGAGAAATCCAAGAGTTGGAAAATGGAGATCTCACCCAAACGACGTCGCGGCGTCGGAACGATAGTCGTGGGGCTGCAGGGGGGTGTCACGGTGGTCGGGGTCGGAGATCCGATCTCGTGAGAGTGAGAGGTGGTGGTGGAGGTGTTGTAAAATGCCTCCACCGCCTCTCGCCTTTTATAATTGCCGCGATGAATACCCGCGATCGCGGGGTTAATGCACATGCATCCGTAACAGTCGGCGCGAGTTACGAGGCGCTGACTGCCTCGAAAAACGCAACGGTTTGATTAAACCGTGGGCGATTTTTTTTTTTTTTTGAATCTGATTTTTTTTTGCTAGAACTCGCCATGGATCGCCGAGGGGAAACCGCGATCGCGGGTGTGACACCGCGATCACGGGTGCTGGATTCTGGCCTCCGCTGCATAGTTAGTTCTAGTGCCCACAGAAAAAGAAAAATAAGTGCAAAGAAGAAAGAAAAAAAATAAAATCTAAGTCCTAAGAAAGGTAAAAACATAAATGAGTTCAACGACTCATACCTCGGGTTGCCTCCCGAGCAGCGCCATAGTTATCGTCGCGACACGACGTCCTGATGTACTTCTCATCCGGGGTTGCCTCCTGCAACCGTACTCCTTGCTCTTGTATCTGGAGGATGCTCCGGAATGTTCTTCAGCCTATACTCTGTCTTCCTCTTGTCGAACTCCATGCTGATTGTGCCTCTGCCCACGTCGATCTTTGTGTTGGAGGTCTTCATGAAAGGCCTCCCTATCATTACTCGTCCTCCTCGTTCCCCTGTGTTCATGACAAAGAAGTCTGCAGGAAAAACCAGGGTATCGACGCTTACCAGTACGTCCTTCACAACGCCCTCAGGAGTGATGACGGAGTTGTCAGCCAGTTGGATGACGATTTCCGTGCTACCTAATGGCCCGACGTCGAGGTTGTTGTAGACGGACAGTGGCAGGACATTGATTGAAGCTCCCAAATCCAACAATGTCTCGCTGAATTGAGTCTCCCCAATCTTGCAGGGCACGCTGAACATTCCGGGATCCTCACACTTCTTGGGAATCCTCTTTTGCACCACAGCCGAGACATCCTTCTTGACCTTTGGCTTCTTCTTAGATCGCTCCTTTTGCTCCGCTATGGTCTTGCGTAGCTCTCTCAAGAAGGGGCTCTCCGGGTAGCCCTGGTATATCTCGCAATATATTCCCGTATTCCCTTCATCTTCTAATGCTGCAGGGAATGGCACCGGGATGTCAAAATATCCCTCCGGATAGTCATACTTGTTCATGAAAGTCTTGCGAGGCGGAGCACTTTCCGAGAGTTGATCGCGGGTGTCAACCCGCGATTGCGGTTCTAGCACTGGTGACCCGCGATCGCGGCTGTCATGCCCGCGGTCGCGGTTAATGCTCGAATTTATGCTCAAGTTTTTCTCGGCTTTTGGCTCCGTAAACCCGCGATCGCGGCTGTCGCCCCGCGATCGCGGTTTTGCCTCGTACTTCTCTTTTAATTCCAGCTTCTCTTCTTCATTCTCCCATCTTGGCCTTGACATCATGCACTTGACGTTTTGCCTTGGATTAATCTCAGTTTGAGATGGGAGTGCTCGTGACTCTCTAGCTTTGAGCTTGTTGACCGCCTGGGAGATCTGTCATACCTGCTTCTCCAGGTTCTGGATACTGGACTTGGTCTCATGTTGGAACTGAACCATGTTTTGCTGCATGGTTCCTACTGTCTGCGTCAGTGTGGTCATGTGTTGCGCCAGTGTATTGACCTGGTCCTCTAGATTCATAGCGCGGGGAGCTCCTTGTCCTTGCGGTCTCTGCTCTGCTGGGCCTCTGAACTGCTGGCCTCCTTGGAATGGTCGCTGGGGGTACTGCTGCTGCTGCTGGTATTGCTGAGGGGGTCTTGGTCGGAACTCAGGGGGGTTCTCCACATTGTGCGTGTTCCCGTACCTCAAGTTAGGATGGTCTCTCCACCCCGGATTGTAGGTACTGGAGTAGGGGTCGTACCGTTGTCTTTGTTGGTACCCCCCAACAACGTTGACTTGCTTAGTGGACTCTTCATGGAGCGTAGGACATGCGTCAGTTGCATGCGTGGTGGCATAGCAAAATTCACACTCCTTGACCCTCTGGGGTCCTTCCTTCCTCATCAAAACCTTGATCATCTCCTTCATTTCGCTCACTTCCCTCGCCATAGATGGGGGAACATTCTCACTTGAAGTGGCTTTCACAGCCTGGACGCTCGCCCTCTTGCTGAATTGCCTTGAGCCTTCCGACAACTCGCTGAATATCTCAAATGCAGCGGTAGGGGTTTTGTTCAGTATGTTTCCCCCACACGCCGCGTTCACCGTCGTCGCTCTTCATCCAGCAATCCCCCGTACAGATATAAGACCAAATCCTGGTCTGAATACCCGTGATAGGGACAGCTAGAGCACAACCTCTTGAAACGCTCGTAGTACTCGTAGAGCGTCTTTGTCCCATACTGCTCAATGTTGCTCAGGTTGCGCTTGAGACTATTTAGCTTCGTTGCTGGAAAGTACTTTTCCAGGAACGCCTTCTTCATTTTCTCTCAGGTGTTGATGCTTCCTGGGGTGAGGTAGTAAAACCAGTCGTTGGCTGAATCCTTAAGTGAAAAAGGAAAAGCCCTCAACGTGATTTGATCCTCAGTGACATTCCGTGGCTTCATGGAACTGCACACGGCGTGGAACTCCGAGAGGTGCTTGTTTGGTTCCTCTCCAGCTAGCCCATGGAACTGAGGCAAAAGATGGATAAGACCAGACTTGAGCTCAAACTTCACTCCCGTGCCTAGCTCAGGGAATTGTACGGCCAGTGGCTGTTGCGTCAAGTTAGGCGCAGTCAGCTGCCTCAACGTAGGTGGTGGTACCTCGTCCGCCATCTCAAAAGTGGGATTCTCAAAGACCAAAGCTCGATTCACTCTGCGTCCTTGGGAGAAAGTTCTCTCAATCTC
Organism: Rheum nobile; assembly: GCA_027886185.1. Taxonomy (NCBI): domain Eukaryota; kingdom Viridiplantae; phylum Streptophyta; class Magnoliopsida; order Caryophyllales; family Polygonaceae; genus Rheum; species Rheum nobile. Next base: position 1,860,928 of record WOAB01000135.1, read on the forward strand.
TGGATCAGGATCTAAAGGTGGAGAGTCAGTAGTACAGGTGTGGACCATAAGATAGGTCCACACACACAAGCAAACACACAAAAATCACACAGAAAACAATTCGAAAACACACAAAGCATGCAAAACACCAAAAATCCGCAATTGCCTTCCCCTGCAACGGCGCCAAAATTTTGACGGAGAGTAGTCATCGTATCCCCAATCAAAAGTAAATCCTAAAATCCTCACTAAACAAAGTATAGTAAGTAAGTCAGGGTCGATCCCACAGAGAAGGAAGGAACCAATGGTGGTAGCATGCAATGTCACAAAGGGGGGTTTTATGGTTGGTTGGTTGCAAACAAAACAAAGTAGAATGGATGAAATATCAAGAGAGAAAAACACTTAGCCAAGTAATGTCCACATAAGTCATTCAAAGGTTGTTCATTGATTAAGTCTTATCTTCCTATTCGGTTATTCCTGTCCCGATCTTATGTAAATTCATAGGAAAACCTTCCACAAAGAACCCTTACCAATGAATAACCCTAAGAATGTGTCTAAATCTACCAGAATGGCACCAATAAAACCTCTAATAACTCTTAGTTAAGCCCTACAAAGTAGTGCTTATCATCAATAAACCAGCTCATCGTGACTAACTGAAACAAAGAAAAACAATGACTCTAAATCATATCAAGGAGCAACTTTCAGGGTTATCTCATAGATTAACCCACTTAACAATGTTTGTAAATTATGTTTGGAGCACTTTTGTAGTGTCTGCAAAAAATTGGAGATCAAAATCTTTACATATATGTCTTCTGTTATGAAAGGGATCAGCACAACTAAAATTATGCAACAACATAAAAGTTACGAGACTGATGTCAGGAGGTGGGAATCCATTCCTCAACTGGAGCTGCTACTCATTGCTGTAATACCCCTTAATTATAGTAAGAGTATTTTGGAAATTTTCCAACTCCCGTATTACAAGTCGGATTAAATTCAGAGAAGATCGGACATTCTGTAATATGTTTGATCTCTGTAAAAAAATTTCTGAGTAATATAAAATACAGTTGATGTATTTTCGGGGTTAAATAGTCGTTCGGGTACGAATATATTTAACCCGGGGTTAAGATAATTAACCCATAAGCAAATCGGACAAAAAGGGGTGAAAATGTCCTTGACCGCACCCCGCGGTCAAGTTTCCGCACCCGCGGTGAAAGCCAAACAGGTAAGGCGGTCTGTGGAAGCCACCGTACCCCACCGCACCCCGTGGTGGACGTCAGTGTTGTCGTCATCGCGATAAGATTTCTGAAAATCTTATCCCTTGGCCGAGCGACTTGATCCACTTGTTGTCCCCTTGTTCCCAGCCGGTCTCTTGCTTGTCCCCTCCTTGGTTGGCCTATAAAAGGGAGAGAAATTCGTGGAGAAGGAAGCCACAGCTGAGCTTCATCTTCTTCTTCTTCTTCCTCTGATTTCCTCCATTGTTGTCTAAGCTTTTGAGCTTCGATTGAGAGTGTTCGGAGTTCCCTTTTGGAGTGGTAAAGGTGCTCTTGAGTGGTGTTTGATGATATAACAAGGTTGGAGATTGAATCATAATCGAATCAAAGGCAAACGAATCGATTTGGGTGAGTTTTCTCCACTTCGTTGTCACGAACCCCTACCTCTGTCTGATCACCGCACCCGCGGCAAGGACCTCACCGCACCCGCGGCAAGGACCTCACCGCACCCGCGGCGAGCTGGGTCCGTGTTGTGGTTTTGGGTGTTGTGGTCTTGGGTGAGGGATTTATTATTCAAGATATGTCCCTGTTTCGGACCCAGGAACTCGTCGGATCTAAGGCAAGTGGCGGTTTGCTCTTGCTTATCATTCCATATTTCATTAATTATCAATTGTTTAGTTGTTAATTAATTTTGGATGATTTACTGTTTTATTGGGTACAGTGTTAATAATGATATGATTAAAACGTGATATTATAATAGGTTGTATAACTGCTAGATCAACGCTATTATAGATATATGTTGCCTGGAGGACTTTAATATGGATTATTACTGTGTTGAACTGTTTAGTTAGCACGAGTATTATGTGTTAATTACCGTGATGGTGTTGTTGAGAATTTAATGTTAACTTTAATGCTAGATTAGCAAATATTCGTAGGAACGCTAATCCGGTTAAAGATTAGTCGTTTCTTTGTAACTTAATGTTCGTAGGAACACTAATCTGGTTAAGGATTAGTCGTTTATTTAAACGTGATACTTCCTACCACCCGCTAAGGTAGGAGGGGTATAAGCGCCTTGCTAGCGCCATTGGGTGGAAGTAACACCACCCTGTGTATTAAACTTCCGTTGTTACTCGGGTTAATTTAACGGCGGTAAATTAATTAAGCACCTCGCCAGTGTATCGGGGTGGACGTAAGGTCACCCAGTGTATTAAACTTTCGTTGTTACTCAGAATAATAATTAAAAGCCTTAACAGAAGGGTGTGTGTTGTAATAAGATAAGTGCGGTTAATCACATAATTAATAAGCTTTGGTAGTTGTACTAATTGGGGTGGGCATAATTGTCACCCTAAGGTTTAAAGCTTTGTAGCTGCTCTTAATAATATTAAAAGTCTTAACGATAATGTGAGTGTTGGAAGTGAATAAGCTAAGTGCCGTTGTCGCACATTATTAATATACCGTCAGGCGAGTAGTGCAGCCAGGCCATAGTGCAGCTAGGGAAAACTCGTCTTGACTTTAATCAAAGAAAAGCGGTGAGATTGTATGAATATTATTAATGTTTCTCATCATATTGTCATGCTTCCGATAAGATTCATTTCGTTGGAATCTTCTTTGGGTTGATTGCTGCAAAGACTCGGTCTTTCAGAATCTCCTCTTGTTCATGTCTTTTTATATATTCTAGTAGAGTATGGTGGTTGACTATCGTTCTCGGTTATTACTCGAGAAGCGATGAGTCTAACCTAATATGACTACTTCGAACCACTATGCTTTGTACCCTTGCACATTCTTTCAGTAAGACTGACCAACCGTAATTGTTCTCTGCATGGTTGGCTGGTGTCATCCGTTCGATTCGGCACATCAGTGGTTGGTGCAGAAGTCAAAGTAACCTGTTGAAGGATAAGAGGCTTGTAGACGAAGATTTAAATGTCAGTGTTTTAAGTCGTTAAGTGTTTTAAGATTGTTAAGTGGTACTTTAAGGTATCTTCATAATTTAGCCATGTTTTAAGTTGGCTCTTAAAAGTCTTCCGCTATGTAATTTAAAGTCTTCCGCTGAAATATTAACTCTGTTGTAAAATCTTCTCTCGGTTGATGAGAGATCTTTAATAAAGGTGGTTGAGTTTCATGTACAAATATCTTCCGTTGTTTAATCTTTCATTATTTAATATGTTTAATTAAGTTAAATGTTCCGACCAAAGCCTGGGGTGACATCGGACAGAACGTCTGAGGTCACTGGCATGTGGCACTACCGATGTATAATCGGGGGTGTTACAATTGCTATGTTTTTTTAGGAAGAAATGTAATATAAGAACAAATGAGGACAACTTATGGCTGCTCATTCATGTTTGTATCTCGAAACAGGACACTTCAAATGACAAATGTTTAGAATTGTTCACGCTTTTTCACACTGTTATGGGACATGAGCTGCTTTGGTTTCCTATGACAGTACATGACAAACACTATAAGACAAATATAATTTGTGATTGTACGTAGGAAACCAGTAATTACAAGTGGGAGAAATACCCTAAAATCATCAAGATATACATAATGTGTAATAAGATTTTTGCAGGTTTTAAAAACAGCACTGCCCAGGATTGCCTTCAGTATACTAATCATGATCAGACAAGGTATTGCTTGAGAAAAGCAAACAACAGAACAAACAATTATTCCATGAACAACTGCAATAGCAAAGCTTTACATTGGGCTAAGGGAAACCATGATTGTAATTATAACCAAGCTACAAACCGAAAACAAACAAAGGTATGGAAAAAAGCAAGATTTGAATACTCCTATTTCGAGCACTCTTACAATGTAACTTCTAGTAAGACCCCTAACTGTCTACGGATATGGGGGCAACATTACAGATTGTTTTTTATGAAGATTTCCACTTGGAACTGTCGTGGAATTGGTAAAACAACTATCTAGATGGACTTAGAATCCTTTTGTAAGATTGAAAGGATCCAATTACTAGCTCTATTTGAAACACGAACAAATAAGGTACCAAGTGAAAAAGTATGGAAAAAAGCAGGTTTTGACCAATTCCACTGTGTCCCAGCTACTGGGTTTTCAGGTGGAATCTGTGTTATGTGGAAAACATATCAACTCGTAAATGAAATACTTGAAATAGATAAGATTGAAAAAAGGTTTGTTAGTATGTTGTACACCAACTTGTGTACCAATACTAAACTACTAATAATTCTAACTTATGCTCCACCGAATGAATCAGGAAAAAATGAATTCTGAGAAGCAATAATCACCTTTATTAAAAATAGTGCATATCCGTGTATTGTTATGGGTGATTTGAATGAAATATAAGACCCAACTGAAAAACTGGGAGGGTCATCACCACCTTTAACCAAATTCACTAGACTTCGACACTTCAAAAATGAATGTGAATTATTAGATATTCCTTTCCAAGGCAATGCATTACATGGAGAAAAAACCAAACAGAAATAGACAATATATATGAAAAGTTGGATAGAGTCTTAATTCATGACCAAATATTACAATGGTACCCAGATATCTGTACTAAACATTATGCTTTTACGAGCTCTGATCATTGCCCTATATCAATTGAACTAGCTTCAGCTAATTCATTTAAAAATCAACCTTTCAAATTTGAAAAGATTTGGATGACAAGAAAGGATTTTAGAAATGTTGTAAAACAAGCCTGGAGAACAAATTATCACGGTTCAAGAATGTATGATCTAGTCTCTAAGACCAAATTACTAAAGAAACATGCCAAACTTTGGAATAAAACAACGTTTGGTAATGTATTTACTCAACTCAAAGAAATAGAGAAACAACTTGCTGAAACACAAATTAATATTTGTACAAATGCAAATAACAATGAAATTCAAAAACAAAAAAGACTCATTCAAAAAAAAGAGAAACTACTCAACTTTCAAAAGATTTTTTGGAATCAATGAGCCAAAGTTAAACACATTAAACTAGCGGATACTAACTCGAGTTATTTTCACAAAATAGCAAGTGGAAGACGAAACAGGAAAATTATTAAGGAAATAAAGACACAAGAAGGAACTAGTATTATTGGAGAAGAAAATATCAGAAATGATTTCATTAAAAGATTTAGAAGTGAAGAAATGAATGAGGCTTTACTACAAGAAAATCTGAAACTTATAAACCCTGAGATATCCATAAAAGACAATGCAGAATTAATTAAAAATATCACTAATGATGAAATTAATAAGGCGGTTTTTGACATTGGTACGGACAAATCTCCAAGACCTGATGGCATGATAGCAGAATTCTATCAAAAATACTAGGATATTGTGGGACCCTCTGTAATTCAAGCTGTGAAAAGTTTTTTCCTTTCAGGAAGATTACTCAAACAAGTCAATCATACATTCATATATCTAATACCAAAATGTGATAATCCAAACTCAACAAACCATTATAGACCAATAAGTCTATGTTCGACAATTTATAAAATTATTTCCAAAATTCTAACAAGTAGACTTAAAAAGACTATGGAAAAATTAATACACCCTCTTCAGGGTGCATTTGTAGCCAACAGAGCTATTCAAGATAATATCTTAATAGCTCATGAAATTTTCCATTCTTTCAAGTCTAAAAAAGGAGCTGAAGGATTCATAGCTCTAAAGTTAGATATGGAGAAAGCGTATGACATAATTGAATGGAACTTTATTTTAAAAATCATGGAGAAATTTGGATTCCATTCTAAATTCATAAACTGGATAATAGAATGCATCACGACAGTATCTTTTTCGGTACTTGTTAATAATGGACCAACGAAAATATTTAAACCAACTAGAGGACTCCGACAGGGAGATCCACTTTCCCTATTCCTTTTTATCTTAGGATCTAAAATTCTAGCCAGGAAACTACAAAAAGCAGCGGATAGACCAAGAAAACCTATTGGTTTTCAAATTTCAAGACTGGGAACTCGAATCCCGTTCTTGGCCTTTGCGGATGATATTATGATATTTTCCAAAGCAAAACAAGAAAATTGTAAGGAAATTAAGGATATTTTGGATGTTTATTGCAAAATATCCGAGCAAAAAGTGAATTATCACAAATCGACATTCCAGGTGACAAAAAAAGTAACAAACACTAAAAAACTAGCAATACAAGGAATTCTCACAATTACAAATATGACATCTCTAGATAAATATTTGGGTTGCCCAATCATTAATGGGAGGGTGAATTATAATACCTTTGTTGATCTGTTAATTAGCACAGAACAACAACTAACAAAATGGAAGGCTAATTCTCTATCCCAAACAGGTAGAATAACCCTCATCAAAGCAAATCTTGCATCAAGACCTAATTACTTGATGCAAAGTTTTATGCTTCCCAGACAAACACATAATGAACTTGATAAACTAAATAGAGGCTTTTTCTGGAACAAAGAACTTTTATATAAACCTCTGATAGGATGAGAAAAAATATGTAAACCAACTGAACAAGGAGAACTTGGCTTGAGAAAATCAAAGGATATGAATAAAGCCTTACAATTTAAATTATTATGGAAAATTTTGGCTAAACCGGATAATTACTGGGTAAAAATTATTACTGAAAAGTATTTGAAAACAAAACATATTTTACAATATCAGAAAAAAGGACAGTGCTCTTGGCAATGGTCCAAAATATGTGAAATCATTGACGAATTCAAAACAAGACTTATTTGGCAAGTGGGGAATGATGGAACCATTAGATTTTGGACTGATAAATGGATTTCTACGATTCCTCTTTGCGACATGATTAACATGCAACCCATACCAAACAAAAATGATTTAGTAGCAGAATTTATGCTTCCAAATCGGACCTGGAATAAGGAAATGATTGAACAATATCTACCAACGGACTTAGTTAAGAAGGTCATTTCTACACCAATACCTTTAAACAATATACATGATAGAATGTACTGGAAAGCAAGCAAAAATGGTTGGTTCTCAACTAGATCTTCTATGGATATGCTCATTAAAAAGAAAAGATACACAACATATGATACTTCCTGGATTTGGAAATTAGACACTTATCCTAAAGTGAAAAACTTTATATGGAATATCATGAAAAATGGCTTACCAACAAAAGCAAGACTAGCCGAAAAAGGTGTTGCAATCCCACCAGGTTGTATCAGATGTAATACACAAACTGAAGATTCTAATCATCTTTTATTCCAGTGTAATCATACGCTGAAAATGATAGAAAAAATGAACAAATAAACGTACAGAATCATAAGGTCCCTAAACATTGGAACAAAAAAACCTATGAAATTATTGAGGAAATCCGAAATAAATTAGACCGATCATAATTTGTGGAACTGGCAGTATCATGGTGGGGTATCTGGTTTTATAGAAACCAACAAAGCTTTGGCAGAACTAACAATGACAATGATACAATAAAGGATGTACCACTTTATATTAAGCATCCAATTGACAATTGGAATCATACCAAAAAATGGAATCCAGACTGTTTGGCGGATACAAAGCAAAAGAATACAAAGTTTACAAAAAAGAAACGACAAATGAGAAAATGGAAAAAACCGTCTAAAAACATCATTAATATAAACACTGATGGATCTACCAAAACGAATGGTGAATCTAGTTACGGATTTATCTTTCGTAATAGTAATGGTGAACCGATTCTAATCTTTGGAGAAAAATGTGGAATCTCAACCCCCCTTAAGACAGAAACCATAGCGGTTAGGAATGCTTTAATCAAAGCATATGAACTGGGTATTACTAACATTCAACCTCACTATTGTTAACGTAATAAATAAGATCTGGCACTGTCCCTGGGATATTGAAATTTTAATTTCTGATATCTTTTGTCTTTTAGAACTGTTTTCTTCAGTGCATGTCTGTCATGTCTTCCGAGAAACAAACACTACGGCCGATTGCATCGCTAAGCTGGGTTAGCAGAGTTCTTTGGAAGACATTCAAGCAAACTTAGAACTTTTAGTTCTCATCCGTAAGGATGCTATAGACTGAGAAACTATATCTTCTGTGGTTTCCGGTCTAATTTTTACTGTATCAAAAAACAATGTGGTGTTAATGAGTGTTGAACTTGGGTCTCTCCGAGGAATGGAGATGAGTATTCTACCAGCTAAGACACATGTTTTTCTTTAACTACTTAGGCTGGTTGTTATTAATTTGCCCTATTTTTTTAGAGGCCCTGTTCAAAATGACCCTTTGGACACCATTAGGGGTGCTCATAATTATCCGATCCACCGATCCGATCCTAAAATATCTTATTCCGATGGAATACTATCCGAATCCGATCAGATTCGGAAAAATTATCCGGATTGCCGGATCGGATTGGAGGTAGATATCTGGTGAATATTCGGGAGTATGTCACTATTATAATATTTATATAAAAATTAATATATATTACTTGAAAACTAAATAGCCCAATGATTTTCCCATTTTTATATATGTCTAAACATCAATACTTTCATTCGGGATGAAAGTATTGAAGTTTAGACAATTAAATATTATGTTTGGAATTCAGATTAGTAGACTTTGAAAGTATTTTGTTGTTTTTTCGGTGGTTCATTTGAAATTATAGGTTGATTAAACTACTAAGTAATTTATTTGAATTTGTATGTTGAGCATGTAGCTAATCTAGTTAATGAATTATATGTTTATGATAATATTTTTTTAAAGAAAAATAATTTTTTATATTGATTTATATATATGTTGGATAGTTAGGATATCCGAGATGGATATCCGATCCGATCCGAGATTTTCGGGTTAGATATTCGGCTACGGATACATATCTCACTTTTATTATTTTTTAGGTTATCCGCTCAGATAAGCCAGATCAGATCGAATATCTGGTTATGAACACCCCTAGTAGTCACATTATTTTGTTTTGCCAAATATAGTCAAAAAATTTCATTTGCGCTTTTAAAACGATAAAGCATACGTTGATAAAGTTATAATAATTTTTTTACCATGAAATTTAAAAAGACAAATAAAAACAAAAGTAGTAAAATATATAGATTTACATTCTCCGTTCAATGATACATGTCATTTTAGATTTTAAGACGACAATTAAAAAATTAACGGTTTTTTCGTCCGATAATTCCGAGGTATGGTAAAATTCGTGAGGTACTCCACTTTTTAGTATATTTCGCCAGGTAATCCCGAAATTTGGATTTTTTTCGCCAAATGCCCTATCGTTAAGTTATTAACGGTTCCGTTTATTTTTTGTTAAAAAAAAAGAAAAGAAAAAGACGAACAGAACAATTCACGATTTCTCTCTGTCGTTCTCTCTGTTCATTCCTTCCCAATGGCTTCCTGACCCAACGACTGGTTCTCGGCGGGGTTCTCGACTCCAAGGAGCTCGTGGTTCCCAACTCCAGCTAGCGTCGGCGGCGCGGCGAGCAAGGCAGCGGGCGTAGGCAGCTAGTTCGGCGGCGAGAGGGCGGCGTCTCGTTCCCAGTGGTTCATCGAAGCAAGCGTGGGGCTCGTCGGTGACCAACAAGCGGTGGGGCTCCAAACTAAAGGTGTGTAATCCAATCCTATATTTGAGATCGATTGATTTAGAGGTTTAGGGTTATTTGGAATTTGGAGATTTTGGAATTTAGGGTTTTTTTATGATTGGTATTTAGGACTGGTTCATTCAAGCTTGCTTGGAAAGGTTTAGGGATTTAGAAGTCAATTAACAACACCTTGAAAATCTACCGGAGTTGTGTTTGTGTGTAATTCATCCTTTATTCAATCAGTTATCCTCCATTTATTTGAAGAAATTCCTCTGTGAAGATGCATTCGTATTTGTGTGGGTGAGCTGTGATTTCTCTCATTTGAACGGTTTCAGAAACCGTTTGTAATTTTTTTTTTTTTTTGTTGCAACGACTTCTAAAGCCATTTGGGTTTTTTTTTTTAGTTTAGGGTGTTTTTTTTTTGGTTTATTTGGTTTGAAAAGGGTGTAAAGTTTAAATCCTATAAAATATTCCCTAATAGATAATGGATAAACCCTTAAAAAAAGATTAAACTAGTGGCTAAAATTTAAAATTATGAAACCCTACAAAATATTCCCTAATAGAGAATGGATAAACCCTTAAAAAAAATTAAACTAGTGGCTAAAATTTTAAATTATGAAACCCTACAAAATATTCCATAATAGAGAATGAATAAACCCTTAAATAAAATTAAACTAGTGGCTAAAAAATTTAAACTAGTAGCTAAAATTTAAACTAATAGCTAAAAAAAATACAATTATATAAAATAAGAAATTTGGAATGGTGATAATCACCGTTCCAAAATTTAAAAAAATTGTTCATTTGAACGGTGACTATCACCGTTCAAATGAACGGTCCTATAACAGTGTCTGCAGCACCACTGCATGTGCAAGTAGTTGACACCTTGTTGTTGCCTTAGCTTTAATTGATCCTATATTTGGATTATCATCATGTGCAAGTAGTGTCTTTGCTTTATTTGGATTATCATCAATTGGGCGCTGAAAAATATGCCACGCTTCCGTTTAATACTGTTTCATGCCTTTGCTTATAGCAATGAGTTACTTTTACTAGTTAGATTGGATGGTGTACCCTGTAGTTGTTCTCCATTATAGTATTATGTAGATATGTAAAATTTGAGTTCAGTTGTGTAGTGATTTTTCTTATACGAACTAAAATCATTTTGGAAAAAGAACAACGAAACTACACTTATATAGCTACAACTAAATTAAGTAGCACTATTAATGACCCAAAAAAAAAAGAAAAAAGAGACTCAACTACCAGGCAATAATTCTTCTACTTTGCAACAATTGTTCTTTATTAAGATTGTTGGAGTATAGTTTTATACTCAACTAACTAAATCTAAATGCTTCGTGTACATGCTTTTAAATTTTCTTGTTTCAAAATCTAGGCTATAGTTGTGAAGAATGAGTGGTTAATCGTTGACAAGTTGGCGAACATATGACAAAATTATGAAAGGGTTCTTTGCTCGCACCAACTGTCCGTTGTGGTTTTGAGGGTGATTGACCAGAACAAACCTAGTTATGAAAAACACTTTTATAAGTGTCCTAGGTGGAAGGTAGGTATGTCTCTTAAAACTTTGTCAAATTTTATGTATTTTACTTAGTTTATGATTTGATCTTTGGGTATAATGACCTGTACAAGTTCGGGCTAGCCCGATCCGCCTGGACCGCCCGCCCGGTTAAAAAATCGGGCCTGGACAGCAATATTGGCCCGGTCGGGCCGGGCCAACCCGGTACAGTAATGGGTCGGGCATGGACAGGACTCTAGGCCCGACCGGTCCTAGAAGCCCGGCCCGATACCCGTAACTATTTATAAGTAATATTAAAAAAAAAGGATTTGCAGAAAACCACCCGTTAAATAGGTCACTTTGCCTACAACCACCCGTTATACAAGTAATTACTTGTGACCACCCCTTAAATCCATTCCGTTAGCAAAGAGCCATCCATCAGCCCATTCCGTCAATTTCCACCGTTAACCCCTATAAAATTACCCATATGCCCCTCATTTTTTTCCGGTTTGCCCGGTTCTTTTAATTTTCCACTGGTTTGGTTTTTAAAATATTAAAACCGGTTTGGTCCGGTTTAGAGCTGTCAATTTTTAACCCGACCTGCGTTTTCCGAGTCGAGACCCGACCCGAAAAATATTGGATCAAAAGTGACCCAACCCGTTCGACCCGAAAATTTCTGGGTTGGGTCATTGACCCGTTGGGTCATTACAAATGTGTTTTTATTTTATATATTAAATATTATAATATATTTTGTTATTGAAATATTATATAATAATTGTTTTTGATTTATTATTTTTTTGTTTTAATTAAAATATTATTTTATAAAATTTTGAAATGGCGCTCTCGACCCGCTGGGTCGAACCGAACCCGTACCTGACCATTCAAAATATTAAAACCGGTTTGGTCCAATTTAGAGCTGTCAATTTTTACCTGACCTGCAAACCCGACCCGACTCGCTTTTTCTGGGTCGAGACCGGACCCGAAAAATATTGGGCCAAAAGTGACCCGACCCGTTCGACCCAAAAATTTCTGGGTTGGGTCATTACAAATGTGTTTTTATTTTATATATTAAATATTATAATATATTTTGTTATTAAAATATTATATAATATTTTTTGTTATTTATTAGTTTTTGTTTTAATTAAAATATTATTTTATAAAATTTTGAAATAGCGCTCTCGACCCGTTGGGTCGGCCCGAACCCGTACCTGACCATTCAAAATATTAAAACCGGTTTGGTCCGATTTAGAGCTGTCAATTTTTTACCTGACCTGCAAACCCGACCCGACCTGTGTTTTCTGGGTCGAGACCCGACCCGAAAAATATTGGGCCAAAAGTGACCCGACCCATTCGACCCGAAAATTTCTAGGTTGGGTCATTGACCCGTTGGGTCATTACAAATGTGTTTTTATTTTATATATTAATAATTATAATATATTTTGTTATTAAAATAATATAATAAAAAAAATTGTTTTAATTAAAATATTATTTTAATAATTATTTTATAAAATTTTGAAATGGCGCTCTCGACCCATTGGGTCGACCCGAACCCGTACATGACCATTCAAAATAAAAAACAATTGGGGAAAAATTAAAATAAGGGGCATATTTGTAATTTGTCAAGGGTTAACGGTGGAAATGGACGGAATGGGCTGATGGGTGGCTCTTTGCTAACAGAATGGATTTAAGGGGTGGTCACAAGTAATTACTTGTATAACGGGTGGTTATAGGCAAAGTCACCTATTTAACGGGTGGTTTTCTGCAAATCCCTCAAAAAAAAAAAAACCTAACCCTAAATTTCCCTAATTCCTCTTTACCACTACCAGCAGGCAGCAGCCGTGCCTCCAATCTCCTCCATTCTCCATTTCTCCTCTCTTCCTCTATCATCTCTGGATTCTCCATTATCCTCCTGCCTCCACTCACCCGCCTCCATCTCTTCTCCTTCACCGCCTCCCACTTCGACCGACGGCCGCCTCTATCTGTTGCTTCAATTTTCGCCTCCATCAATTCTCCTCCGACCGGTGCCACTTCTTCACCAGACTCCACCCGCCGGCCACCTGCTGCTTCGATCTCCTTCACCCATCGGTCGCCGCCCACTTCAATCTGCGCCAGCCAACTGCTTGGATCTCCTTCACCGCCAAACCCATTCTCAGCAAATTCGACCAAACCCATTCTCAGTCAACTGCTTGGGCCGGCCCGTATAACCGGACGGGCCTGGACAGAAATTCCAGCCCGTTTGAACCGGACGGGTTTGGCCCGGCCCGGCTAACCGAGCAAAAAAATGCCAAAAACCCGGCCTGAACCCGGACTATATACAATTGTGGATACTTCAAATGGTGTGATAATGACACCTCTACTACAGGGTGAGTATACCACAAGTGGATAATGTGAATGAAGATTTTAAATCAAAAACGAAGACGCTTGAGGAGAAGGTTGCACAGATGAAAGTGAAGAAGAACACATGAAAAATGAAGGTCAAGGAACTCACTACTGAAAATTGTTCCTTGAAGACGAAAATATGTACCTTGAAGATAGAAAATTATATGAGACTTGTTTTATGCTCTTGGGTTATCGGTGTTCTTGTACCATTAGTAGTTTACGCCTTTTGTAACTTATAAGTAGCTTGGGGATGCATCACTTTAAATAGTTCATCAGTTTTGTATTCTTTAGAAGCAATAGACTATTTATCTTGACTCAGTGAGTTGAGTCATGAACATGTCTAGGTTTTGTTTAGTATGATACTCTTGACTCGGTGACAGGTTCTTTGTGAATAAATATGTCCAGTTTGAATCAGGTTTCTTTTTGTTTTTTGGTCGTGAAAGAGGTTTTTCGTGGACAGGTTCTTTGTGAATAAATATGTCTTTTTCCTGTGCAAATAATTACAAGGGCTAATGTTTTGGTTGTAGTTGTAGTAGTTAAAGATGAATTTGTATATATGGTTGTCAAAATTTTCAAATAACAAATATCTTATGATAGAAAAAAACATGTATTGGCATTACCTGTAACCAAATATCTTCTGTCCAAATATCTTAAAATGTCAAAAACATGTATTGGTTTTAAAATGTCAAAAACAAATATCTTATTTGCTGATACAAAACACTCATGAGCTTCTGAACATTCTCTTCCTCCAAAATCTCCTTTGCTGGATGGTTGTGCCAAACGTTTCAAATATACTGAAATCTAGATCTTCATATTCTTCCTTTGAGCGGACCATTTCAAGCCTGCAATTGAAACATTTAAAGAGATATGTAATGGACTATTCAAAGCAAAGCTCATGATCAATAAGAGTGCTAACCCAACCACAAAGCACCAGTAGAAGACATGAGGGAAGAGATACTATTAAATTCAGTAATTGAACTCACAATGGAGTTGCAAAACATATATAAGTGTACAACACTGTCTACAACACAAGTTGCAAAACATATATAATTGAACTCAACGTTCAATTCATTAGCACTGTCTACAGCACAAGTTATATAGTGAAGGAATTGTGTTATTTAATCAAAGGTGCAATTACCGAACATGGAATAGGACAATTAATGAAGATTTACAATCCGGGAATTTTAGCCTTTTAGGGGTCGTAGTGCTTTGTTAGAAGCCAACTACGATCAATGTGCTTAATCGGGTTAGACCCATGGCTATAATAACCGGGTCCTATGAGGTCACACACATAGAGTTATTGGGCTGGATCAAATCGAACCGGAAGCCCATGTGGGACATGGATTTCGGCCCATTGGCTTTAATTGGGAGATAGGCTTTTATTATTAATGGATAAAAGTTACCATTAATAATTACTTGATAATGAGGTATCTTGTTAGAAGATATATGGAAATAATATAATGATATTATATCCATTAATTATGATAAGATAGTATCTTATATAATTAATTGTTTATGGAAACAAATAAAGTGAACATGGTAATCCTCCTCCAAGGACAGACATACGGATAGACATGTGAAAGAGTTCACAAGTGCACGGCCGTACCACTCCAATTGAAGCTAAGCGCGCCTTCGTTTGTTTTCCTTCGTTCGTCGTTCTAGCAGACGAGATCAAAGGCGATCCAGATTCCAAACTCGTGTGGACCAATTAGAGAAGTCACACTTGGGGCTTTCGATCTCTGCTGAAATCCCGCAGGAACATTTCAGACTCGCATCAAACGGTATGTAACTCTAACTCCTAATTGATCCGTATCAATTCATGCATGAGATCCTTGTTAGATGTAAGGAAATAGTTTCCTGCAATTCCGCTTATACGCATCTAAAACCCTACAGTGGTATCAGAGCCTCTTGCATAAATTGATAGGATCAAAAATTAAAGAGTTAATTTTGATGCATGTCTTGATTCAAATTAAAGTGGTAAATTGATATATAGGTTAATTTGCATGATTAAAATTCTGATTTTAATTGATTGGATTAGTAAAGTTGAAGAACTTTATGAACAAATATGCATGTAAAATTATTCTACCCATACTTGATTCATGTGATTTAATTATGCAAGAGATTTGATTTTTTGGCATGTTTTAAATCATTAGATGAAGATTTGATTTTCATAAGATGGATCAATTACCCAATTTTTTTTTTTTAAATTTTATGGAATTGTTCCAAAAAAAAAAAAAAACTGGGCGTGAACAGTAACCGCGACCGCGGTTACTGTAGCCGCGATCGCGGGTCACGTCTTGGGGTCGGGGGCACATCCCGACTCAGCGCAGTGGTTCGACCGCGGTTGGACTCAGTCGCGCAGTGGCGCGCGCGGGTCCAACACAGGCGCGGCCTGGGTCCACGGAAAGGGGTTGCGCGGTTCAGTGGGAGCGGGTCGGTCCGGGTTTGACTCGGGCGCGACTCGGTCCGGATGGGTAGATTTGGTATTTTAGGATAATTTCCTAAACTATAAGATAAGATTTTTTTTACCTAATTGGATAATATTTGATATCATCTAAATTATATAATTTCCTAAAAGTTGTTAGGATAGATTCCCACTTGATTAAGATAAGGATATTTGATATCTTATCTTGTTTATGCATATCTTATCCAATAATGCATTTTAATGATTAATTATGATTAATGCTATATATTGATTTTAATTTGAATTAAGAATTTGATATTAAATTATTTATGTCATGAGATGATTTATTTATTTTAATATGGTTTTATTTAAATTAGTTAAATTGGTCATTATTATTAATTAGATTAATATTATTGATAATATTTGATATTATTATTACATGCATGTTTTATGATATCTTGATATTATTGCTTACATGAGATGACTAGTATGGCCCACATTAGGATAGATAAATACGATATGCGCATCGTTATGTTTTCTTGTATACGATCTGCGTATCGTTATGTATTTTTGTAATTTAATTTTCAGCAATTAGATTATTTAGAAAAATATGTAATACAAGAAGAGAGATCCTAAAAAGACCAAGGATAGAGATCCATGGAGGATACTAATGATGGAGATCCAAGAGTAACAAGAGCCATGAAGATTAGATCTTTAATTTTAGTTTTTAGGAGCCATACTAGGATCACATTTAATTATTGCATTTTGAATGCTTTATTATTTCTTTAAGCTTTGCATGTTTGCTTGTCTGTTTATGCTATTTTGTTCACTAGTAAATAGACAACCATTATATGCTTAAGTCCCTAAAAGAATATTGAGGTATTGCCTTTCCATATCATAACCCATGAGGCCCTTGGAATTCGTTGGATGGGTTTCGCCAAAGCGAGGTGTCCTTCTTTGACCTTGGGATAGTGATGGTGGATCTATATAAGGGATTCATAAACCTTGATATGGTTATACTCAACAAGAGACCAAAAGACAAAGTTTTGGATCTTGAGGCATAAAGATGAGTCTAACATGGGATGTGGGCCATCAACCAAGAATTATAAAGATTTATAATTAGTAAATGTTACTTACCTAGATCACATGAGACTTAGGACAGTGCCAAAGTACGCTAAGGTCTTATCTGAAATAGGATCTTGGAATCATTTTATTCACTGGGGACAAACTTATTTGAATAAAATGTGCATTTGCTTAATTTTTGAAGCATGTTTAAATTTTAAGCTTTTGCATGTCAAGCATAAACTTATTTGCATGTTACTTCCTTTTGTAGCAATCATGTCTAGTAACGATAACTTGAAGTTCACCCTGTATTCAAATGTTGAGCAACACAAAACTTTGAAAGAACTCCCTAACATGCTCAAAACGGTTGAGCACAATATCCAAATTGACAATAAGAAAGAAGTTCTTAAGGTCAAAAGGAAAGGATACAAGAAAGAAAAGAATGGAACTGTGAGTTCCACTTTAGGTATTCATGTTATTGAAGTCTTAACAACCAAATCTACTACTTGGATATTAGATACCGGATATGGTGCTCACATTATTTCGAATATGCAAGGACTAAGAAGTAGGAGATAGTTGGAAAAGGGAGAGATAGACCTACGCGTTGGAAATGGAGCAAGAGTTGCTGCATTAGTTGTAGGAAATTACAATCTATATTTACCTTCAGGCTTAGTTCTGGAACTGAATAATTGTTATTTCGTTCCTTCAATTACTAAGAACCTTGTTTCGATTTCAGTTTTGTTCCGTGAGGGATTTGAATTTATCATTAAAGATAGGGGTTTGTCTATTTTTAAGAATGATATTTTCTATGCCGGCTCCTGAGAGTAATGGACTCTTTGTGTTGGACCTCAAGACAGAATTATATAACATCAATACTAAAAAGCAAAAATCGAATGATTTGAGTGAAGCATATCTATGGCACTGTCGCTTGGGTCACATTAGCTTGAACCGCATGAAGAGACTCCATAAAGATGGAATTCTCAAATCAATAGATTGTGAATCTTTTGAGACATGCGAGTCATGCCTAATGGGCAAGATGACAAGGTCACCTTTCACGGGGTCAAGTGAAAGAGCTAATGAGCTATTCGCCCTAATACATACAGATGTTTGTGGTCCAATGAGCACATAAGCTAGAGGAGGCTATCGATACTCCATCACACTTACTGACGACATGAGTAGATATGGGTATATATATTTAATGTCGCATAAATCTGAATCTTTTGAAAAGTTCAAAGAGTTTCAAAATGAAGTAGAGACTCAAACTGGCAAGAAGATAAAGACACTTCGATCGGATCGTGGTGGTGAATATCTGAGCCAAGAGTTCGATCGTCATTTGAGAAGTTGTGGGATCGTAACACAACTAACCCCATCGGGTACACCTCAATTGAATGGTGTATCTGAGAGGAGAAACAGAACCTTGTTAGACATGGTTCGCTTAATGATGAGTTTTGCTAACCTTCCAGTATCTTTCTGGGGATATGCACCAACAACAGCTGGGTTCACACTAAACAGGACTCCGTCTAGGACTATAGATAAGACACCATATGAGATATGGACTGGAAGAGTTCCAAGTCTGTCTTTCCTGAAGATCTAGGGATGTGAAGTTTATGTAAAGCGTTTACTATCAGATAAGCTTGCACCTAAAATCAGATAAATGCTTCTTTGTAGGGTATCCTAAGAAAACTAAGAGATACTACTTCTACAATCCCACTGAGCATAAAGTGTTTGTTACAAGGGATAGTGTCTTTTTGGAAAAAAAGTTTATTTCCAAGAAGCCAAGTGGGAGAAATGTTCATCTTGAAGAAGTTCAAGATAAGCAACAAACCCAACAACAAGTCGACATGGACGATGTCGACGAGGAGACGCTAGTATCTGGAGTCGTCCAGATACCGGAACCAATACCTCAAGAACCAGATTCAAATGAGGTACTACAAACAGTTGTGGAAACTGCTCCAGTTGTTGAACCCACACGTAGATCAAACAAGCCAAGGGTATAACCAAGACGATATGATGATTTCATCTTGACTGCAAGCCTTGATGTTCTGCTTTTAGAAAGCGGAGAACCTGTCACCTATGAGCAAGCATCGACGGGTCCAGACTCCGAGAAATGGCTTAGAGCCATGAGATCTGAAATGGATTCTATGTCTGAAAATCAAGTATGGGACTTGATAGATTTGCCAGATGGGGTAAAACCCATTGGATGCAAATGGGTTTCTAAACTCAAGACAGACAAAGATGGAAATGTATCTGTTTACAAGGCAAGGCTAGTTGCCAAGGGTTTTAAACAGATTCATGGTACTGACTATGACGAGACATTTTCAGTGGAGATCGAAAGCCCCAAGTGTGACTTCTCTAATTGGTCCACACGAGTTTGGAATCTGGATCGCCTTTGATCTCGTCTGCTAGAACGACGAACGAAGAAAAACAAACGAAGGCGCGCTTAGCTTCAATTGGAGTGGTACGGCCGTGCACTTGTGAACTCTTTCACATGTATATCCGTATGTCTGTCCTTGGAGGAGGATTAACATGTTCACTTTATTTGTTTCCATAAACAATTAATTATATAAGATACTATCTTATCATAATTAATGGATATAATATCATTATATTATTTCCATATATCTTCTAACAAGATACCTCCTTATCAAGTAATTATTAATGGTAACTTTTATCCATTAATAATAAAAGCCTATCTCCCAATTAAAGCCAATGGGCCGAAATCCATGTCCCACATGGGCTTCCGGTTCGATTTGATCCAGCCCAATAACTCTATGTGTGTGACCTCATAGGACCCGGTTATTATAGCCATGGGCCTAACCCGACTAAGCCCATTGATCGTAGTTGGCTTCTAGCAAAGCACTACGACCCCTAAAATTCCCGGATTATAAATCTTCATTAATTGTCCTATTCCATGTTCGGTAATTGCACCTTTGATTAAAGGACACAATTCCTTCAATCTCCCACTTGTCCTTAAAACAAGTGTTCAATGTTAAATTCCTTTGTCTCTTAGTGTCTTATTTGATGATATGCTGACATTCATATCTCTTATCAAATTGTTTCTTGAACTCCGAGTTTGAACTGTCAAATAACGGATGATTGCATATAATCCATCCGAGCATGGCCATGCATTTTTCAGTTCTCTCTCTTCAAGTGGCCGAGACACCATTCTTGTCCAATGTATCACAGTATACATGAAGCAGGAGGACTTCTCCAGTCTTGCATGACTATAGCTCCCACTCAACTTTTGGCAATCCCAATCACTGCCTTTATAACTGCATGTTACAGTCAGTGTTTAACAGCGTCAAAGACATACCAATCATCAAGAGAAACCATATTATACTCATGTCTGAGGAATCTACCAATCATGGTATAACTTAAAGATACTTCAAGTCTTTTATGAAAACCTTTAAGGTAGGTCAGTCCCATACGTATCATCCATACATATCTATGTAATCGACTAGACATCTCAATGTCCCTATAGCCCATGAAACGTGGCGCTATCAGTCAACTTACAATGTGGTCTTTAATAGTGGTCATTTATGTCCAAGTTAATGACTAAGACCATGGACCTTAAGTAACTCATGACTTCAGTTCACTTAATGGGGTTTCATTCACCACAACACTTATGATGAGCCCATTTGCGAATCATGAATTATTTGGACATTTTATTCAATTCCAAGCAAAATCAAATAAGAATGAATAATCATATAATCAAGCATAAATTGTGTCTAACATCCATAAAACAAAGTTCATAATGTAAGACAATACAATCTCAAAACCATTCTCGAATGTCCTTGAGGCCTTTAGCCCTAGTGTGACTTTCATGCTTGGGCCTAGGCATAGGCTTGGTCAACGGATCTGCAATGTTGTCATCTGTGTGCACCTTTCACATCCTCACATCTCCACTATCAACATAGTGTCTCATCATGTGGTTACTTTCGTAGAACATGTTTGGATTTGGAACTCTTCCATCTGACAACACCTTCATTCATAATGAAGACATATCCAGACTAAGATTCAAAATCATCTATGTCTGTCTGAAAATTTGCATCAGTGTATCCTCGAATGACTAACTCATCATCACCCCCAAATACCAAGAAGTCATCCTTAATTATTCTCAAGTACTTTAGAATGTTCTTGGCTGCACACCAATGTGCCTCTCCGGGATTCGATTGATATCTGCTACACATGCTCAGAGCAAATGCAACATCAGGGCGTGTACATATCATGGCATACATGATACATCCTATAGCTAAAGCATAAGGGACCTTGCTCATCTTCTCTAGCACAGCATGTGTCTTAGGACACTGCTTCTTGCTGAGGTATATGCCATGTTGCCTGGGTAGAAATCCTTTCTTGGACTCCTGCATTTTGAACCTGTCAAGAACCTTATCTATATAAGTTCCTTAACTTAGTCCAAGCAGCCTCTTAGATCTATCTCTATAGATCTTGATACCCAATATGTACTCTGCTTCTCCTAAGTCCTTCATTGAAAAACATTTCTTCAGCCATCCCTTAACGGACTCTAGCATCGGAATGTCATTTCCAATGAGCAATATGTCATCCACATACAAGACTAGGAATACCACTTTGCTCACACTGAACTTCTTGTAAACACAAGGTTCTTCTTCGCATATGATGAAGTCAAACTCTTTGACAGCTTCATCAAATCGAATGTTCCAACTCCTGGATGCTTGCTTAAGTCCATAAATGGACCTCTTAAGCTTGCATACTTTCCTAGGGTCTGTTGGATCTTCAAAACCCTCTAATAAGACTAGGAATACCACTTTGCTCCCACTGAACTTCTTATAAACACAAGGTTCTTCTTCGCATCTGATGAAGTTAAACTCTTTGACAACTTCATCAAATCGAATGTTCCAACTCCTGGATGCTTGCTTAAATCCATAAATGGACCTCTTAAGCTTGCATACTTTCCTAGGGTCTATTGGATCTTCAAAACCCTCTGGTTGTGTCATGTACACATCCTCTTCCAAATATCCATTTAGAAAAGCGGTCTTGACATCCATTTGCCAAATCTCATAATCATAATAAGCGGCAATATCTAGGAGTATCTTATATAATTAATTGTTTATGGAAACAAATAAAGTGAACATGTTAATCCTCCTCCAAGGACAGACATACGGATAGACATGTGAAAGAGTTCACAAGTGCACGTCCGTACTACTCCAATTGAAGCTAAGCGCGCCTTCGTTTGTTTTCCTTCGTTCGTCGTTCTAGCAGACGAGATCAAAGGCGATCCAGATTCCAAACTCGTGTGGACCAATTAGAGAAGTCACACTTAGGGCTTTCGATCTCCGCTGAAATCCTGCAGGAACGTTTCAGACTCGCATCAAACGGTATGTAACTCTAACTCCTAATTGATCCGTATCAATTCATGCATGAGATCCTTGTTAGATGTAAGGAAATAGTTTCCTGCAATTCCGCTTATACGCATCTAAAACCCTACATATAGCTATATATATAAGTGTAGTTTTCAAGTTCTAACTATTCACATATAAGTATGTAATGAGAGAAATCATAGCTCACCCACACAAATACGAATGCATCTTCACAGAGGAATTTCTTCAAACAGATAGAGGACAACTGATTGAATAAAGGATGAATTACACACAAACACAACTCCGGCATATTTTCAAGGTGTTGTTAATTGACTTCTAAATCCCTAAACCTTTCCAAGCAAGCTTGAATGAACCAGTCCTAAATACCAATCATAAAAAAAACCCTAAATTCCAAAATCCCCAAATTCCAAATAACCCTAAACCTCTAAATCCATCGATTTCAAATATAGGGTTGGATTACACACCTTTAGTTTTGAAGCCCCACTGCTTGTTGGTCGCCGACGAACCACTGGGAACGAGACGCCGCCCTCTCGTCGCCGAACCAGCTGCCTACGCCCGCCGCCTTGCTCGCCGCGCCGCCGACGCTCGCTGGAGTCGGGAACCACGAGCTCCCTGGAGTCGAGAACCAGCCGCCGAGAACCAGTCGTTGGGTCAGGAAGCCACTGGGAAGGAATGAACAGAGATAACGACAGAGAGAAATCGTGAATTGTTTTGTTTGTCTTTTTATTTTCCTTTTTTTTAACAAAAAATAAATAGAACCGTTAATAACTTAACAATAGGGCATTTGGCGAAAAAAATCCAAATCTCGGGGTTACCTGACGAAATATACTAAAAAATGGGATACCTTGCGAATGTTACCATACCTCAGGATTATCGGGCGAAAAAACCGAAAAATTAACTATTACTATATTTTTTAAATATAAATTTATTAACTATTCACCTAATTTCTACTCAATGAATAACAAAAATTGCATAAAAATATTTATTATCTATAATTCTCAATAACAAATCTGATAACCTTCTTTTTTCGGAGGTACTTTTCTATGTATGCCGCTAAACCCTGATAGTTGGAGCTTATTATCTGATACCCAGGAATCAGTTTTCAAATTTGGGGGAACCATGCGGACGGTGCAGTGGTTTACATAGTGCGCATTTTAGCGCTTACCATTACAAACCCAACGAGACCTACCTAACAGAAAATAAGCGAAGCACTACGAATACAATTTCATACAATTTATACCAACGTTAACCGCTCTCCTCGCCCCCCTCTAATATATAAACCTCGCTATCAGGATTGTTCATTGTCGCGAGAGCAGAAAAAACCCTTCTCTGGCTCTCTCACCTTATTCAATTGCAGATTCAGTCAATTTCAATCCATTTGTTAGAGGAGTAATTGATCTTGCAGAGTGTTCTGCTTGTGAGCGCTTCTGATTTTTTCTATTTCATCTGATGGTGATAGTGGGTCGCCGATCGGGAGAGGATTCGGATACGTCGCCGGAGAATTTTACCAATTCAATGGCGACGGAAAGATCGAGGAGTAGTCTGCACAATTTCTCCCTC
Organism: Rheum nobile; assembly: GCA_027886185.1. NCBI lineage: Eukaryota > Viridiplantae > Streptophyta > Magnoliopsida > Caryophyllales > Polygonaceae > Rheum > Rheum nobile. The sequence continues at coordinate 1,884,854 of WOAB01000135.1, forward strand.
CCGTGCTTAAAGTGGGGAGAACAGAGACAACTCCGATGCGTTAAAGTCGTCAACGACGGCGCTAGCGGTGGCGGTGGAAGCAGTGATCGCTTTCCAGCTCCGAATCACCGATCTTTTCCAACGAGTTCTAATCGGAAGAGGAGATCTTTCTTCGAGCAGGAAAACTTTGAGAGACCGTCGTCGTCGGTCCAGCCGCCGCCGGAGTTCAGGCGGAGGGCCTCAATTTCCGGCAACGACGGCGGGATCGGAGCGCTTACGAACAAAATCATGTTTGATTTTCAGACGCAGGTCGACAGGATGAAATCCGCGGTTTTGAGCGAAGGAAGCGAGGAGATTGAGCCGCAGCCAATTAGTACGGCGGAGGAGGCGAGGCCGTGGAATTTGCGGACTCGGAGATCTGCCTGCAAGGATCCGAGCGCCGATGGTGGAAGTGGCGGGAGGATCCCGAGGGTCGATGAACGAAAACCTAGTTTCTCGCTGCCGACGGCGTCTGCCAAATCGCCGACCAGGCGAAACGATGTCGACGGCGTCGAGATCGGCGATGCTGTCGGAGAGAAGAGGTCGAGAGCGAAGCTCCGCGTTCCTCTTATGAAGCAAGAAATAGAAGACGACTTCGTGGCGATGACGGGGATTCGGCCGCCGAGGAAGCCAAAGAAGAGGCCAAGGCACATTCAGAAGCAAATCGATGTATGATAAAGATTTCCACTCATTCCATTTCAATTTTTTTCTACTCCTAAAATCTCAGACTTCTCCAATCTCCGGTGATCGGAAGAGCTCGCTGTTTCACGAATTTTTGAAAAATTTCTTCTCCTCTGCAGAGATTCTTTCCTGGATTGTGGCTATCGGAAATTAGGGCTAGCATGTACAAAGTCAACGAAAACGCAGATGGTGCAAAGGTATATCGTCTATTTAGTACTCTTTTGTAATCGCCATTGATGGAGAAATTGGATGTTTCTCTAGGTGAAGATTGGATTGTTAACTGTAGCTCTGGGTATTGCTCTTGCAGAAGTAGATGTGTTGAGGGATTGATCACACGGCCATAGCTCCTGGAGCTGAGGAGATTTTTTCAACTCTGATCAGAGGTGTTAAATTTCAACACCATTTGAAGATGTAGTTCTGGTGCTTCTGTCTTTGTTGGAATGGGATTTGACCTAAATCATGTTGATTCCCATTTCCATTGAATTTGGCTTCTGTCCTTGTTGATTCTAACTTTCATAATGAATAAAGTCAAGAAATTTTCCCCTTCAAAATGTGCTTGATTTTGGGCTGTTAATATCCATTCATTTCTATTATACCTCGATGGCTTCAAAGTGTGTTCACTCTCTTCTTCTGTTGACTGATCCTTTTGTGACAGGTAACAGGTATAGCTTATTACCATTGTTCCATTCAACTGCTAGTAAGTTGTTGTTTGTTGATTGTGAGGATAAAGAAGGGTGTTTTGATCATAGAAATAGCAAAATGTGTGGCCTTGTTAGCTCTCACTTAGGATTGAGTTTCTCTGATAAGATATTAACACACTTGGTATTTATGTGTATCGTTCTTCTATGTGGCGATCAGGGATAACTCATAACTTAGATGTTTTTTGCTGCATTTTCCAATCACATTTTGATGAGATATGATCATCTGGCTTCTCTGGACTAACATGTTGCAGTCTTTCTGATGCATTTGTATGATCTTTTCTTAAAGCCATGAAAACTGAATGGAATTTCCCCAGACGCTCTGCAATTCTACTTGTCGTGCGGGAAACTTTCTTTTGATTGACAATTGACAACGAATAGACTTTATCGCCAAATTCATCATGTCCAAGATATGGATGTTCAGGTCTTATTTGCATTTCTTACACTAGTAATTATATCTGTCTAAATAAACACGCATATTTGATTTGCTTTTGTTCGAGTAAGCTTCTTTAGAGGAACATTCCAACTTCTGTTTCATGTAAAAAGGTTGTTTCAAGTGTATTCAAGCCCATGTAGGGTTTGGGTACACTCTTTGTATTCCCTGTGCCAGCAAAGAGCGGCCTTCGCTTGACATGGATGCCTGGGCTAATTGGCTTATCAGATACCTGTACACTCAATACAAGAAATTCTTGACCATGAAACCAAGTTTGCTTGTGCAGATGGACATCATTCTCGAAGCCAAAGTTCAATCATCTGCAGATAGTAATACAGGAGAACAAGCAACGGCCATACTTGACATATACGATTCTTCACGTTGAAGGTAGGAAACGTTTATGACTTAATCAAGCATGTCTTTCATGGAAAACCCTTTTCGCTTAAAGCACCCAATATTTAATATTAACTTACACTAATAAGATACTCCGTATTACTTTCTGCCCAAAAATTTATTGAATAAAAGCAAGCAATTACGTGTTATAGGGGTAAAGAGACTACATGATATAAATCACAATGCTAGAATTTTCGATCTTATACAGATTTTTCAAGTCGGGAATGTTTAAGAATACCAAAAAAAGAACATAATTGAACAGCATAAGGAATTCTTTAGTAAGAAATGTTTTATTTTCTTTTATAGCTAGAAAATTTATATTTTTTTTTTTCAATTTTTTTTTTTTAAATGTAAGTTACATCAATAATATCTTTAGCCTGTCCATAAACCTAAAAAGATTATATGACCCTTTCAAGAACAAAAAAGAAATGAATCAACATACCTATCTATAAGGCCAGTCTGCTTATGTTTGGGTTTGGTCATTTCGGGTTCTGTTCAGGCGATACAACTGTCAAAAAGTGACCGTATCCGTTTTACCGATCTGACCGACCCGTTTTTGGACCCGACCTGACCTGACTGAAATTTTTGGTAACCCGAATTAACCGAACCCAAATTTACCGACACCGAACCCGACCCGATTAACGACTAAATGTGGAGTATTAATAAAATATAACATAAAATATATTTGATAATTGACATATAAATAATGATAATATGCTCAATTATCCTAAAAAAGAACATTGTTGTACTTATATAATTTTTTATTATGTAGAAATTTATAAATTAATATAATATAAATTAAAATTAAAATATTATGTTTATGGTCTACTAATATCAATTACATTAAAATAATTAATAATATTATTTTTATTTTTATTCATTTCAACTTATTTTGACATATTTAAATTAGTTTTTAACTAATTATTAAAATTTAAATAGTGAACAAAATATTTAAAAAATGACGCTCTTGACCCGTTGGTCAACCCGAACTGCCCGCTGACCTGTAACGACCCGACCCGGCTTGACCTGTTATCCGAAATGACCCGACCCGTTCTCAACCCGAACCCGACTTGACCGACCCGATTGACAGCTCTAACGAGCGATAATCAATTTCGGCTACATTTGTAGCAGAAGGCGGATCAGGTTATTATAGGTTAGTGTGCAGTTCAGATTGACACAATGATTCAATAACGTCACTTTCATTATTAAAATTACGATAATTATTAAATAATTAAAAATAATATAAACATGTCAAATTGTCAAACTAAACTAAAAATATTTACTATTATTAATTATTCTATAAAAAAATGAGATTAGTACACCGAAATCATAATATTGATTTATATATTTTTGAATTTGAAAAATGATACAAGTATAATAAGGTTATTTTTTAGGATAATGAACATATTAAAGATATTCATATCTCCTTTTTTAAAGGTGATATTTTACTAATAATTCACATTATTTGTTAAGCAAATCATATTCGAGTTGGTCTAGTCCAAATACGGGTCGATCGATCATAGGTCAAATCGTATTTTAACGGCTTTAGATAGAATCACTTATTTAAGTATTTTATTCAAAAAACAACACAAATTTCAATCTTACATGTACTATTTATTCCGGAATGAATAACATTATAAAGAACTTAACAGTAAAAAATAGATAAAAATGTTATTTTTATCTGAATAAAATTATTTGTATTACGATTCAAGAACACAAAAAAGTATCTATGAATAAACAGTACCTGGAAAAAGGAGGGAAAATAGAGAGTTTGGTATCAGATCTATGAATTACAAAGTACAGGATGGAGCCAAATTGAATGTAACGGCTAGTTGCTCGTTCTCCCCACTCAAATGAGGGTCCAGCTCCACACCGACAATCCAACCTTTTTCCAGCTCAAACTGCCATTCTCCTCCTCATCTTCCCTCTGTTTCTCTCGTTTCCTCTTCCACCTTTTTTACAGCTATTTAAAATGAAACCCCCCTTTCAAATACCCTCTCAATCACAAATCCCTCCTCTTACTCACTCAAAGACCAAATCTTTCTAGCTCTTTCTATCTTGATCGGAAAAGGGTCAAATTCAGTCAAAGCCCTCTTTCTCTCATTCACCTTCAATTTCCACCCGAAAATCCAAGAAAAGCGAAAATAAAAATGCCAAAGAAAAGAGCTTCAGTTGTTCTTGAGAAAGTGTCTAGGCTAATGGGGATACCAATCTTGATACACAAACTGAAAAAGCCGCCACCCAACTGCCTGAACCTCATCCTCCTGATAAAATCGAGGAAATTCAGGAAGAGTTTCAAGCTTCTAAGGCACTACAACTATGAGTTTGTTCAAGAGTATGAGTTCTCTGCTTCTAGCACACCTCTGATTCGCCACTCCCCAAAAGAGAGGAAGGCAAAGAACAGAGATCTCTGTTCAATCCTGCTTGTTTTTACTTGCTTTGGGGTTGGGAGAGAAGAGGCTCAACGGTACAACTACCCGATCGAAGGATTGGCTCGATTCGATGAGCTCGAAGACGCCACCTTGCTGAATGGGAAGGAGGAAGAAGCCGTCGAATCCATGTCGGATTCAGGGGTCGAAGAAGGGTTTTCATCTTCTTCTGTTGATGAGAGAGCTGAGAAGTTTATTCAGATGTTTTATCAGCAGATGAGAATGCAGAGGAGGGAGTCTTTGTAATGTTTTTATTTTTATTTTTGGCTGCATTGTTTTTGTAGATGGGTGATTCCTCGTTGGGTTCATTTCAATTATTCTTTTGTTGTATTGGCGGTTGATTTTGTTGTTAGTAATTTATTATTTGATTTTTTTTTCTTTTTTTAATGTACATGAAACTATCCCCTAATTATTATTTTTTTGTGTGGAGAATAGGGACTGTTTCAGGTTTGATTTGTTTCCTATTAAGCTGAATGGAGTTTATTTGTAGTGAATTTGTTTAAAATGATTCAATTAGAAAGCAAAATTGACCTATGAACCATGCCAAAACTTTGGATGTATCGAATAATCTAACCTGCAAATTACATTAAATTTAAAACGAAAATATTAAAAACTCTAAATCCCATAACTAAAGCACAAACTTATTTTGTAATTACCCAACATCAACTAAAAAATCTAGGGTTGTGCATCCGGTCCAGACCCTGAATATCAATGATCAATAACTCATACAAACAACTCCATCAACAAGCAATTTGAATATCATATATAGACAATTTGAATATCAATTACAAACAGTACAAACAATACCATCAACAAGCAATTTGAATATCACATATAGACACGTGAATATCAATGATCAATAACTCATACAACACCATCAACAAGCAAAATCTAAATCCACGTGAATATCAACATTATTATAATGAATAACACCACATAGAAACTGAATATCATATATACAAACTTTAATATGCACATGATGAATATCGGATAAACGAAATTGAACATCTTGTTTGGTAATAACCTGATTACAATGAAAGGATATTCATGGACTATGTACATATGTTCACGCAGAGACAAAGGAGATATTCATACAAACTGTATTGATATTCGTGTGTGAATCTCACAGCACCTATTCTCAAACTATATGTGATGTGACCTTGTCCAATGGAAAGACCACGAATCGTTGTCAAGGATCGCTTGAATGCGTATTGGGGCGAACAACTCTTCGGAGGGACGATGGAGATGGTGTTCGTGGACTGTGGGGCTGCTCGGACCCCAGTGAACAGCGGGAATGCAGCGGTTGGTGATGGTGGAGATCGGCGGAACCAAGGGGAAGAGGGAACGGCGGCGGCTGGGCGAAGATCGGCGGTTGTGGTGGTGGTGCGGTGCTCGTGAGGGTGAAGGGAGAGACGGTGGCTGTCTAGGGTTTGTGGGGAGACGAGAACTAGGGTTAGTTCTTGCCTTGGGATTGCGGATAGTAACTGGATAGTTGAAACCGAATTAACGCGCCAAGATAGTTCGACTAGAAACGCGTTAATTTGTGTGACGTCAGGGCCCGGGTTTGCAGGAGATTACTCGACTGGAAAACAAGCTCTATTTCGACGTAAATGAAAATGAAGACAAAAGAGAATATTTATACTAGAGAGTTGACCTAATGGGCCAGACTCTCTAGTTACTAATTCTGGCGGCCCATTTAACATAAATGGAAACCACCCAGAAATAGCAGCTACTAAAAATAGAAATAACGGCAAATAGAAAGTACTAAGGAAGTAATGTCTGGAAATAGCAAGACTAGAATGTCTCCTAAATCTATCTCAGAATGGATGTAGCTGTAGAGGGGTCTCAAGGTGGATGTCTCATGGTGGCTACATCCTCTCTAGCTGACATGGGGGACATGGTCACATCACCCTCCCCCACTTGGTTGTGAAGCGTCCCTGCTTTACCCTCACCAGGCTCGGGTTCAACATATGGTGTTGAGTCAGCGACGTGGAACGTCTGATGCATCCCATACTTGTCCGGGAGCTCGAGCTGGTAGGTGTTCTTGCCAATTGCCATGACGACTCTGAAGGGACCATCACCCCGTTGGTCGAGCTTAGACTTGCGGACGGAAGGGATTGGCTCCTTCCGCAAGTGAAGCCAAACCAAGTCGCCCAGGGCGAATATCAAGCGTCGCCTGCCCTTGTTCCGCTGGGTTGAGTACTTCAGCGCACGTCGCTCCAGCTGAGTGTGTGTCCTCTTGTGCTGCTCCTGAAAGTTCTCAGCCAACGTGCCAGCATCAATGGTCGCCTTGTTCTGCAGAGAAGCGTCAGGAATGAAGTCTAGCCGGTGCTCAATACCACGCACTGGTTGCAGGCCTGGCCGCAGCTTGTCCGGCATAATATCCGCAAAGTCCTGTAAAATAGACAAAATAGCAGGCGGGAGTGCAGGCTCTACAGTAGTAGTGGCACAAAGGCAAGGAATAACAAGGAAACAAGGGAACTTGCCTCGAAGTGCCGTAGGGAGGTCCCTGTGTTTTGCTAGAAGAACTCTGGGTTCACAGGTGCCCCGTAAGGTAGATGCAGACGCAGCTGTACGTAGAAGCAGACGATCTTCCAGAAGACACAGAAGGCGAAGGCGTAGGACAGGAGACGGACTCGGCCGAGTGGGAAAGACAGTCACTGACTCGGCTCACAACTCGGTCGAGTTGCTGGCCGAGTTGGCGGCAGTTGCCCTGACTCGGTCCAGAACTCGGCCGAGTTTCTGGCCGAGTTCTTGTCAGGTGTGCTGACTCGGGGCACAACTCGATCGAGTTGTTGCCCGAGTTTCCTTCAGTTGCCACAACCAGGTGATACAACTCGGTCGCTGACCCGGCCGAGTTGTTGCCCGAGTTCCCCGTAGGTGCCTCGACTCGGTTGGTGGCCCGGCTGAGTTGTCGCCTGGCGTTCGCCAGGGCGGGTTTCGTCGTAGGTAGAGTTCTGGTAGACTCAATAGCCTTTTGGCGTTGTCGCTCTGCCCGCTCCTGTAAAATGTCCTGCGGACTCATGGGTAAGAGAGTCACGCGCTTCCCGTGGTATTTGAACATGTAAGTGTTCAAATACGCGTCAAGAAGCACGCGACGATCATATTGCCATGGACGACCCAAAAGCAGATGGGTTGCGTCCATAGCGGTAACATCACAGTGCACATTGTCGTTGTAATGACTAATAGAAATTGAAATAAGACTCTGGCGAGAAAATGTGTTACATGACCCTTCAGAGATCCGCTGGAGGTCGGAGGGAGTGGGTTGTGGTGTAGTCGGAAGGTTGAAACGGCGCACAACCTCCTCATTGATGAGGTTCCAGCACGACCCCCCATCAATGATCACACTCAGAGATGCATCCTGAACTTGGCACCGAGTGTGAAACAAGTTCTCTCGTTGCTCTGTAAGGGCTCCCTCCGTGACGCTCAGCACACGTCTAGATAGCAAGGCAAGGCGATATGCCTGGTCATCATGGTGGTCGGCAGTCCCGACCACACTGCCATCAGCATCGGCTGGATAGACAGCTGTAGGAGTCGGCTGGACGTCGGAAAGGTCTAGACCGTCGTTGTCCTGCGTTGTCGACGACGCTAGGTGTTTCAGCTGTCCTGCGTCCGATGTGGAAGAAAGCATTGCGGCTTTACCCTTTGCCTTTTCCAGGGCTAGGGCTCCTAACGCCTCTTCTTGGAGTTGATCCGGAGCAGAAGCAATCGTATTGACTGGGGCCGGTTGCTGGCGAGCGACGAGATCTGCTATTTGACGCTGGAGTTCGGCGATCCGCGCGTCCCATGCCTTGTCTCTAGCAAGCATCTCTAGGCGCAATTGTTGTTGAGCAGTCTCGGCGCCTATCTCGCGTGTTGTATCACCTTCTGACATTGTACCTGACAGCAAGAAATGGCCAACCACAGGATCAAAGTGAACAACAACAGCAACAGAGAAACAACAAATAGGTAAGCAGAACCGAACTCAACAAACAATCACTCGGTAACTAATCTGCCTGGCCGTGTGGGCGGTTACGAGCAGGCTTAAGGCAACTCACACAACAATCAACAAAATCAAGACAATGCTCAGCAAAGAAAATGTCGAAAGTAGATATGCAAGGATATAAGCACAGAAGTAAGCACAACACAGTCACCCAAGATATGCAACCCAGACAGTGAAAGATATAGAAGACGGTAAATGAATCACTGAGATAACGGGGTTGAAGGTGCCGGAATCAAGACCGGGTTCTCCCTTCGTGCTGCGTAGAGACGCACTTGCCTTATTTTGGCTTCTGTGGTCTCGATTTTTTTTTTTTTTTTTGATTCTGGGGCTGTTGCTACTACAGAAGCAGAAACTTCAGCAAACAAAACACAGAAAAAAAAAATCAGCAGCACACGAACAGCACAGATACGCAGGAAACGCACTAGAAGTTCAGCAAACGCACAAGCAAAACTGAATTCTGTGCACAGAAATTCAGCAAACGCAGCACAGAAAATAAAAAAAATACAGTGATTCAAGTGGGAAGAGAAGGAGGTTGCGAATATGTAGATTTGTGGCGCACACAAGGCAAACGAAGTCGCAAACGAACTATCTAAGCCTATATGCAAGCGGATCTACTAGAAACACAATAAAAAACCAAGCAAAAACACCAGAAAATTGCAGAATATTGGTGAGCAGTGGTTCGGCTGTGCAGGAAGAAAAAATTTGTTTTTTTTGTGTTCGTATTTTGGTCTTTTGAGGGGTCAAACGATGTCCGTTTTGGGCGAATATAGCGAATTTTATATGCCCAGACTCGTCTCGAGATGCTCTACAGGAATATGTAAGAAAATTGCAGAAAGGAAGAAAAACAATTTGACGAAATCTGGGTAGAACGGTTCGCCGTTTTTTTTTTGATATGCAAGAATGGATTTGCGGAAGCGAATGAGTGATTTGAATGAAGAGTTGGAACGACTTACGTGATTCAAAGGCTCTGATGTCAGTTGATGTGACCTTGTCCGAGGAAAGACCACGATTCGCTGTCAGGGATCCGGTGAATGCGTATTGGGGCGCAGGCAACTCTTCGGAAATGATAGATTGGCAGAAGCAAGGATAAGATGGACTGTGGGGTGGTCGGAATGATGACCGGCGGCTAGGGGGTGACCAGCGGCGGCTGGTGGTGGTGCGGCGGAAGGGAGGTTGTGGTGGTGGTGCGGTGGCGACGAAGGGGGCAGCGGAATGAGGAGTGGAGGGGGCGGCAGCAGCCCTAGGGTTTGTGTTTGGGGAGAGACGAGAACTAGGGTTAGTTCTTGTCTCGGGATTGCGGATAGTAACTGGATAGATAGTAACCGAGTTAACGCACCAGGATAATTCACTAGAAACGCGTTAACGGAATCGATGCGCCAGGATAGTTCGACTAGAAACGCAAGGATTGTTGACGTCAGGGCCCGGGTTTGCAGGAGATTACTCGACTGGAAAACAAGCTCTATTTCGACGTCCATGAAAATGAAGACAAAAGAGAGTATTTATACTAGAGAGTTGACCTAATGGGTCAGACTCTCTAGTTACTAATTCTGGCGGCCCATTTAACATAAATGGAAACCACCCAGAAATAGCAGCTACTAAAAATAGAAATAACGGCAAATAGAAAGTACTAAGGAAGTAATGTCTGGAAATAGCAAGACTAGAATGTCTCCTAATTCTATCCCGGAATGGATGTAGCTATAGAGGGGTCTCAAGGTGGATGTCTCATGGTGGCTACCTCCTCTCTAGCTGACATGGGAGACAGGGTCACATCAATATGGTTCAACCATTTAAACATGTTTCAAGGGAAGCAAGGTGACCCATATAAAACAAACATAAACGGAGGAAATGTTGTAGCATATATTTTCCATCTGAAACAACACTTTGCAAAGGATAATACTAAACATCGTAGAATGGAACAATTAATTATGAGAAGAGCAGTGTGATGCTTACAGAGGGAAGACAATCTCAACCCAGATACCAGCAATGATCCTTCGAATTCGAATTGTGGTGTGAATGCCAGCATTTTGTCTTGATATCACTATACCTTTGTACACAGACAGCATGTGCCTATTCTCTAGAACTTCCTGTTCAAAACCAAAACCCCCAAACAGAAAATCCATAAGAAACAAACAATTTGCCAAAACCCTAATACGCACAGATCTTCAACTGACCAGTTTAATTTCCACAATGTCACTCGTCCTAATATCCGGCATCGGCCTGTTCAACACCGAAGCCTCGACTGCTCGCTTGTTCAAAATCTACTAAAAAACGGTAACAATTACACCAAATTCGCACAAGAAAATGAAAATCAAGTTCAGACAATGAAAACTTACACCCATTGATGGACAATGACCTAGGCCAAGACCTTGGTCTAGCGCATCGCTGGCTTGCGCGTCCCTGGCGCCCCCCATGGCGTCGAGTGAAGGGCGTCTTCTCTGACGCAGGCTTCCAAGTAATTCTATTTCCGGGCCGCGGCTCTCTGGCGTGCGTACTCTCGGTGACATCGTTTCATGAGCCACGTCCCGTTGGCATGCTCACCTTGGTTGTGGGACCGCTTGCTATTTATAGCTTTGCTAGTTATGATTTGCATTTCCATTTTTAGAATGATGTAATGGATTGGACCTTGATGTCTTAGGCCCAAGCCCTCTTAGGGTTTTTCTCTTCAACCCTAGTTTTCCCTTGTTTTTCTATGAATATCCTAGAACTTTCATTGTAATCTTCAAGTTAAGTTAAGACAAGATAGTTGAGAGTCACTCCTAGTTGTTCCTTGGCTTCATCTCTCTCTCTTGAAGGCTTCTAGCCTTTTTCTCAAAGTTCTCTGAGGAGCCATAACATTGGCCTCCTTCCTCCACCTTCGGGTATTCATCACATTGAATCCCACCGCCTCTCAACCACCAAGGTTGAATCCGAAATACTCAAGAAAGGGGAACATAACTTGATAATATGAATATCACACTCAATTACATGAATATCATACTCCCGAATATGTATATGAATATCACATTGACTCAGATACATGAATATCGAACTTAGTTACATGAATATCACACTCAGTAACATGAATATTACACTCGGTTACATATATATGTTCACCACCCAATTCCTGAATATCGATTACCGTCCTCAATCACATGAATATCATCACCTAGTTACACGAATATCACCACACAATATCGTGAATATCACGTCTAATATCGTGAATATCTTATTTTGCGCGACTTTTTCCGGTTCTTCAATTCCTGGTGGTTAACAATGATTGGTGCAGAAGTTAAGAGTTTCGAAGACGGCGTCAGAAGTGATGGTGTGTCATGTGTAGTCAGTCATTCGAGGCAACGAGGGGCGGCGGTGAGACATAGGCACGTCGACGACGGTGGAGCAACATAGAGACAAGTGACGGTGAGGCGATTAGTGGTTGGCCGGAGATGGAGGTGATGATGTGCAGCATCCAACGACGGTGAAACTCAATACCAAACACATCGTATTAGGGATTCAATGGCGTTCCCGGGAAGCTTCGACTTGGGATATCAAAGGCAAATAGAGGGGAATCGACTGAGGGAGAACGAAGAGTGGAAACCAAAAGCTTGGAGAGCCTTCAATGGAGATTTGAGAGTTTATCTATGGTGGGAGATGAAAAAACGGTGGGAAGAATTGTGGAGAGAGGAGAGAGGAGATCGGTTGTGGAAATTGGGAGAGAGATATGAGGATTTGAAGAGAGAAAAGGGTATCAATCATAATAAATCTTCCCCATAAGCTGTCATTTAAAACTAATTCCATATATATCGGTTTAGGAAATTAAAAACAAAAGAAAAAATCCCATAAATCAAGTGAATAGAAACAATCGTGTATATGCATTCCACACTACAAATTTGCACCCTTTTAGATCCAATTCCACACTACAAATTTGCACCCTTTTAGATCCAATCTGGGTCATTGATCTCATTTGTACTTTCGTTTTACTGTAAATGATTGTTTCACTAGAACCAAAATATATATATATATATATATATGAAATTAGAAAATTTAAAACATGTGAAATTAATATGTATTCAGTCCGTAGTGGCTTGCCTTCATGAGGTTTAATGGCTGGGGTCCAGATACAAGAGGTCCTAAATAGCTCCCGTTGTTGTCGGTATGAATATGGAATAGTAATCAAGTAGAAAAAGAGGACGAAAAAGGTCTTTGATCTAACAAAGAACGCACAGCCCTCAAGCTGTTTGACAACAATGCTACTCGTAGCTTATATGTTAAAAACATACGATACATTCATTTTATAAATCACAATTGATTGACATTTGCCAAATGTTTTGTTTTCATCTAAAGAGAAATTCAGACAGAACAATTTTTACTCTCATGAAAAGTAGATAATTCACCTGGAATACACAGCATTTTCTTCCATCCCAATCTCATAATATATTTCAGCATAGGTTACAGGGTCGAAACCGACGTCCAAACAACAGTACGGGTATTTCATTTGATTTGGTGATAACATTCTAAAAGTTTCCTCCTCTGAGAGCGAGCACCAGGTGAAGAACAGAACCACCTTCAATATTGTAGTCCTTGGCAGTTTTGTCATCTGCTAGCTGCTTCCCAGCATAGATAAGCCTGTGATTATGACAACTTGAATTAGGAAGACAAAGAGCTTATCTTTAAGCAGCACTACACACCAATACAAACACATATAAGTAACAGACTGAAAGATATATCACTATCCTGATTTATTTATTTATTAGTTTTAGGAAAGAATCAATCCTGGCTAAATGTAAGACTTCCTATTTTGATAATTTCTCCTTTGTTGATTTGGCATGCATTAGCGCATTGCCATAGAGGAAATAAAGATAGCAGAAATTTTTATGACCATAATCACCTGAACATTCGTCATAGTATCTGAATAGAGTCAGCGATAATCATTCCATTAAATACTTAGAATACATAGCATCGAGGGAAAAGTATGAGATCATTTTAATCAATAAAAAAAACTATTTACCTTTGTTGCACAGGAGGGATGCCTTCTTTCTCCTCAACCCTTTCCTTGACTCGGTCAATGGTATCAGTAGGTTCAATATCGATTTCGATTTCTTTACCAGTCAGAGTCTTCACTTTAATCATAGTCCCACCTCTTAGCCTCAGGACCAGGTGAAGCGTTGATTCTTTCTGAATGTTGTAATCGGCAAGAGTACGTCCATCCTCCAACTGTTTTCCAGCAAAGATCAGCCTCTGTTGATCTGGGGGGATGCCTTCCTTGTCCTAAAACAATAATTTGTGTGAGAAAAGCATGCCTCTATCAAAAACTTGTAACAAAGCAACCAAAAACAACACTAAATAAATACTACAGTACAAAGATGGTATCAGGATCAAATGATGGACGATATAGTCAAACATGAGACTAAAGGAGCTCAGAATGCATTGAAATCTATGTTCTCAAATCTTTATCACACTACTATCAAACTTCACATTCAGCTGTAAACAAAATGGATTAAGGTAAAGCAGCCAGGATTCCTGACATATTAGAAGCATAAGCCATTCAAACAACTACAACTTGCTTCACCCATAGCCCAGTAGCTTTGTCCATAGAAAGGCAAATATGGAATCAAGATGGAAACAAGAGCATACATCAAAGTTTATGAGTATGAAAAGAGTGTACATAGGAAGGCCAATGATGAAAACAATAGCATCAACATCAGTATGAAAACAATATCTAGGAGATGACAGTACTTAACAGAAAGTTTGGATGAGTTGAGGTGCAAGTGTATTCTGATTCAGTATTGCATGGTCTGGTTGAGTTACATCGAGTTTTGAAAGATAAACTTCCATTAGCTGATTATCATCATCAAGGTGAATTTAATAATTGAAATGACTGGACCTTTTATGTTGGATAAGATACTTTAAGAGTTTAAGCAATACAATATCCTATCAAAAAGTATAGACTTTAACAACTCTCCAGTTTATATGGATTTTGGGAAACCACATCTTATGGATGACTGTAAGATTTATTGGTCAGATGACTTTGTATTTAAGTTCAGAACATGTTATCCATAACATGAAAAATGGACATAATATGGCTTGAGAAAAAAACTGCCAGGACCATTGACAACTCTCCATTTTCATAGCTGACAAGAAATAAGTTCTACTCCTGAATTCAAGCTCCTAAGATGTGCTAGTGTTGCAAGAGTACGCCTGATTCCCTAAAGCAATTAGCTAATTTAATCTACTCTGCATTCTTGTGAAAGATGTGCAACAAGATTACTGAAAAATGAAAATTCTCCCTCGTTACATCAAAGATCTTTATATTATATCAATTACTCAAAAAAGATGAAGTTGCACAATAAGCATCATCATATCCTCTGAGGCAATACCAGGAATGATGTCTACAATCAGTCTCTTACGATTCAGAACCCTCAAGAGGCGCTATCTTAATCTCACTCTTACGATTCATCATCATACCTCAAATCTCCTGTCTCATAATCAACTTTTCTTGCTTTTAGACGTAGTTAGGTTTGGCTTATAAGAAATAAATCTCTACTTCAATCCACAATAACAGAATCATATTAGATAGTCAGACCAAAAACAAAGAATCATATTAGATAGCTAGTCAAATAAGCAAGAAACACATTCGCATAAAATAAGAGCAAAAAACAGTTGCCAGAATCTCAATTGTTTGTTCATAAGCAGATATAAGCCCCACCGCACCGAAAAAGTAATTTGGAAGAGAGAATTCAGAAATTACATGAGGTAAATGGAAGGAAGAAGGGGGAAGAAAAATGGACCTGAATTTTGGCCTTGACATTGTCAATGGTGTCGCTGCTTTCGACCTCCAAAGTAATCGTTTTGCCGGTGAGGGTTTTGACGAAGATTTGCATCCTTTCTCAGCGAAGGCAATACACGCAAACTGAAACCGATCGACACTGGAAGAAGAGAGCGAGTAAAATAGAGTAAGGGTAGCGTCAAGCGTACGAAGTGCGAAGCATTAAGCATTTCGAAGGAATTTCAGTTTTCATCCAAAGAAATAAACAGAAAGAGAATTAATATTAGAGTGGACAGTGCAGGCCCATAGGCCATAACCCAATTTTGCTACCGAGCTCATAAGAGAGAAAATCTGACCCGACTCAGATCGCCCAATTCGAGACCCCCCGATATCCAATTGAAAAAATGATTTCCAAAGCTCAACTCATTCTACTTGATTTGTTCTGGACATAAATACAATTTGAGTTAAGATACAATCTAAATTCGGTTATATCTAAATAGATCAACCTTTAGTCAACCTGAAATCCGAGAAACCAAACTCGAAATAACCCAATCCGACCATACCTTACACCGAAATAACCCGAAACCCATTATATCCAAAATCGAAATAACTAGAACACGATTATATCCGACACTCGTAACAACTCGAACCCCATGCAATAAAAATAATATAAGTTTATGAGTATACACTCAAAGTTACATGTATATAACACAATATTAGTGATAGAAAACTCAAATAAAAATTAAGTAGTATAAAAAATTAGGGTTAAAATATGAAATAAAATATATGGATGACAAAATTGCAAAAATTGGGTGACGTAGTCCCTATCGTTAGATTATCTGAGAACCATTTTTTTATTTGGCTCATCTATCATAATACCTTAAGATGAATTACTACTAACCTTGTAGATACTTACTCATCCTAATTACTTTCTTTTATAAAAAAATTAGAAAATGAAATGATGCAAATAACTTTCCTACAAAAATATTCTTTTTTAGGGGAGGGGGGGGGGGGGGGGGGGTGTTGAATACAAGAATATTCTTTAAGGTTAGAGATATAGCTCTCATTAAGATGTTACAAGAGTTATAAGTCTATCATTCAATTAGTTTCAAAATTACCTCAAATTAGTCAAAACAAATAATAGTACTAATGTATTTGCTTATATTTAATCAAACAAATTTTAATATTAACATCAATTGATATTCTACTTATCTAGCTACTATAATGAATTATATATATTTAAAAATATCAAATTAGTATATATGTGATAATTTTACATATTAATAAATATGCTATAAATAATATAGATATTTTAGAAATAGAAATACAAGTGGTAAGATGTATAGTAGATTTTAACCCAAAACTTTGAATTATTATTGGCTAGATTTGATTGTTCATAAAATTGAAAAATGAATCAACATAATATATATGCTCAATAGCATCAAAAGTACATATAGATTAAATTGGTGTGAGGATTATTTTTCAAGTAAAGAGAAAAAGAACGCAAATCAAGAGTCATCGATGAATAAAATAATATAAGGTATTTTCTTTATTTCAAATATATATCAGCATTTATTAAGGTAAGATATAATTAATAGGCTTATTAAGTGATAAGCCATAAAGAGGTTTGCAAGAGATGCCTAGGTATTTAACCCCCAAAAAACCTAGCTTCTCTTTCATTCACAAGTCTAGGGAAAAGAAGGCAACTTTCATTAGAGAGCAATTAAGAGCTTAGGCATAATTTGTCTTCTCTTTATCTGACTTGAGCGTCGGAGGTGAATCATAGGATTGAGTCCCCTGCCCCCTGGCGTCTTTTTGATCGCAGATCCGGAGGTTGAGAGCTTCATGAATCTTTTTCACGGGATTCAACGGTCTCTTCATCGAATCTTTGTGTTGTTCAGATTCTTTCTACTACATTTTGGCGTCGTCTGTGGGAAGAGACATGAATGGTGAACGTGAGAAGGACGACAAACGCGTCCGAAGCGACGCGTCAGGCTGACGCAGATACTGCAAGGGCGGATTTTGAGCGCCGCCAAGCGGAGCTAGAAAGGGTCGTTGCCGAGGCGAAGAGCAAGAACACAAAGTTGGAGGCTGTGGCGACGGAAAAGGATAGCCAGATTCTCTCCGTCCTAGAGGAGTTGGATGCTGTCAAGAGGGCTTACGACCGAGTCCAAGGGAAACGAGTGGTTGATGGCGTCGAATCGAGTAGGGGGCGCAAGAACCGACTCGCCAGCGTGGTTGAGTCGCCTCATCACCGCGGGCATAGGAATGGTGATACGGTCGGAGGAATTCACGATTATGCGAGTGGGGCACCAGGCGCGCGACGACAAGAGATTAGGGTTATGGGAGGGAATCGACGTGATGCAAGCCCTAGAAAGATGGCGAGCAGCCAAAACGTCTTCGTTTGCGTCGCGTACGGGCAGGACACGGTCCTCGCCCCAGAAGGCGTCACGCGTGAGCCGCTCCGAGAGGGAGCGCAATAGCAGGTGCCGGCGGTCCCGGTCCAATCATCGCTAGACACATTCGAGAGACAAGGTGCATAGAGACCGATCAAAAGTGCTGACTCAGATCGGCCACGTGGTCATCGGAATGTGGACGTGAGCCGGGCCTAGCGTCACCTTTTGCGTTTGCTTGACAATCAGGGGGGGTCGCTGGTTAGTGCACAAGAACATGCCAAACCGAAGCTCGCTCGTATGACATCCACTCCATTTGCGAGGGAAATTCGCGAACATCAGCCACCAACTAAGTTTTCTTTTCCATCTTTTGACTTATATGATGGAGAATCTGATCCAATAGTCCATGTTGCTTTGTATATGCATAAGATGGCTTTGTGGGTTTCTAATGATGCGTTGATGTGTAAAATGTTCCCTGCTAGTCTAGGAAGAAAATATTGCTAAGTGGTTTCATGCTTTAGAGTCAAATTCAATCTACTCATAGAATCAATTAGCCATAAAATTTGTGTCTCGCTTCATAGCTAATAGCAGAGAACCTACTACTGTGGATGCCTTACTTGACATGAAAATGCGCAGAGGTGAAAGCTTGAGGCAATTCGCCTCCAGGTTGATGGAGTGCTAAGCTGATATTGAGGACTGTGGCGAGAGGGTCGCTGCCACGACCTTTCGTTTAGCACTTCCGAGGGATAGTAGGCTAAGAGAGAGCCTAACTCTAAGAGCTCCAGCAGGGATCCAAGAGCTCCAAGAGCAAGTGAGGCAATACATGAAACTGGAAGACGACTTGAAGCTTTCGAAAGACAGGCAAACTCCCTCACTTGTGGCACGTTCAGATGGAAATGAGATAAATAGGCCCAACTGAGGAAAAGAAAGGGGGTTGCCCCCTGTTTCAGAGCTCCAGGCAATTCATACAGTGTTCAAGAAGCCCATATATCGCATCTTGCCTCAGATCAAGAGAAGGCCTTTCTTCACTTGGCCCTCTAAATTGAATGGGATCCAAAGGACATGGATATCTCCAAATATTGTGCGTTCTATAAGAAGAAAGACCATTTGATAGGAGAGTGCAAAGCTTTCAAGGCCATGCTTGAGAAATGGGTATCCTAGGGTTTGCTGAATGAATTTGTTGAGCTAGGGATAGCTACAGATGTTGGTCAGGCTGGGAAAAGCACCTCGGATGATCAGGCTACGAAGGACAAAGACATTTAAAGGCATGTGATACACATCATAAAGTCACCAGCAAAGCAGACTAGTTCCATAAGGCACGAGCATAGACGGCGTTGTCATGCCTTGTAAGTCACGAAGGCCGATTATGCACATGTTAAGAAGTAGAAGCTAGAATCGACACAGCTGCTCACCTTCTCAGATGACGACCTGGAGGGCATGCATCATCCGCACAACAATCCTTTGGTTCTTACAGTAAGGATGAGATCTTTCGATGTACGCCGGGTACTTGTTAATTTCAGAAGCTTGGCTGATCTTATGCTCTTTGAGATGTTCAAGAAGTTGGGAGGAAAGCAGGAAGATTTGATCCCTGTATCGACGCAACTTCTTGGCCTTGGTTCTTGTAAGTCCCGAAGCCTTAGAAGCACCATCTAATGCCAACCCGGGGACTTCCCAGGAGGTTACCCATCCTGGTACTACTCATGCCCTAGCATGCTTAACTTCATAGTTCTTTGTCCTCACTTGAACCATGAAAAGAAAGAGCTCTTGTTGACATGAGTAGCACTCTAATCCTTATAAATCATTACAAATCCGGGGTATTGATGTGACCCAGTCCCCTATGTCTGCTACAGAGGAGGAGGACGCCATGCGACTCCCACCTATAGGTCCGATCACCCGGTCCAGAGCGAAGCGTGTCCAAGTTGCGACACAATCCTTAGTAACCAGACTTGTAGCCAGTCACGGCCAGATCACTACAGCGCCCGAGATTCTGTGTCTCGTCAGCTTAACCGTGACTGACTCCTCTATAGCGACACCGAGCCAGATTGAGACATTACTTGTGTAGTACATTATTAGACATTATTTCTATTTTAGTAGCTGCTATTTCTGGGTGGTTTCCGTTTATGTTAAATGGGCTGCTAGATTTAGTAACTAGAGAGCCTGGCTCATTAGGTCATCTCTCTAGTATAAATACTCTCTTTTGTCTTCTTTTCTAACTACGTCGAAATAGAGCTTGTTTTCCAGTCGAGTAATCTCATGCAAACCCGGGCCTTGACGTCACAAAGTTAACGCGTTCCTAGTCGAACTATCCTGGCGCGTTAACTCGGTTACCGAACTATCCAGTCACTTATCCGCAAATCCCGAGACAAGAACTAACCCTAGTTCTTGCCTCCCCACCAACACTCAAACCCTAATCCACGGCAGCCACCACCCCTTCACCTTCACGGCTGCCTCCTTCACCACCACCAATCCGCCGCCGATCTCCCCCATCGCCGCCGGTCACCGTCCGATAGCATCCACAGCCCGCCGAACGCTCCTTCTTCCCTTTCCGACGTGTTGAACGCCCTACTACGCATTCAATCGATCCCGTGACAGCGAATCGTGGTCTTTCCCCGGACAAGGTCACATCAACTGGCATCAGAGCCTTCGAATCGCGTAAGTCGTTCCAACTCTTCATTCAAATCACTCCTTCGCTTCCGCAAATCAATTCATGCATATCACAAAAACCCTAGATCTTGTTCTAGGAACCATTTTTTTTTCTTGCACTCTAAATCTGAAAAACCATTAAACCCTAGGTTTGGTGGTTGAGAAATTCAATCATCATCAAAAACCTACACGAAAAAAAACTTTTTTCCCTGCCGATCTGAATCTGCCCAGATTCCGTAATTTTTCCCCCTTTCCCCAATTTTCTTCCTTATTCCTGTAGAGCATCTCGAAACGAGTCCGGACATATAAAATTCGCCCAAAACGGACATCGTTTGACCCCTCAAAAGGCCAAAATACGAACAAAAAAAAATAAAAAAATCTGCCCAGATCCGAACCCTTGCTCACCAGTTTTTCTGCAATTTCTGGTTATTTGCTGAGTTTTTGATTGTGTTTGTGGTAGATACGCTTGCATATAGGCTTAGATAGTTCATTTGCGACTTCGTTTGCCTTGTGTGCGCCATAAATCTACATCTTCGCAATCTCTTTCTCTTCCTACTTGATTCACTGCAATTTTACTGTTCAACCATGAACAGTCCCAGAATAAAAAAAAAATTATTTTCTAGGCTGCTCGCAGATCTTACAAAAAAAAAAAATCGGGACCACACAAGCCAAAATAAGGCAAGTGCGTCTCTCGCAGCACGAAGGGAGAACCCGGTCTTGATTCCGGCACCTTCAACCCCGCTTTCGCAGTGATTCATTTACCGTCTTCTCTATCTCTCACTGTCTAGGTTGCATATCTTGGTTGACTGTGTTGTGCTTACTTCTGTGCTTATATCGTTGCATATCTACTTGCGACATTTTCTTTGCTGAGCATTGCCTGGATTTTGTTGATTGTTGTGTGAGTTGCCTTAAGCCTGCTCGTAACCGCCCTCACGGCCAGCCAGAGTAGTTTCCCGAGTGATTGTTTGTTGAGTTTGGTACTGCTTCGCTGTTTGTTGTTTCTGTTGCTGTTGTTGTTCGCTTTGATCCTGTGGTTTGCCATTTCTTGCTGTCAGGTACCATGTCTGAAGAAGAGATCACCCGCGAGATAGGCGCCGAGACTGCTGAACAACAATTGTGCCGAGAGATGCTTGCCAGGGACGCAAAGGTCGTCGAACTCGAGCGACAAATAGCAGCTCTCATCGTCCAGCAACCGGCCCCGGTAACTAAGATTGCTTCTGCTCCAGATCCACAACAGGACGATGCGCTAGGCGCCCTAGACCTGGAAAAGGCAAAGGGCAAAGCTGTGATGCTTCCCTCCACCTCAGATGCAGGCCAGCTGAAAGAACTGGCATCACAACGAGAGAGCATTATTGATCCGACACGTCGTCGGCAACGAAGGTCTACGCAAGTCGTGATCCAGGAAGAGACCCTTGCTCCTGCAGATCCCACTGAGGCGGGTCCCCAAGAGGAATATGAGGACGACCAGGTCCATTCCAGTGGTTGCCATCAGGAGGGCCAATCGCCGACTTTACCGCCTCCGACTGGTCGCCCGCACAACCAGCCGTCTGGTTCCCATCTGCAGCAACGACAGCGTCGGCGTCAATGGCAAACCACTTCTGTGCCATTTGATATTGATGCTTACCAAGATCACCAGAGTGCTCGCACTCCTCTTTATTCTGATGAAGAGGATATGTTTGATGAGTACGACCTTGAGGAGGATAAGGTTCAGTTTGGATATGCTGACGGATTTCATCCGCCTCTCCAGGATCCCCCTGAGCTTCAGCACCAGCATACCAGCTATGTGCCACCTCCCTTGCTGCCTCAGAATCAGGAGGCCTATTGGCACGTTGTCCAGCCCGGGCGCCACCAGCAGGCTTACCAGCCTATGCGCCCAGCCGCCGGCCGACAGCGTCCCCAACGACCAGCTCACTTTCCACCACAGTATGGCGCTCGTCACTTCGAGCCCGTGGCGGACCCTGCTGCTCGGTTTCAGGACCGCCAGGCACAACCACCTGTCCAACGCCGAGATGTGAAGGTAAAAATTAAAAACTTTTATGGCTTATATGATCCTTCTGTCTTTCTTGAGTGGTTGCAGAACACAGAGCACGTCCTGTGTCATTTGACTGTCCCTGAGTACGAGAAGGTAGATCTCGTGACTCTATATTTTGAGGGAGCTGCACAAACATGGTGGCAAAGTATTACGCAGCAGCATTATCGGATGGGTTGGGCACCCATTACTGAGTGGCATCAGCTCGTGTACATCATGACTCGGAAGTACATGCCTTCCACTTACAAGGAGCAGATGCGGACCGAGTTCGCTCGTGCGCGACAGGGCATGGATTCCCCTCAAGAGTTCTTCGCCCGCTTGGAGGACATGTACTTCAAGGCTGGCGCTAGTGTTGCTCCAGGAACTTTGAAGATGAGGTTTATCACTGGGCTGAACCAGCCTATCCAGGATCAAGTTGACGTCCTGCCCATTCGGGACC
Organism: Rheum nobile; assembly: GCA_027886185.1. Lineage (NCBI taxonomy): Eukaryota > Viridiplantae > Streptophyta > Magnoliopsida > Caryophyllales > Polygonaceae > Rheum > Rheum nobile. The sequence goes on from WOAB01000135.1 coordinate 1,907,734, forward strand.
TCAACAATATCGTGCATACTGCGCAGAAGCTCTACCTTCAGCACCAGCGCCAGAGGCAGAGACCTTGGCAGCCCACGACATCTTCCAGGTATGGTTCTAGACCCTTTCCTTCGGTTTCAGGCACTGACCCTATGTCTACATCTAGTGCACATAGACAGGACCAGAGAAGCACAGGTACTACGTCTGTTGCAGCGTCGCCTAGAGCAGCCCCGTCTGTTCCCTTTCGGTGCCCGCAGCCGCCAACCACCGAGGCCGCTCGCTCTGACCGAGCCCGCGATGTGGAATGTTACCGGTGTGGAGGACGAGGACATTACCAGATGAATTGTCCCAATGCAAAGAAGGTCCTCTTCTCCACCCAATCTGTAGGCTATGAGAGCTACGACGACGACGAGGAGGACGACGTCGTCACGAATCCTGCAGCTGTGTATACGGCCGATGCTGAAGGCTGTGTGGTCAACACTTCTGACCACCATGATGACCAAACCTACCACTTCGCCTTGGTCACCCGACGCGTCCTGAGCGTCAAGGAGGGTGACCTGGCTATGCAGAGGAAGAATTTGGTTCATGCTCGCGCAAAGCTTCAACATGCTTCGCTAAGCGTGATCATTGATGGGGACTCTTGCTATAACTTAATCAATGAAAAGGTTGTCCGTCACTTCAACCTTCCGACGACTCCTCACCCCACTCCCTATGGTCTACAGTGGATCTCCGACGGTTCAGGTAACACCGTATCACAGCAGTGTCTTATTTCATTTTCCATTGGTCCTTATAGCGACACTGTGCTTTGTGATGTTACCGCCATGGACGCTACCCACCTGCTTTTGGGTCGTCCATGGTTATATGATCGTCGCGTGCTTCACGATGGGTATTTGAACACTTACATGTTCAATTACCACGGGAGGCGCGTGACTCTTTTACCCATGAGTCCACATGAAATTTTACAGGACCAGGCTGAGAGACAACGACAGAAGGCTATTGAGGCCGCCAGGATTCCTCCTGCGATGAAACCCGCAACGGAGCATGCCGAGTCAGCTACCGGGCCTGCGTCTTCGCCTTCTGCCTTGTCTGGAAAATCTTCTGCGTCTTCAGGTAAGCGTTCGACACCTAGCATTACTTTGCATTTACCCTCTACAGATTCGGATGGCTTCCCTTCGTCCTCCGCTGCTTCTGCATCTACCTTGCGGGGCACCTGTGAACCCAGAGTTCTTCTTGCAAAACACAGAGACCTCGCACCGGCACTTCAAGGCAAGTCTGCTTGTTTCCTTCTTATTCCTCGCCTTTGTACCACTACTACGACAAAGCCCGCACTCCCGCCTGCAATTTTGTCTGTTTTGCAGGAATTTGAGGATATCATGCCTGACAAGCTTCCACCAGGTCTGCCCCCTGTGCATGGTATTGAGCACCAGATAGATTTCATTCTAGGAGCTTCTCTGCCGAACCGCGCTGCCTACAGAGCTTCTCCTGAAGAAACAAAGGAGTTGCAGCGACAGGTCCAAGATCTATTGGACAAGGGTGTGGTGCGGGAAAGCTTGAGTCCCTGCGCCATTCCTGTGATCCTGGTGCCCAAGAAGGATGGGACTTGGAGGATGTGTGTGGAATGCTGTGCCATCAACCAGATCACCATCAAGTACAGACATCCCATTCTACGCCTCGATGATATGCTGGACGAGCTGCATGGTGCCACCTTGTTCTCCAAGATTGATCTTCGGAGTGGCTACCACCAGATTCGTATGAAGGAGGGCGATGAATGGAAGACGGCGTTTAAGACCAAGTACGGTCTCTACGAGTGGCTAGTCATGCCATTTGGATTGACCAATGCTCCATCAACGTTCATGCGCCTCATGAACCATGTGCTTCGGTCTTTTCTAGGGAAGTTTGTAGTCGTTTACTTTGATGATATACTTGTCTATTCTAGTAGTTTGTCTGCGCATATTGACCATCTTAGACAGGTGCTAGACTGCTTGAGGACGGAGAGCTTGTATGTCAACAAAGGTAAGTGCGTTTTTTGCTCTGACTCCACAAACTTTCTTGGTTTCATTGTTTCCAGGGATGGCTTACGTGTGGATGAAGAGAAGATACGCGCCATCAAGGAGTGGCCTACTCCGACTACCCCCACTCAGGTTCGCTCGTTCTTAGGGCTAGTCGGCTTCTACATGCGGTTCATTCGGGACTTCAGCACCATCACCGGCCCTCTGCACGAGCTGACCAAGAAGGCGACTTCCATCACCTGGCTTCCGCGACATGATGCTGCTTTTGTCGCCCTGAAGGACGCCCTGTGTCGGACACCATTGCTGCAGTTGCCTGACTTTACTCATCGGTTCGAGGTAGAGTGTGACGCTTCCGACTACGGCATCGGAGGAGTCCTGCTCCAAGAGAGGCGTCCTATCGCCTACTTTTCGGAGAAGCTTTCGGGTGCTCAGCTGAACTACCCGACGTATGACAAGGAGTTGTACGCGCTGATCCGGGTGCTGAAGACTTGGCAGCACTACCTCTGGCCGAGTGAGTTCGTGATCCACTCAGATCATGCTACCCTGGCCTATCTGAAGAGCCAAACGACCCTCAACCGCCGACATGCTAGGTGGGTCGAGTTCATGGAGACTTTTCCGTACCTGATCATACACAAGAAAGGTAAGGAGAATGTGGTTGCCGACGCCCTTTCTCGCAGGTACGTGCTTATCACTCATCTCCAATCTCGTTTATTGGGTTTTGCATTGCTCAAGGACTTGTATGCTGATGATGTTTTCTTTCAGAACATCTTTGAGCAATGTAAAATCAGCAGAGAGCATGACACGTATTTCCTGGATGACGGGTATCTGTACAAGGCTGGGAAGCTTTGTATTCCCACGTCTTCTGTCAGGCACTTGTTACTACAGGAAGAACATGACAGCCGTGGCCATTTTGGGGTGTCCAAGACCCTAGCAGCACTTCGGGAGCACTTTTTATGGCCAAAGATGGCCCAAAGTGTTACCAAGTATTGCCAGAGTTGTGTGACATGCCAAAAGGCTAAGGCACGCTCGAGTCGACATGGTCTCTACACGCCCCTCCCCATTCCTGCGGCCCCGTGGGAAGATCTTTCCATGGATTTTATCACTAGGCTGCCCATGTCTCGGCGTGGTAGAGATTGCATCTTTGTAGTTGTCGATAGGTTCTCCGAGATGGCACACTTCATTGCATGCAAGAACACCAACAATGCTACAGACATCGCTGGATTGTTTTTTGAGCATGTGGTGCGCTTGCACGGTATCCCTAAAACTATTGTTAGTGATAGTGATACTAAATTTGTAGGCCATTTCTGGAGAACCTTGTGGGGTAAGCTAGGGACCAAACTCCTATTCTCTACTAGTTATCACTCATAGACGGATGGTCAGACGGAGGTTACCAACCGTACCTTGGGAGCCCTCCTACGGACGGTTCTCAAGGCAAACCCACGAAGGTGGGAGGACTTACTTGCTACAGTTGAGTTTTCCTATAACAGGTCTAGGCACTCTGCGACGAAGATGACTCCTTTTGAGGTCGTATATGGAAGGAACCCGCTGACGCCGCTTGACATGAGGCCATTCCCACTGCAGGACCAGGAGAACATTGCTGCTAGCAAGTTGGCTGAGCACATTCAGGAGCTGCACAGGAGGACACGTACACAGTTGGAGCGACGTGCACTGCAGTATTCAGCACAAAAGAACAAGGGGAGGCGACGATTGATCTTCGCCCCGGGCGACTTGGTTTGGCTTCACTTGCGAAAGGAACGATTCCCTTCCGTCCGCAAGTCGAAGCTCGACCAACGGGGCGATGGTCCATTCAGAGTCGTCAAAGCCATTGGCGACAATGCCTACCAGCTCGAGCTCCCGGAGAAGTATGGGGTGCATCCGACGTTCAACATCGCTGACTTAGCACCATATGTTGCGCCCGAGTTCGATGAGGGTGAATCGGGGACGCTTCACACTCAAGTGGGGGAGGGTGATGTGACCCAATCCCCTATGTCTGCTACAGAGGAGGAGGACGCCATGCGACTCCCACCTATAGGTCCGATCACCCGGTCCAGAGCGAAGCGTGTCCAAGCTGCGACACAATCCTTAGTAACCAGACTTGTAGCCAGTCACGGCCAGATCACTACAGCGCCCGAGATTCTGTGTCTCGTCAGCTTAGCCGTGACTGACTCCTCTACAGCGACACCGAGCCAGATTGAGACACTACTTGTTTAGTACATTATTAGACATTATTTCTATTTTAGTAGTTGCTATTTCTGGGTGGTTTCCGTTTATGTTAAATGGGCTGCTAGATTTAGTAACTAGAGAGCCTGGCCCATTAGGTCATCTCTCTAGTATAAATACTCTCTTTTGTCTTCTTTTCTAACTACGTCGAAATAGAGCTTGTTTTCCAGTCGAGTAATCTCCTGCAAACCCAGGCCCTGACGTCACAAAGTTAACGCGTTCCTAGTCGAACTATCCTGGCGCGTTAACTCGGTTACCGAACTATCCAGTCACTTATCCGCAAATCCCGAGACAAGAACTAACCCTAGTTCTTGCCTCCCCACCAACACTCAAACCCTAATCCACGGCAGCCACCACCCCTTCACCTTCACGGCTGCCTCCTTCACCACCACCAATCCGCCGCCGATCTCCCCCATTGCCGCCGGTCACCGTCCGATAGCATCCACAGCCCGTCGAATGCTCCTTCTTCCCTTTCCGACGTGTTGAACGCCCTACTACGCATTCAATCGATCCCGTGACAGCGAATCGTGGTCTTTCCCCGGACAAGGTCACATCAAGTATTACAATCAGCCTCACTTAAACCCTTGACAACCTCGTCAAGGCCTAAAGACCGCCCTCTGGGTCGAGTGACCTCCATCCAGGCCAAGTCCACTCGTAACCCAGAGTCGGTTCTGATACCATTTGTAAGGCCCAAAGCCTTAGAAGTACCATCCCATGCCAATTCGGGGACTTCCTAGGAGGTCACCCATCTTGGTATTACTCCTGCCCTAGCACGCTTAACTTCATAGGAGAAGGTGATGAGTGGCTGGAGTTCAGATAGTGAGGTAGAAGAAAGGAGGGAAAGAAAAAACAAAAACAAAAGCAAAAGGCAAAAGAACACGAGATTTTTTTTTTCGAGAAAATTGACGGTACTCATATGAGAGTTTCTGGTGAAACGCACGGGATATGGCACGGTATGTTACAAACCGTGCCACATCCCAGAGAGCAACTCCGTTTTGTTTTTTTTTTGTTTTTTTAGACTAAATAAAATAAAATAAAAGACTTACCTTGGGTTGCCTCCCAAGAAGCGGTTGTTTTAGGTCGTCCGCTTGACCTTCACCAGTGTCAAGGACTCGGATCGGGCGGGTCGGTGACACCCAACTCAATCGGATCAGGCTCTTTGTAAGACTTTAGTCGAATCTTGCGCACTCTGAAATACCCCGAGTTCTTATGCCATAGCTCAACAGAATTATTTGAAGAACTCGGTTCATGATAAGCACTACTTTGTAGGGCTTAAGTAAGAGTCATTAGAGGTTTTATTGGTGCCATTCGGGTAGATTTAGACACATTCATGTGTATGGCGTTTGGAGGCGAAGTTGGTGTATTTGGAGATGTTTGAGCTATTTTGGAGATCATATGAGACACTGAGGAGGAAGCCACCAGTAGTAGACGCCAAGGAGTTATGAAGTATTGGCGAGGAGGTGCTGAAGACACGCTTTCGGGAGCTGAAGGGACAAAGGAGGAAGAAACGAGTTCACGGCGACCGCCGTGCAACTTACGGCGACAGCCGCTAATTCCCATCCAACAACATTGGCTACGATGTAATTACGGCGCCCGCCGTGGAAAGACGGCGCCCGCCGTGATTATGGCGCCCGCCGTGGAGGATGCAGCGCCCGCCGTACATGTCTGAAGTCCGCCGAGCCGTTTCTTTATTTGCATTATTTTATTACTTTTTATTATTTCGTTTTAGGTTAACTTAGCTTTATTTCCTTTAGTATTTAAGGGTTGAGAAAAGGCTTGTTTGCCAATCTTGGAATCTATCTCTGAACCCTAATTCTATTTCTCCTTTCTACGTTCTACGTTATGAGGAACTAAGTCTCTCTTGCTTAGTCAGACGTTGAAGCTTTCGTTTGGATTCAGTTGTGAGATTCTCGTTCTTAATCTATTGCATGGATTTTATCTATTCTCTTATTTGATTGCTTATGATTGATATTGATTTTCTCCAGTCTGATCAACTAGGGTTTGTTGTTATCGATCTATTGCTAGATCTAGATTGTTACTGGTTGAGCATATCTATTTCAGAGTAGCAACTGCATCGTATTAGTAACTGGTTGTGCTAATCTTATACAGAAGAGAACTGATTTACATTCTAGGATAAAAGCTGGTTGTTTTATGCTAGAATTGTATCCAACTATATTCCTATCCGTAAAGCTGCTGTTAAACTGAATCTTGATAGTTCCAGGGTTGTTTAATTAGTTAGTGTTAATAGTATCCGGTTGTGCTATTAGTTATATCTGAAAAGGAATTGGAATTTCCATTGCATGAGATTTTGAATGAGTATCTATGATCAACTTGTCATACGAATAGTGGATGTTGTTTGACTAAGTGCTTTTCCCATCACTGATTTCACAACTCTTTCGCTTGTTTACTTTTGCATGCTTAGATTACTTAAACTCACAAAAACCCCCCTTTTGGTTACTTTGGATTGACATATAAATTGCATACTAAGATAGAATCCGCCTCCCTGTGGATTCGACCTTTACTTACCTAGGACTACGGTTTAGGGTTTGTTTGGATATTTTGCATAGCAGTTTTTACACGAATAAAAACCTGTTATCAGTTCAGGTAGTATGGACCGGACCATCTTGTGCTCTTGCTTCCTGAAAACATACTCGATTTATGATGATAGAGAATCACTTGATCCCCTTCCTTAAACTCAACTCGATTCCGTTCAACAGAGCTTCTTTTTCTCTTTTTTCGTCTATGCCGACCCTTTACTTTTGGATTAGCCTCCACCCTGGGTTCTTGGATTTCCAATGCAATTTGTGGTGACAAAACTACATCGGACAATATATCAAGAAGATTTGCTTGCACCTTGCAGCAAGTATCAGTGCTAGCGGTCGGGGTAGCGTTCTGTGATAGCTCAAACTCATCAAGCATAGGGTCCTCCTTAGTCAGCTGGATAGGCTCTCTTCTATCCAATTGTGGCTCTTCCCACTCTTTTGCAACCCTTTGTAAAATAGCAGTGCAATGTTCAATATAATGCACTTCAAGTGGCTCTACATGCAACTTTGGATTAACCAACTCAGCAATTTGATCTTCCAACTTTTGATTTTGAGTGGTTAATGTATCTACTTGAATTCTCAAAGAGACCATCGTACCTGAAAGAAATGAAACTTGGGTTGTTACACAGTCAAACGTAATTAAAAATTGACTAAGAATTTTAACATTTTGACCAAGAGCAATAGCAATCTTCTCAACTTCCCTATCACGTCTTAAGATGAAGTCATCAAGCATACAATCTTGAATGGACTTATGAGGCTCAGGCTGGAGCGGTATGTGTGGTGGTGTCATCCAACTAGGAGTGCAACAATTCGAATTTCTTTCAATGCTTCCCTCAAAGTTACGTGACAACCTGTATGATCATGATCAGCAGCTCCACAAGTCTCACAGAAGAGGTTAGTAGTCTTTGGGTTATAAAAACCCAAATTATAATTTTCAAAATCATGCCTCTGAGTACTTGTATTGAACCTAGACGAACAAAAGGGGTGAGAATTTACCTCATACATACCTAAATCCATTTGTTCGACTCTTTCTGAATTGCATGAAAAGAAAAAGGGGAAAAAAATCAAAGAAAAAATAATGACATAGACTCACAAATAGAGGTGACAACTAATATTAACAAATTGGTCCCCGACAATGGCACCAAAAACTTGATGTGGCTAAAACGTACCCGCAAGTGTACGTGATCAGTTGTAGTAGTCAAGTGTCGATCCCACAGAGACCAATGTAATATTAATTGAAACACTACCAGTGAACTAGGCCGAAAAGATATGAAATTGGGGAAAACTATAATTAAGCTAACAAATAATAACAAATAAAACAGGATAAAATCAATGGGATAAATGTGTCTAACGTTAAGAATCACCACAACGATGCAACAGTAAATAAAATCACACTTTACCTGAATCTAGTCCAAATTATTTGAAGGTAACTATCTAAGGTAATTACTAATTCCTCTCGGACGATAGTAAATATGCCTAGATCAAATTAACATCCACTCTCGCGACATGCCAATCAAAATCTAGACCCTTTGGGCACTTAGAATCTAAGGTCAAACTGAACTAACATCTACTCTCGTGACTTGCTAAATCCAATATAATCTTAGGGTTTCTATGATAGTTATTAATCCATAGGAGAAATTAAGATGCTCTCACAATAATAAAATCACAGGTTCAATTCCTAGGAATCCAATAGAAGTTGTTACCTCTCGGTCTCAAACCCTATCTAACTACCTATTAACGTTTTTATCTCTCGGTTGCAAACCCTAATAGGATCCAATTTTCATAAGCTACTATGGGAATAAAGCATTTAAGAATGAATCAAATACTATTTCAATTCAAGCAAAGAAGTAATTCTAAATACATACGCATCGTCGGGCAAAGAAGTAATTCTAAATACATACGCATCGTCGGGATTACCCCAATCTTAGAACTAGGAATTTAGCCAAGCATAATTGAAGAGATACTCAATGGATTTAAACTAACCAACAACATATATGAATTATTCAATAAATACAGGAGATAAGAAAATCCAAATCTCAATAAAAAAATAATTCAAGTTGACAAAAAGCTAAAACTTTAATACCAAAATCTTTCAATTGTGCAAAGGCCAAAAATCCCTTCTTTAATTCCTCCTCCCTACGTACGGCAGTTCAAAGCTCCAAAAATATCAAACAAAAGAAAACTTAACTAAATCTAAACTAAAGCTCGTTAATAAACTAAAACTACTCTATTCTGCCGCCTACAAGAATTCCAGTGGGCCGGTCCACTGTTCAAGACCAAAAACAAGAAAACACGTAACCAATATCTCCCACAAAGCAGATGTCTTCCGATATGGGCCGCTCACTCTTGGGCTCTTATTTCATTTTGGGCATTGGTCTTTTATTTGGGCCTTAGTTCGTCTCCAACATTTTGTATCTTGGCCCATCGATATTCCGTTCATGTTCCGCTTGATTGGTGTCTTCTTAAATAATCTCGGAACACCCGCAAATTGATCCAAAAATACCTGAAATATATAAAAGTATGGGTGTAGACTCCGAATACAAAATAATATAAAAAATATTAATAAAAATATAAAATATGCATGCAAATGATCTAATCTAATATGCAACTAGACTCCTAAAATATGTATAAAATAAGTGTTATCAATAGTTCTTTGTCCTCACTTGAACCATGAAAAGGAAGAGCTCTTGTTGATATGGGTAACATTCTAATCCTTATAAATGATTACAAATCCGGGGTATTACAGTTCTTATCCTGTCTGGCCTCTCGACTTGCTTCGTGAGATAGTCATTGTGGGAGGCAAAACGGTACAATTCGAGTTTCTAGTTGTCAATGTGCCGTCTACGTATAATGCAACATTGGGGCGACCGTGGTTACACAATATGGGAGCGGTGCAATCTAATCTGCATCAGCTCATCGTTTTCCCTCACATCGGGGGAGTGGTGTGCGTCAAGGGGAACCAAGCTGCAGTGCGCCGCTGTCTGGGAGTCGAGTCATGCAAGGTCGGCGTGAATATGATGCTCACTTCTCCTCAGGTGCTGGATGAAGTGGGTACCTCACCCTCAGAAAAATCGGTAGAAGCCCTGCAAAAAATCCATGTATGTCCATCTAAACCAGATAAATATTTTTTGGTTGGTGCTAACATTTCAGGAGATGAGTTAGAGTCTTTAACTGGACTCTTAAGGAGAAATCAAGAAGTCTTTGCATGGAGCCCATATGAAATGTTGGGATTAAGCCTGAAAATAGCTTGCCACAGCCTCAATGTGAGCCGAGACACCAAGCCCGTAGTCCAAAGGGCTCGTAGGTCATATGTGCATCATACGGAGGCCGTTGTTAAGGAATTGCAGAAGTTCCTAGAAGCAGAGGCAGTGAGAGAAGGTCAGTATCCGACGTGGGTAGCTTACACAATAATGGTTATGAAAAAGAATGGCGAATGGATGGTTTGTGTTGATTTCACAGACTTGAATAAGGCATGCACGAAGGATCTCTTCCCGCTGCCCAAGATTGATCAGCTTGTTGACGCCACTGCTGGGCATGCGAGAATGAGCTTTCTAGATACTTATAAGGGATATCATCAAACCCCCCTACTAGTAACAAATCAAGAAAATATGGCCTTCATCACACCCAAGGGAATTTTCTTCTACAAGGATATGCCATTCAGGTTGAAGAATGCTAGGGTAGATTTCCAGCAAATGGTCGTGACATTGTTTGGGGATTTGATTGGCAAAACTATTGAGGCCTATATAGATGACATGGTTGTGAAGAGTAAGCAACATGATTCACATCTAGCAGATTTGCAGCAGGTTTTTGATGTATTAAAGCAGGTTGACCTGAAGTTGAATGCTTCCAAATGTGCGTTTGGTTTAAGTTCAAGCAAGTTTCTGGGGCACCTGGTTACAAGAAGAGGCATAGAAGCATGTCTGGATCAGATTCGGGCTATTCAGTCTATTCAGAGTCTCATGAATGTGAAAGATTTGCAAAAAACTCATGGGGATGGCAACAACTTTGAACCGTTTAGTTAGCAGGTCTTTAGACTGGTGCAACGCCTTTTTCAAACTGCTAAAGGGGGATCGCATATTCCAGTGGGACGATGAATGCGAGCGGTTCTTATCAGAGCTTAAGGCTCATCTTCAACGGCCGCCTATTCTAGCGGTCCCGGAGGATGGAGAGGAGCTGCAATTATAATTAGCAGTGTCGGAAAAGGCAGTCAGCGTAGTCCTCATCAAGGAGATTGGCAAGGTTCAACACCCAATTTATTATGTGAGCAAGACATTTTTAGACGCAGAGAGTCGATATGCACCTATGGAGAAATTGCTTCACGTCTTAGTAGTTGCCGCAAGGAAGCTGAATCACTATTTTCAGGCTCACTCCATTGTAGTCATCAACGCTTTCCCGTTGAAGGCATTGTTGGCTAGTTCGGATCTATCAGGCCGAGTGGCTCGTTGGGCAATTGAGGTGGGGCAGTATGAGCTGTGTTTTGTTTCCAGGACAACATTCAAGGGCCAAGTTATGGCGGATTTTGTAGTTGGGCTCGTCCAAGATGCACCTGAGCCAGAGGCGCAGTTTCGCGGCAACCAACAATGAAGCCGGGTATGAAGCATTGCTTCTGGGATTAGTTGCCGCTCAGAATAAGGGGGCTAGAGAAGTGGTCATCTACTTCGAATCTCAGTTCATAGTAAATCAGGTAACACGTGAGTATGGATCAAAATCTTCCAGGATGTTAGTATACTTAGAGAATGTGAGGAGTCTACTAGCAGGTTTTCAGAAGTTCAAGGTCCTCTAGATTCCTCGTGAGTAGAACGAGGTCGATGACGCGCTTGCAACATTGGCATCATCTAGTTCGGGTGATGTAGGCAATTGGGTTCATATAGACTTATTGGAGTCCTCGAGAATTGATGTATAAGAGGTAAGTCAAGTTGACTTTGAGCCCAGCTGGATGGACCCAATATTTGATTACTTGAGCAGGGAAATCTTGCCAGCTGATAAATGCGAGGCACGGTTAGTCAAGCTTAGATCCGCATGCTTCTGGATATCGCCACAGGGGATGCTCTACAAGAAATCCTTCTCAGGTCCGTATCTGCGTTATGTTCCTCCTTCTAGGGTCGAGGACTTGCTTTTCGAGATTCATGAAGGAGTTTGTGGGGTTTACGCAACAGGGAGGAGCCTCACGTTCAGAGCTAGATCGCAGGCGTATTGGTGGCCGTATATGCAAAAAGATGTTGAATCCTATGTCAGAAAATGTGAGAAATGCCAAAAATTTACCAAACTAACGCATCAGTCGGCGATCGACCTGCATCCTCTCACCAGCCCCTAGCCATTTGCACAATGGGGCCTTGACCTAGTTGGGCCATTCCCTAAAGCACCGAGAAATGAGCGTTTCCTGGTCACTGCCACAGAGTAATTCACCAAATGGGTGAAGGCCAAGCCGCTGTCCAACATAATAGATAGCGACATCAAAAAGTTTATTTCGGAATTCATCATTACTCGTTTTGACATCCTTTATTCCTTGATATTTGATAACGGGACTCAATTCAGCAGTTATTCGTTTAAAGCTTTTTGTGCAGGGTATGGGATTAAGAACTTCTACTCATCTGTATGGACAAGCTAAAGCCACCAACAAGGCAATCCTGGATGGGATAAAAAAGTGGCTGGATCAAGCTAAGGGGCAGTGGGCGGAAGAGCTTCCATCGGTGCTATGGGCGCATCGAACTACCCCTAGAAGATCCACGATGGAGTCACCTTTCGCTTTGGCATATGGAACGGATGCGGTTATTCCCCTGGAGATGGGACTCCCCACCATTCGTACAACAACATTTGAGCAAGGAGAAAATGATGAGGCGTTGGAGGCCAACCTCGATTGGGTCCATAAGAAACGCAAAGCGTCGCTATCCGGACAGCGGCCTACCAGCGTGAGATCACAAGGTCCCACAGTAAGCATGTCAAGCCAGGTAGCTTTGAAGTTGGCGATTATGTTCTTCGAAAGGTCCTCACCAACACTAAGGACCCTATAGAAGGCAAGCTTGGACCGAATTGGGAAGGGTCGTATCGAGTGATATCAAGCCATGGGAATGGAGCCTACAAGCTGGAGGATCTGGTGGCAAGGTTGTACCGTGCACTTGGAACACCTTAAACTTGAAGAAGTTTTACATTTGAGCAGTCATTAGGTATAAGGTACTCTTTTTCCTCTTCTGTACGGTTTTTTCCCATGAGGTTTTCATGCGGAGAGGTTTTAACGAGGCCCACAGGGTTATGCCCCCAACGTACTCTTTTTTGCATTTAGAGATGTTTATGTTATGACATTTTGAGATTATTCCCATTGTAATGCATTATGTCTTGTTTATCATATACTGTTGAGATTCCTAAGCATAGAAAACAAAGTTTAGCGAACGCAAGGGGAAAAGAGTCAACAAGTCGCTACTCATCTAGGCTGGGCCACGGGCTGCAGCGAGTCAACTAGTAGATGCTCTCCTGTAACCGTCTTGGATTACAATAATAAAGTCAAGTCAGCAAGTCGCTACTTATCTAATCCAGGCCACGGGTTATGCGAGTCAGCAAGTAGTTGTTCTTCTATAACCGTCTCAGATTACAATAAGAAAGCTGAGCTAGCAGGCCGCTACTCATCTAGGCCGGGTCACGGGCCACAATGAGTCAGCAAGTAGCTGTTTTCCTAAGACCGTCCCGGATTGCAACGAAAAGTCAAGCTATCATGTTGCTACTCACCTAAGACGAATCGTGAAATATGGCGGCTTAGCAAGCCGTTACTCCCCTATCATGGTCTCGACTTGAAGGGCTAACGAGTAGATAAGTTGTCACTCTCATCAATGCCCTGAAACGAGGGAACGATCCTTCAAAAGATCACAAAAAACGGGCTCAATATGAGCGTCTGGAGTCTGGCACGGTTTGCTATAAACCGTGCCAAAACGTTCCAGACCGTGCCTCATCGCAGAAGAAGAGTTGGAGGCTTTCTGTAAAGCCGCACGGTTTATTGCAAACAGTGCGGATCAGCCCTCGACTGTGTCATCCCGCGGAGCAGCGTCGGGAGGCTTTCTATAAAGCCGCACCGTTTGTTGCAAACCGTGCGGATCGGCCCTTGACCGTGTCGTCCCGTAGAGCAGTGTCAAGAGGCTTTATGTAAAGCCGCACAGTTTGTTGCAAATTGTGCGGATCATCCCTCGATTGTGTCGTCCCGCAGAGCAGCGTCAGGAGGCTTTCTATAAAGCCGCACAGTTTGCAACAAACCGTGCGGATTAGCCCTCGACCGTGCCGCCCCGCGAAGCAGTGTCATGAGGCTTTTTGTAAGCTGCACGGTTTGTCACAAACCGTGCGAATCGGTCCTCGACCATGCCGTCCCTCGAAACCAAAGACATATGACTTTCTATAATCGCGCACGGTTTGCGCAAACCATGCGCCTTGGTCATAAACCGTGCCAGCGTTAGTTCTTCCGCGTGAACAGAAGCAAAACACGTCAATGATGATCCCGATGAGTTGAGACCGCGTGAAGGTCAAATGAGTCAATAGTATGAAGATGTAAGGTCGGGGCCACGTGGACCCGGATATGCTTGCATAAGGTTCATCCTCCCGAGCCAGAATTGCATCGGAAGCCCGAGGGACAAAATGATGAGTAAAATAATATAAGTTATTTTCTTTATTTTAAATATATTTATATCAGCATTTATTAAGACAATGGATAAGTAATGGGTTTATTAAGTGATAAGCCCATAAAGAGGCTTGTAAAAGAGGCCCAAGTATTTAACCCCCAAAAAACCTAGCTTCTCTTTCATTCACAATTCTAGGGAAAAGGAGAAGCCTCCATTAGAGAGCAATTAAAAGCTTAGGGAGAATTTGTCTTCTCTATATCTATCTTGAGCGTCGGAGGTGAATCAGGGGATCGAGTCACCCGCCCCCTGACGTCTTTTTGTTCGCAGATCCGGAGGTTGAGAGCTTTAGGAGTCTTTTTCGCGGGATTTAAAGGCATCTTCATCGAATCTTTGTGTAGTTTAGATTCTTGCTACTACAGTCACATATTCACTATTAGAAAAGGCTGTAATATCATATAAGCTTAAGACCTTTTGATTTCTTCTGAATTTTAATTTGATAGTTTATGAAATTGGAAAAAAATGACTCAAAATAATATACACTGATTAGCATCAAAAGTATATGTAAAATGTTTTCACGTTTAGAAAATTAGAATGAAAATAAAAAATCACCTATTTTATATTGGAAATTGGTTATATTTCAAAGAAGCTTGAGACATTTTGCCTTTATTTGTTATGTTAAAAAAATCTTATTTAACTAATAGATGATGTAAATATAATAACAAATTCTGGTCCAAAGTGTGCTTTTGTTAGCATTAAAATTCATTCAATGGAATAAATTTAAGCTTTTTTTGGACACAACACTACTATAAAATGAAATTAATTAAGGTAATTATAAGATTTTAGACGCAATGATAAACAATAATGTTTTGTATGAATAACTAATACTCACACATGTATGACAAACTTGATAACAAAAGAGATAGGATAACATCAATAAGGTATTTTGATAATGTTTTAAAGGATCAAATAATCTATTTACAACAAAAATAGAGAAAATATTGGATCGTTAGTGTTTCGTCTAAGGAAACAAATGCTTTGTTCCCACAGAAGGTGCAACGAAATATATAAGCAGAAAAGAATAAGATTAGAATTCACTATTTAGAGTGGAAACCCTAATTAATCAAATGACTAATCAAGGAAAAACTACTACCTTTAAGCTTCCCGCTTGTGAGGATTTTGAAGATGTCTACTTGTCTTATTGATTTCTTGATCGATTACACTTGTAGCTCGAACTTCAAACCCTATACTTCCCACCTAGCTTTGAATCACTCCTACAACGATGAACACGAGATCACTCTCTAAGACCTACAGACTTCTTCACTTCTTTTTCTCTCTCACTGAAATGCTTCGAGTTTGTACCTTAGAAATGATCGACTCACTTCTATTTATACACGTAGAGAATCCTACTATCAAATAATATTTTTCTCTTACTTTCCAGTAACAAAAAGATATTATTTGACTCACAAAAATAATATCCTAACCGATCCTATTATCTAAGGAAATATCTCCTAAAATAACATAATCAAGATAAGATAGAATCTTCTCTCTCCACATTTTCTAGTTGGCGTAATCAAACCAACTTTCTATTGTCAACCACATGATCTTCAAGGATTATCTTTATTATCTTCACACTTGTCTTCTTTATGATATTCGCAGCTTGTTGTTGTGACGGTAATGTTGTTCCTTTGGAGGTAAC
This sequence comes from Rheum nobile, assembly GCA_027886185.1. NCBI lineage: Eukaryota > Viridiplantae > Streptophyta > Magnoliopsida > Caryophyllales > Polygonaceae > Rheum > Rheum nobile. The sequence goes on from WOAB01000135.1 coordinate 1,923,779, forward strand.
AAATCGTTTAGAAAACTCTTTGTTCCCTCTGCATAACTATGCTGCCGATCGTTCCATGTGACATCTTTGTCTGATCCTGAAACACTTAGTCACGATATTAGTTGAATGTTTGTTACTATAAAAACCAAAGAATTTAACAAATTCCCCCTTTTTGATGGTGATAAACGTCCATGAAAAAATAACACATACTTGAGATAAAGACAATAGCATGACAAAATTTCCCCCCTTTAAGACGGTATAGTTCCCCCAAAGAGATAGTAAAGATGAAGACATGATAAGTTCTCCCTCAGCTAGACTACCCATCATATTCCCCCTTTTGGCATCATCAAAAACTTAAGAAAATTTCAGAAGGAAAGTTAGCACATCTTGATAAGTAACCAACCCCTTTTTCATTAATATAAAATAAACATGCAAAGATTACGGCACATACAACTACAAAATAAGCAAACATGATCAACATGCCAATCAAGACAAACACAAGGAACATAGACAAAAGAAAAACAAAGCAACTAAGGAGTAGATAAGCTGGGAACAAAAGCGGGATTGGTTAGCCAAAGAGAGACGAATCAAGCACCATTAGTGCCTGTGGAGGGAGCAGAAGGACGAGTAGCAATCGATGCACACACTTCCTCCATAAGACGCCTTTGTTGTTCCACCAAAAGAGCAATTGCGCGGGACAACCTCTTCACAACCTTTAACACTTCAAAATCCATACTGGGCACATTCTTTTGTTCCCCCTCAGAGTCTGCACCATCAAACTCGTCCTCATGCACATCAACTTCCATCTTAGGTTCAACCTTGACCCAACCAACACCGTCTTGCAACACAAACTGCATCTTGTGCAGGTTACTCGCATCCAGCCTCCAGTGACAGAAAGTTTCATCAACCCCCTCTTTGTAAGGTACTCTAAAATTTTCTTGACAAACGCTAGGGAACAGTAGTGCATGCCTTTCAATGGCTCTTGCACGAGCCATGTGTTGCATCATCACCCTGGGCAGGTTGATGGCGACTTTATCAAGCAGCTTGGAGAGGAGCACAACATCCAAAATCAGCAAGTTGTTGCGCTTTTGTTCCCTTGGGGTGATGTTGCAGATTAGGTAGTGGTAAGGCACCTTATTCACAACAAACATGGAGTTGGTGTACAGAGCGCCATATTTGGGAGAAGAAGAGATCTCATAGACTCGGTGAACCACTTCCTGGTAAGGAACATCCTTTGGCCAATGTCCCTTTGGGTACTCGTCATACCCAGAATGAGGAACCCCTAGAATGATGCTTAGTTTCATGTTGGAGAACACATGGGTTGTTTCCTCCAGCTTTTAACTTCCCATAATGGCGTGGGGGTGAACCTTAATGACGAAGGTGGAGTAGAACGCCTTTAACTATTCATCATTAACAGACTCTGCCTCAACAAATAAGTGGTCCCACTGTTGTGCTTTCAGGACCGAGACAATCTCCCCTAAGGCATTCATCTCCAGGAACTCAGGATCTAGAAAAAGTTTCCTCACTACCCCTTTGTGACTCATATCTTTCACCTCCTCAATATCAGTCTTTGACTTGGATTTCGTCCCTTGGCGACATTGACTCTTGCAAACAAGAGCCGTGGACACCTTGGCGCGCTTGGGTTTACGCTCAGACACTTGCTCGGACTCATCATCCGAGCTCACCGTAATTGCCTTGTTGGCTTGAGATCCTGTCTTGCGTTTGGGAGGACATCCCATTTTGACCCTGCCCGAGAACTTGAGACCCGCCGACGGTGACGCATCAACCTCCTCATCAACCAGTTCCTGCTCCGAGTTACACACAACCCCTTTGATTTGGGCCGACGTAGCAGCATGAATCACCGCCACAGTCGACGTCGCTGTGGTGGCATTGCCGAGGAACTCTTCTGTCTCCATCTGAGGGTGGGTGGGTGGGAGAGGAAAGTACCTCTTCCTTTTTCATTGGAGGAGACAATAATGGGGACAAAAGGGTTAGGGTTAGGGTTTGATGAGGGGTTTGTCGTAGACACCTATCAAATAACCTTAAAAACCTAACTAACGTAGTAGGGTAAATAAGGATCGATCCCACAGGGAGGTAAGCAATCTTTCTAATTGCAAAAGTTGTATGCCAATAGTAACAAAAGGGACGATTTAGGTTTGTATCAAGTAACAATGTAAATCAATGCAAAATATGTAATCAATGGGTGAGAAGTAACTTAGCCAGACAAATATCCACACTTCAGTTTGATTGGTTGATCCTAGATTATCTCCAATTCCTACCAATGAATATTCCTATTCTGATCTTATGTATATAGACAGGTAAACTAGCCCTGAAAATACTTACCATTAAACAATCAAGAAACAATCAAGATTCAATCTAACGGCAGCAATAAGCATAGGAACTAAGCAAGATACATGCAATACTTAACAACTAGTCAGTACTCGACATGTAATCAATTCTCTTCACAATAAACATTCACAACTAGTTCCTGTAAATCGTGGTTGCTACACAAGATAAGGGATTTCAACTAGAAATATCCAAACCCTAGCAATAGATAATCACTAATATAAACTAGATGATCAGACTAATCAAATCAGCAAGAATCAATGGTAAGAAGCACAAAGAGAATCAATATAATCAAAGGAAATGAAATAGAGTTATAATCTCACAACCAAATACAAACGAAGGCTTCAATCGTCGGACTAAGCAATGGTTGCTTAGTTCTTCATAGTCTTCAAAGCATAAAACTCTAAGGGAAAATAATGAATGATCAAAAAAGGCTGCCTCCAAAACTGATATTATGAAGGAAGATAACAACCAAGCTAAACCTAATTCCTAAAAAGATAATAATAATAATCTCCTAAAATATAATAACCGGAATAAAAAGAAAATAAAATAAAAGAAATAAGGTAAACAAAAGATCTCAGACGAATCGTCGACGCGCTCCGCGCCAGAAAGGATATCCGCGACCGCGGCCAAGCTTCTGCGCCCGCGGAAATGCGCTTCGCTGAACTCTTGCTTCTGTCGTCCATTCGCGCCCGCGGCCATCCATCTGCGCCCGCGGTTTGGCTTCTGCTGCGACTTCTACTTCTCGCTTGCGGTCTTCTCTTGTGGTGGCTTCGCCTTCATCTTCAATGTCTTCACAATATGCACTAAAATCCTCCTTTCCACCACTTCTTCTCTACAACTCAATTCTCCTCAAATATCTTCTAAATCCACACAAAATGGTACCTAATATCCAATAACAACTCCTAGTTATGCACTACAAAGTAGAGCGTATCAAATTCCCCTATGCTTAGACCTTGCTCGTCCTCGAGTAAGCTAATGGAAACCTACTCCTCCAATGAAATACCCAAGGTCTCAGGAAGCACATCAAAACTATCTCCACTAAGAACTGCACCTAATCATGAATCTCCATGGCACCAACACAATCAACACAACACACAAGCTTCAAGGAAAGCAAAGTACTTCCCTCAAGCTTAACCGGAACACCATAGAGTGAAAGTGACCATCTAATCCTAGCTCTAGTCTAACTTCTTATAACTCCCAAAGTGACCTACCCGAATCCTCCTTATAGCTCCAACACTTATGTCACCACGCCAGGAAAAATGAGGAATCCTAATAATCACTCTTCTTCTTTTCACTCATTTTGCCCAAGCGTCCTTTCGGGTTTTCACCTAGCCACTCATTTCATTTTTCTATAGATGGGCTCACAAAACTCACATCACTCTTGACCTCTTTATACCCCAGCCTAATGCTGGTCCGGGCCATCTGCTTATTGCCTAAGCCGCCCTTTCGGATTTTCAGCTTAGCCTAGGATTTTTTTTCTTTTTCTTTTTTATTTTTTCTTTTATTTCTTTATTTTTCTTTCTTAGACGACTAGCAAGTATAGATCACTCCCCCATGCTTAAATATTGCATTGTCCTCAATGTAATGAAAGACTAAAAGATGAAGCACTGGGGAAGGCAGAAAAGTACTCACACCGTCGCCGAGGTGGCCTGGACTTGGATGTTGGTGCTAGCGGTAAATCAGTGAAAACACAAGTCTCTGGTGTTGCGGCGGTCCTACTCAAGCAAACTCCACGTGCAACCAAATAGAACCACTGTAAGGTGAAGTGGCATATCAAAGAAACGGGGTTGCATGGGCCTTCTAAGAACACAGATTTGGAGCCCTAGTGTAATCGTGTAGTGGTCTATGTCGCTCCATATCAATCATCGTATCTGCAGTTGGCTCTGGAGCTCCTCCTTATCAGTTGTCTAATGTCGGGCCATCATCGGTGCCAAATAAAAATGTCGGGCTAATGTCTCCTCTTTGGCAGCATGATGCGCGCCGTCTCTCGTAGTAAAAATCGGACAGTTGGGCCGCAATCGCGGTTTTAAGGCCGCAGTCGCGGTGTCTTCAGAATTGAATTATTTTTTCGATTTTTTTTCCAGATGAGGAGACTTACAGTGGTCAAACCGCAGTCACGGAAATATTTCTGCGGTCGCGGTTTCGCATCTGGTGCTCTACTGATTCTGTCTTTGAAACTTTTGTCTTCGAGTCTCCTACTTGCAGGTTAGTCTAAACACGAAACAACACGAATAAAAACTTGAAAAGAAAAGACATGAAAATAATTACATACCTCGGGTTGCCTCCCGAGCAGCGCCTTGGTTAGTGTCGTGGCTCAACATGGTGCCCTTCAAATCAGCTTGGATTATCACATCAACCGAACACTTGGGATCACAATCAGAAGGTTGTCTCTTTGCATCATCAATGTTGTATTCGACCCTCAACCCATCAAACTCCATGGTGAGTGAACCACTACTCACATCAATCTTTGTATTCGCTGTTTTCATAAACGGCCTACCCAACATCACATGGGCTGCATGCTTGTCTTGTCCCGTATCCATCACAAAGAAGTCAGTAGGGAAAATCAGCTTATCGACCTCTACCAGAACATCCTGCACGACTCCTTTGGGATACACATTAGACATATCCGCCAATTGAATCATCGTCCCTGTCTTATGCAATGGTCCAAGCCCCAAAGATTCATACAGCGAGAGAGGTAACACATTTATAGATGCTCCCAAATCCAGCATGGCTTTATCGAATGTGGTGTCACCTATCTTGCATGGAATACTGAACATGCCTGGGTCACTGCACTTCCTGGGCATCCGCTTTTGCAGCGTAGCGGATACATTCTCATTCATCTGGACCTTCTTCTTCATTTTCTCTTTTGTCTTCCTCTTAATCTTGCATAATTCCTTCAAAAAATTTACATAGCGAAGGATGCTCTTAATCAGTGTGATCAACGGAATGTTTACCTCGCAATTATTGAAGGTTTCAAAGATCTCATTGTCGTTCTCCGGCCTTCTAGTATCCTTCAATGCCTTAGGGAATGGCGCGGGTGGCTTCAGCGAGTCGAGCGGAGGAAAATATGGACGAACGTAGTCGTCTTGGACGTCAATAGGGAAACCGCGGTCGCGGTTTGGGACCCGCGATTCCGCTTCTGGCAAATCTGGTGCGTCGGGAGGAAATTCACGATCGCGGAAATTTTTCCACGGTCGCGGATCATTACGCTGTTCGTCTGGATTTTTGGCATTTTCTGAGGGTTCTCCAGAGGAACTTCCGCAATCGCGGAAATCTTGCTGCGGGCACGGAAAACCTTGCTAATCGCCCTCCGAGTTTTCTTCGTTTTGTAGAGAGTGGTCTGGCACCAAACCGCGGTCACGGTTTCTCCTCTGCAGCCTCCGTTATTTCCTTCCATTGCGTTCCACTCCTTAGCGTCATCGCGCTGATGTTCTGCACTGGATTCAATTCCGTCTGTGATGGGAGTTTACGCGTATCCCTTGCCTCCAGTTTGCTCACTGGTAGAGAGATCTGTCCAACCTGCTTCTCCAAGTTCTGAATACTGGACTTGGTCTCATGCTGAAATTGTATCATGTTGTTCTTCATGGTGGACACCGTCTGAGTAATACTGGTCATGCACTGCGCAAGAGACTTGATCTGGTCGTCAACAGACATAGATAAACTGGAACTTTGGCCTTGAGGTCTAGGCTCGTATTGCGGTCTGAACTGTTGTTGTTGACCTCTAGGCTGCTGAAATTGTTGTTGGTGTGGTGGAAACTGTTGTGGCCTCGGGTGGAACTCCTGGTCATCACGGCCCTGAGGAGAATTCTGTTGGTTCCCGTACCTCAAATTAGGGTGATCTCTCCACCCTGGATTGTAGGTGTTGGAGTACGGGTCATATCTTGGTCTAGGAGGTCCGAATTCTCCCATGGCCTTTACTTCAGCTGTGGGCTCCTGCAGCGTTGGACACGCATCTGTAGGGTGCATCGTGTCATAGCATATTCCACAGGACTTAACCTGCTGCGGTCCACCTTTCATCATGAAATGCCTCATCATCTCCTTCATTTCAGCCATCTCAGAAAGTAGTGAGGACGATGGATGAGAGTCTGCGGCCTTGACTGCTTGAGAGCTTGCTCTCTTGCTGAATTGTCTTGAGCCCTCAGATAGCTCAAAGAATATCTCAAAAGCTGCAGTTGACGTCTTGTTGAGAATGTTACCACCACAGGCTGCGTTCACCATTCTACGCTCATCATCAAGAAGTCTACCATACTGATAGGTGTTATTTCATACACCTTTTCTAGCATCTATTAGCATGATTTGGAGGAGTTTTGGAGTTGTTTTAGTGCTAAGTCTGCGATCCAGATGTTATGGAGAGAAGTGAAGAAATTCAAGGATTGGCAGCTTAGTTGGAGCTTAGAGATGGAGATGGAGCTGCTGGAACATCTATGGAGAAGGCTACCAACACTTGGTAGTATTTGGAGAGCAGCTGGAGAAGAGAAGAAGATGAGAAGTTGAAGTCTGGAGTTCACCGCCCCGCGTTAGCAGTGACGCCCCGCGGTGATGACTCCCAGTGATGATGAAGCCCCGCGTGAGAGGAGGCCACCGCCCAGCGGTGGAGAGCAGAAGCCCCGCGGTGGATCTTTACCGCCCCGCGGTGGACGTGTTTATTGCCTCGCGCCAGATTATATTTATTCCCTTTTATTTCTATTTCAGACTTTGTTATTTTATTTGTTTCCTTTTGGATTGGTTTTGTGATCTTGGGCTTTAGGTTAACTCTATTTAACCTAATGTTCCACAGCCTCCAAGCCAGTCTGCGAACACTTAGACACATCTTGTTATCGAACTACTTTTGATATTATAGTTTTTCATCCCCTTTGATGGAGAACTAACTTTCCTTTGTTCTGTTAGACGATTGAAGCAGTACTTTGATGTGTTTGTGAGATTTCTATTCCTTGTTCTTATCCTTATAATTGTTGGATTGATTCTCTTGCTTACCACGTCTACGATTTCTAGTTGTTCTTCTTAGCCTGATCACCTAGGTTGAATGCTTGTTATCAATTGCTAGGATTGCATATAGGGGTTCCGAGTGCATATCTAGTGGCAAACACGTTTGTGCGTATAGGGGTTCCGAGCGTACACTTGTGTGTGAGAATCGATTGCATGTTAAGTATGGGAGTGAGTACTTGTACGTCTTTCTACTTGCATGTATCCTAAATCCTTGTGTGCATCGCTATTGCTGTGTTGGTGCTAAAGTACACTGACAATTGTGAGAATCAGTTGTACTTTATCATTGGCATAGTGATAAGTCTATTGACAACTGTGAGAATCAATAGTACTTACGATTAAGGTGGGAACGACTATAAGGATAAATAATTGAACTTGGATTGAATAGATTTCAGGGATCAAATTCTATCTTTGTAATGTGGATTTCGCTCTAACAGGACTACTTTCCCTTATATTATTCTCTCGATTTTACACAATCTGCATGCTTGTTTGCTTCGTTCTCTTGACTACAAAACCCCCAGTTGCTTGTTACTTGTCATTCACGATTGCATATTACATCATACCTTCTCTGTGGGATTCGACCCTTACTTGTCTGCTATACTTTGTTTAGTAGGTTTGTTAGGATAATTTATTTTAATAAGGCTAATCAACGACATTTGCTTGTGCATCTTTAGCCCCGTCACATACAGATATAGAATGAGGTCTTGGTCAGAATAACCATGATATGGACATCTTGATATCAACCTCTTGAACCTCTCATAATACTCATACAACGTCTCAGTAGCATGCTGTTCGATGTTGCTAATGTTCCTCTTCAAGCTATTGAGTTTCGTTGCAGGGAAATTCTTATCCAGGAAGGCTTTTTTTCATTTTCGCCCATGTATCTATGCTTCATGGGGCCAAATAATAGAACCAATCATTGGCCGCATCCTTCAGAGAGAAAGGAAAGGCCCTCAGCTTGATCTAGTCCTCAGTAATGTTCCTTGGCTTCATGCTGCTGCAGACAGCGTGAAATTCAGAGAGATGCTTGTTGGGGTCTTCTCCACTCATCCCATGGAAGTGGGGTAGTAAATGAATCAACCCAGATTTGAGCTCAAAATTCATGCCATCTGCCAACTCCGGAAATTGCACAGCGAGCGGTTGCTGTTCTAGATTCGGCGCAGTCAACTGCCTCAAAGTCTGTTCCTCAGCCATCTCGAGTTACGTGCGGGCTTCTCTACGATTCCTGGAAAGTGTCTTCTCAATTTCTGTATCAAGATCTAAGATTGGAGAGTCAGTAACACGGGTGTGGACCATAAGATAGATCCACACAATAGTTGGCACACAATACAAACAAGCAGGAAAAATTGAAACTTTGCCTCCCCGGCAACGGCGCCAAATTTGATGAGGGGTTTGCCGTAGACACCTATCAAATAACCTTAAAAACCTAACTAACGTAGTAGGGTAAATAAGGATCGATCCCACAAGGAGGTAAGCAATCTTCTTATAACTCCCAAAGTGACCTACCCGAATCCTCCTTATATCACCTCTTCTTATGTCACCACGTCAGGAAAAATGAGGAATCCTAATAATCACTCTTCTTCTTTTCACTCATTTTGCCAAGGCGCCCTTTCGAGTTTTCACCAAGCCACTCATTTCATTTTTCAATAGATGGGCTCATAAAAACTCACATCACTCTTGACCTCTTATTACTTCAGCCTAATGCTGGTCCAGGCCACCTGCTTATTACATAAGCCGCTCATTCAGGTTTTCGACTTATCCCAGGATTTTCTTCTTTTGTCTTTTTTCATATTTTTGACTTTTTCTTTTATATATATTTTTTTCTTTCTCAGACGACTAGAAAGTATAGATCACTCCCCCATGCTTAAATATTGCATTGTCCTCAATGTAATTAAAGACTAAAAGATGGAGCACAGGGAAAGGCAGAAAAGTACTCACGAACGTCGCCGAGGTAGCATGGATGTGGACGTCGGGGCTGGCGGTACATCATTGAAAACACAAGTGGCTGGTGTTGTGGCAGTCCTACTCAAGCAAACTCCACGTGCAACCAAATAGACCCACTGCAAAGGAAGTGGCACATCAAAGAAAACAGGGTTGCACGGGCCTTCAACGAACACAGAATTGGAGCCCTAATGTAATCGTGTAGCGGGCTCCATCGCTCCATATCAATCATCATATCTGCAGTTGGCTCTGGAGCTCCTCCTCAACAGTTGTCGAATGTCGAACCATCATCGGTTCCAAATAAAAACGTTGGGCTATTGTCGCCTCCTTGGCAACATGATGCACACCATCTCGCGTAGAAAAGCTTGGACAGTTGGGCCGTGATCGCGGTTTTAAGGCCACGGCCGCGGAAAATCTTCAATTATTTTTTATATACTTCTAAACTACAAAGTATCAAAGTAAACCTCAAAAACCTAACTAATGTAGTAGGGTAAATAAAGATCGATCCCACAGGGAGGTAAGCAATCTTCCTAAGTGCAAAGGTTGTATGCCAATAGTAACAAAAGGGAGGTTTTGGTTTTGTAATCAAGTAACAAGGTAAATCAATGCAAAAGATGTAATCAATGGGTGAAAAGTAACTTAGCCAGACAAATATCCACACTTCAGTTTGGTTGGTTGATCCTAGATTATCTCCAATTCCTACCAATGAATATTCTTGTCCCGATCTTATGTATATAGACAGGTCAACTAGCCCTGAAAATACTTACCATTAAACAATCAAGAAACTATCAAGATTCAATCTAACGGCATCAGTAAGCATAGGAATTAACCAGGATACATGCAATATTTAACAACTAGTCAGTACTCGACATGTAATCGATTCTCTTCACAATAAACATTCACAACTAGTTCCTGTAAATTGCGGTTGCTACACAAGATAAGGGATTTCAACTAGAAATATCCAAACCCTAGCAAAAGACAATTACTAATATCAACTAGATGATCAGACTAGTCAAATCAGCAAGAATCAATGGGATGAAGCTCAAAGAGAATTAATATAATCAAAGGAAAGGAAATAGAGTTATAATCTCACAACCAAATACAAACGAAGGCTTCAATCGTCGAACTAAGCAAAGGTTGCTTAGTTCTTCATAGTCTTCAAAGCATAAAAACTCTCAGGGAAAAACTGAACGATAATGTGTAAACTTCATTATGAAAAGGCTGCTAACTAATGAAAGATATAAACCTAGCAAACCCTAATCTAAAAAGATAAGAAATAATATCATCCTAAAAGGAAATTAACGAAATAAAAGAAAGGAAATAAAATAAATAAACTCGGACGAAAATCTCTCGGCGCCCGTGTGTCAACAGTGGCCGCGACCGCGGAAAGATTTTCGCGACCGAGGATTAGTCTTTGTGGTCTTCGCTACTTCCGTGTGTTTTCCGCGCCCGCTGCTGAACTTCCGCGCCCGCGGAAATGCTTTTGTGGCGTCTTCTACTCCTCGCTTGTGGCTTTCTCTTGCGGCTTCGCCTTCATCTCCTTAAGTCTTCATTTAAGCACTCAAAACCACCAAATCAACACTTCTTCTCCAAAACTCCATTCTCCTATATTGTGTCCTAAACACACATAAATGGCACCCCAAATACTAGTAACAGCTCCTAGTTACGCACTACAAAGTAGAGCATATCAGGTGGCTTCAGCGAGCCGAGTAGAGGAAAATATGGACGAACCTAGTCGTCTTGGATGTCAATAGGGAAACCGCGGTCGCGGTTCCGCTTCTGGCAAATCTGGTGCGTTAGAAGGAAATCCGCGGTCGCGGAAATTTTTCCGCGGTCGCGGATCGTTACGCTATTCGTCTGAATTTTTGGCATTTTCTGAGCGTTCTCCAGAGGAACTTCCGCGATCGCGGAAATCTTGCCGCGGGCGCGGAAAAGCTTGCTGATCGCCCTCTGTGTTTTCTTCGTTTTGCAGAGAGTGGTCTGGCACCAAACCGCGGTTGCGGTTTTCAACCCGCGGTCGCGGTTTCTCCTCTACAGCCTCCGTCATTTCCTTCCATTGCGTTCCACTCCTTAGCGTCATCGCGCTGACTTTCTGCACTGGATTCAATTCCGTCTGTGATGGGAGTTTATGCGCATCCCTAGCCTCCAGTTTACTCACTGCTAGAGAGATATGTCCAACCTACTTCTCCAAGTTCTGAATACTAGACTTGGTCTCATGCTGAAATTGTATCATGTTGTTCTGCATGGTGGACACCGTCTGAGTAATACCGGACATGCACTGCGCAAGAGACTTGATCTGGTCGTCAACAGACATAGATGAACTGGAACTTTGGCCTTGAGGTCTAGGCTCGTATTGCGGTCTGAACTGTTGTTGTTGACCTCCAGGCTGCTGAAATTGCTGTTGGCGTGGTGGAAACTGCTGTGGCCTCGTGTGGAACTCCTGGCCATCACGGCCCTGAGGAGGATTCTGCTGGTTCCCGAACCTCAAATTAGGGTGATCTCTCCACCCTGGATTGTAGGTGTTGGAGTACGGGTCATATCTCGATCTAGGAGGTCCGAATTCTCCCATGGTCTTTACTTCAGTTGTGGGCTCCTGCAGCGTTGGACACGCATATGTGGGTGATAACATCCATTTTATACATGTTTTTAGGAGTCTAGTTGTATATTAGTTTAGATCATTTGCATGAATATTTTATATTTTTTATAGTTAGTTTTGCATTATTTTGTATTCGGAGTCTACACTCGTGTTTTTATTATTTCAGGTATTTTAGGTGTAAATTTAGAGAATAAAACAAGGCTATTTTCAATGAGAACTACACGTATGGATTTGAAGCTGTGCCAATGCCCAAAATGAAGTAAATGCTACACCAGCCCACTACAATCCTGGAACATGTGGACGGAGGCAGCAAAGAGTTGGATTTAAGCTGCTGATGGGCCGGCCCACTGAAACTCCTAAGGAAGCTACGGCTTGCGTACAAACTGGTGGAGGGAGGAGATAAAAGGTTTTGACTTTTCAACAGGGGGGTTACGTAGCCTTTAGATTTAGTTTAGTTTAGTTTTCTTGCTTTAGTTTTGTTTCAGCTTCACCGCCGTACAGAGGGGTTGAATTTCAAGAAGGAATTGTTGGCTTTGTTTTGATTCGAATACGGTATTATCCTTCTAGCCTTAGATCAACTTGGATTATTTTTATCATTGAGATTAGATTTTCTTATCTCCTATTTTTATTGAATAATTCATGTATGTTATTGGCTAGTTAAATCTTTTGATGTCTTCGATCATGCATAGCTAAATTCCTAGTTCTAAGGTTTTGGTGATCCCGACGATGCGTATATAATTAGAATTATTTCTTTGCCAGAATTGAAATCTGAAACCTTGTTTAATTCAATCCTAGAGTTCTTAATGCAATTGATGAATGTCAATTAGGTTTCTATTAGGTTTGAGTCTGAAAGGAGATAACCTCAATAGATAATTCAGATAGGGTATGAGTCTGAAAGGAGATTACTTTATTAGACTACTAGGAATTGAACCTGAGTGTTATTTGTGCGACAATAACTTAATTCCTCTTGAGGATTAATAGACTATCGTAGATGTTCTAGGTTTGAGTTGGATTAGCGGAGCGCGACAGCGGATGTTATTTCAGTTTATTCCTAGACCCTAAGTGCGTTAAAGGGTTTGGATGAGATTAGCTCTGCGCGACAGCGATTGTTAGTTTAGGCCAGGCACATTTACTATCGTCTGAAAGGAGTTAGTAGATTACCTTAGATAGCCTACCTTCAAATAATTTGGACTAGATTCAGTGAAGTGTGATTTTATTTACTGTTGCATCGTTGCGGTGATCCTTAACCTTAGACACATTTATCCCACTGATTTTTATCCTTTTTATTTGTTAGCTTAGTTATAGTTTTACCCAATCTCATATCTTTCCTGGCCTAGTTCACTGGTAGCATTTCAATTAATATTACATTGGTCTCTGTGGGATCGACACTTGACTACTACAACTGATCCCGTACACTTGCGGGTAGGTTTTAGTCACATCAAGTTTTTGGCGCCGTTGCCGGGGACCAATTTGTTAATATTAATTGTTAATTCTATTAGTGAGTCTAGGTCATTATTTTTATTTTGATATTTTTCTTTTTCTTATTTCAGGTAAAAATAATAATTATGTTTCAGCAAACTCAGAAAACTCGGTCGAGTTTCGACCGAGTTGGGACAACTGAGAGAAACTCGGCCCACAACTCGACCGAGTTGTGGACCGAGTTACAATCTGTTCGCTTGAAGAAAAAAAAAAAAAAAACAGCCTTTCGTTTCTTTTCCCTTCTGAACCCTTCCTTTCCTGAACCCTGTCGCTGCTACTCCCCTGCCCTCTCTTCTCGCACCAGCCCCAAGCGATGCTTCTCGCCGGCGCCGCCCCTCACCGATCTCTCCCTCCTTACCCACTCCACCGAACTCCATTCCTCCTCACCTTTCTTCGCACATCCTCTCTCACCCCTCCTCCACCAGCACCCACCAATACGCTGCTGCCCAACACTGCCCCCGCCGAACCCACCTCTCCGCCATCGCCAGTCCCGACCATCACTGCCTCCAAATCCAGATTCGCTTCCGCCGAACCTCCTCGGCGCTGAACCGCTCCGGTTCTGCATCCATCTCGATCCAAGCCGAGCCGCAACCATTCCCACCGGCGATTCACCGCTCCACCTGCGCCGGCGACCATCACTCCCACCATCTGCTGAAAAGAGCCCCGAGCCAGATCCGTGCCGCCCAGCACCCACCTTGAACCGCACATCACATTGGTATTTGCTCTTACTGTTGAAATTTTTTATGTGGAGACGTCGTTATGTTCGGATGTTCAATGGTGCTTCATATGTGGTTTCACGCCTTTCTTGACCAACCTGATGTTGTCTGCATTTGAACTGGTTTACGCTTAAGTTAGATATATGTGGGTTTTGTTGTGATTGAATTGTCATGCCTGAAATTTCAATTCCTCTTGATTTGGGGTTGTGCCAATTTACTGGTTTCACTACCAGGTGATGAATAAACATTTGATTAATAGTTAGTCTAAGTTAAGCATTGCACTTGATGATATTGTGCTCAGGATCTTATGAGAATATTATTTGAGCACCTTTTATCTTTGCTTATCTCTACTAACTAGTGGAATGTGTAGTCTTGTGTGTGGGGTTTGTTTTGTCTATGATGTGTGTACAGTGCTACTGGAAGATGTAAGATGGAAGATAGGATGCTGATGAAAATTCTTCTGCACTTGTACCAATTTTTGACAACCCCGAAGCATAGTTCGAAGATGTCTGATTACCTGAAAATCTTTGGTGAGTTTCCTTATCCTCTTTCTTTTATGTCTACATTGGGGACAATGTAGAGTTTAAGCTTGGGGGAGGGATAATTCCATGTGTAGGCTTTGTTTGCAATTTAGTGATTTTTTTTTTCATAACATTTCATGCATCATGCATTGTATTTTAGGTGTTTGATATGATTCCCAAGCTTTGCTTTGCTTTGTTTGTCTTGCAGAAATTCCTCTTGAAATATTTTGGTTGTTGATATTGTAATTAATTTTAAGCATGTTGATGAGAATTTTTATATTTTCTAATGTTTGAGTTAAAGTGTATATTTAGTCATTGCTTGAGACTAGTTAGGACTGAAATTCTAGATAAATAACCCGTGAGCTTTTGAGCCTTAGGACTGCACATAACTGAGTCCTCTTATTTCTTTTCATGTGTGTGACTCTCACTTTGATTGCTTTATCTCTAGAACTTGCATTCAGAACTTATTTTGAGGCCACGTTTATGACTCTTGTGCATGACATAAAAATGATCGAGGCATTATTTTTATTAGCCTTTATTTCCCTTTACCACCCTTATATGTTATTCTTCTGCTTGAAGCCCGTTGAGCCTAATTAGCCTATTATTTTGGAAGCTCCACAAAAACATCCTGAGCTTAATGATTAGCCTTTTACCCATCCGGGAATTAGGATGATTTATTCGTTTGTTTTTATGGTTGCAAGCCAAGCTTGGGGGAGTTATTTGTATGGTGTGGTATTGCTGAAAATGTTTTGGCTTTGAAAAAAAAAAAGCATACAAAAAAAAATACAAAAAAAAAGAAAAGAAAAAAGAAGAAGAAGCCAAGAATAAGGGCATTTTGTTGAAAAGAATGGTACGAGAAATTATCAAGTTTGGTGTTGTCTTGGGTAGTTCCTCTTTCCCGGATTTAGCATCACATGGCCAAATTGTATCCCTACCTTTCTTTCCACCTGGCCCCATTACAACCTAATAAAAGTCCTCTTGATTTATGTCATGTACAAGATCCTTAGTGGTGGAGATTTAAGACCTGATGCAAGCTTATGGTAGATGAGTTTTCAAAGTTGAGATTTGAGCGAAATACTATACCCTAAACACATGAGTGAGAGTGATTCATATCCTTTTTCCTAAGTGAGGTCTAGAATGGATGTTCTACTTAGTCTCAGTAATGATTATTTGTATGCTTTGATGATTATATTTTTAAATATTTAAGTTTTTATGGACTTGCTTGAGTATTGATTGGATAGAGACAACCTTTGTATTTCTTGTGGAATTTTGAACTATGTTCTTGCTTGGGACAAGCAAGGTTTAAGCTTGGGGGATTTGATAACATCCATTTTATACATGTTTTTAGGAGTCTAGTTGTATATTAGTTTAGATCATTTGCATGCATATTTTATATTTTTTATAGTTAGTTTTGCATTATTTTGTATTCGGAGTCTACACTCGTGTTTTTATTATTTCAGGTATTTTAGGTGTAAATTTAGAGAATAAAACAAGGCTATTTTCAATGAGAACTACACGTATGGATTTGAAGCTGGGCCAATGCCCAAAATGAAGTAAATGCTACACCAGCCCACTACAATCCTGGAACATGTGGACGGAGGCAGCAAAGAGTTGGATTTAAGCTGCTGATGGGCCGGCCCACTGAAACTCCTAAGGAAGCTACGGCTTGCGTACAAACTGGTGGAGGGAGGAGATAAAAGGTTTTGACTTTTCAACAGGGGGGTTACGTAGCCTTTAGGTTTAGTTTAGTTTAGTTTTCTTGCTTTAGTTTTGTTTCAGCTTCACCGCCGTACAGAGGGGTTGAATTTCAAGAAGGAATTGTTGGCTTTGTTTTGATTCAAATACGGTATTATCCTTCTAGCCTTAGATCAACTTGGATTATTTTTATCATTGAGATTAGATTTTCTTATCTCCTATTTTTATTGAATAATTCATGTATGTTATTGGCTAGTTAAATCTTTTGATGTCTTCGATCATGCATAGCTAAATTCCTAGTTCTAAGGTTTTGGTGATCCCGACGATGCGTATGTAATTAGAATTATTTCTTTGCCTGAATTGAAATCTGAAACCTTGTTTGATTCAATCCTAGAGTTCTTAATGCAATTGATGAATGTCAATTAGGTTTCTATTAGGTTTGAGTCTGAAAGGAGATAACCTCAATAGATAATTCAGATAGGGTATGAGTCTGAAAGGAGATTACTTTATTAGACTACTAGGAATTGAACCTGAGTGTTATTTGTGCGACAACAACTTAATTCCTCTTGAGGATTAATAGACTATCCTCTTGAGGATTAATAGACTATCGTAGATGTTCTAGGTTTGAGTTGGATTAGCGGAGCGCGACAGCGGATGTTATTTCAGTTTATTCCTAGACCCTAAGTGCGTTAAAGGGTTTTGATGAGATTAGCTCTGTGCGACAGCGATTGTTAGTTTAGTCCAGGCACATTTACTATCGTCTGAAAGGAGTTAGTAGATTACCTTAGATAGCCTACCTTCAAATAATTTGGACTAGATTCAGTGAAGTGTGATTTTATTTACTGTTGCATCGTTGCGGTGATCCTTAACCTTAGACACATTTATCCCACTGATTTTTATCCTTTTTATTTGTTAGCTTAGTTATAGTTTTATCCAATCTCATATCTTTCCTGGCCTAGTTCACTGGTAGCATTTCAATTAATATTACATTGGTCTCTGTGGGATCGACACTTGACTACTACAACTGATCCCGTACACTTGCGGGTAGGTTTTTGTCACATCATTGGGGTGCATCGTGTCATAACATATTCCACAGGACTTAACCTGTTGCGGTCCACCTTTCATCATGAAACGCCTCATCATCTCCTTCATCTCAGCCATCTCAGAAAGTAGTGAGGACGATGGATGAGAGTCTGCGGCCTTGACTGCTTGAGAGCTTGCTCTCTTGCTGAATTGTCTTGAGCCCTCAGATAGCTCAAAGAATATCTCAAAAGCTACAGTTGGCGTCTTGTTGAGAATGTTACCATCACAGGTTGCGTTCACCATTCCGCGCTCATCATCAAGAAGTCCACCATACAGATATAGAATGAGGTCTTGTTCAGAATAACCATGGTATGGACAGCTTGATATCAACCTCTTGAACCTCTCATAATACTCATACAACGTCTCAGTAGCATGATGTTCGATGTTGCTAATGTTCCTCTTCAAGCTATTGAGTTTCGTTGCAGGGAAATTCTTCTCCAGGAAGGCTTTCTTCATTTTCGCTCATGTATCTATGCTTCATGGGGCCAAATAATAGAACCAATCATTGGCCGCATCCTTCAGAGAGAAAGGAAAGGCCCTCAACTTCATCTGGTCCTCAGTAATGTTCCTTGACTTCATGCTGCTGCAAACAGCGTGGAATTCAGAGAGATGCTTGTTGGGGTCTTCTCCACTCATCCCATGGAAGTGGGGTAGTAAATGAATCAACCCATATTTGAGCTCAAATGTCACGCCATCTGCCAACTCCGGAAATTGCACAGCGAGCGGTTGCTGTTCTAGATTCGGCGCAGTCAACTGCCTCAAAGTCTATTCCTCAGCCATCTCGAGTTGCATGCAGGCTTCTCTACGGTTCTTGGAAAGTGTCTTCTCAATTTCTGTATCAAGATCTAAGATTGGAGAGTCAGTAGCACGGGTGTGGACCATAAGATAGATCCACACAATAGTTGGCACACAATACAAACAAGCAGGAAAAATTGAAACTTTGCCTCCCCGGCAACGACGCCAAATTTGATGAGGGGTTTGTCATAGACACCTATCAAATAACCTTAAAAACCTAACTAACGTAGTAGGGTAAATAAGGATCGATCCCACATGGAGGTAAGCAATCTTCCTAATTGCAAAAGTTGTATGCCAATAGTAACAAAATGGGGGGATTTAGGTTTGTATCAAGTAACAATGTAAATCAATGCAAAAGATGTAATCAATGGGTGAGAAGTAACTTAACCAGACAAAAATTCACACTTCAGTTTGATTGGTTGATTCTAGATTATCTCCAATTCCTACCAATGAATATTCCTATTCCGATCTTATGTATATAGACATGTCAACTAGCCCTGAAAATACTTACCATTAAACAATAAAGAAACAATCAAGATTCAATCTAATGGCAGCAGTAAGCATAGGAATTAAGCAGGATACATGCAATACTTAACAACTAGTCAGTACTCGACATGTAATCAATTCTCTTCACAATAAATATTCACAACTAGTTCTTGTAAATCGTGGTTGCTACACAAGATAAGGGATTTCAACTAGAATTATCCAAACCCTAGCAATAGATAATCACTAATATCAACTAGATGATCAGACTAGTCAAATCAGCAAGAATCAATGGGATGAAGCACAAAGAGAATCAATATAATCAAAGGAAAGGAAATAGAGTTATAATCTCACAACCAAATACAAACGAAAGCTTCAATCGTCGGACTAAGCAATGGTTGCTTAGTTCTTCATAGTCTTTAAAGCATAAAACTCTAAGGGAAAATAATGAACGATAAAAAAAGGCTGCCTCCAAAACTGATGTTATGAAGGAAGATAAAAACCAAGCTAAACCTAATTCCTAAAAAGATAATAATAATAATCTCCTAAAATATAATAACCGGAATAAAAAGAAAATAAAATAAAAGAAATAAGGTAAACAAAAGATCTCGGACGAATCGTCGACGCGCTCCGCGCCAGAAAGGATATCCGCGACCGCGGCCAAGCTTTCGCGCCCGCGGAAATGCGCTTCGTTGAACTCTTGCTTCTGTCGTCCATCTGCGCCCGCGGCCATCCATCCGCGCTCGCGGTTTGGCTTCTGCTGCGACTTCTACTTCTCGCTTGCGGTCTTCTCTTGTGGTGGCTTTGCCTTCATCTTCAATGTCTTCACAATATGCCCTAAAATCCTCCTTTCCACCACTTCTTCTCTACAAATCCATTCTCCTCAAATATCTTCTAAACCCACACAAAATGATACCTAATATCCAGTAATAACTCCTAGTTACGCACTATAAAGTAGAGCGTATCAGGGTTTATGGAGGCAGGGGGTGGAGAAGGTGATTTGAAGGCAGAGTAGGGCATCATTGCGAGGGTGGCAGGTGGAGGTGAGGATGGAGGAGAGGCTAGTTTTGAGGTGGTGGAGGTTGGTGGAGGGCTGGGAGCGTCGAGAGAGGTGATGGATGGGGTGGCTTGAGAGAGGGCGGCAATGACAGAGAGGTGGGTTCCCATCGCCGAGAGTTTGCGAAGCAGGGTTTGGGGGCTTTCGGTGTCGTGAATTGTGACGTTTGGGGTGGTGGCCATTTGTGGAGCTTGGGAGAGAAGAGGAAGATGGCGAGAGAATTGAAGACAGAGAGAGCAATTTAGAGGCGGTGAAGAGAAATACCTTATAGACGCCGAATATATAGAAGCCAAAGCAAATCTTTTTGGTTACCAAAGATAGAAATTAAGATCTTCTCCTTCCATCTTTTCCAAGGATCTCAACCAGATAATTTATCTTCCAAAAATAAATCTTATGAAAGATTACGTCTATATTCACCAAAGCCCACAAAATCTCGAGCAAACCAAACATCATGTAGCCATCAAATCAACCCTAAATGCTCACATCTTTTCCCACGCAGTTGCATGCCATCATTGCACCTCAAACCTATCAATTCCCAACCACAGTACACAGAGGCGATGATCCGACTTCTCGGCTTTCCGAAAAAGTAGAAGGGTGTGATGCGGGGGTAACGTTACTAGAGAGGGTACAAAGAACATCACACAAAAAATATACAAGAATATTTAATAACATTTAATCATGAAAGAGAGGCTCATAGTTGTGGATGATTAGATGTGCTCATAGGGAGCATCAAGCATGATGGCTAGGGTAATTTATAGAGTCAACAATCATTTGGGCTTATGATGAGAGATCAATGCATCAAGTTGACTCTTTTGGGCCGAAATAAAACTTTTCCAAGTGTTATAATGAAAGCATAGATGATCATGTAAACAATTTGCAAATTAGAGGAGTACAGGCAAGTAAGCTAAACATGTTATCCATACAATGATTAAGGGAGAGATTGCAAATCGAGATACAACACTTAGATTAATGAAATTCACCAAGTAATTTTAGCCAGTCATCGAGGGAACAAAATGAGTAGACATTTTATTAAGAGAGATCATACCAAGTTTGATGTGAAACTGTTCAAAGGGTTTCCTGTTGAGTGCCTTGGTGAAAATGTCAGCGTTTTGATCCTTGGTTTCACAGAAGTCCATGGAAACCAATCCTTTCTTCACACAATCATGTAAGAAGTGATGTCTTATCTCAATATGCTTGGTACGTGAGTACTGTACAAGATTCTTAGAGATATTTATAGAACTAGTATTGTCACATAGAATGGGAACAAAGTCAAGATGTGATGCGTTTCTGCTTGTGATGTCGGATCTATGATCTTGGTGGGAAGTCGCACGCGTCGAAATTGGGGTTTGGGAAGGTGGAACGCGTTGTTGGATTGGTGACTTGGGATGGAGAGCGAGGCTGTAGCGTCGGCAGCGGAGGAGATAGAGTCGAAAGATCGAGTGAGGGCCATAACGTCGGCAGCAGAGGGGATAGACTCGAAGAAGATCGAGTGGTGGCCGTAGCGTCGGCGGCGGAGTGAAAGAGATGAGAAGACATAATTTGGGGGTGACGCAGATCTAAGAGGATGGAGGCAAAAGCTCTCGACAAGTAATCTTAGATTAAAATTATGTGTAACCTAATACAGAAGGTCGAGTTGACCTTTTATAAGAGATAGTGGGACTCGAATGGGCCGAGTTTCGCTTCATGGGCCGGCCCACGCGACACGCGTGGAACACACGCCCTAAAAGAAATAACTCAAATAATAATGTTCTGAAATCAAACAATACAAAGATTGCGTTCAACTAAGGGTTGAGAGAACGACAACAGAGAACGCGTTCTCTAAACTGTGTTGAAGGCTTCTGAGGGAGAACGCGGTCTCTTGCGTTCCTTGGCTTGCGACGACGCGGGCAATCATTGATTGTGTCGCGTCGGCAATTGCTTTGGCACGCGCTCGTGTTATTGGCCCTTCTGAGCGAATGCTCATAGCTTCCTCTTCCTCTGTAGCAGTCATGGTGGGCAGGGGTGCATCACCCTCCCCCACTTGGCTGTGAAGCGTCCCCGTTTCACCATCATCGAACTCTGGCTCCATATAAGGCTCCAAGTCGGCGACGTTGAAGGTCGCGTAGACACCGTAGGCTGGCGGAAGCGCGATCTCGTATGCGTTGTCCCCAATTGCCTTCACAACATGGAAAGGGCCATCACCACGTGGGGCCAGCTTGGATTTGCATTTAGCTGGAAAACGGCCTTTGCGAAGGTGCACCCAGACCAAGTCCCCTGGGGCAAATATCACGCGACGGCGCCCACAGTTGTGTTGTTTGGCATATTGATCAGCGCGGCGATCCAGTTGCTCCCGCGTTCGTTGATGTAGATCCTAGATCATCGCGGCGCGATTGGCCGCGCTAGGGTGCTCATTATCTTTCAGAGGATGCGACGCTATTATAGATATATATTTCCATTAATTATCAATGGTTTGATTATTAATTAATTTGGAATGATTTACTGTTTTGTTGGGAACAGTTTTGATAAATGATATGGATCAAAATATGATATTATAATAGGTTGTATATCTGTTGGAACAACGCTATTATAGATATATATTTTATGAGGATTGTCGGGAGGGCAATCATTCTATTTGGATTCTTTGATCACTTTGGATGTGATTATTCCTTGAAAATCTTTTTCCTTTGTTGGCAGATTCTTGAGTCATGTAACAATTCCACATCTACTAAAGTGTATTGGATAAAACACAAATTCGAAACTTGATCATCTTTGGTTTTCCTTTATCTTGATCAATAGGATTCCAAATACTCAGATTATCCAGCAACAAGTTACTTCATTGACACTTGCCTGTCATTGATTCTTTCTGGTGGTCAGGTTGAGGGTTCTATGTCAGTGTCAACTACTATGAAGACCAAAGATCCATTTATAGTTGTGAAAGCCAGGGATCTGATTAAGTGTTTATCAAGAAGTGTTCCTGCAACCCAGGTATGCTCCACTAACCATAACAACACTAATAGACTTTATCTCATAATGTGTACATTGATGCTACATTTGTATGCTATATGAATATTTGTTTTTCTATTTTGTTTCCCATGCTGGAAGAGTGAAAACATAGTTTTTTTTTCTAGAGAAATTGAAGTCTTGCGTATTTTTTCTTTTTAGTGAAACTATACTTTAGCTATGATATTAGTGCTTTTGACATTGCACATTTGCTCTATAGACTAAGAATATTATACAATTATTTGTTGTAAACCCAACAATGTTGCCTTAATCTTCTTTGTAATATTTTTGATATTGCATGCAATAAAAATACTGAATGATGAAATGCAATGCGATATCATCAAGGTTGGCAATTTGGTCCGGAATAAGGTCTGCTGTCTGGTTCCTCTATTTTTGAATTCTTATATGTACTAAGCTGTATTAGCATATATCTACTAGCCAGAGGTTCATTCCATTTTCCAGTCCTCGTTATTAGAGGAAATGAATAAAAATAAGGGGAAAAGGAGATTTTAACAGGTACCTTATGTTTGAAATGAATATCTTATGACAAGAGAAAAAAATTTGTTTCAAATTTGTGCCATTTTCCCTTAGGTAAAACAATTAGCAGCATTGTCTAATAAATTTTTGATAGGAATTCTCTTATCTTCTTTTCTTGCAACGTTCCAGTGATTGTAGAAGATTACGTAGATAAACTCGGTTGCAGATGGTTTGAGGAGTTGTGCCTTCTATTTGTGTAAAATTTCTATATTATCGTTTGGAACACTATAAATAGAATGCAGCTGTTGTAGTTGTTGTAAGCCCTGCTAGGTTCATTTATGTGCACGAATACATTGCTTTTCAAATCAGCTTGGTAAGAGAACATAGTCTAGGTTCATTCTTCATCTAGTATTCTTATAACATAAATGGTGGTTGGTTTCCAGTTGAGTCAAAACAACGACTTGAAAAGTTGTTGCTTTTCAAGTTTCACTGCTTTAGAACAACCAGTTGATGGAATTGTTGATGTCCTTTTAGCACAAACTGGTGAAGGAATTGTTGAATGTGAGCTTCTCAAATGGTTTGTCCAGGAGGTGAGATAAATTTGCTAGGTTTAAGTTACCAAATCAGTTTTGTTAGTTTAATTGATAGTTGTTCTTTGACATTCTTTTAATTTATGAATGATCCATGATTTTTACAAAAGGCTGAAACTCAACTGTTAGAGAAGGTTGATTCAAAATATGCTTAGTGTTTATTTAATTTGTGATTCAGATAATTCTAAATCCAAAAGATGTTATTGCTTTTTTTCTGGCTTGTGGACATTATAATATTCAGTATAATTTCTTGCAATGTCCAACAATGACTTGATTGTCTTCCCTTGTGTATGAATATATGCAGGGGACCATGTAGAAGAATTTCAACCCCTTTGTGAGGTTCAGAGTGACAAAGCAACCATTGAGATTACGAGTCGCTACAAAGGACAAATAGCTCAAATTCTTCACACTCCTCGTGATATTGTGACGGTATTGATACTGAGTTTGATATCGAAATGATAAAAATCACTAATTTCCTGAGCAAATCGGTGCAACTCTTCTCTGTTACTATTTTTCTTCTCTATTACTAATTTTGCAACCATTTTTAAAAGGCGTATTAGCAAAAATATCAGATTTGCTTTTGCCAGTTGTAGAAATCCAAGATTTTCAACGGAATTGCAAAAGTATCAGAATTCTGTACGAATTCTGGCATTCTTGCTATTGTGGAGTGTGGAATTTAGCTTTTGTTTTAAATAGAAAATGGGTAAAAGCTGGCTAATATTATGTCTAAAAAATATAAAAAAAAGGGTTAATCTCTCTTAATGAGGTTGAAGCCGTCGGTGGACAGAGGCATCACATCAGTGTGAAAAAATTTCAGCAAAGTGGACTTCGAATTGACGGACAAGTTTCCCTCCAAAAAATCTGGCCTCCCTCAACCTTTAATCCCTCCAGCTAACCTCCCCTGAAAAAATTCCTGAATATTCCTGGAGTACTTAAAAGCAGCCTGACCAGTTATTACACGTGAGATATTTCGCACCTGATATTTAACACATGACGCTTGCAAATACAGCTTGAATGGGTAAGTAAATTCTCCTGAAAAATAATTTATTTTCCCCCTCTGTTTTGTATACGTGAAGTTCAAAAACCTTATTTATTTGTAGGTTCGAAACTAGTGTATGTGACGTTCATCAGTGGTGGAGAATGGAAAGAACAAGGGAAAAGGTGGTTGTATGAGGGTGATAGAATAGTGAAAGCCATGTTGCTTTCCCCTGACATGGACTTGACTACACAGCGCAACAAATGGACTGAGAAGAACCCATTTGATGAAGAAAAATTGATTGTGCAATACGCTTATGAAAATAAACCAGAATTTACACCCATCTTTATAAATGATGACGACGATCTTGCTGCGTTTAAGTTCTTGAACATATGTGGAGAAAATTCAGCAAAGTGGAATATTGCGTTGTACACCAACCTTTTAAAGAAGGAAGAGATTCGAAGTGAAATGGCTGAACATCGTACTCTTCCTTCAACAGCTCTACCACGAACTCAGAGCCAGAACCAAGATAATAAAGACTTTTTCAGGTCATTTTTTAAACAAGACAGAGCACCTCACACAGATGTCAGGTCGATTGATGAAATTATTAAAGCTGACAACGATGCAGAGTTAAGGAGATTAAAAATGGATGAAGTGAGGGGGAAATACAAGAGAAATTGTCCTCTGATAGTGGAAGACATTATATCATTGAGCAGCGATGATGAGGACATTAAATGTGCTACATCCAGAAATAAAGGGAAGCAGGCTATGACTGATTATGCCAACAGTAGAGTTTCTTTGGAGGATGAAATAGAAGATGGCTTTGACTATGAGGGCTATTATGAATCAGGTGATGATGATGGTGTGGATGGTGTGGAAGGGTTAGGGTATGCTTCAGGGAATGATGTGAATACAGTTGGTCTAGATGATGTGTGGGAAGAAATTAATGGCATTGAGAGAACACAGAACGAGGAGCAAATAGATGATGATAAAGAAGAAGAGGTTGATGTTGATGAAGACATGCTTAGAGTGCTTCAAAAGAGGTACTATCCAGCGGAGATGGAAATGTTAGTTGAATATGAGGAAACAAGTGCAAACAAGTCCTCATATCCAACAATGAAGGTTGGTCAACTCTTCAATTGTAAGGAAGAGTTCAAAGCTGCACTCTTCTCCCTGGCAATGGAAAACTTCTATGAGATGCGTGTGAAGAGGTCCGATAAGTCCAATTATGAAGTTGCGTGCGTTGACGACAAATGCAAGTTTTTTTGTCGTGGCTCATTGTATCGAAAAACGTCGTTGTTTATGGTGCGACAATATGTTGCGGATCATACCTGTGGCATGAGAGTAAACCACAATCACCACAAAGGAGCAACTTCTCGGCTGATTGCCAATAAAGTACTTCACAAGTATGATTTTATTGCATTTGAATATATTTTTGTGATCAAAGGCCAATATGAATGCATGTATTGATTCACTTCGTTACATCTCAGGTTTTTAAACGGCCGTAAAGGCCTACTTGCTTCAGAAATTCAGGATTTCATGTTACAGCAAGGGATAAGGACAAACTACTACAAAGCCAATCGAGCGCGGCTCTTCGCCCAGGTCATGGCACATGGTACAACTGCGGATAGCTACAAGGCAATGTACTCTTACATGCACATGTTACAGAAATCTAATCTGGGAACATACACGAGAATAGTCAGAGATGCTGAGCAACGCTTCAAGTACGTCTTCTGGACTTTAGGTCCATGGATAAGGGCAGCGCCACATCTGAAAAAGGTCAGTATTCAGTCGTGATGTTGTTACGTCAGGAGATATAGTTACTTTGTCAGGTAAATCTACTATATGACTGAATATGTGACAAACAGAAAATAGTTCTGCGTGTGTCAGGGCAACATTTGAGAAATAGTCAATTTGTCATTTTATCAGGCTATATACCGTAGTTTCAAAGCTTATAACTCTGTTGTCAGGGCAACATCTGAGAAAATAGTTCTGCGTGTGTAGGTAATATCAGTGGATGACACTCACCTCTTATCCAAGTTCAAGGGGATACTTCTGTTGGCAACGGCACAAGATGGAAACGGCCAAATATATCCCCTTGCTGTTGCCGTTGTTAATAGTGAGAACGATGATGCATGGTCATTTTTCTTCAGTGAATTGAGGCTTGTTGTTCCTAATCATCCCGAGTTGTATTTCGTGTCTGATCGTCATCTTAGCATTGGGAAGGGTCTGAGAAATACCTATCGTTTTGCCAAGCATGGATATTGCATATATCACATATACCAAAACTTCAAGAGGAAGTTTGGTAGGCAAGACCTCTTCGGCATATTCAAAAAAGCTGCTCATGCTTACACAGTAGCTGAGTTCAATCATCAGTTTGCTCAAATAACAGCTGCATCTCCAAAGATTGGTCAATATCTAAAAGAAGCTGGAGTTGAAAACTGGGCGAGAGCGCATTTTCATGGGAACAGGTTTAACATCATGACAAGCAACAACGCCGAGTGTCTCAATGGCTTGTGGAAAACACAGCGTCAGTGGCCTATTCTTGCTCTGTTTGATGCGATTGTTGAGACCATTTCTAAATGGTTTTGTCAAAGAAGGGAAGCGGCCTCAAACTGGGACCAATACTTGTCACCCTCTGTGTACACGCTGGTAGAGGTGAACTACAGAAGGGCAGCAAAGATGAGTGTTCGAAGACTAAGCCAGTTTGAAGCGGAGGTCATGGTAGGAACTTGTAGATACTCGATGAACCTTAATGCTCGTACATGTGATTGTAACATGTTTCAGATTGATAAAGTTCATTGTGCTCATGCCATAGCGGTTACAAGTGATAGGAGAGTGCGACTCACTGATCTCGTCCATCCCATGTTCAAGAACGAGTGCGTGAGAGAAGTGTACAAGGAAACTGTGCATCTTGTTCCTCCCACAAGCCGATGGTCAATTCCTGAAGTCGTGTCATCCATTCCATGCTGTCCACCAAATGTAAAGCGTCCTCCTGGAAGGCCACGAATTAACCGATACAGGGCGACGTGGGAGGGGAACTATACTAGGAGGAGGCGGTGTTCGTATTGCGGCAACCAAGGCCACAACAAACAGTACTGTAGGAGGAGAAGGACTGATGATGGACAATCATAGGAAGAGAATGGGTTAGTTTTTTTTGGGTTTACAATTGTCATCATGTTGTTTTTGGGTGTTTATGCTAGTAAATGTTGTTGTTGGGTGTTTCATGGAAAAGATGTATGGTTTAAGTCTATATAGGCGTAAACCACACCTCTTTTTTGTGGGGGCTTCCTTTTGGATGATATACAAAGTACATAAATTAAATATTTTGCTTAAGATTTACTTGTCATCTTGAACCTTCATAAGAACCCTAGAATCAGGTGCGAAGTTGTACTGACAAAGTTCTTAGATTCTCTGCAAACGTTGCATTTTGTCCTGTCATCATCTTTGCTTAATAGTTGATGACTTGTCAGCATGAGTCAGTGGTAAACTCCTCACAAGGAGAAGCCATAAGACTGTAGAACACCCTGTAAAACAACGTATATGTCCTCACATAATCATTTGCTCGAGGAAAACCTAAAACATGCAAAACGACCTGTAACGCCACAATACGTCCTGTAAAACCCTAACATGGTCTGACAAAGGTATTTAAAAAACCGAATGAATAAACACAATCATGGTGCGAAGTTGTACTAACAAAGTTCTTAGGTTCTCTGCAAACGTTGCATTTTGTCCTGTCATCATCTTTGGGTTAAGAGTTGATGACTTCTCAGCATGAGTCAGTGTTAAACCCTATAAATGACAACCCATAAGACTGTAGAACACCGTGTAAAACAACGCTTATGTCATCACATACTCATTTGCTCGAGGAAAACCTTATACATACAAAACGACCTGTAAAGCCACAATACGTCCTGTAAACGCCTAACATGGTCTGACAAAGGAATCTACAAAACCTAGTGAATAAACACAATCATTTGCGAACCCATTTCAGTTGCGAAGTCTATAAATGAACCTTCATAAGAACCCTAGAATCAGGTGCGAAGTTGTACTGACAAACGTAATACATAAATATGACCTGTAAATTCACAATACGTCCTGTAAAACTCCAACATGGTCTGAACCTTATAAACAAAAGCATTATATTACGTTGTTCAACTTTAAACAAAACGTGCCCTTCACATGGCATTCCCACACACAAAAGAACAAAAAAACTAGCATTGCAAAGTTCATACATTAAAAACACTTATGCACACATACTCAGAAACTACACTGTTATGAAAACATTATCCCATCAAGATAGATATCGGGACTTCAGCTTTCCCTCCAGCGACTGAGCATGGTCCAACACCCTTTTTATGTTGAGCTCAGTGAAGGTGGTGTCCCATTCAGTCTGCAGAAACACAAATTAAGCATCGTAGGCACGGCCCTTGCACATAGGAAGAAAATATACAACAAAAGCCTTACTAGTCTAAGCTTTAGCTTGATCCGGGCCTTTTCTTCTTCGGTCTGAGCCCCTTCCGGACTCACAGCAGTAAGCTCCTGCCCGAGGCAACGCAAATCCTTAATTAAACTTACTAACTCCAAATCTCTGGCCACAATGTTGCGATTGTACTCCTGGAATTCGGCCTCGGTCATCTTCCGGCCTCCAAC
This sequence comes from Rheum nobile, assembly GCA_027886185.1. Lineage (NCBI taxonomy): Eukaryota > Viridiplantae > Streptophyta > Magnoliopsida > Caryophyllales > Polygonaceae > Rheum > Rheum nobile. Next base: position 1,953,131 of record WOAB01000135.1, read on the forward strand.
ATGATCCTTCACTTCACGGGCAGATTGAAGTAGTTCATTTACGTATAAGTATGTCCCAGTCACAATGTGATGTTCTCCCGCCATGAATTTAGAGTATAGAGAGGGATTATTTGAAGAACGTGGGAGTGGGACTATTTGGGAAAGTGGGAGTGTTTGGAGATCCTTGGTAGAGAACTTTGGTAATGGACCGGTGAGTATTTGAAGAGACTTGGTAGAAAAGATTTGGGCAAGTAAGGGTGTACTTTTAGTGAAATTTTTAAGGGGTCAAATCGGAATGAAAAATTTCAAACTTACCCTCTTATTTCAAAGTGACCTGATAAACCTGAATACGTACTGTAACAATTTGTATAATGCCCGAGAAACCCGAAAAGGTAAAAACTATGTACGATGTTACATATCTCAGAAACAGAACAAGCATTAATCGTCAGTCGACATATGGTTGTTTGCAAGGCTTATAACTACGTTGTCAAGGCAAATTTTGAGTATGTAGAGAAGGAAGTGCGAGCATCGAAGTATTTTTAAGAACCTTGCTCCAGAGCCTGGGAAAAGCATTAAGACCTCGTTTGGTACGATTTTCATGTCAATCTGAAAACTTAAAATTTATTTCACTCCTTGTGTAATGGGCCATTCCAAGCTGAAGGAACATTTTCATTCCATCTTAAAACCCAACGTTTCATCCATTCCAACAAAATTGATCTACTTATTTTTTTCATAATCGCTCCTCTTAATCGAAAATTGCTAATGCGCCTCATAATTACTAAATAATTGACTAATATTAATTATTTATATTCAATAATATTAATTATTTTCATTGAAAAAACTTGATTATTTTTACTGATAATAAAATCTATTAAATAAAATTGGCCCCGTTATATTATTTTACCTATTCAAAATAACTCATTGCAAATACAACATTAAGTGACAACCTGAAAACTTACCCTAGAAGAGTTAAGTGGAAAGGATAAGGATGACGTCAGCTGAAGATTTATTCAAAAGCCGATGTTGTGTACTTATTATGGCCTCACAAAGCAGCAAACGTCTTGTACGACTTTAATACTGCCTGACTGCGTCAAATCGTTGCCGCCGTAGTTGCAAATAATAGAGAGTATCTTATCCCTCTTGAAATAGTTTAAAAACCCAATTAAATTTTCATTTTAGGGTCCCTTTAATTTTGAAAAACTATAAATGTGGAAGTTTTTGTACAGTTTAAAAACCCATTTCATACTCTTTTGGTTTAAGGTGGAAGCTTGTACACAGTTTTTTAAGTATTTGTAAACGGTGTCAACAACGCTTGAATTTTTTGGACTGCACTCTGCATATAAGAAAAAGATGTTGACCTGACACACATCACATCAGGCATTGAACTTTCATTTCATTTCTCTTTCTTTAATAAAAACAAGAAAAACAAAGTATGGGCACAAGGAATATCCTCTTCTGGAGAGGGCACGAAAGAGGAACACCGTCATCATCGAAAATTGGCACAGAAGGAAAAACAAAGAACAGCGCAGAGTCGAAAGAGGAACACCGTCTTCGAAAAGTTGCCCGACATTGTAGGATGACAAACGGCTGGACACAAGGAAGATCATCTGCCAATTCAAATTCGTGGAGGAGAGGGCATGCAGCTGGTGAATCATCAACTCAAAAATGCTTCCATGGCTTCCCTACAACAATACAAACATGCAAACACACTCAAAATTCGGGAAAACAGTTCTATGGGTGTCCATTATGGAAGGTATTGTTGAATGTCAAATTTCGTGTGACATATGCTTTTAAATTGGGATTTCATTTAGAATTAAATTAGTTGATTGGTTGAATTTTGTATTAAACCTTAGGCAGGGCACGATTGCAAATACTTCAAATGGATGGATGGTCAAGCTTATAATAACCCCGCCAATGAGTCCATTCAAAGCGTAAGAGTTGTTGAAGAACACGGGGCAACCACTCGGCAAAATCTTATCTACCAACAACCGACTTCAATGAATGACATTATGAGTATCAAAACAGAAAATTTCGTTTTGAAAGTTGTACTTGGTGTGGTGGTACTTGTGGTGTTACTTGTTGTCTTTGTTGTCCAATTTGTAACCTTGTTGGTTAAATTATGATAACTACTCATAACCGTATGTTTACCAAGACAATGTATTCTGATTCCTTGTTTATAAAACGAGGGTTTTCTGCAGGTAAAACATGAATATTTCTTGAATTAATCACCAATTTCCTTGAAAACATCCTTGAATTGTCATCACAATTTCAAATACAATTACCACATGTTGTTAGTACTCTGCCATTAGACGCGGGTTCTTCTGAATATATTTCATTTGTCATGAATATTCATGTACACATATTCGATGTTATTGCTCTGAAATTTTACTCTTTTTGCCCTGAACAATAGTACGTTTAGTATGACCATGATACGTTTTGTCCTGAAATGAAAATAGTCAAAAGTAGTAAATGCGAGATTACGAGCAACCATAACAAACATAAACGTTTAGGATCTTCATTACAAAACAACCATAACAAACATAAACGTTTTGTCCTGAAATGCTAGCATTACATCCCTAAACAACCATACCAAACACCATAAAAAACAGCAAAAAAAATTACAAAACATCCCCACGGCCATCATCACTGGGCCAGAGAAAGATCTGGAGTGTCCAGCACCACATACACCTTGACGCCGGAGACCCTCTCGCCGAGGCGGGCAAGGTCGTCATAGTCGGACTATGTCTGCAGCGGTTGAAGAAACCGCTGGCCGGCTGATGGGACCTGTTCAAAAACTAAGGATTTTGAACCGGGAGAGAGCATGCTTATCTGACCATGGACGTACCAGATGTCCATCTTGTTGGCTGGAACTTTGAGGAGTTGGGTTCTCCTTCCCCTGTACTCGTGCATAGTCAATAGGGCCATCACTCCGGTCGATGGCGATAGTTTCCCATCCCAGTACACTTGCAGGAAAACGTTCGAGTCGGCCATGTTGCAAGAGATTTTTTTCGAAATGAGAGAGGAGTGCGAGGAGTTTGAGACAGGAAATGTGAGAGGTTGGGACAAGGCAAGAACGCTATTTATACACAAGGATGAGTGGATAACGGAGTTAATGACGGGTAGTTGAGAGATCACACGATATTTAATTAAAAATTAAGAGGGGTCAAATCGGGTATGCATTGGAAATGATGACTTTGAATAAAATTTCTTCATCATGACCTGACAAAAGATATTACATACTGTAAGAGAGTAGAAGAACCTGACAAAGCTTATTGCCGAAGCTTTGGTTTTATTTGAAAACTAGTTAACCCCATCTTTAAAATAGCTTATTGCCAAAGCTTCGGTTTGATAACCATTTAAAAACGTTGTCTTTTCATACGGTTATTTACCATTGTGATGTTTCTTCGAGTTCCGCCATAAGTCGTGGGATGACTTGGAATAAGATTTATACAAATTGACCTGACAAATATCAATATGTACTGTAAATATCTATTGTGGACTGACTTATTTAACAATTAGAATAAAGCTTTGGTCTGAAGAACTAACCCCGCGGTTATAAACTATTTTAACTGTTTTTAACCGTTTTTAACTGTTTTTGTACAGGTTCTGTTGTTTTATTTTTCGAATTTTTTAATCACCCTCATGAATGTAACCCTAACCGCCACCAACCCAAACAACTATTTATATACCCCCTCATCCACATTCTTCCTCATCCACAATCCGCTACAAAAACTTTTCGAATTTCCTCATCCAAAAACATCTTCGAATCACCCTAACAACTCTAATTTCCGTTCTCGTGCTTCTTTTGTTTCCATGGCTTATGAGCCTGACAACCATGAATGGGACCTTAATGATCACTTCGTTTACACAACTGTCCACACTCGAGGGAGACTCATCCCTTCAAGGGGACAAGATGCCATGATTTCCACCCATGTCTACCAAGGCGGACGGAGGCAAAACTGGAGGGCCCATGCTGAAAGGGTACGGGAAATCCATGGGTTACTGAACCAACTATTTTATTTTAACGATTCCGATCTAGGCGCCTCTTACTTCTTCGAAGTAGTTCCCCCCCATGGCGGGCCTCGTACCTTGAGGGCCTTACAGCGCCGCGGAGACGCTGTCGCCCTTGCCGCCCAAGGTAGAACCGTTGCTCTCATCAACATATTTATCACCCAAGATGTTGTTGATGAACTTCCGCATCGTGACGGCCCGGAATCATCTGTCTCCTCCGCACATAATTAGTATCTGATGAAGGAATCTAGTTTAGTGACAATGTAATACAGTGTAGTATTTAGGAGGTTCTGTTGTTTTATGATACGTATGTCAAGTAGGAAGATGATAATGGCATATAGTGACTATATATAGTCAGTAGGTTATGAGATAGTATATTTGGTATGGTATGTTAATGTCGCAGGAATTAATATTTCATGTCAAGTGGGAAGACGATAATGTCATTGGATGACTTTGAATAAGATTTTCCTACGGTTAATTACCATTGGATGACTTTGAAGAAGATTTCTACAGATGACCTGACTAACATCAATAAGCACTGTAATTCGCTTTTGTGGACTGACGTAAATCTGTAGTCTCGCCTGACAAATAAGAATATGCATTGGAAAGGGTGACTTTGAATAAGATTTCCTACGGTTAATTACCATTAAATGACTTCGAATAAGATGTCTACAAAATGACCTGACAAAGCTAAATACGTACTGTAAGTCAATATTGTTGACTGACGTAAGTAAAAAAAACCAAAATTAATATGGTCGCAAGAACTAACCCCGCGGTGAAAACCGGTTTTAACTGTTTTTACCGTTTTTATCCGGTTTCGTACCTTTTTTTCCCGGTTTCATAACCGTTGACATGTAGCACAAATTTAGGTTAGTGTGTACTTTAACCCCCCTCTTTTTCAAGGCTATTTTCAAATAATAAACCCTGTAACCTTTTTTAACTGTTTTTGTACCATGTTTTTATTCGGTTTCATAACCATTTATATGTAGAACAAAGCTTCGGTTTCAAAATCACTTAAAAACGTTGTCTTTTCCTACGGTTATTTACCATTGTGATGTTTCTTCCAGTTCCGCCATAAGTCATGGGATGACCTAGAATAAGATTTCTAAAAAATGACCTGACAAAGCTAAATATGTATTGTAAATTTATAATGTGTACTTTACCCCCCCCCCCCCCCCCCTTTTTACAGGCTATTTTTCGATTTCCAAACCCTTTAAATGTAGGAAATATTAGGTTTCAATGTGGGAGTTTTTGTACGATGATTTGCAATAACTGGAAAGGATGAATTTGAAATAGATATATCAAAACAACCTGACAAATGTGAATATGTACTGTAAATCCGTAATCTGGCATGACTTAAGTCACAATTTCCCCCCCTCTTTGGTAAACATTCGAAATCTAACCCCACCTGGGTGCCTTTTGATGTAAAACCAATATCTTGGCTGACATAAACACCATCACAAGCATGTAAACATGCTGAAAACAGTATCTCTGAAATTCAAATACAATTATAAGTCGTGTTCCTAGCCAAATGTTTCCCAACAACACAATGCAATCACCACATTACATCAAAAGTCCTTAAAGACCATCCCAACAACATCTAAAAATACTATGAGCCATTTGACTTCTATGTGCATCTATGAATTTGTCCGACGACAGATCCAAGTTTGACATGCCGAGAATCAATAACTCAATGTACTTCAAGGTGTAGACCCCACAATCTCCTCTGCACGATGTACAAAACACGTTAGAATGTATATCAATTGCAGTTTGATAAGGATTTATTTGGGCATAAATACATGTATACTTACCCGCGCTTGTTCTGCTTAAGGTTATGACGACGGGACACCGACATTGGATTGTCCAATAACGGTTCACATATCTTTGCCAGTGGCTCGTACATCTTGACATATCTTGGAACAGTCTCAACGATGGGGCGGATCATATCGAAAATTTCCTTGTCTTTGTACAGATCCATATTGCAGTCATAAACCGTCACACACCAGTCGCATAGATCAATTTCTAAGGCAAACCAGTGCTTCCTTTCGATATTGAAGCACGCGTATATGCGTTCCGCATCATCCCATCTCTTCCCATACTCTCCCGGACATGAACCCATCATGTATGACAACATTTCATCCTTACCCTTACGTGGAGAATATATCTGGAAGCACTCGAATTCCCGTTGCACATAGTTCTGCCAATATGGGTCAAGCACAACCACCTTCAAAAACCGCTGTGGATCCTCTGAAATCCTTTGACGATAAAGGAACATCATTTGCTCCATATGCTGTAATGGTGCAACAATGTTAATCTATCAACTCGAAACTATTTTACACATGCATACTATTTTCAAATAATGCATTGGAATATTACCAAACCGCCCAACCAGTTCTTTGGGGCAAACAATATCTCAAAGAACTCCTTGTCCAATGATTGCCCGGCCGGTCCAGTTCGGGATTCAATACTGCATGATGGTACATATTCATTTGAATATTAAACAAGGATATATATATTAGTACATATACAGGCTATATATAAGTTAGTCAGTCCACAAAGAATCAATTTCCGGTCAGAATTCTAGAAGTCAGGCCAGAAAAGTTTTTGACATTCATTTCATCAATTCCTTATTGAGTAGAGTGGATAAGTCACTAACCTCTCACTCTGCATCCACTTTACCAGCTCTGTCATCCCTTCCACCTTGCTATTTTTGGTAATCTTTTTTGCCAATTTCTGCTCATCCACATTGCGGTAGGGTGATTTTGCCTTGGCGGAAACTTCGCGTGTGCGAGTTGGATATGTCTTGTTCGGAACTTGGCTACCCTTCCTTGGTCTGCCCTTCCTCGGCACTTTGGACTCCTTGGTCTCCCCTTCATCACCCCCCACGTCATCAAAATCAGCATGTGATACCTTCTCACCTTGTATTTCAGTCCGCGCCTCAACACCTAGCTCATCAAGCTTCGTCCCTCCCTCCACAACATCTCCCGTTGATTCCTCTATAACTCCTTCATTAACAGTGTTTTGTCCCTCGACATCTCCCTTCGGTTCCTCCACAACTTGGTCATCAACCTTGGTCCTTCCATCCACATCAGCTCCCTTTGCTACCTCCTCAACATCAACACCTCCGTCATCAACCTTGCTTCCTCCCTTCACAACAGCTTCCTTTACTTCCTCCACAACTCCGTCATGCACACCCTCATCAGACACTGCTTTTGTTGCCACCTCAACTTGTGTTGCCACCACAGTCCCATCATTAACCAACTCGTCATTAACCAACTCATTGATGAGTCCCTCCACATCTTGCGGTGTTGCCTCATTAACCAACTTCTCATATGCATGTAGTATTGTACAAGTTTGGACAAGAACTGACAGTGGATCTGTTGCATCCCCTTGCTCTTCTTCCTCATCTACTATTGCGACATCTTCACCCGCCTCTTTCTGACCACCTACATTACCTGCATCATACACAACTATTTCACCAGCATTTGGCTCTCCATCCATTGTCTCCTGAAACGATGATATAAGGTCTGAAATAAGCAAATATTTTTCGAATTGTGCTCAAATTGACTGAAATGTGCATATATGGACTGAATACATATATGGACTGAACTTTTTACTGAAACGATGATATATGGTCTGAAATGTGCACAAATGGACTGAAATATGTACATCTGGACTGAACTATACATATAATAACTGAAAGTTTTGAGCATACATACCTCATCAGTCTCAGTCTCTTCGGACTCTCCCTCTTTGGAGTCATTGTCTTCGTCATCTTCAGACTCCATCTTTTCCTCTTCATCATTTGCCTCAGACTCCGTCTTTGCCTCCCTCATGCTCTGCTGGTGTTGGGGGATGTTGGGTTCATTATCACTGTTAACCTCCCCAGAGAGCTCCTGGTGTGTACTGATGTCTTGATCACTAGATGAAGATGCCCCTGTTCTAGGAGCTTTGGCTGTTATGAACTTGTTTAACTCAATAAATTCCTCCCTTAGAGCATGCATCATTTCATGCAATTCATTCAAACAACACATAATTTGCCTTGGGTCGAAACCCTCAATGTTTCCAGCTTGCCCTCCCTTACCAACTCCCTTGGCCTTTTTACCAACATTTTTCCTTCTGGGCTTCAAGTGCTTAACAATCTCATCCAAGGATTTGTGTCCTTCCTCCTCCGGGAAATAACAGCTTTCTCCCAAGTCCTCTCCGTCCTCCTCAACAAGGATCTGTTTAGCAGGGAAATTCCCCTCTATGGCATCAGAAATCGCATCCAAGCTTAGCCTACTCGATTTAAGCCACCTCACACCTCGGGGCTGCACAACTTTAGTAAGCTTTTGGGCAAATGTTCTGCCAATATGGGGCACTGTCTCATACAACCATATCTGAAACAAACAGAATTGGAATTAATCCACAATTATGAACAGAGGCATTAACCTTTCTCAGTTTTACATACTCAACTACTAACACATTACCTGAAACACCATCGGGAAACCCCGTATGGTGTATCCTGCTCTGGCATTGTCTGAAATTGCAAGTGCAGCCTGAACTGTCTCCATTCTTGTGTCCAAAGCAGAAGCCAGACTTTGATGGAGGTCAAGATATGCACTTCTACCCCATGGGAAATTATTGAAACAATCTAAGTCTTCCGTCAGTTTGACATGAAAGGGTCTGACCTTCCTCTTCTTATCACCCCCAAGTACAACACCCTCAAGAATTAACAACAAGGCCATCTTCATCTTATATACATTGTCCTCCCGATAGGATAAGAACTTGTTTAAAAGGTTAGCAATAGTAATACTCCTCACCCCAAAAAATTCAAACACTGCATTCTTATCCTGCATATTGTCCTTCTCATCGGGCATCCCACAATTCAGTCCTGTTATTAGCCTAAACTCCTCTATTGAAACCTACATGGTTGTCCACCAAGATCATACCATGTCTCAAACTGCTTTTTTGTGTCCAGTTGCCTAAACAAGACATGGTGAATCAGTTGTGCAGACAATTTCATGTTTTTCATTATTTTGATTATTGGGCCAAAGGGCCCCTGCATAACTGTCTGCCAGTCTGTTCGAGTTAGTGTGTTCTCGATAAGAGAAAGATACTGAAGCCGTGAGTTCTGATTTATCCGACCGAAAAACAACTCCTCAGAATGCCACTTGTAACTTATCTGTAATGAATTACATTCACATATACATGACAGGTAAGAATGACTTTCATATTCACATAAAAGAGAGGCACCATCTTACTTTGTCAGGTAAAGATATATGTTTTCAGGATACAAAATAACTTGTCAGACTACATTGCGGTTTGCCAGGACAAATGGAAGTTGTTGAGGATAAGTCTTTACCCTATAGTATAACTTACACCTTTGTATCAACATGAATCAGGATACTATGACATTCTAACATTCTAACCACATAACAAATACATGACATTCATATTCACATAAACCCTAAAACTTACTTTGTCAGATAAGATAATTCGTTTCGTCAGACAATAATTTTGCTTGTCAGGCCATATGGATGTAACAGTTTAGGCTACTATAAATTTTGCACATCTCTCCGTGCTCTGTTTATCACAGAGCAAATCATGTTCTCATTTTCACATAAGCCTAATTTTAGCATGCATCAGACAAAATTTGTTTTTTTTTTTCAAGAAAATTAAGAGTTAGAGAAGATCACTAACCCCGCCAACCGACTTCGATGGCTCCTTCCTCGACCTCTTGGCTTTTGGTTCTTCAGCCATTCTCGGTTTCTTCTTCTGCATCGAAACGACTGGACTTGGTGATTCTTCTTCCTCTGACGAACTGTAGGCTCTCTTATTTCGGCCCCTCGCCACTGGAGCCGCCTTCGCATTCGCGCTCTCCTCAACCCTTCTCTTCGACTCTGTAGAACCATTCGGCTTCTGCTTCTTCACTCTGCCGTTCGCAGACTGCAAACCTCTGGTCCTCACCATTGTCGATCTAGGGCTTCAGAAAGGGCTTCAAAAAGGGCTTAACAAAGGGCTGAACAAAGGGAGAAAGGGCTTCTCGCCTTTGGGGATTTTGGATTTGCTGTGAGGAATACGCTTCAAGAGTTCAGGGATGAAAGGAAAAAAGTTGTTCAGCGGAGAACATTAATTGGGGAAGATGAGATGTGCTACCGGTTGAACAGGTATATAATTAGGCTTACTCATATACCCGTTTAACACTTAACTGCATCTTAGACCGTTTTACTTATTTTGATTTTACCTTTTTGGTTTTCAAAAGTGTTGCAGCTTTATGGCATATTTGCAATACTTTCTAAAACATGATATTTCTGCAAACGGCGTTTCGGAATCTGGTAATTTTTGCTAATACTTCTTTTTAAAATTCGCAAAGAAAATTAGCTGGTGAATATCTTGCAAAATCGTATTGGAATTTGCAAATATAAAGATATACATATTTTATTTTAGGAACTTATAGTGTCTTCTATTTTAATAGATAAAAATTATAAACTGATAAATTTAAATTAATAAGTACAAAATATGAAAATAATATCATATTAAAAGAATGTAACAACCAGATAGATGTCTTATATTATATGAATTATATTTATGGTACAATTAAATTTCACAAAGGATAATGCGTATAACATGATTAAGATAAAGAAGATGTAAACTAAAGGTTTGATGTACAAATATATATAGTATGAACATCTTTGAAAAGTATTTAGGAAAAATCAATTGATTTGTTATGAAATAACAATAAGTATTGAATATTTGATAGTTAATATAAATTTATTATGAATTAAATAGATGAGCTCACGACTAAGGCTTTGTTTGGCTACACTTATTTATTATTTATAAACATAATTTTTTTCAAAATCTACTTTTATATATTTCGATAAACGTGTAATAAATTATTTTATTATTTTTCATTACCCACACTTTTTTAATAAAATACACATATCCATAAAAATCATATTTTTATCAATCATATTTTTTTATACAATCCTATTTTTCAACTACTTATAAACAAAATAAAAAACTCTTTATAACCTCCAATACCTAACAAACCCTAAATTGTTAGGTTATATAGAATAGATGGACTTTTTGTTGTTGTAAAAACACATATATAATCCTTTTACATGTGATTTTAAAATGATAAACTCAATTTATCTTTTTATAATTGATATATATCACTCTATTGTTGAATAATTGATAACCAAAGTTCCGTAATTGAATAATTGGCAGCAGCAGTAGACTGTTAGTATAAGTATATATATGTCCCATTCAGTTCCAAAATTCTATAATTGAATAGCTAAATTGATTTCTATCATATGCCCTAACACTATGTTTGGTTTGAGAGATTTGAAAGAATTTGAAGGGGAGGGAAATAAGGGTAGATTATTTCTCTTGTTTGGTTAATATTAATGAGAAAAATTGAGTGGATTTTAGGGAGAAATAAAAGGAGAATGAAATGAAAAGTGGATTATCCCAAAATAATGGAATTTGGATGAAAGCTCTAATGAGAGTTTTAAAAGTTAAAAAAAATATTAAATAAATTTTAGTACAATTTTCTCTCTCAAACCCCCTTTCATCCAAACAAAAAAAAACAACATAAAATCCCTCTCATTTACTAAGGTCATCTCTCTTTCCTTTCTAAATTTTTTATATTTTCTCTCCCTTTTCTTTCTATCCATTACTTGGTTGTCAAACAGACTGTAAGGACATAGATTAAGGGTCCATATATAGAAAGATTTGTTTAAATGTTAATTATTTAGAAATTTCTAATATTTTTAAACGGGTTCACCGTTTCCTTTTTAGAGTTTAGTTTCCTAAACTGTAATTCTTAACCTTAGGGCACATGTTAGACAAATCGTAGTTAAATTAATTAGAATAAGAACATTTCACATATTTATTCTCGTAATGATATAGTTCAATTTTCTTTTTTAAATATGGATGATTTGGACTAAACAAAATATATAAAAGGTGGATAAATTTTTTATTAAAATTATATGGAATTTTTAAAATATTAAGTAAATCTTAATTGACACATTTGTTAAAAACTGATTTATTTTTGCTAAATAAGTGATGTTTATAGACTGTTAGAAAAAGGTAAAAAAAAAAATGAAACCTCGTTAATATGGACCAAAAGTGTTCTGTTAACTCGAAAGGAGATAGATTTAATATATATATATATATATATATATATATATATATATATATATATATATATAAATTTAATCATTAGATTGAATCACTTTTTAATAGTATGTCATATAGGGAAGATTTATGTAACTGTGTTTCATTGTTTTTTCAATATCATTTATCATATATATATATATATACTTTTAATATTTTTATGAGGAATATATACTTTTAATATGAAAAACTGTTACTGAGATATAATAAATTTTTTAGTCCATGATTTCATGTGACTTTTTATATAGTTAGAGTGTGATTTAGTATAATTTTTCTTTAGTATATATATATATATATTTAGTTAAGGGGAAAAAAGAATCTCAACGGACTAAATAAATAGTTAAAAGTTATTAACTCAGGAAAAAAAAGTTTAAAACAATTAGTAAGCCATTTAACAAAAAGGTTATCTTCTTCTTTTTTCAATTAATGAAGTTATCTCTAAAATATTTTTTTTCCTATTCTACCAAGTCTTTAACAAATAAGGTTATGTAGTTAACAAATTAATGGGACCTATGTTTTACAAATAAGACGGAGTATATAATTAGAGAAAATAGGATCGTGGAATTGTGGTTATAGACTCAATATTCAAATCTTAGATTATAAAATGATAAAAATTGTTAAGATTGTTTGTTAAGATTTGTTTGTTAAAAAAAGAATGAATGAGAAAATGACACGTAGAAATGTATTAGAATTTGATAAAAAATGTCTAGAAGCGTTCTAAGAGCTCAAAAAGAGAGAGCTTTAATATATATAAATATAGATAAGACCCCGTATGTGTATTAGAATTTGATAAAAAAATTAATGCTATAAGTTTTAACATATATTAGTTTAACATATATTAGATCAAATAACCAATGTTTGGTTAAGCTGCATGTATAAAAGTCAAGTGAAGATTTTAAGATGTTTTATAAAAAAAGTTAACCATTATTATTAATAAATGAGCTTAAGTTAAGTTTATAAATAAAAATAAAAATATAAAAATGGGACCTATGTTTTACAAATAAGACGGAGTATATAGTTAGAGAAAATAGGATTATGGAATTGTGGCTATAGACTCAAAATTTCAAATCTTAGGTTTGAATAATTATTTGAAAAATGATAAAATTTGTTAACATTGTTTGTTAAGATTTATTAGTTAAAAAAAAGAACGAATAAAAAAATGACACATAGAAATGGTGATTCAAAAACGTTTTAAGGGCTCAAAAAAAAAAAAGTTTTAATATATATAGATACGTAGAGATTCCCCCAACAAATATATGGTACAGTGTTGAGTTGCTCATTATCCATTTATTTACAATAGATCTAAAGTTTCATTAAGTTACTGTTCTTTCTGACGTCTTGACTAATTTATGTATTTATAACAGACAGCTACGTCTGTTCACATGATCTCTAACATGGTCTAACACCAAAAATGTTAAATTCCGCCACTTGAGATTTATTTATTCAGGTTAAATAATTGCACAAATATCTTAATCACATCCGCTCGGCTTAATCGATTTCATTTATTTTAAGTTATTGACTTATTGTATATAATAATAAAAGACTAGATATTTTGCGTTCACATCAATAGTGGGTCTAGTGCCTTACAAAAATAGTGGGACAAGATGCCGGCTAAATTAACCGTGATTAATTAGTCCATCCCGATTCACGACATGGGTTAGCATTATTTGAAAAGGGTTGTTATATAAACAAACCTAAGGCATTTTACAAGATTAGCCCTTAGGGCATGTTTATCCCCTACTTTCTTTTTTAGGGACTTTTCAACCCACTTTTTCATAACCTTTTCATTTTTTCTCTTTCAAAAAGCTTCATCTCATATCTACCATTTCATTCCGAGGTTTTTTAAAGGGTTTTTCAACCCACTATATTTTCGTATTAAATTATAATTATATTATTTATATTAAATTATAAATATAACATTTATATTAAATTACTAATATATTTTTATATTTAATTATAAAAATATTAATTTTATTAAAATTTATTAAATATATTTTAATTCAAGTATTCTGTTATAATTATTAATTGAAATTAAGAATGAATATTAAGGCTTGAAGAAAATTAACATCAAACATATATATATATATTAAAAACAACAAAAGATGAATGCATAAATTGAAGAAAAAACATTACATTGAAACAACATAAACTAAAGCAAATAAATGAATTTAACGGCAAACATCATTAGAGCATACATAACTTAATAATTAAAAATGCATAACACCAGAAAGACCCTATAAAAATAAAATCTACCAAATATACCCAAATAGGTGTTTATGGGATAGAGAACAATGAAACTAAAATTATAGTATTTAAAATAAATAAATAAATATAAAAAAAAAACGGACGGTCGCGTCTCCAGCAGCAAAAGAGGCGTTTGGTTGGGGAGCAAAAGCGACACCGTTTGGTTCCTCTTCCAGACAAATTTTTATTTATCGGGTGAGCTACTTGCACCCTGACACGGTGCTATTTGCACCGTGTCAGTGGCGCGCCGCGCGACAGTGAGTGCCGGCCGGCGATGGGTGCCGGCGGAATCCGCCGTAGTCCGGCGACGGGTGCCCTGGGCGTCGCGTGGAGGGAGTTCGATCTGGCGCCGTCGCGCTGTGGTGGTACAGGGAGTTCGATCTCGCCGGTGATGGACGATCTCGCTGTTGATGGACGTCGGTGATGGGTTTAGGGTTTAGGATTTAGGGTAGAATATTCGGTGGATTTCAATCAGAATTATTGTTGCGTCCGTGAATGAATTACTTTCGGTGGATTTCAATCACAATTTTTCGGTGAATTTTAAGAACCCGACTCGACCCGAACCTGACTCGATATTTTTTAAGATTCGATATAATTTTAAATATCAATATTTTTAAATATCGAAGAAGAACCCGACTTGACCTAAACCCGACCCGAACTCAACCCGAAAATTTGTACGACTCGATCGATCCACCGCCGACCACCTCCGACATTCACCGCCGGCACCCACCGCCGCGCGGCAGCCGGTGCAAATTGCCCGGTGCAAATAGGATCCGCCATTTTTATTGTTGGCCAAACATGCCCTAAATTCTACTTTCCAAAAGCACCATATACTCGGGCTCTTCAATCCTTTCAAAAGCCCAAAACAACAGGCTTTTCATCTCCTTTCATTGTTTTAAGAAAAATCACCAAAAACAGTCCAAACTTTCACTAGTAGACCAAAGATAATGTCAATTTTCAATTCGACCAAAAATAATCACAACTTTCAACTCATTAACCAAAAATAATTCCAATGATTTTTTTGATTGATGATCCGAATAATTTGATGACGTTGGACGTGGTAAATTCTTCTTCTTTGTACAAGATCTCTTAGTGTCACGTTGTCATCGAGTTAGTCCGAATCTCAATCGAAAAAAATTGTGACTCAAATCATCTGCCCTAAACGTTTGTCCTAGATTTTATATTATAATCATAAAATAAAAAGGGAAATTCCTGTTGGTGTCCCTGAATTTAGGGTTATTCTTGTTGGTGTCCTATGATTAAGTTTTTTTCAGTTGATACTCCTAAGGTTTTGATTTGTTCGCTTTGTAACCAAAATTTCCAATATCCGTATCATTTCGGTTCGAATTGATCAAATCGAAGCTCGTCATTATGTTTATGGACCTCAACTTAGTAGGATTCGACTCTTAAAACATTCAAATCCATACTTAAATCATTCTGATTTGAATTCTTAAGGTCGGAAACGGGTTGTTGTTTCGGAATTCAAATCGACATGGTTCAGACATGAATTTGGGTATATTAGGAGTCAAATCTTACTAATTTGAGGGCGAGGAACACAATGGTGTACTTGGATTTAATCAATTTGAACTGAAATGGTACATACATGAAAATATTTGGTTACGAAAGAAACAAACCCAAACCTTAGGGACACCAACCAGAAAAAACCTAATCATGGGACACCAACAGGAATAACCCTAAACTCAAAGGTACCAACATGAATTTACTAAATAAAAATAGAATATACTTCGTTGAAATCTATACTACTATAAAAGTGTAGCCTCCTCAAATGAACAGTACCCTCTCATTTGACACTCACGTGTGAATCAACGCCTCTATTTTTTCCATCTTCTTTCCATCTGCGTCTCCCTTTCACTCGCCACCGCCTCGACCTTTAGAGAATTCGTCAATGGCGCCTCTGATTCTCACTTGTTCCTCCGTGATCTTCATCTTCCCGATCTTCTTGACTTTGTCAGCATCGATTCATCCCTCTCTCTTTCGTTTGTTTGCTCGTTTTTCTTCTTCCATTTCACGCTTCCATTATGGTTCTCTATAGCTCCCTTTTTGTTCTTCTTTGCTTTCATCTTTGTCTTTTTGAACCAATTGGGTTAGGAATTTTGATTTGTTCGTTTTCAATTCCATTTTCTCTCTATTCTAGAATCCCAATGTTGCATTCTATTTTCTCCTAGCTCTTGATTTTGTTACGTCGACACCTTCAACATGTCACCAATTTGGGCCTCCTTGCTCCTTTTCCCCCACTTTTGTGTGTGTCCTTTCCAAATGTTCCCACATACACCACACGACAGACTTGACTTCACTTTGAACAAACCAATTGTTTATGCCATGTATATCTTATCTGCCCTATTTTGGCGCCTCTTTAACGGCCAACAATACCCACTAATTGTAGGGCACTATGTGCAAATCAATGTCAAGGCAAGCAACCATGGTCTAGGCGAGAGAAACCGAGAGATGATGATAACCCACGATCTTATGTATATTAACAGGTCAATCAGCCCTGGAAATACTAACTATTAAACAATCAAGAAACTATCAAGATTCAATTTAACAGCAGTAGTAAGCATAGGAATTAAGTAGGATACATGCAACACTTAACAACTAGTCAGTATTCAACATGTAATCAATTCTCTTCACAATAAACATTCACAACTAGTTCCTGTAATTGTGGTTGCTATTCTAGATAAGGAATTTCAACTAGAAATAACCAAATCCTAGCAATAGAAAATTACTAACATCAACTAGTTGCGCAGGCTAGCGAAATCAGCAAGATTCAATAACGATAAGTTCAAAGAGAATTAATCCAATCCAAAGGAAATAGAACAAGAGTTATAATCTTACAACCAAATCAACTGAAGGCTTCAATCGTCAGGCGAAACAAAGGTGTTTAGTTCTTCATAGTCTTCTAAAACGCCGTTATGAAAAAGATGCTAGAATGAAAGATAGATAAAACCTAAAGAGAACTTAACCTCTTTAACCTAAAGAGAGTCTCCTAAAAATAACAATAATCGGAAATTATAAAAGGAAATAAAAT
Organism: Rheum nobile; assembly: GCA_027886185.1. Lineage (NCBI taxonomy): Eukaryota > Viridiplantae > Streptophyta > Magnoliopsida > Caryophyllales > Polygonaceae > Rheum > Rheum nobile. The sequence goes on from WOAB01000135.1 coordinate 1,970,571, forward strand.
AAACTAAAGATCTCGGAAGAAATCCCAAAACGCGCCGCGCATGGACCCGCGACCGCAGTTTTGAAACCGTGATCGCGGTTTTGTCTCTGTAACATGCAACCTTCTATTGTCAATCCGCGACCGCGGTTTTGAAACCGCGCCCGCGGATTCTTCTCTGTCGCGCTCCCGCGGCTCTCTCCCATCGCGGCACTCCTCGCGGCCTTCTCCTGTAGTGGCTTCTTGGCCTTCATCTCTTCAATGCTTCAATACTCCACTAAAATCTTCCTTTCCACCACTTCTTCTCTACAACTCCAATCTCCTAAAATGTCTTCTAAACCCACACAAATGGTACCTAATATCCTAGTAACAACTCCTAGTTATGCACTACAAAGTAGAGCGTATCAAATCCCCCCATGCTTAGACCTTGCTCGTCCTAGAGTAAGCTAATAGAAACCTACTCCTTCAATGAAATACCCAAGGTCTCAGGAAGCACAACAAAACTATCTCCACTAAGAACTGTACCTACTCATGAATCTCTAGGGTACCAACACAACACACCAGCTTCAAGGAAATCAGAGTACTTCCCCAAGCTTAACCCGAACACCATAGAGTGGATGTAACCATCTAATCCTAGCTCCAGTCTATCTTCTTATAACTCCCAAAATGACCTACCCGAATCCTCCTTATGACTCCACCACTTATGTCACCACGCCAAAATGAATGAATCCTAATAATCACTCATCTTCTTTTCACTTATTTTGCCTAGGCGCCCTTTCGGGTTTTCACCTAGCCACTCATTTCATTTTTCAAAGATGAGCTCACTAGTCCTCACATCGCTCTTCAACCTCTTTTTACCCCAGCCTAATGCTGGTCCGGGCTACCTGCTTATTGCCTAAGCCGCCTTTTCAGGTTTTCGACTTAGCCTATGATTTTTTTATATAGACAGCAAGTACAAATCCCTCCACCATGCTTAAATATTGCATTGTCCTTAATGTAATGAAAGACAAAAATGAAACTCGGGGGGAAAGAAAGATACCCACTAGCGATATCGAGGTGGTTTGCGTCTCGGATGTCGTGGCAGGCATGGCGGTGGAAAATCATGGAAACAAGAGTCTCTGGTGCAATGGCGGGAGGCAAAGAAATTAAGCCCATTGGTTGCCGGTCCCCTATATGCCTCCCACATGTGTGAAGCAGAAGCGTCCCACTGCTTGATGTGAAAGCACTGCACCAATGACTGATCTGGGAGCATCCGCACATCCTCATCAAGCTCAGCTATCCACTCCTCATACTATCTACCGGGGTCTGCAGGATCACTCGAAGTGCTTGCTGCATTATGTTGTCTATCAGCAGCATATGCATAATCAGTGAAAGCAGTATCAACTGGCATATCTGCAAAGTCCTCTTGCTGCTCCTCCTCATCATCATCAGCTGCATCATGTCTCATGAGGTACCAAATAGAAATCTCAAGCTAATATTCTCCTCCTCAACAGCTAAAGCATGTCGTTCTATCATCTCAGCAGCGAGATAAAGTTGGGGCGCGAGGCCGCGATCGCGGTTTTCACCCGCGCCCACGGTTTTTTTTTTGTTTTTTTTTGAAGAAGGGGACTTACAGTGATAAAACCGCGGTCGCGGTTTTTGAGCCGCGATCGCGGTTTCGTGTCTGTTGTGTTGTGGATTCCGTCTTCGAAACTCCTAACTACATTTTAGTCTAAAAACGAAACAACAATAATAGAAACTTGAAAAGAAAAGACATCAAAAGAATTACATACCTCGGATTGCCTCCCGAGCAGCGCCTTGGTTAATGTCGTGGCTCGACATAGTGCCATTCAGATCAACTTGGGTTACTCACATCAATCGAACACTTATGATCAAAATCAGGAGGGTGTCTCTTCGCATCATCAATGTTGTATTCGACCCTCAACCCATCAAATTCCATAGTGAGTGAACCACTACTCACATCAATTTTTGTGTTTGCCGTTTTCAGAAACGGTCTACCCAACATCACAAGGGCTGCATGCTTGTCATGTCACATATCCATCACAAAGAAGTCAGCAGGAAAAATCAGATTATCCACCTTTACTAGAACATCCTTTACTACTCCCTTTGGATACACATTAGACATGTCCGCCAATTGAATTATTGTCCCAGTCTCATGCAATGGTCCAAGCCCCAAAGATTCATAAAGCGAGAGAGGTAACACATTAATAGATGCACCCAAATCTAGCATGGCTTTATCAAATGTGGTGTCACCTATCGTACAAGGAATGCTAAACATGCCAGGGTCGCTGTACTTCTTAGGCATCCGCTTTTGAAGCATAGCGGACACATTCTCACTCACCTGAACCTTTTTCTTCTGTTTTGTCTTTTGGTTCCTCTTGATTTTACAAAATTCTTTCAAAAAATTTGCATAGCGAGGAACACTTTTAATCAGTTTTATCAGCGGGATGTTTACCTCACAGTTACGGAAGGTCTCGAAGATCTCCTTGTCGTTCTCCGGCCTTCTAGTGTCCTTCAGCGCTTCAGGGAATGACGCAAGTGGCTTCTGAGAGCCGAGGGGAGGAAAATATGGTCGAACGTAGTCGTCCTGGACGTCAGTAGGCAAACCGCGGTCGCGGTTTGGGACTCGCGGTCGCGGTTCGACTTCTGGAAATTCTGGTGTTGCAGGGAGCAGACCGCGGTCGCGGATTTTGACGTTGTTCATCCTCCGAAATTTTGTCTTTCTGCAGTGTCGCCTCTGTAAGCAAACCGCGGTCGCGGTTTTGGACCCGCGGTCGCGGTTCCTTGTCTACAACTTCCGACACTTCATCCAATTGTGTTCCACTTCTTAGCATAATTGCACTCACGTTCTCTCTCGGATTCAATTCCGTTTGTGATGGGAATTTACGTGCATCCCTAGCCTCCAGTTTGCTCACTGCCAGAGAGATCTGTCCAACCTGATTCTCCAAGTTTTGAATGCTAGACTTGGTCTCATGCTGAAATTGCACCAAATTGCTCTGCATTGTAGCCACAGTCTGGGTCATGGTGGCAAGGGAACGCACTGCGATGGTACAACCAACACCAACTTTGCAAATACCCATGGATCCTCTAGTCGCACTGCGACAAACAGAAGCCGGGCCAAGCAAACAACGCGTCGACAAGGGCAAATGATTGATGCCCTCATCCTCTAACTTGCAACAGCGTCTTCACCGGATCCAATCCGTGATAGAAAAACGCCAAGGCTACGTCTCGCATCGCGACCGCTATGCACCACAGACAACACCAGTCCGCGATGAAACCGACTCCGACCGCGAAGAGGTTTCCCATGGTGAGTTTTCTGAACCTTATGATTTCAATGACAGGTACGAAGTCAGAGGAACAAGGCGCCAATGCGAGATTGCATCTACACCGCTAGCCGGCAGAGCCAGACGAGCAGAACGCGACGAAGGCAGACCGCGATGATCCAATCGCTCCCAAGACGCAGTGCCGCGTCAACGTTGCCGTGCTCCCACCCCAGTCCCATTCAACTTGGAGGACCATCTGGTCCACCAAAGTACGCGGACGCCTCACTATGGCTCAGATGGCTACTTCTCCCACACTCCTCTCCACCAAGACGAGTTCGAGGAGTTTGATGATGAAGAGATGAAGGACTCAGGGATGATCAATCCTGGGAATTTCCACCTCCCTCTCGGTGATCCCATGGAGTTGCAAGACCGCCCAACCGATTGGATCCCTCTAGCTAGGCTCAACCAAGGCCCAGCCATGGCCAACGCGTACTTCGACAGGCGCGATGAAATGCAGAGGAGGCAAGACATGCCTTATGCTGTTCACCGCGACGCGCCACCCCAAGGACACCAGCGCCGTAGATGCGCCCAGGGGAGGGAGAAACATGCTCCATTTGACAATCATCTCGACAATGTTGATGCGCGAAGGCACCAGCAAGGGAATGCCCAGTTCCCTCAAGCCCAAGGCCACGCGTATGCCCCCTTGGACATCCCAGCGCCACGATTACAACATAGGCCTCAAGCCAATGTGCCCAGGCTCAATCTCCACGATATCAAGGTAAAAATTGAATTTTTTATTGGTGAATACAACCCTGCAGTATTTCTTGAATGGTTGCAGGCCACAAAGTACACCTTGATCTACTGCCAAGTTCCAGAAGAGGACTACGTGGCCGCCGCCACTGTCCACTTTCGAGGTGCCGCGAGAGTTTGGTGGCACCGATTTGTGGATGATCGCATCAGGAGAAATTTGGTGCCTCTCACTGAATGGCACCAGCTCAAGTTCGTGATGACCCTCAAGTACGTTCCATAAGACTACAAGAACCAAATGCGCCTCGACATTGCCATGGCGAAACAGGGTTCGAAGACACCTCTTGAGTTCTTCTCGCAACTCGAGGACATGTATTACAAGGCGTCCATTAGCGTGGCTCCCTCCACGATGCAGACGAAGTTTTTGAGTGGTCTCAACACCAACATCCGAGACCAATTGGAGATCCTCCCGATCAAGGACCTCAACACGCTCACGTACACGGCAATGCAACTCCACAACCAGATAGTGCGAAAGCGTCAAGGACCCTACCAACCCTATGGTAAAAAAAAGGTATGACTCTCAAACTAGTCAAGTTCCTTCTACTAATGTGCGCGGTCCTCCCCCAGGAACCACCGCGTCAAATCACAATAGACTAGGAAAGACCGCGACAATACCCAGCATTGTTCCACGCACCCAAACACCAAAGGGTACATCACCAACCCAGGAACGCGCGCGTGATATAGAATGCTTCAAGTGTGGAGGCAGAGGGCACATCATGAGGAGTTGCCCCAATAACAAGAAAGTTCTCTTCTCCACAACCTCTGCGGGTTATGAATCTTTTGAGGAGGACGACACCGCGCTTGAGACAATCGATGAAGGGTTCGAAGATGACGAGGATGCTTACACCTGTGAAGCCACCGCGTTGCATGAAGGCACAACTCTCAGCCTTGTCACGCGACATTTGCTTAATGTCAAGGAAGCAACGCTGGGTGATCAACGCGAGAATCTTTTCCACACCCGTTGCTTGGTCAAGACCGCGACCTTAAGCGTCATCATTGATGGAGGCAGTTGTTGCAACATCATTAATGAGAAGGTGGTAACTCATTTCAACCTGCAAACCACTCCTTACCCACAACCATACGGCCTCCAATGGATTTCATCGAGTGATGGTAACACTATAACTCGTCAATGTCTAATTTCCTTTTCCATTGGTCAATATACAGACTTTGTTCTATGTGATGTCATTACCATGGACGCGACACATCTTTTGTTGGGCCGCCCATGGCAATTTGGCAGGCGCGTTATTCACGATGGGTATTTAAACACTTATGTGTTTACTTACCACGGGAAGCACGTCACGCTCTTACCTATGATGCCTCATGAGATTTTACAGGACCAGGTTGAACGTGATAGACAAAAGGCAATTGAAGCCTCAAAGAACCAGACTCTCAGTAGCATGCGTTCTTCACCTGGGAACAAAGACGCTGCCAAAGACAACGCTTAAATGGAAAGAACGCGCACCAAAGAAGGGTCAAAGACCGCGCCGAGCAACAACACCTTGAAAGGCACCTGTGAGCACAGGCTGCTCCTGGCGCGGCCAAGTGACCTCACTGCCCCTTTGAGTGGCAAGGCACCCTGCTTCCTCCTCGTGCCAACGCCTTGTACCCAAGCCGCCCCCATACTGGAAACCATGCCGAGCAAGATCGCTGAGTTGCTTGAAGAGTTCAACGACTTGTTCCCAGAAGAGCTTCCCCAAGGCCTCCCCCATTTGCAAGGCATTAAGCACCAAATTGACTTGGTGCCTCCCTCCCCAATCGAACTGCTTATCGCGCTGGCCCAGATGAAACAAAGGAGCTCCAACGCCAAGTCCAAGAACTTCTGGATCGCGGCTACGTGAGGGAATCCTTAAGCCCTTGCACGGTCCCAGTGATCCTCGTTCCAAAGAAGGATGGCTCGTGGCGAATGTATGTGGACTGCCGCGCCATCAATTAGAATCACAGTCAAGTACATGCACCTCATACCGCGCCTTGATGACATGCTAGATGAGTTGCATGGCGCGACCCTATTCACCAAGATTGACTTGAAGAGCGGATATCACCAGATTCGCATGAACGAGGGTGATGAATGGAAGACTGCGTTCAAGACAAAATATGGTCTATATGAATGGCTAGTCATGCCTTTCGGCCTCACCAACGCGCCAAGTACTTTCATGAGGCTCATGAACCATGTTTTGAGGGACTTTCTGGGGAAATTCGTTGTAGTGTACTTTGATGACATTTTGGTCTATTCGCATAGTCTTGAGACTCATGTACAACACCTTAGGCTTGTGTTAGAGTGCTTGAAACGCAAACATTTGTATGCCAACCTTGGCAAGTGTCGATTTGCCTCCGACACTACAAACTTCCTTGGCTACGTGGTCTCTAAGGACGGACTACGCGTTGATGAGGAGAAAGTAAAGGCCATCAGAGATTGGCCAACACCCACAACGCCAACAATGGTTAGAAGCTTCCTTGGCTTGGCTGGATTCTACAGGCGTTTTGTTCGCGACTTCAGCTCCATCGCCGCGCCATTACATGAACTCACAAAGAAGGGCGTCGTGGTGATTTGGAAGGAAACACACAACAACGCGTTAAAAATATCCCTATGCAACACGCCACTGCTACAACTTCCCGACTTCAACAAACACTTTGAAGTGGAATGTGACGCGTCAAATGTGGGGATTGGTGGAGTGCTCCACCAAGAGAAACGGCCCATCGCGTTCTTTAGCGAGAAGCTCACTAGGGCCACCTTGAATTACCCCACATACGACAAGGAGCTCTACGCGCTAGTTCGCGTCCTGAAGATATGGAAGCACTACCTGTGGCCACGCGAGTTCATGATCCACTCGGACCACGCGGCCATCAGCTATCTGAAGAGTCAAGCACACCTGAGCCGCCGCCATGCTCGCTGGGTGGAATTTATGGAAACCTTTCCTTACGTGGTGGTGCATAAAAAAGGTAAGGAGAATGTGGTCGTCGACGCCCTTTCTCGCAGGTATGCTCTCCTTACTCATCTTCAATCTAAACTTCTTGGCTTCACACTGATTAAGGATTTATATCTACTTGATCCTTTCTTTAAGCCCATTGTTGAACAATGCCTTAGGGACCGCGAGTTCGAAACCTACTTCTTCCATGAGGGTTACCTTTACAAAGCAGGCCGTTTGTGCATTCCTAGCTCACCAATTAGGAAACTCCTCATCCAAGAAGCCCATGAAGGACGCGGTCATTTCGGGATCACCAAGACATTAGCTGCTCTTCGCGAGCATTTCTTTTGGCCGCGTATGACCACCCAGGTGACGCGCTATTACACCAGTTGTGTCACATGTCAACGCGCCAAATCCACTTCCCATCCCTATGGTCTCTACACGCCTCTACCTATCCCCTTAGGCCCTTGGGAAGATTTATCTATGTACTTCATCACAGTTTTACCTCTCTTTCGCCGAGGTAAGGATTCTATCTTTGTAGTTGTAGACAAGTTTTCCAAAATGGCCCATTTCATCGCATGCAAGACCACATACACTGCCAGTGAGATCGCCACATTGTTCTTTGACAACGTGGTTCGTTTACATGGGATATCGCGCACTGTAGTGAGTGATCGCGATACAAAATTTGTAGGAATTTTCTGGAAAAAACTTTGGCCGAAGTTGGGAACCAAACTTTTATTATCCACTAGCTACCACCCCCAAACTGATGGTCAAACTGAGGTGACCAATCGAACCTTAGGAGCCCTGCTTAGGACCATGCTCAAATCCAACCCAAAACGTTGGGAGGACTTACTTGCCATTGTTGAGTTTTTTTACAACAGGTCCAGACACTCAGCAACAAAGCTCACTCCATTTGAAGTGGTGTATGGAAGAAACCCATTGACTCCGCTGGACATGCTATCGCGTCCACTGAAGAATACTGAGCACCCCACCGCGGCCAACCGCGCCGCGATGATCCAAGAGTTGCACCAAAGAACGCGGGCACAGCTAGAGCGCCACGCTGAACAGTATGCCACACAACACAACCGTGGGCGCCACCGTGTTATATTTGCCCTAGGAGACTTAGTGTGGGTGCACCTTCGCAAAGACCGCTTCCCAGCAAAATGCAAATCCAAGCTGCCCCCCTGTGGTGATGGCCCTTTTCAAGTTGTGAAGGCCATTCGGGACAACGCATACGAGATCGCGTTGCCACCAGACTACGGTGTCCACACGACCTTCAATGTCGCCGACTTGGAGCCTTATGTGGAGCCTGAGTTCGATGAAGATGAAGCGGGGACGCTTCACATCCAAGTGGGGGAGGGTGATGCGCCCCTGCCCACCATGAATGCCTCTGAGGAAGAAGAGGCTATGAGCATTCGCTCAGACGGGCCAATCACAAGAGCACGCGCTAAAGCCATCGCCAACGCGACGCAATCCTTGGTCGCTCGCGTCGTCCAGAGCCAAGGCACCCAAGAGATCGCGTTCTCTTTGAAGCGTCTTCAACCAAGCCCAGAGAACGCGTTCTCTGTCTGTCTTCACTCCACCATCCAATAAACGCATTCTTTTTGAACATAATGTAATCTCTTGAGACATTAATGTTTTTATTTCTTTTTGGGGCGTGTGCTCCACGCATGTCGCGTGGGCCGGCCCACTAATCGAGACTCGGCCCATCTGAGTCCCATGACCTGGCATAAAAGGACAACTCGTTCTTCTGTATTAGGTTACGTTCATTTTAATCAAAGCTTGAGTATTGAGAGCTATTTGCCTCCTCCTCTTTGATCGAACGTCAAACACTCTTTGTCTTCTCAACCCCTTTCTCCGCCGCCGACGCTACGGCCACCACTCGATCTTCATCAAGATTATCCCTCCGCTGCTGACGCTACGGCCAAGAACTCGATCTCTTTCGAGTCGTTCTCCTCCGCTGCCGCCTTCCAAAGCCCGCGTTCCACCCTATCATCCTCCAGCAAGACGCGCGCGACTTCCCAAACAAGATCTGAGATCCTTCAATCCTAGTAGGAACGCATCAGAAGGCTTGTGTTGTGATTTGACATTACATGTCTTGGTTTCTCCTATTGACGTCTCAGGCTTTCAGGAAACTGAGCGAGGCCAAGAAGCTTGAATCAAGTGCTCACTACAACGCTGACTTTGCCAAAGAATAGGATGATGAGCTCAACTTGAATCTTGAGAAAAACATGCCTTACTTGCATATGTGCCAACTATCTTTGCTTTTCTGTCATTGCTGAGTCAGCATTATGTCATTCAGTTAGTTAGGTTTGTTAGTAGGTTGTTAGCTAGAGAGTTAGTTGGAAAGTCTAGCCTCTCTTGATTGTAATCTTGAGATAAATATCTCACTGTACTCTTTCAGAGAGTAAGCTTGTCATATGAATGTTCATAGAATCTTCTTCCCTTTCTCACTTCTTCTCTCATCTATCTCTCGATTTATTTCTCTCTCAATTCACTCTATTGTTTTGAATCAATAATTATGGGTAAATTTCGTTGTGTTTGATTTGATCACTTTAGAGAAGTAATAATAGGGATACATGAAATTTCTTTGCTATGTTTGTCAAGTTCATTATCACAAACTTATCGTATTGGTAGAATCCTATAAAAACCTTCCTACTATTTAGTGTTTGCCAATGTAAGTCCAAACTTCCCTTGAATAGGTTCTACTCTATAGACCACCTATGTATCCTTGAGTTCATCGATGCAATTATACTCAGGGTTTCCATTCTAACATAAAAGGAGGTTTATGTTTATTGCTCACGCCATCTTACTAGCCCATGAGGGGCAAGCACATTTGTTACTGGGAAACTCTCTTCCCATTTGTTCTTTCTAAGTTAATTTGCTTCAAATTACTTTGATCATTTGTAACACCAAAAGATTGCTTTTCTGATCGGATAAACATTTTAGTTAAACGAGTGTACAATTGTTTTGACAAGAAGGCTTGTGTTGTGATTTGACATTACATGTCTTGGTTTCTCCTATTGATGTCTCAGGCTTTCAGGAAACTCAGCGAGGCCAAGAAGCTTGAATCAAGTGCTCACTACAACGCTGACTTCGCCAAAGAATAGGATGATGAGCTCAACTTGAATCTTGAGCAAAACATGCCTTACTTGCATATGTACCAACAAGCCGGGAGCGACTCGCTTCTATTCTCGTTGTCTGAATATGTTGTGTTTATAGGAGGCTTCTCAAGCCTGGACACAGTACTAGGCTTTTATGCCTCTGCTTGTTGTAGACATGCATGAACTCTGAAAATGTTTACTCTTATCTAGCCTTTATATTTTGCCTCATTTAATCACCTTGTACCATAAAGTCTTAGAAACTGTGTAATTCCTATAATCCCCAAGTAGTTATCTTTCTCAATGGCTTAACCTTATGAAGTGAAGTCAAAAGTTGATCTTCATTCTTTTTTAAATACATCCTTGGATGTTCAAATTATTAGGGTTATTAATCTTCGTTTGATGTTGCTTATTTGAAGTTTGATTTTCAATTATGGCTATGTTTGGTAAGATGTACTTTTTATTTATAAAGACTTGAGTCAGTTTCGGGTACAAAAGGAAGCTACAGTAAGAAATGCAAAATGTCATGGACCGTTGGATTGAACAGATCAATGGTTAGCATTTAATCGGATAAAAAATGGGTGCTTGTGTCATTTTGTAATTTAGGGTGGCAATTTTGTAATTATCAGCAAAACGGATGTCATTTCATTAAAGCAAATAGAACTCTCTTTCCTCTCCATCAGCGTAGGGCGAGCGAGAATCAACCCCCATTCAATCCAAGCAAACAAACCCTAGAAATATCCAATCCTTCTCATCTAATCAGTCGATCAATCAAATCTATCAAGCATTATAAAATCGAAGATTAAATTCGCGTCGCTCCACAACAAGTTTGAATCATGTTTGTTGAAATTCCGTCTGCTCGACAACATTTGTTCTTCATTCACGTCATGGAGAATGACGAGGAGCTTTCATCATACCATTTCAGATAAAGGTAAATAAACATTCTAATCTATCCATTCTGTTGTTGGTTTGGACTTGCTCATCTATGTGTTGAATTTTGGATTTGTTGGGATGAAATTGGTATGTTGATGAGTTACCATTTGTCTCCACTATGTTTAGAAGTTTTTTTTTCATTTTTTGACGTTGCATTTGCTAATTTTGGAATGAACTTGAGATTCTGCTGTTGTTTTCATTTTCGCAAATAGACATTCATTTGATTGGTTCGTGTTGTTCGCGATGTTCATATTTAGTATCTTAATGTTCATGTATATTACCTTAAAGTTCACATGTTGTGCACCATAAAAAAGAAAGAGTTCATATGTTAAATTGCCAAATAATTAATTTTGTCATAGCCTATTAGCACAAATGGTAGAACAATGTGTTCATACACATGATGTGACTTTGAATCTCACATAGGCTACATATTGTGCTTGTGAAAAACTCTCAATTTAAGTTGGATTCACGTGTATCATGGTCAAGTTCATATATATCCACTTAAGGTTCATATTTATTTTCCTGAAAATATTCGTGCACGTTTTCATTCTCAATGTAACATAGGTCCATACTTTGTGTGTGAATGTTCACATATAGTCCTGTAATGTTCATACATAATACTTTGAGTACGTTCATGCTTGATGTTTATTTTTCTTTGATTTATAGAAACACTAAGGTTCATATCTAACATGTCAATGTTCATATATAATCATCTGATATTCATACTTATTCTTTTGAAAAGTTCATTTACTTGTCCATACATCGTGCTCCATATAAATAAACTGAAGGTTCATATTTTATGTTCCAAGGTTCATATATAGTCATATAATGTTCATATATAATAATGTCAATGTTCATATTAATCCCACTGTGGTTCATCCATTTTGTGTCTTTATCATGACTTTCCCAGGCACTTCTTGTCAAATGTCTACAGAAATGTGAAAACAAACTGATTCTCAACCATAGAGATCATTCATCCATGTCCAAATCACAACATCTCTCTCAAGCTTTTCATCGAACACCTTGTGAGTTTCTCTCAAAATACAAAAGCAAAAAAACAAAAAACAAATTAAAACTAAGAAAAACCAAAATAAATAACATCAAATTAATCCAATCGAAAATACAATCAAAGAAGTTTAATGGAAGAAATCATAAACGAAAATACAATAAAAAATCAAAGTGTGTGAACAAAAATTGATACCGACATCCATGGAGGTTGGGAGCGACGATACGAACTAAAACGATGAGATTTGTTATCCAGATGAACAACCAAGGAAGTTTAATGGAAGAAATCGACCGCGAATTTGACAAAAACAATGGAAAACATAGAATCAATGGCGTTGAAGATCCATCAGATAACCTCGACACTTCACTGTGTGGGGTCGTGCTTGAGGAGGAAGAAAGAATTAGGGCGCAAAAAGATGTAAATGTCCTTAATGAATTAAAAGAAGGAAAGCTATTGCGCGCGTCCTCAGCCCTTGATCTGCTCAATCGGACGGTGTGAAATGCCTCATTTCGCACTATAGAAGCCGGATGTACATGATCCCAAATCATAAAGACTTTATCTCAAAAAATGCTTTTATAACTTTCGATAAACGTGCAATAAAAATATTTTACTTTTTCTTTCACTATAAGACTTCTAAAAAAGTTACACACATATTTATGAAAAATACTCCTATTACCATACACATTTATAAATAAAAAAATCCTTATAAATAAAAAAAGTCTTGATAAATACCACACCTAAACAAACCCTATATGTTTATATGATAACTAAGTGTTGGAAGAGAGGGAAATAACTTGGATGATATGAGATAGAAAGATTTATTTGTGATGGCTCTTGAAGGGATATTCACAATTGATCTCATATTAAATTATATAATTTCACTTTATAGTCTCATTATGAATATCAGACAAGCCATTATCCATGCATATATACGCATAGACATATGCACTTCACACGTAACGCACTGAATGTGCGTGCAAAATGAATTGAATGTGCATAATGTTTGCCCTGAATGTGCGGGGAAAAATCTAAGCCCCGAAGAGAAACATTTTAGAAGGAAAAAGCTTGGACGGTTAAAAGTGCATGAAATCTTGCGTGAATGTGCATAACTTTAGCACTAAATGTGCATAGAAAACTTTGTCCCAGATACAAAAAAATCACCCAAAAAAATTGATCGGTTAACGTCGGTCAAAAGTGCATGAAATCGTGCTGAAATGTGCATAACTTTGGCAAGGAATGTGCATAGAAAATTTTGGCCCAGAAAATGAAAATTTCGCTCAAAAAAATATATTTTGGACCCAAAAAAAAAACTGTTGACCGGTCAATGTCGGTGGTCAACGTCGGAGTTGACCCACTTATTCATGACAGTCCATCCATGTACTTTTTTATCTCCACCCTTAGATGAAAGTTCATCCAAGAGTAGGTGTTCATTCTCAATTTACACCATAAGCCCCATTCTCACTTGATCAAGCCCCTTATTATATTATATCGTAAAGTATTAATACTTTATATTATGGGACATAGAATTTGGATGAAGCAAATTTACAAAATAACCTTACTCTAATGAATACCCGAGGGAACTAATTTTTTTGGGAAATTTCTATTGGTGTCCTTGAGTTTAGGGTTATTCCTGTTGGTATCCTACGATTAAGTTTTTTTCCGATTGGTGCCCCTAAAGTTTGGGTTTGTTTGCTTCGTAACCAAACTTTTTCATTCCGGTTCAAATTGATGAAATCCAAGTGCACCATTGTGTTTCTTGCCTTCAAATCAGTAAGATTTGACTCCTAAAATACACAAATCCATGTCCGAACCATGTCGATTTGAATTTCGAAGCAACAATCCATTTCCGACCATAAGAATTTAGATCGGAATGGTTCGAATATGGATTTGATTGTTTTAGGAGTTGAATCCTACTAAGTTGAGGGCAATAAACATAATGATGAGCTTGAATTTGATCAATTCGAGCCGAAATGATACGGATATGGAAAAGTTCGGTTATGAAGTAAAACAAACCAAAACCTTAGGGGTACCAACCGGAAAAAACTTAATCGTGGGACACCAACATGAATAATCCTAAACTCTGAGGCACCAACATCAAATTCTTTTCTTTTTTTATATATAAACCCATGATGTAGGCCTTTTCCTAAATGATATTAAAAAACAATCACCTACTTATTTCTCTATGCTACGCCGGCTACCTCCTCAGAACATAATTACATGAATAGGATCGAGTCCTGTTTTATTATCTCTTTCATTTATTTTGATTTTTTTAACATCAACTATAAAATTTAAAATATTTATGTTAAGAAATTCTTATAAAATAGCATGAATACAAGGACACGGTTCGGGTGCGAAAGGCTGTTAAAATACAAAATACGAAAGATTTTCAGCCGTCCACCGTGGCCAAATCTACGGCTGAGGAGAATAGGAAAAATACCCTTTATTTATTCACACGCGCTTTATTAATTTCAAAAAAAAGGCAATCAGACCGTATTATTCGCTCACTGTGTTATTCGCTCGCCTTCAAATGCACCTTATGTTTATAAGCTTGCATTTTACGTTTATTTTCTTGCACTTTATTTTTGTTCGCTTGCACTTAGTGTTTATTTGCTTGCACTTTATGTTTTTTTGCTTGCACTTTTCTTATATGCTTGCACTTTATGTTTTCCTGCTTGCACATTGTGTATATTCGCATGCACATTTTGTTTGCTTGCATTTTATTCTTATATGCTTGTCAACAATGTTTTCCTTCTTGCACATTCTGTATATTCGAATGCATTTTATGTTTATTTGCTTGCACTTTATGTTTATTTCATTGCACATTATGATAGGTTCAAGTGATTAAACAACAGAAAGTACAAGCCAATAAGAAGAAAGTGCATGGAAATACAGAATAAAGTGCAAGCAAGTGAACAGAAAGTGCAAGGAAATATGAGATTAAAAAATATTTAAAATGCAAGCAAGCGAACAGAAAGTGCATCAGAATAATGAATAAGGTCAAGTGAATAAAACGAAAGTGCAAGCTGTTAAACAGAAGTGCAAGTGGTTAAAGAGGAAGTGTAAATGAATAAAAAAAAGTACAAGGGATTAAACAACAGAAAAGTGCAAGCCAATAGGAAGAAAGTGCATGGAAATACAGAGTAAAGTGCAAGCAAGTGAACAGAAAGTACAAGCAAATATGAGATTAAAAAATATTTAAAATGCAAGCAAGCGAACAGAAAGTGCATCAGAATAATGAATAAGTGCAAGCGAATAGAACGAAAGTGCAAGTTGTTAAACAGAAGTGCAAGTGGTTAAAGAGGAAGTGCAAATGAATAAAAAAAAGTACAAGGGATTAAACAACAGAAAAGTGCTAGCCAATATGAAGAAAGTGCATGGAAATACAGAGTAAAGTGCAAGCAAGTGAACAGAAAGTACAAGCAAATATGAGATTACAAAATATTTAAAATGCAAGCAAGCGAACAGAAAGTGCATCAGAATAATGAATAAGTGCAAGCGAATAGAACGAAAGTGCAAGCTGTTAAACAGAAGTGCAAGTGGTTAAAGAGAAAGTGCAAATAAATAAATAAAAAGTGCAAGGGATTAAACAACAATCAAATTACAATGTGAAATTTAAGTAGTGTGTGAAATTCATCAAACAAACAAACAAAAAAGAATTAGAAAAGCTGGAGCGAAAAAAAAAAAGACGGGAGCGGAAAAAAAAAAGAATTAGAAAGCACGTGTAACAATGCAAAAAGCTAAAGCAAATCGGACGGTTAAAAAACTTTCGTATTTTGTATTATAACCATCTTTCGCACTTGACACTTTTCCATACAAGAAATTCGAAGTACACTTGCGCAAGGTACATATGTGGATGGGGTTGACGGGTCGTTGGTCGTCGCTATGGCTAAAGAAGAGGTTGTTTGGAAGGAGTGGCAACACAGTTGGTACTATGCACATGCTTGTCTTTTTTCGCGGTTTATTAAAAATTAAAATATATTATAAACTTGACTCAGCCAACCTTAAATATTATTCTACGTTACAGTACATTGTTGGGGCAACCAATTCAAAGTATATTTAATTCATACACAGGCTGTCTCCGCGGATGTATATCTGATGGAGATCGAGCGAATAATTATATTAGCACTAATATTATGAAGCGCCCTTGAAAACCAAAGCAATGCAAGACAACTAATCAATCAAATTGAAATTAATTAAGCGTGGGATCATGTCATTGTGGTGGAAGCATCTAAGGGCCGCGGTCCGGCCTGGACAGCGATGCGAGGAGGCCGAAATGGAATCCGGTACAAGAAGTCAAAGGTGGTGCTGCGGCGGCGCCCCCGAGAATGAGGACGGGGAGGCGGCGGCCTACAGGCATTTGTTGGACGCTCTGGAGCGGGCAGAGGATACGAGGTGGAGTAGGAGCACCGTGTTTGTGGTGGCGTTGGAAATGGTAGTGGTGCTGGGGCTCACCGCAGCCCTGGCGTGCACCCTCAAGCTGGAGCGGATGAAGCACGCGAGGCTGCGAGGGCTCCGGATGTGGCAGTACGTCATGATGGCCATCACCGTCTTCGCCGGTCTCTCCATCGTCCGATTCATTACCAAGGTGGTCTTCTGGGCTGTCATGGCATGCAGGTGGAGGCTGCACAGGTAATTCAATTATTCACATGATCGATCAACTTATTAGCTCTATGGAGTTTATCAGTTTTTCTTGTTAAAGGACCGTACTTTATCAGTTACATATATGTTTAAAGGAAACAGATAGGAATGGGCTCAGAAAATGGATGCAAATCTCAGTAGACTCTGTTTGGTTTGAGTTTATGGAAATTGCATAATGAAAAGAAAACGAATCTAGTTCACATCGCCATCATGATACATTGATAAGTTTTTTTATCTTAACCGTGACTATAAAATTTGTGTGCTAAGAAAATAGAGTAATGATATAATTTATCATTTTACAACACCTCTTGTATTGGTGAAACAATACCTCTATCATAGTGCAAGCGAAGGGAGAAAGAAAATAATTTTATCATTTTAATCAATGAATAATGATATTAAATTGACTAGATTCGTTTCTTTTCTATTACCGTTCCTTAATAAAATCCAAACGAGCCCTTATTCATATTCTTTTCATTCTCACCTTCGTGCTGGAGTGTTGCGGCCGATGAGATGTGCTTTTGGACCTAATTACTAAGTCCGGCCAACACATAAGTCTAATCAATTTTATCATAAAATCAATTGATAATATCATCTACTTATAAACTAGCTAGACTTTAAACTTTTTACAAATTGGAAGTGGGATTCACAATTGATTCTGATCAACCGTCGTTAGCTGATTCATTTCCTAATCTTATCTTATATATATATATATATAAATGTATGTATAACGTGCATATTTATTGTTATAGGGACCTAGGGTACTTCCTAAGGGAGATGAAGACGAGCATAGACGTGACACTGTGGTTTTGCTGCGTGCTGTCGTTGTGGTACGTGTGGTTCAGGCCGCGGCTGAGGCACGTGTACGGGGAGCTGTCGGTGGTGGCGGCCCACCAGCTGACGCGGTTCCTGATTGCGGCGTGCTTGGGGGCGGCGCTTTGGGTGGGGAAGAACGCGCTCTTCACGTGGCTCGAGGCGGACCTCCTCTACCGGAAGCTGTGCGAGCGCATCACCCGCACCATCCAGCAGCTCCACGTGCTCCAGATCCTCCACAACTTCGGCGTCTGGAGGTTCCTGACGCACGTCAAGCACAAGAGGAGACTCCAACAGCTCCTGGACCCACGCCACCAGGAGGAGATAAAGAAAGACCAGACCAAGTTGGAGGAGGAGATCAAGAAACTGCGCAAGGAGGGGGACAACATTTGCAAGGAGTTGCTGCTGGTCAACAAGGACAGAGTTCCGGTGTGGATCCTGCGGCGGCTGTGTGAGGAGTACACCAATCAGATCCGGACCAAGCCGGGCAAGCTGCCCGTCAAAAAGGAGGTCGTCCAGGATCCGGATAAGCTCATGGAGCAGGCCTTAGAGTTGTTCCGCGAGATGAAAGGACCCAAAAAGGATGGTCAACAACCCTTACCCACCACCACCTGGTACGTACCTGCATATATATATTTGTATTTATTACTCCTGCTGCACCAATTAACTAATGAAATGATTGCATCAACATACTGACGTGAAATATTGTTTGATTCGTTTTAACGAATACTTTGATAATATCAAAAATTTATAATTTTTGTTAATATATAATTAGAAATATTAACGATATAAAACTCGTTTCGGCGAATGTGTCTGATCAAATCGGGAGTAATTATCTGAGACGGAGGGAATATATACCAATTTACTTATTTTTATTTTGACCAAAAAAAAAATATTAATTTTTATTCTTTTCGTGTCTTGCGTTCACCGCCTGATCTTCATATATCTTCAGCGTGTTTCTCTGACGAGAACGATGAGAACCATAGCCATTAGATTTGAGTGTTTTAGATGATCTTTAGTGGACAATATAATTTGTGACAACTTCATAAAATATGTCCCATTGTTCTAAAGCTCATATATTAAAGATCTAAATAAATTTATTTAAATAGTCATGTGTTTATAAATGCATGAGTTGATCACCATTCAACATGGCTCATCAATGAATGTCTCCAACGTTTACCTATCGATTTTTTTTTTGTAGTCAACTCGTGTTTGTGTTAAATATTCAAAATACACATACTGTAAAATACAAATGCATATACTATACAATACAAAAACACTTAGTTCAACCATGATTCTTTTCCTCAACCAATGTTGTTAAAATCATGATTCAATTCCAAGATTGGATTGTAATTAAGCTGCTTTTTCAATTGGATAAAAAAATCTTAAGATTTTACATCATAACTAAATATAGTAGAATTCAACTTAATAAAGGGTAAACGTCTTATATTTGAAGTGAAAATATAAAAATATAATATATTTAGTGTTCTTATGATATGAAAATATTATATTTCTACAATAATTTAGTGGTGATTTATCAATATGATCATATTATACTAGATATAAGAAAAAATGAATATATTTTATATTTTAAGTATACAGGTTCATCTCATAATGAAATAGGTCATATAATAAACATGTTATAGGATTGTAAGTATCATTCATAGAATCGTCAAAAGTGTAAGCAAGATCGAGATCGTAGACAAGCTCCTACTGATTTTCATATCATACTTTCAGAAAGAGTCTACCTAGAATTGGGATCGATATACCACTTTTGGATTGTAAGATCACTAGAATCGTAGAATCAAATCGGATTTTAACAACAATGCCCTCAACCAACTAATGATTGTTTTAAAAATTCAGAATGCACATACGATACAATCTAAATACACATAGTGTACAATACAAAAGCAAATATAGTTCAACCGAGATTTTCTCCACGACCAACTTGTGGTTGTCTTAAAATTTTAAAATGCACATTCGGTACACTCCAAATTAAATGCACATAGTGACAATACAAAAGCACATATGATTGAGCCGAGATTTTGTTCATGTCCACTTGTGTTTGTCTTAAATTTTAAAATGCATATAATGTAGCCTCCCGGGGCGCAGCGCAGCGGTTCCAGAGGGGAGTAGAACTTGGGTGTGGTAATTCCACCCGAGTTCGAAACGTACTGGCGCCGAATGTTAGCTGCACCCGATTTAACTCCTACTATACCTGGGGGGGGCCTTGAAATGGCCGGGGCAGGGGACGTGAGACTAGTGGGTTCCGTCAAAATGGGCCCGACACTCACGTAAAGCCAAAAAAAATACACATAATGTACAATACAAAAACATATATAGTTTAACATGATGCATATTTAGACAATTTTTTGACGTTATAAAATGATGCACATCCAGATTTGAAATGCGCATCTGGTCATTTTTAAATAAATATCTATTCAAATCTAAATTCACATCTAATAAAAGACGATGGACAATTTCCTTGTAAATTTATAATGTGCATTTGGATTTCATAAGATGTGCATTTGTATATAATTGGATGCGCATTTTTGCATACCCACATTTAGGGTTAGATCCATTTCCCATGACTATCGAGCCACCAATCGGGCACTCCGTTTCGGTCGAGCCACCTAACTCTTATTTCTGTGTAAACCCTTTTTTTAACAACTCGACCTTATTAAGTTGACATTTTCAAAACAAAAGAAACAAAGCTTTGGTTGGTAATTGAACATATCTCTTGGCCTAAATTCTTATCTTGTTTAGCTTCATTGTTTCTTTGAGTTGCACTCTTGCGATATGGAGCTGATTTTGGACATTTGGATTGAGTTATGGATTTCCAGGAGGTTTGTTTCACTTCTAAGAAAGTGTCATGCTGACGTGCTCCCCATCAGCACAATGTCGTGCTAGTTTTTACTATTCGTGTTTTTGTCATACTCAGTTACTCACCCCAACCTCGGGTCTTCATAGTCTTCCATGTCAGATTGTTTGTTTCTCCTTTGACATATTGACTTTGTTCTTCTCTTTTGATGTCGGTTTGTCCGACTACCTAGTTTATCGGTCTTTTAATCTACCATACATGTCTGATATTTTGAAATTTCTCTCATAACTAAATAAATAAAATATATATGAGGTCAAAGACTACCTCATTCATTGCCTAATACTTTTGAGTAAGAACCCAGATTTATAAGTTGGGCTTATTACACATCTTGCACACGCATATACACGACTCGTTATTTATCGCCACATCAGACTAAGGATAATTGACACATCATAATCAATGCACGAAGCATAATTGTAATTGATAGATATCTCCTCATTACATAAGCAAAATATGGCATTTTCTAAAGTTTGAAATATTTATTTGTAGTTAAGTAACTAGAAAGAACAAAACTACTTAACTAGAAAGAACAAAACTAAAAATTAAAGAAGATAATTTACGTGTTATCAATACACAAAAAAAATATGGAGTTGCCCATAATAAGTTGAGATGCTCACCTCATACTCTAAACTAGATTTGTTAAGAGTTTTTGATAAAGCAATGGACGCGTGGCTAATAGATTAATAGCGCACATTTAGATCATACAGTCATTAGTGTTGATATATTCGAAAACCATGCTTTGGTTCGACTCATCCGATAGGATAATCTTGAATATAGACAACTTCTCATATTACTGGTAGTTAGTCATCTTATTGATTTCTTTTTTCAGAAAATAAATAATTAGAATGTTGCCACCAATAGTGAAAGCCAAATATATTTCGTTTTTTTTTCTCAATCCAATGGACTAGATATGTCTTGTATTGTTAAAGTCCGTGGGCCGGTTAGGGTAGGGACGTGTATGTCCGTGCACAAGCCCATCATACAAGTCCATGAGATTTCATCTTAAAATCAATTGGCAATAGGAGAAGTAGTCCATGATATTATATGATGGTCTTAGTTTATTTATATTTCCGATGTGTGATTCTCTCATCTTATCTTTTACATGTATATACTTGATATCCACGTGCTTTAATTTCACCCCTCATACAACATAAATGTCATCGGATCCCGTATTTGTTTTTATAGAGTATTACAACGACTGTTAATTTCTTCCTTGCAAGTCGCAATATATCTAATTTTACCTTCAATTTTCAGTTGATAAATTTTTTTGCTATGTACAAAACAAGAGATATTAACACTATTTCGACCAAAAAAAAAATATATTAACACAATATATATATTGTTCCTCCTATTAGTGACGACGACGAGGTGAACTTAGCGGACATGGAAGGAAGATATGAAGTCGATCCTGAAGACGTGAAGTTGTTCTTCAAAAGCATTTCCGGTGAAAAACCAGACATTATTATTAAAAAACGACAAAACGATCAGAAAAATAGGCGATGTGGATTTTTCAGCTTAGTGGTACGTACACCCATTCCTAATTATGTCAAATAAATTTAGTAATTGCACTTTTTCTTCTTCTTCTTTCAAATACGAGTCCATAGGGATCTCCCAACTTCATTCAACTAACTAAAATCAACAACATATGGAAAAAAACTATATTTTAATGTCATTATTCATTGATTTTAATATGAATTTATAAAAACGGTATTGAGAAGGAAACAAATCCAGTCTATTTTAATTCATTATTCATTGATTAAAATATTGGTCTTGACTTGGAGTTTTTTTATTTTTTCATAAAGTATAACGTGTGGATCACTGTGATGAAGATATTCATTTTTTCAATAGTAGGGTGAATTTCAAAATAATGAAATCTTTCATTTCTTTCATTCTCTTGGCATATAAATTTTAGAGTCTCAAATCAAGATGCTTTTTTTTATCAATGTATCATGATGTCAAAGTGAATTAGATTCATTTTTTTTCCGTTATCATTTTCAATAAATTTAAAACGAACGGGCCCGTAGACTATGACATTGTTGATCAAATTAATTAGGGTTTGTCAAAAAAGAGAGAACGCCCACAAAAATAACAAAAATTGCACAAATTCAAAATTAAGATGAACACAATCATGTTTGTGTCAGTACATATACATGCTCGTCAATAAATCCGTTACATATGTATTGTTCTTCATGAATTAATCTTATAAATTTGTGTGCATGCAGAGTGCAACATGTGAAAACTGTTGTTCTAGTGGGGAAAACAAAACGAAGGAAGTAAAAGAAGATAGTCATATGCCAAACTCACCCAAAACCGAGGAGCATGATTGGAAAGTTGGACGAGATGAATTCCTTTCGTGGGCGGTACACTCCTTACACTTCAATCAATTCTCTTTTTATACTTCGCTTTTCTTAGTGTATGCATGTAGCACTTCTTTGCTAGGGTCAATGAATTAAAATTCAATTTTTGGTTCAACTAATGCATTTAACTTGTCGATAATAGTCCAAATTAGATATTTGGTTGTTTTTTCCATTAAAAATACTTCGTGATTATAAAGTGTCACCCTTATTAACTAAGCTGGAAATAATTCACAATTTGATTGATATTTTGAAGCGGAAGTTCAATACTTGATTGGATAATAGTAGGATAGTATACCTTTCTTTAGAAAAACACAACCTAGATAGTTATAAAGCATGTATATACACTACATTACTACAACTTTACAAAATTCTATCACCTTTGTAAGAGATCGGATATATTTTAATAAGATATATATGTCATGTTAGGGAGATTCGTAATTATTTATTAATTAGGTCTTTGTGTCGAAAGTTGTTTGTATTAATTAGGTAAATTCTTATTTAATTAATTACTTATTAGGTCTTTCTAGTTTGATGTTTTATTCCAAAGGGCCAAAGCCATGTAAAAAAATCATCCTGCTAAGACCGGGAAAGTTTAGAATCACGACAAACAGAGATAAAAAACACTAGATGAGAAGCATTTCTAAGTTTTATGTTGTTACACCATCATGTGACTCCATATTTTTCCCTGCCTTAATTACTAGCTTATATAAATTAAAATGAAATTACTTATTAGGTAGTAGTCTTACTTGCAAATTTTAATGTATGTGTGTGCATATATGGGATCGATCAGGTGGTTGCCTACAGAAACTGCTGGGGTCTACAAAGCACATTGAAAAGCTCAGAGCAAATAATTCTGAAATTGAATAGAATGATGATAGTGTTTGTGCTTATACTTGCTCTCATCTTATGGCTTTTACTCTCGGAAATCGTTGATAGTGCTCAAATCGCGCTCTTGTTCTCCCCCCTTTTAGCAGCCAAGTTCATCTTCAGTGAAAGTACCAAAAACATGTTTGATGGGCTCATCTTTGCTTTGGCAATGCACCCTTTCAGCCCGGGCGATCGTGTCATTATTCAGGGAATGGAGGTAAGGTACCTAATTAATTGCTTCATTATATATAATGATATAGTATATTCATAATTAACTTAATTTGTGTTTCCTTGTACGTTACAGCTGCTGGTTACAGAAATTAATATACTGACAACAACCTTTTACAAATACCAAACTGGAGAAGAGTTGGTATATCCCAATTCGGAATTGGCAACCATTGAGATCATCAATCTGGAAAACAATCCAGATCAAAGCGACCATTTAGATTTCCCTATTAACAAATGTATACCACTGGAGGACATCAAGGATCTAGAAATTCGGATACAAATGTAAGTTCAATTTTCTTAAATATATATCCTAATTATCATCTAGGGCATTGATTACGTGAGAATGATTAAAATAAAAATGATGCACATACAAGTAAAAACTTATGCACTTTTAAAACTCATGTACATATAAATAAAAATTTATGCACTTTTCGAATGTGTACAAGTTCATGCTCACACAGTAAAAAACTTATGCACATGCAAACAAAAACTTGTACGTGCACATTCTAATGTGCATAAATTTTTGCCTATATGTGCATGAGTTTTTAAATTGCATGAGTTTTTGCCTGTATGAACGTAAGTTTTTTTTATCATTTTATACGGTAATAATCATTCTCACCTAATCGAACCCCCATTATCTATGTCTTAATTAAGTTCTATATCCATAACTTTATTTGACACAAACAGCTAGTAATTAATGAGTTGCTAATTTTGAATTGTACCACGTACATATGTTCTCTCTTGTCTTTTATAAGGTCATTGAATGAGAGACTTGATGCGTATAAGACCAAAGTGGTGAAGACAGAAATGGGATTAGAGGATATCAAGATGATTGCACATTTCAATTATGTGGGCTCCTACCTTACTTCCCAGGCGAAAGCAGTGCATAGATCAGAAATGCTAAGTACAATCATGCATTTGTTGAAAAAGATGGAGGCAACCAGCAACAAAGTTGATTCTTTGACATTTAAGCCTTATATTGTCGATGTCACCCTAAGCAAAAGGGTGAAGGTCAAGCACCTGGACACTATCAAAACCGCTGTAACAGAGTAAATAAACATATCATACTCCTCCACTGCATTAGTTATTGTACACATGCTTTTAATTTTGTCTATCTTCAAGAGTTTCTAGCACGTGTCTTTATATATATATGTACTAAGATTTGCTAACTTTGTCATTATTTATAGGTCCCTCAAAGACGAATACAAGGACAATGATTCGAAAGTTGTCTTGAACTATGTCAGTGACAAAAAGGTCAGGATGATTTTTTATGTTTGGAAGAAGGAACAACAAGAGCTAATAGCAGTGGAGAAATTAGATAGTATTCGCTCTTGCATTTTGAGACGTATCCGAACGACTCAAAATGATGAACATTTAGAAGAGAGATCCAATGGGGAAGGTCAACTTAGAGCAAGTTCCAGGTCATCCTTAGAAGTTACGCAAGTCAAAGTTCAGGTATGTGGAGCATCAATCA
Source organism: Rheum nobile (assembly GCA_027886185.1). Classification (NCBI taxonomy): domain Eukaryota; kingdom Viridiplantae; phylum Streptophyta; class Magnoliopsida; order Caryophyllales; family Polygonaceae; genus Rheum; species Rheum nobile. The sequence continues at coordinate 1,995,815 of WOAB01000135.1, forward strand.
CCATGCATGTTTTTGAGACATATGCATGCTAATATGAGAAGTAAAATTTGGAATTATAACGATTTTATGGGTCTATTTGCCTACAACCACCTATATAAGTTTTAATTTCAAATTACCCTTACAATAAATTCCGCTTATAATCAACCACGAATTCGTCCAATTTTGTACTTATGAGTGTGAAATTTCTAAACCACCCCTTATACAAGTATTAATTTGGAACCAGGTGACCTAACTCGGCCTTTAGGTAAATAAATTATCCTCAGTTCAAATATAGTTATTATTCCCCGTATCATTTAACAACTCCACAAAGTTTTAAAAGCCAGTAGTTATTTTAAAAATCAAAGGCATGCCAATTTGGTAATTTTATGCTTTTTAATGAAAAGATTTGACGGATTCATGTCAGGGTGGTTGATTGTTGATGAAATTGCTTTTGATAATGGAGTAAACTTATTTTTCTGGTAAATATGGGTATGTGGACGTCTACTCACAGACAAACCGATAATTTTAATTTGCTGTTATGACATAAATTATTTAGTTTGGGTAAGTGCAGAAAATTAATTTTAAATAAAAAAACACCCAGTTACTTAGAAGTAACATGATAACTTTGTTGTTTTGTAGATTAGAAAAGTTCATGATTGTATCTGTATAACGGTTTTTTTATCGTTGGAATGTATGATTTACAATACAGCCTACACTTGGCATTGCTGAGATTACGGTTGATAGCAATGTGGATGAAACTAAAGTCAAAGTCATGGAAAATGCCATAAAAAGGTAAAAGCTAGCTACAAATGAGGTTTTTCAAATTATTTGCCTCTAATCTTATTGTAATTAAATAAGTATGTTCATGTTATGTTCAGGTATTTCTGCGGACAATATTACCCTTATGAATTTGAAGTGAAAATTAACAAGGAGAAAAACGTACTTGAGATCCATGCTTGGATGCAATTCCCACACAATATCGAGGAGGAAAAACAACAACTTGATATGGAACAAATTATGTGCAATAACTTGAAGAATATTGCGGAGCTTGAGGAGTTAAAGGAAAATCTCAAGATAGTTAGGATTGTGAGACGTCATCAGGTTGGTGCAAACATCTATACACTACAATAGAAAAACTACTTTCTATGCAAATCACTAATTGACTACATCATTTTACAAATTAATTATCGATAAAAAAGATCAAGAAAGTTTGTTAGACGATTAGTATTTGTGAATTAGATTTTTTTTTTCAACACATATGTTTGATTTGTATTTTGTGTATGCATTGCAGCCTGAAGGTATAGCGTAAACCGGGTGAATCAATCTTCCAACAATTATACACATGAAGCATTGCTCAAACTAATGAAGGATTTTGAAGGAAAAGCGATGAAGCATATCCCAGTAATGTGTATAGTTTTTTTTTTAATAATATATATGTTTTGAGTATTGTAATGACATGGCTAAGACTGCTAAGTCAAGTTTCATATATGTATGTCATTAATTGTGGTGAAGGTGTTCATGGCATATGTCACTTTGGCTTTGTTTAGTAAAATTGGTTTATTATTTATAAACACTTTTTTTATGAAAATTATTTTTATAAATTTCGATAAATGTATAATGAAATTACTTTATTTTTTCCCTAATATTCACACTTTTTAAATAGAATACACATACCTATAAAAGTACTTTTTTACCAAACATAATTTTTTACATAACCATATTTTTCACCTTTTTATCAACATTTTTTTTATAAACACTATCACCTAACAAACCGTTTATTTTTATCCATTTTTGGATGAATGAACCTCATAAGATCTTGATGCACCTAAATATATTAATGCATTATGTGAGACACCTATATATAAGTCGTTATAAATATTCTAGTTGTTTCTCCAAACTTGGATTCGATTTTTTGTTAAAAGTCTCATATTAATCTTTTGAAAATGGTAATTTGCATTTCCAAGAGCTATACAAAATTCTGGATATATATGCCTAGAGGGTTAATACGTGTTATCAATAACAAAGCCCCCAAAACAATGTATGGAGGAAGCCTAGAGTCAATCAAAACACAAGAGTAAGCAACCACTCTTAAACAATATGATCAAGGACTCATGTGATTCCTAAGTGACGAAGCCAAGAGGACTCCGCCCCTTGAATTTCCCTTTGAGCTCGATTTTAACATCCGAAATCACTTAGTAAGCAAATTTCCTCCAGCTAGTATCCATTCCTCAAAACACTTCCTATTCATAGTTGTCCATATATGATAAATTGTTGAAGTGAGCAGAACCATTCTCATCATGAAGATAGGTTGCTCTTGATGGGTGTTATTGTTGAACCATTGAAGCTAATGCTAGAATTAAGGAAGGAGGACACTCTCGTCCATGCCATGGAAGTACGTCAGACAACATAAGAAAATGGGCAAGAAAACCACATGTGTTAAGTAGACTCAATATGCAAGGTGCAAAAGGGACAAGAGCCTTCAATGGTGAGGCCAAGGCTGCTAAGGCGACCTCAGGTAGGGGCACAACCCTTCGTAGTAAGCCAAGTAATGAAGGAGTGTCTAGGGATGCAAGTAGAGGCCCAAATTCTACAAGTCCAATTAGAAGGATTGCCTTTGGTGCGCCAACAATCATAGAAAAACTGAGCTCTCTCCTTATCCGTATCCAAATTCTAGTAAGTGTTCAAAGAGGTCGCATGGGTGCTCTCCTTGATGGTGAGGAGGGGGTCTCTAATGCGCAGAAGCATACGCCAGACTCCACTATGACCTTGCTTAGCCTCGATATCCCAATGTTGATGCCTCCTTAGAAGTGTTGAAGAATCCCATTTGACCCAAATGTTGTCAAACCCACATCAATATCGTTATGCTTCACCATCTATGTTCGCTTTCAAGAGACCTCTTTAAGACCAAGGCCTCCTTCTCCTTTGGGGCAAATAACCTCTTTCCAAGCCATAAGGTGACATCAAGAATCTGAGCAACTGCTCCACAAGAAATATCTCACAAATATGTTAAATTCCTTGATAATCCTCTTAGGAAACATAAAAACTTTAATCCACTAGTTGGTGATGCCCAAAGGATGGATCGAATGAGTTCAGTTCACCCCGCATAGGAGAGATATTTCCCAGCCCATGAGTCCACTCTTTTTCTGATTTGATAAAAAAAAAAACTCACATAATCATTTACTCGGAGGATGCAGGAATGCAGAGGAACACCCAAGTAAAAGATAGGAAGGGTACCTTCATTCATACTCAAAATCTCAAGCAGATAATTCTTAGTCATAAGATCAACCCTAACAATAAATGCACTGGCCTTAGTAGAGACAATATCTCCTTTGCAAAAGAGAAAAAAGTAATCTGCAAAGGCAACATGAATGAGCTTCATTCTCCCACATCTAGGATGGAAATGGAAAGTGCAAGAGGCAACCATTTGCAAGAACATCCTATTAAGGTACTCCATGGACAAGGCAATAATTTATGCGGCCATGGGTTCACCTTGGCACAATCCTCTCATACCTTTGAAGAAACCCGAAAGACCTTCATTGATGCAAACTGAGAAAGAGGCTGTTGAGGTTCATTCTTTGATCCACAACATAAATTTCTCTAGGACCTCCATACCCTCCAACACCTTTGATAGGAACTTCCAATTTAAAGTATCATAAGCTTTCTTAAGATCCACCTTTCATGCATAGAAAGCAGACAAAGTGGCTCTCCCATAATGCTTGAGTACATCTTGACACACTAGAATATTACTCCAAGTTCCACGCCCAGGGATAAAGGCGCATTGCCTTGCATCAATAACTTTCTCCACAATTACTCTCAGCCTGACATCAATGATCTTAGAAATAATCTTATAGAGCATGTTACAACATGAGATGTGTCTGTAATCAAACATTCCAAAAAGGGAGGGAACTTTTGGAATCAAGTGGATTACAATGGCATTAATTTGCTTGATGAGGCACCTAGAGCTGAAGAAATTCTTAATTGCAGATGTAGCATCAGGGCCAATGATCTTCCAAACTTTCTTAAATAAAACACTATTGTAGCCATCGGGCCTAGGCACTTTGTTATCAGGAATGGAGAAGACAAAATTAGAAACCTCCTTATTAGTGATAACAACTACAAGATCAACAATATCATTCGGGATTAACGTAGGACCAAAGTTGCATATCTGAATTAAGGGCAAGGCAATCATAATGATTTATAAGACTAAGGATGTTCTTGTAGAAGTTGACAATATTACAATCATTTTTGGAGGAGTAAGTAATATTGTTCACCACTTCATCTCTAACAACCAGGATACTGCAAGAATTCCTTTTTTGCTTAATATTTGCGTGGTAGAAACGTGAGTTGTAATCTCTAAGGTTGATTTTGGTTTCCTTTGCCCGTTGAGCAGGATCCGTGTTAACTGTCTTCTACAGAGCTCTAATATCAGCCAACAACACCTTCTCATCAACGATAGGAAAACTGTCATGAGGAAGAATTTTGAGCCTAGAATAAATGCAATCAAGGGATGCTTGTTTCATACGGAGCTCTCCCTCAAGGTCAATCTACTTTGTGGCTTTAAGTTGACGCAAGTACGACTTAAGGACCTTCAATTTCTGCACAATTTTGAACATGCGGTTGCCATATAATTCTAGGCTGCCAGATTGTTTTATCCTCATCAACAAATTTGTGCAAGATTCTACCAGTTTTCCTATGGATACTCATTGAACTTGTTTGATAACTAGTCCAAGTGTAAAAGTTGTTAGTAGCTTGCATATCACAAAGATCAGTAGCATCAATCAAGTTTTTTAAGTGTTGAAAGGGTCTCCCATGGCTTCCATAGACATTGAGGTATTCTTGAGGAAGTCGAATGTCATTGAAATTGAAGCGAGAAATAAGAACTCAGAGAGAGAGAGAGAGAGAGAGAGAGAGAGAGAGAGAGAGAGAGAGAGAGAGAGAGAGAGAGAGAGAGAGAGAGAGAGAGAGAGAGAGAGAGAGAGAGAGAGAGAGAGAGAGAGAAGAAAGACGAAGCGAAAACATAAAACAATTTTATAAAATTTTGGGGCCTCAACTGGAACACCCAAGACTATAAGGTGGAATTTATAGAAGAGAAAAAAGCAAAGAAGAAGAAGTGTGAGGAAGACTCAGAGGAGGCAGTGAACAAAACAAGCACTCAAGAAGAACCAATGTTCTTCAATGCTTGAACAACCACATAATGATCTTCTATGTTCACCAACACCAACCTCTCCTTATAGATGTAACACCCCCAAAACTTAACCCTTTTGGAAAGGTATTACCGCCAGTGACCCTAGTGTTCCTTACCGAGATCACCCAAGGCTTTACCATTTAAATACAATTTATGAAATACAAATGATACATAATGATCAAAGCATTCAATTCCAAAACATAACATTGTCAAGGAAACATGAGTTACGGGATTACAACCCAATCCCGAATAGGCTAACACAGAGTTTAAACCAAATACAGCGGAAGTCTTATAAAGTAGGGTACAACGGAAGTCTTACAAAACACATTACAACCAAAGTCATTGTCCAAAAGATCTCAACCTGATTAACGAAATAACTCAAACATTCGAAAACCACCGTCGACTCTATAGTCCTTCTATTCTTCTGAGCTACTTTCTATCTGATGTGCCGAATCGAATGGATGACACCAGCCCACATGCAGAGAACAAAGTTCGTGGGTTAGTCTACTTGAATAGACTAGCAAGGGTACAAAACAGAAGGTTCGATGTAGTTGTATTAGGTTAGCCTTATCGTTTCTCGAATGATAACCGATAACGATAATCAACCTTCATACTTCTACGGAATAATAACAACAGGTATGCACAAGAGAAGATTCTAGAAGACGGAATCATTACAGAAATCAACTCAAAAAGAAGACTCCAACGGAAATGAGTCTTAGGGAAATATGACAAATCTGGAATGTTTACATAATCATACAACAATGATTTAAAAGTTGACTGAGATGCTTCGGTTCACGACTAACCTCATCGCATACAGCGAATCCAGATTGGAAAGAGAACGTACTATGATCAAAGTCGAGATGAGTTTTCCTAACTGCACTATAACTTAGCTGTACTACTCGCCGAAGGTTTATTAATTATGTGCGTCGAGTAGCACTTATCTGATTTATATTACAAACCACACATCACATTATTAGACTTTTACATGTGTACCCCACCATTGGGACGACACATCTTAGTATACGTTTCATCGAGAGTGACGCACACTGGAAGGTTTATGACACCAGCTAAGTGTCCTGCCTCTACACACGTGTGAAAGAGACCGATCATGATCTTAGAATAGTATCAGATGAAGACGAGCCACCCCGATACCAGATTATAAAGAAACGACCGGACGAAGTCCGAGTACATTCCTAACTAACAGTGCTAACCACACAGATACAGCCCAAAACCCCTCCCAAACACCTCATTTTATAGCCAAATGCCAGGAAACACCATCATTGCCCTACGAAGAGCTATTCAGGCGCTGCCAGAGCCACGCCGGCGACCTCCGGGCAAGGACCTCCGGACAACGACGATGGCGGGCGCCGCCATAGGCCTGGCGTCCCCAGCTAGGAGAAGACCCAGCCTGCTCCTCGAGCATTGCGACGGCGGGCGCCGCCACTTCACGGCGGGCGCCGCCCTTGGCTTTGCCGCCTCCTCAACTCTTAGATGAAAACGATATTAACCCGGGATAAAATTATCGTACGCGAACGAGTATTAAAATCCAAAGCACGTCGTCTGTATATTATTTCAATGAGAAACATATTACAGATACAGAGCACATTACAGAATGTCTCCAACTTTCTGAATTAAATCCGACGTACATAACGGGTACTCGGGGAAAACCCCGAAACTCTAGAAATAGCTTACAAAAATACGGGGTATCACATCTCCTCTCCCTTAAAAGAAGTTTCGACCCCGAAACTTAGGTCGAGAATAACTCGGGAAAACGCCTGAGCATATCTGACTCGGTTTCCCACGTTTCCCAAGTAACTTCCTTCGATCCAGACTTGGACCACTGAATCCGTACCAACGGTACGATCTTGCTACGCAGCCGCTTCTCACGACGCTCCAAAATGCACACCGACATCTCTTCATAGGTACCATTCGCCTAAATCTCGATGTCCTCATAGCTCAGCACATGAGACTCATCTGGCACATACTTCTTGAGCAAAGAGACGTGGAACACATTATGCACTAGATGAGCCGATGGCGGCAACGCCAAGCGGTACGCTAGAGATCCTACTCTATCCAGAATCTCGAATGGTCCCACGTAGCGAGGGTTAAGCTTCCCACGCTTACCAAACCTGAAAACTCCTTTGGATGGCGATACCTTGACAAAAACCTTGTCACCGACCTTGAACTCGACAGTCCTGCGCTTCCGATCTGTGTAGGACTTCTGTCGACTCTGAGCGGTCAACATCCTCTGTCTGATCAAAGCAATGTCTAAAGCCGTCCTTTCGACCAACTCTGGTCCAAGCAGAATTTTGTCGGCATTATCATCCCAACAAATCGGAGATCTGCATCTGCGACCATACAAAGCTTCAAACGGAGCCATCTTGATCGTAGCATGCCAGCTGTTGTTGTACGTGAACTCAATCAGACTCAAGCTGTCCTCCCAGCTAGTTGGACGATCGAGTACACAAGCTCTAAGCATATCCTCTAGAGTCTGGATGGTCCTTTCAGACTGGCCATCTATCTGAGGATGAAACACTGTATTGAACCTTAACTCGGTCCCCATAGCCTTATGAAGTTCTTGCCAGAATCTTGACATGAAACGGCCATCTCGATCCGATACGATGGTTTTAGGGATACCATGTAAACGGACAATCTCTTTCTGGTAGACCTCTGCTAACTTCTGGGCTTCTCAAGTGGTCTTAATGGCTAGGAAATGAGCACTCTTCGTAAGCCGATCCACAATTACCCAGATAGCATCTTTCTGACTTCGAGTCTTCGGTAGCCACGTGACGAAGTCCATGGCAATGTCCTCCCATTTACATTCTGGCACTGGGAGAGGTAGCAACTCACCACCTGGCCTACGGTGTTCAATCTTGACCTTTTGGAAAGTCAAGCACCTTGCCACGAAGTCTGCCACATCCCACTTCATGTTTGTCCACCAAAACTTCTTCCTGAGATCCTTGTACATCTTGCTAGAGCCAGGATGCACAGAATAAGCAGATGAATGAGCTTCTCTCATCACCAACTGATGAAGACCTTCTGTGTCAGGCACACAGATCCGATCCTGAAACCAAAGTGATCCATCATCCTGAACCACAAAACTGGGAGCTTTTCCATCCATCACTTCATTGCTTAGCTTCACCAAGACGATGTCATCAACTTGCTTTTCCTTGATCTGATCCAGCAGTGTAGCCTGAATTTCCAGCATACTCGGGAAACATCTACACTGATCATACAGAACTTCAATGTCGCATGACTCTCGGTTCAGCTTGGTCTGAGCAGTAAGTAAAGCAACTACCCTCTCATGCATTGTCTTCCGGCTCAGTGCATCAGCTACTACATTAGCCTTGCCCGGATGATACAGCAACTCGATGTCGTAGTCCTTGAGCAACTCTAGCCAGCGGCGTTGTCTCATATTCAGCTCCTTTTGAGTAAATATATACTTGAGACTTTTTTGGTCAGTGAAGACTTGGCATCTTATACCGTAGAGGTAATGCCTCCAAATCTTCAGCGCAAAGACAACCGCTGCTAGCTTAAGATCATGTGTCGGATAGTTTTCTTCGTACGTCTTGAGTTGCCTGGATGCATAAGCAATGACTCTTCCCTTCTGCATCAGAACACCACCAAGACCACACTTTGAAGTATCACTATAGACCACATAATCGTCGTTCCCCTCTGGGAGTGCTAACACGGGTGCCGAGGTCAGCCGTCGCTTCAACTCCTGGAAACTGGCCTCGCATTTGTCATTCCAGACAAACTTCTTGTGAACCTTGCGGAGTAGATTGGTCATAGGTAGAGCGGTCTTTGAAAACCCCTCCACGAACCGTCTGTAATACCCGACAAGCCCAAGAAAACTGCGCACTTCTTTCACATTCTGGGGCTGTGTCCAATTTGCCACAGCTTCGATCTTCTGGGGATCAACCATAACCCCATTCTTATTGATCACGTGGCCTAAGAAAGCCACCTCCTTCAACCAGAATTCACACTTGGACAGTTTAGCATAAAGCTGATGTTGTCTAAGGACTGACAAAACAATCCGCAGATGTTCTTCGTGGACTTCTTCACTCAGAGAGTAGATCAGAATGTCGTCTATGAAGACCACTATGCACTTGTCCAAGTACTGGTGAAAACATCGATTCATCAGATCCATAAAGACAGCTGGAGCATTTGTAAGCCCAAAAGGCATCACTACGAACTCGTAATGACCATATCTGGTCCTAAACGCAGTTCTAGGAATGTCCTGCTCACGAATTCTGAGTTGATGATATCCAGATCTCAGGTCGATCTTGGAGAAAACCTTTGCTCCCTGCAACTGGTCCAACAGGTCGTCAATCCTAGGCAGAGGATACTTGTTCTTGATCGTCACCTTGTTCAACTCTCGGTAGTCGATACAAAGTCGGAACGATCCGTCCTTCTTTTTGACGAACAATATCGGAGCACCCCACGGCGATGCACTCGGCCTGACATAACCTTTGACAAGAAGATCTTCAAGTTGATTCTTCAATTCTTGCATCTCAGCTGGAGCCATCCGATACGGTGATTTGGAAATCGGCGCCGTACCAGGCTCAAGATCAATTGAAAACTCTACGTCACGGTTCGGGGGTAATCCATGAATTTCTTTCGGAAAGACATCCGAAAACTCCCTAACCATAGGAATATCAAGAACCTCAGGTCCATCCTTTGTGGGCGAATCCAAGTAGCAAAGGTACCCGACACATCCTTGTCGTAGTAGCTTAAACACAGCCATCGCATTGATCAGCTTGCCGTTATCAGCGTCATTCCGACCTTTGAACTTGCACACGAACTGGCCCCCAGATGACACCGTCACCGTTCTTGAACTGAAGTCGATCACCGCCTTGTGATGCGTCAGCCAATCCATACCAAGAATGATGTCGTATGGAGCCATGGCTATACAGATCAGATCTGCCTCAAACTCCTTACCCTGAATGGTAATCGGAAAGTCGGACAGATGTTTGGTTCCCACCAAATGTTCTCCATTAGGAAGACTAACGACGAAAGGGTCGCACGAATCGTTGCACACTAAGTCTAACTTGCTAACACAGCTATCCGAAATAAAGGAATACGTAGCACCAGAATCAAATGGAATACACACTGAAGTAGAGTGAAGGTATAAAGTACCTTGAGCAATTGGAGCATTGGGTCCATCTGCTTCACGCATCTCGTACAAGCGTTGGCCCTGACTTCCAGAAACAGCTGGGGCCTTTCCCCTATTCTGAGCAGTCATCTGAACTGACGGGCTAGGAGTCTCGGCAGGCTTGAACCTAGGTCGGTTGCTCTGATGAACTGACCCTTGCTGTGACTCTACTCCCTTCTGCTTCCCCTGCTTGCAGAACTTCTACAGATGACCATCACATCCACACCCAAAGCACGATCTCTTCTCCTTCTGACACTCATTGCTCTTGTGCCCAACAACACCACAATTATAACACTAAACTGAACTTCTGCTCTGACTGGACTGCTGCATTCACCCTCCGTGAGTCATGTCCGTCTTTTCTCGACCAGACTTGGCAAAGCTAGACGGTGGCACAGGTCGCTTGAATCCACCACCCTGATTCTGATTATGATTCTGCATCGACCTCTGTCGGATGCATCTCTTTGTTGACTCCTCCAGAGTCACTTCCAGCTTGTAGGAAACATCCACATACCGCTCCAGAGTAGAGCATGTGTGGTGCACCATCAACGACTTGATATCTGGACTCATCCACTCGTGGAAGTACCAGATCTTTTGTGCCTCGCTGGTTATCTCAGCTGGGGCGTACTGCAGAAGATGATTGAACTTGGTTGCCAGCTCAGCTACCTTTAATCCATCGGTCTTGGGGTACAGAAACTCCTTGTGTTTCTCCTCTCTCATAGCACGAGAGAAGAAACGGTCAATCATTTTGGTCTTAAACATCGACCAGGTCAATACAGGGCTATCAGCTAAGCCTGTACCCTCCTACCATTCACTAGCATCCTCTTTCAGCTGCAGAGAAGCTATGTGGACCTTTTCAGCCTTAGTACAGTCCACATTACGGAACAATCGTTCCATGTGAGAGAACCAATGGGTCACCTTGACTGGCTCCCTGATAAGTGCTATTTTATAGCATATATCTAGGGATTATTACCAGGTTTGAGGCGCCATTTGGTTGGATTTTATGCACAATTGGAGATTATGGAGTTAGAACGGAGAAGTGTGGTTTTGGTGGTCTGGAGGAGCTAATTGGAGACATCCAGAGGAAGAGGAGTTGACCACTTGAGGAGACAAGAAAAATCTATGAAGGAACCACAAAAAAGGGCGAGTTTCACCGCCCCGCGCCAGAGCCACCGCGACCCGGCGATGGATCTCAGAGAAGGATGCCGCCCCGCGATAGAAATCACCGCCCTGTGGTGGGAGCTGGCGCCTCGCGGCCATCGCGTGAAGAAATCGAATTAATTAAACGCGGGTGATTGCTGGAAGGAGATGGGCCCAGGAAGAAATTAGGCCCAAAAGGAAGATCTCGGCCCAATTGAGAAGATGAAGCGGGAGTTCGGCCGCGTAAAGTGAAGATTGAAGCAGCGCTGACGTAGGCGTGCATGAGTTGCTGTTGCCGAAGTTGGGCCGCTGCGTGTGTTGGCCCAATGGAGAAGATAGGCCCAGCTGAGGAGAAAAGCCCACGAAGGAGAGAATGGCGCGCGTGAAGAAGCTGGAGAATTGAAGCCAAAGAATTGAAAGCGTGTTGAATCGGAGGGATGATGTCATGGCAACATCAGCGAAGTGCGCTGCATTTGTTGGGCCGTGTGGAAGTTGGGCCGCTGATGCTGTTGGAGGTTGGGCCGTGCTGAAGCTGCTGATGTGGAATGGGCCACCACGAGCTTGAATTGATAGAGGAGTTGTGCACAAGATTTTCGGGATTAATTTCCCGGATTCGGTTGTTTACTTTTGGTTACTAGATTTTTATTATTTTCCTTTTATTATTATTATTATTTTATTTCCTTGTAAGCTAGGGTTTGTGATCTTGGGCTTTAGGTTAACTCTATTTAACCTAATTCCCACAGCCTCCATTCCCTATCATCGAAGAATCATCTTCTAGTTCGTAGTTTTTCCACCTCCGGGGTTTTCAACCCATGGAGAACTAAACACCTTTGTTCTGCTAGACGTTTGAAGCAATACAGTTGATTATGTTGTGAGATTTCTATTCCTTGTTCTTATTCTTATGTATGTTGGATTGATTCTCTTGGTTAAATTGTCTATTGATTTATGTTGGTTTATCTAGAGTTACTAACTAGGCTTATCGACATCTATCTTAGTGCTAGGATTGCATATAGGGGTTCCGAGTGCATATCTAGTGGCAAACACAATTGTGCGTATAGGGGTTCCGAGCGTACAATTGTGAGTGAGAATCATTGCATGTTAAGTAGGGGAGTGAGTACTTGTACGTCTTTCTACTTGCATGTATCCTATATCCTTGTGTGCATTGCTATTGTTTTGTTGGTGGTAAAGTACCCCGGTCTGGTACCGCGTGACAGGCGTGACTGGCGTGTTTTATCATTGGCATAGTAATAAGTCTATCGACAACTGTGAGAATCGGTAGTACTTAAGATCAGGGTGTGAACAACCATAAGAATAGTTAAAGAACTTGGATTTATAAGATTTCAATGATCGACTTATCTCTGTATTGTGGATCTCGTTCTAGTAGAACTACTTCTTATTCTTTCTTCTAAAAGCTTGCATCTTTGTTACTCTGCTTGATAACTAAAAACCCCCTTTGTTACTTTGTATGCTTACGAACACATAGATAGATCACTTCCTCCCTGTGGATTCGACCCTTGCTTGCCTCTACTACTTGTTTAGGTTTGTTAGGATTATTTTATTTGTTTAGGTGTCACGACGACAAACGCCTATCAAATTGGCGCCGTTGCCGGGGAGGCAAGATTTGATTTTTCTGTGTGTTTGTTTGTGTGTGTTACTTTGGTGTGGACCTATCTTACGGTCCACACCCGTGCTACTGACTTTTGTTTTTCCTTTTGATTTTTGTTATAGATATGGATTTCTGGGGAGAGCTGCGACATGACCCATACTCCTACTCGTACACTCCAGGGTGGAGAGATCACCCCAATTCGAGTTATGGGTACCAACAGTACAATCCGACCTATGAGCATAGTCCGCCTGAGTCCAATCCAAATATCGCCACTGCAGCGATGCTCAAAAACTTGACTCAACACTTCTCCTCTCGTGCAAGCAACTCAACTGAAGAGATGCTCAGGACCTTGACTCAACAGTTCACCACTCATGTGCAGAACCATGAGTCAAGCATCAAGGAAATAGTAGGGCAGGTGAACCAGTTGATGGAGTCAATTATACAGCTCAAAGCAATGAGGCCGGGGAGTCTACCATCTCAAACGATAGTAAATCCGAGGGAAAACGTTCCTCCTAGTGTTGAAGAGGAGGACGAATATGAGATGGAGGACGTCACCCACCGCCCCGCGTCACCTCTCATCGCGACCCGGCGTGAAGTCCCAGTTATCTCACCGCCCCGCGATGAGACTGACCGCGACCCGGCGGCGTGCCTCAATATCTCCACCGCGACCTCACCGCCCCGCGACGATGGCCACCACCCCGCGGTGGGACCACCGTGGCCCTGCATCCAAAATCCTAGCTCTGCTGATGAGGTTTGGGTTGATCCTTATTTCCGCCCAGAGGTGCTGACTGAGGAGGAGTACTTTTTGAGATATGAGGAGGATTGGAGCGACGATGGGGAGGAGTGCTGTGACCGTGAAGATGCCCCAGAGACACCCGTTAATCTCGAAGATGCTCAGGTAGTCCCCGATCCTCTGGAGGCTGCCTATGATGAGTTTGTGCGTCTCAACTCCTTCCCGCTTGGCTCGCTGCACCCCGCTACACCCTTCCCTGAGGCTCTGAAGGACACCCAAAAGGTGGAGAGAGACAAAGGCTTATTTGACACCTTCAGTAGCTACAAGGCAACCATCCCTTTGGTCCATCTGGCGGACAGCACCCCTCGCAGCAAGGAAATGTTAAAGGTGCTGGGTATGATCAAGAAGAAGCCAAAGGGGAAACACAAGAAGGAGGCCTTGATACAAGTGGTGAATTCTTACATGCTGGATACGGGGCAGGACATACATGCAGCCCCCGAGATGCTGGGTAGACAATTTTTCAAGATGGCAAGTGCATTCATGGATACGACAAGTGATCCAGCCATCAACAATTGCACAAGATTGGGGGAAAGGCTCAACAGGGAGTATACAAAGACGCATCCCCCTAACATTGACCCCAGGAGTTTGGTTGCTGTGAGCAACCCATGTTGAGGAGTTTAGAGTGGTATGTCAAGCCATGACAATAACTAAGGCGCTGTCCGGGAGGCAACCCGAGGTATGTTTTTCTTTTCTTTGCTTTTCATTCTTTATTTTTGCATTTTCTTTAGTGTGTTTTTGCTTTGTTTCGTTCGCCTGTTACTAACATTTCAGGTACGAAAGTAAATGGAGAGATGGTGTTCTCAGCCATCCCACCGCCCCGCGGTGGATTTCTGGTATATTTTCCCACTCTGAAAAAAAAAAGTTCTACCGAAGGCCAGCTGTCCGGAATTCCCATGGAGATGGTGCGCATCATGTTGTCAAGGAGGATACCTTAGCCCTACACATTATTTGGCAACGATGATGGCCTTACATTCGACAGCTGAGGAGGAGGAACACTAGAGCCCCCACCATGATTACATATGGGCTTCACCATGTGTTCCTAGAAGGCCGTGTGACCCCGACTTCTATACTATACCACTATTCACCAAAGTGGTTTTCTATGGTTGCACGGTAATGAAGACGATAGAATTGATGAAGACACCCGCCCAACACCAGAGACCTGGGCATATCTTGAGAAGACCGCCAACGATCACCTACAGTGTCTAAGCAGCTTGGCAACGTTTGTGAGTTATTTTTTGCTTTTCCCTCTGCTTCTATTCTTTTGTCTTTCATTACATTGAGGACAATGCAATGTTTAAGCATGGGGGAGAGTTCTATACTTGCTACGTCGTTGAGGAGAAAAATTAAAAAATGAAAAAAGCCAAAAATTTGAAAAAAGGCATACATTAAAAATCCTGGGATAGGTCGAAAACCCGAAAGGGCGGCCTAGGTAATAAGCAGGTGGCTTGGACCAACATTAGGCTGGGGTAATATGTGGTCAAGAGTGATGTGAGCTTATGTGAGTACATCTATTGGAAAATAAAATGAGTGGCTTGGTGAAAACCCGAAAGGGCGCCTTGGCAAAATGAGCGAAAAAGAAGAAGAGTGATTTTAGGATTTCTCATTATTCTTGGCGAGGCGTCATAAGAAGAGGAGATATATGGAGGATTCGGGTAGGTCACTCTGGAGAGATAAGAAGATAGATGAGAGATAGGACTAGAATTATTTTCACTCTATGGTGTTTGGGATAAGCTTGGGGGAAGTACTCTGCTTTCCTTTTAGCTTGATTGTGTGGGGTGTTGAGATTTTTGATTTGATGTTGTAGTCTATTGTGCTGTGCTTATTTTTGTATTGGTTGCCTGAAGTTTATTGTTGGGTATGATTCTTGGAGGTTGAATTTTCTATGCTTCCTAAAGCCTTGGGGATTGATTGGAGGAGTAGGTTGACTTTAGCTTACTCGCGGACGAGCAAGGTTTAAGCATGGGGGATTTGATAAGTGCTATTTTGTAGCACATATCTAGGGATTATTACCAGGTTTGAGGCGCCATTTGGTTGGATTTTATGCACAATTAGAGATTATGGAGTTAGAACGGAGAAGTGTGGTTTTGGTGGTCTGGAGGAGCTAATTGGAGACATCCAGAGGAAGATGAGTTGACCACCTGAGGAGACAAGAAAAATCTATGAAGGAACCACAATAAAGGGCGAGTTTCACCGCCCCGCGCCAGAGCCATCGCGACCCGGCGATGGATCTCAGAGAAGGATGCCGCCCCACGGTAGAAATCACCGCCCTGCGGTGGGAGCTGGCGCCTCGCGGCCATCGCGTGAAGAAATCGAATTAATTAAACGCGGGTGATTATTGGGAGGAGATGGGCCCAGGAAGAAATTAGGCCCAAAAGGAAGATCTCGGCCCAATTGAGAAGATGAAGCGGGAGTTCGGCCGCATAAAGTAAAGATTGAAGCAGCGCTGACGTAGGCGTGCATGAGTTGCTTTTGCCGAAGTTGGGCCGCTGTGTGTGTTGGCCCAATGGAGAAGATAGGCCCAGCTGAGGAGAAAAGCCCACGAAGGAGAGAATGGCGCGCGTGAAGAAGCTGGAGAATTGAAGCCGAAGAATTGAAAGCGTGTTGAATCGGAGGGAAGATGTCATGGCAACATCAGCGAAGTGCGCTGCATTTGTTGGGCCGTGTGGAAGTTGGGCCGCTGATGCTGTTGGAGGTTGGGCCGTGCTGAAGCTGCTGATGTGGAATGGGCCACCGCGAGCTTGAATTGATAGAGGAGTTGTGCACAAGATTTTCGAGATTAATTTCCCGGATTCGGTTGTTTACTTTTGGTTACTAGATTTTTATTATTTTCCTTTTATTATTATTATTATTTTATTTCCTTATAAGCTAGGGTTTGTGATCTTGGGCTTTAGGTTAACTCTATTTAACCTAATTCCCACAGCCTCCATTCCCTATCATCGAAGAATCATCTTCTAGTTCATAGTTTTTCCACCTCCGGGGTTTTCAACCCATGGAGAACTAAACACCTTTGTTCTGCTAGACATTTGAAGCAATACAGTTGATTATGTTATGAGATTTCTATTCCTTGTTCTTATTCTTATGTATGTTGGATTGATTCTCTTGGTTAAATTGTCTATTGATTTATGTTGGTTTATCTAGAGTTGCTAACTAGGCTTATCGACATCTATCATAGTGCTAGGATTGCATATAGGGGTTCCGAGTGCATATCTAGTGGCAAACACAATTGTGCGTATAGGGGTTCCGAGCGTACAATTGTGAGTGAGAATCATTGCATGTTAAGTAGGGGAGTGAGTACTTGTACGTCTTTCTACTTGCATGTATCCTATATCCTTGTGTGCATTGCTATTGCTTTGTTAGTGGTAAAGTACCCCGGTCTGGTACCGCGTGACAGGCGTGACTGGCGTGTTTTATCATTGGCATAGTAATAAGTCTATCGACAACTGTGAGAATCGGCAGTACTTAAGATCAGGGTGGGAACAACCATAAGAATAGTTAAAGAACTTGGATTTATAAGATTTCAATGATCGACTTATCTCTGTATTGTGGATCTCGTTCTAGTAGAACTACTTTCCCCATCATTCTTATTCTTTCTTCTAAAAGCTTGCATCTTTGTTACTCTACTTGATAACTAAAAACCCCCTTTGTTACTTTGCATGCTTACGAACACATAGATAGATCACTTCCTCCCTGTGGATTCGACCCTTGCTTGCCTCTACTACTTGTTTAGGTTTGTTAGGATTATTTTATTTGTTTAGGTGTCACGACGACAAACGCCTATCACTCCCCTTTTCCGTTGTAGCTGTCAGGCCTCATAGAACTGATGGTCTTCAGAGCACGACCATAGTTGTCCCTAGTCCTGACTGCATTCTCCTGGACATCATGGTTTCTTGGCTCCTCAAATCTAGGAACCGGTGGGGGAATCGGCACGCCTTGTGCCTGCGGCACACTTGGTCGCATAGCATCAGCGATAGCTTGCATGACAATTCCTCGAATTGTCTCCACTGCTGCAGCATCAAACACCACTGGTGCATTACTCTGATCCTAATCATTGTCCCTGGATTGATTATGGGATTCAGATACATGCTCACCTTGGCCAACATCTCTTATGATTGGTCTGGGATCCCGACTAGTCCCAATACCAGCTCGAACCGTATTCCTTGTGTTCACCATATGTTTACCGATCAAATTCCAAGTTATTTATACATTAATATCATTCAAACATGCTTAATGTAGTAAAATTACTCAGAATAGATCAACTAGGTATTTTATAGATGAACTGGAACTGTTATACAAGCTACACATAAGTCTATCATCCGAGCGTTAGGACAAAAAATGCTCGAAGATAAAAGTGTTTCACAGAGTACTTGCCGCAATACTGAAATATTACACAAAGTACACACTGAAATACTAAGAAAGGAACTACTATGATAGGCAACGCCAATCCTCATCAAGGCGTTCCAAAACGTCTCCCATAAGACTGGCTACTTGTGCAAGGTCTCTTCGGACTAGGCTCCCCATCGAGCTCTGGCGATGGGTTTCGCACCCTGCTCGGTCTTGGGTCACATGGCTCTGGTGACTCAGACCCAATCTCAGTCGTGGAAAAGAAAGGATCGTCCATAAGAGGTCCTCCTATTCCAGCCCTCCTCTGAGCGCTAGCGATCGCCTGATCCATCTGCTGTTGTTGCTCCATATGAGAGCTCATTTCGCTCTGGCGAAGGATCTCTCTCAACTCAGCCTCTGATCTCCTCCTAATACCGTGCTCAGTGTACAGTGCCTCCCAATCAGCATCAGTCATGAGTGCATAAGCCGATATTGGTGATAGTTCTGGACTGGGGGGAATAAATTGCACCCCCGGCTCTTGACTGTCCACTAGCAAGTGCCTCAAGTTGTCTAGCTCCTGGCTCTGCTCTTCCAGGTCCATCTCGGGGTCCTCCTTAGGATCATCTTCGATGGGATCCTCATCCTCGGGATCAATCTCGATCATATCCTCGTCCTCGACAGGATCTATCTCTATCTGGTAATCGTCATCATAATGCCCTAAGACGTATCTAGACGACTCACCCACTTCCTGCACTGCTTCCTCCCTGAGTGGCTCTACAGGTGCAGCTATAGTGACCACTGCATCCCTAGGCGTAAGGACAACAGACTCGGAAATCACATACTTGATGTCCTCGGGCGGGCTACTCGGGCCTCCAACCTCGAAACATCGCTGAGGGATCGAAAAATCTAGCCTGCCTGGAGACGGCGGGTCCGTCTTGGCGTCATCCGACCCTCTATCAAGAGAAAAACACGCACCCATTCTACAGGATAACGAGGAAGGAGTTAGTCTTTCTAGACATAGAAACAAGCTTACTACATCAGACTATATAGAAGACACGACTATAAACGGTGTTTTGAAATTCTTTTCACTTTGAAAATTCAGAGCCCTTTAAAAGCATTTTCAAAAACGGATAAATGATATAAAAATCCCAAACCCGTTTTAAAACCTTTGGCTCTGATACCACAACTGTAACACCCTCAAAACTTAACCCTTTTGGAAAGGTATTACCGCCAGTGACCCTAGTGTTCCTTACCGAGATCACCCAAGGCTTTACCATTTAAATATAATTTATGAAATACAAATGATACATAATGATCAAAGCATTCAATTCCAAAACATAACATTGTCAAGAAAACATGAGTTACGGGATTACAACCCAATCCCGAGTAGGCTAACACAGAGTTTAAACCAAATACAGTGGAAGTCTTATAAAGTAGGGTTCAACGGAAGTCTTACAAAACACATTACAACCAAAGTCATTGTCCAAAAGATCTCAACCTGATTAACGAAATAACTCAAACATTCGAAAACCACCGTCGACTCCATAGTCCTTCTATTCTTCTGAGCTATTTTCTATCTGATGTGCCGAATCGAACGGATGACATCAGCCCACATGCAGAGAACAAAGTTCGTGGGTTAGTCTACTTGAATAGACTAGCAAGGGTACAAAGCAGAAGGTTCGATGTAGTTGTATTAGGTTAGCCTTATCGTTTCTCGAATGATAACCGATAACGATAATCAACCTTCATACTTCTACGGAATAATAACAAGAGGTATGCACAAGAGAAGATTCTGGAAGACTGAATCATTACAGAAATCAACTCGAAAAGAAGACTCCAACGGAAATGAGTTTTAGGGAAATATGACAAATCTGGAATGTTTACAGAATCATACAATAATGTTTTAAAAGTTGACTGAGATGCTTCGGTTCACGACCAACCTCATCGCATACATCGAATCCAGATTGGAAAGAGAACGTACTATGATCAAAGTCGAGACGAGTTTTCCTAGCTGCACTATAACTTAGTTGCACTACTCGCCGAAGGTTTATTAATTATGTGCGTCGAGTAGCACTTATCTGATTTATATTACAAACCACACATCACATTATTAGACTTTTACATGTGTACCCCACCATTGGGACGACACATCTTAGTATACGTTTCGTCGAGAGTGACGCACATTAGAAGGTTTATGACACCAGCTAAGTGTCCTGCCTCTACACACTTGTGAAAGAGACCGATCATGATCTTAGAATAGTACCAGATGGAGACTGTTGGGCCTGGCTTCCCCTGGGAGAACGTGTCGAGTAAATCAAGCCCAAGCCCACGATAGATCGGAAGAACAAGGGAAAAGCCCAGAGGAGGCGACGAGACTTCTCTAGTCGAATGCCCTCCGACAGGATCACAAGAATCTCGCCATACATTAAATGCCCAGATCACGCAACGGCCACAACATTCAAGCCACCGTAATTACAATGATTTAATGGCATAATCCCCGCCATTACTCTCATCATTGAAGATAAAATATACGATCAAGACATAACGGTAAGAGGAGTAAAAAGACTTACCATATTTGGATGAAGAGGAAGATAAGAAGGATACAAACACAAATTACGCCAGACACAAGCATTCTCGCTCAGAAATACATCAGAACAACATATCTGCTCCAAGCTTAGCTCTCTGAGAGTCATCCACGCTGATTCGTTACCGGTCGCAACCTGAAAGCCACCGGTCGAATCCTACCCGATCTCTTGTCTTACTACGATAAGTTGTATCTCGATTCGATTCGATTAACATGACATCTAATAAAATCATCTCGCCATTCTACATTTATACTTTGTTTGTCTATTATTTATTTGGTTTGGATTGTTTTCTATCACCCGATCGGCTAGTTACCCCGTCTAAGGCGATTTAGGTCGTCCGATCTTTTCGCCCCAAAACAATTTGGCGCCCACCGTGGGGCAACTTGCCGATCACCCTTCCGAAACTTTCCAACCATGACTATTGACCCACCTACCAACTCTGAAGAACCACGTCTCGAAGACGAAACCCAAACCGCAGGGAACACCACCGAAAATCCTACTCCAACCCAGTTCCAAGAACTTTCCCAGAAAATGGCCACCCTACAAGAGGAACTAGCCCAGCAACGCCAAAAGACCGAAGCCCTAGCCGCTTTGTCAACCCAATCCGAAGCCGAGATCGCACAACTAACCCGTGAAAATGAGTCTCTTAAGTCGCAGGTACAATCAATGGCTTCGGGATCTAGGAGTATGCCCATCCACAGCAACGTTCGAACACGCCTCGACATGGACAACGTCGAGCCAACGCCCCTAGGCGTGCGACGATCCGGATACGCAGAGGGTACATCTCGAACTCCTATTGCCCATCCGTTTTCGACTAACCATGTCACTTTTTCCACACCGATCGGGTCGGCAGGGGCCCGAATCGACGAACCACAGGTTACCAATCCACCAGACGTCCTGGCTCTCTTCCAACAGACGCTCGACCAACACATGAAGACGATCGACGATCGCTTCAACAGGCTTCCAGGAGTCCTGCAGCCAATCGAGAGGGAAGCGACCGACAGATTCGAAGAATCCCCGTTCATTGAAGAAATCGCCAGGGTCGAGATCCCCAAGAAGTTTCATCTTCCCAGCATGGCGACATTCGACGGCACCAGCGACCCAAATGACCATATTTCTATATATAAACAAAAATTAATGGCTGCATCTGTTTCAAGGGAGAACCGCGAGGCCGTCATGTGCAAAAGCTTTGGCACGACCCTCGTAGGTTCCGCACTAACTTGGTTTATGCGTTTGCCTCAGGGAATGATTGCATCGTTTGCGGATCTGGTCAACTCCTTCAAAAGTCAATTCGCCAGTAGTCGGAGGCTCGAAAAGCAGTCGAGTGACCTCTACCGTGTCACACAAAGGTATAACGAACCTCTCAGGAATTATCTCAATAGGTACAATAAGGAGAAAGTGGCGATCCCCCACTGCAACGTCATAACCTCCATCGAAGCCTTCAGACAAGGACTGATCAAAGACAGCAACCTTTACGACGAGATTACCAAGTACCCATGCAAAAGCTTAGAAGACGTCCAGGCCAAGACCATGGCCGAGGTAAGATTGGAAGAGAACAGTGAGTCGCGTAAATCCTCACGCGGATCCGATCCATCCGATCGAAAAAATCTCTCCGACAACCGTCGAGACAAGCGTCCTCATCCCTATTCTTGTAATCGAAACGAACCAAATCAGGTAAACTCTTTCCAAGACAGGTCACAAGATTGGAGAGATGGTCCGGTGTTGCCTCCTCGAGTCCAATCTTATAACTTTAACGTTTCCGTGTCGGAGCTCGTCAAGAGTTTCAACAAATATGGAAAAGAGGTAAGATGGCCCCGAAAGAGCGACCGACCGGACGTCAAGAAGGACATGAGCCGATGGTGCGAATTCCATGGCAACCACGGGCATTCGACCGACGAGTGCATCGCCTTGCGAAAGGAAGTCGCTAGGCTGCTCTCACAGGGGGTCCTGTGCGACATAATCTCGGAACGGGAAAAAGCTACCATGGAACGACGAGACAGGTAAAACAGAACAAACCCCCATCTCCCATTCATACAAAAATCGTCAACACTATTTCAGGTGGATCGGACATATGTGGAAACACATACTCCGCGGCTAAGCGACACGCCAAGGAAAGCAAGGGCGACAAGCCCGAATCATCAGAATTCAAGCTAAAGAAGACTTCCAACCTTCCGACGGTCACATTCGACGAGTCTGACTCCGACGGGTCGGATAGGCACCACGATGGTCTGGTAATCTCTTTATCCATTGGTAATTGCTTAATACGGAGAGTACTAATCGATACAGGGAGTTCGACCAACCTCTTGACCCTTGACGCTCTTAACGAAATGGGCCTAACTGAGAACGACCTAATCAAGAAGTCGACCCCACTGGTCGGGTTTAGCGGTGAGGTCAAGCATACGACTGGCGAAATCATTCTAACCACATACACTGGAGGAATCAACCAACAGGTGAAATTCTTAGTCCTAGAATGTCCGTCTCCCTATAATTGTATTCTTGGCAGGCCATGGATACACGCTATGAAGGCAGTACCTTCAACATATCATCAAGTCATCAAATTCCCCACTGAATGGGGAGTCCAAGAAATCAAAGGAGATCAAAGGACCGCTAAGGAGTGCTACGTCGCTTCTATGAAGAGCGCAGTCAAACACAAGACCGCATAACAACCACAGAGCGGCGAAGGACCTAGTCGGTACGCCGAACCAGAAATGGAAAAACTCGACGAGATCGCACTAGATCCTTCAAAGCCAGATCAAACGGTAAGGGTCGGGTCGGACTTGGACGACTCGACCAGACAACAACTCCTTGACTTTCTCAGGACCAATGCCGACTGTTTTGCATGGTCGCATGAGGATATGGTCAGAATATCTCCAAACATTATTACTCATAAATTAAATGTGGATCCATCTCATCCTCCTGTCAAGCAAAAACGCAGGAAGTTCACCCCCGAGCGGAACAAGATAATCGACGACGAAGTCAAAAGCTTATTGGAAACAGGAAAAATAAGAGAGGTACACTACCCTGAATGGATAGCCAACGTGGTCGTAGTCCAGAAGAAGAATGGCAAATGGAGAGTCTGCATCGACTTCACAGATCTCAACAAATCTTGTCCCAAGGACTCATTCCCACTACCCTACATCGATGCCATGGTCGACGCAATAGCGGGACATGAAATGGTTACCTTCATGGACGCCTTCCGTGGCTACAATCAAATCCTCATGGAACCCGACGATCAAGAAAAAACAGCATTCGTCACTAGCCAAGGTATCTATTGCTATAAAGTAATGTCGTTCAGTCTCAAAGACCAGATTAGGGACACGATGGAAGTCTACATAGACGACATGTTGGTCAAGTCGAAAAAGAAAGAAGATCATATCGACCATCTACGCGACAGCTTCGAGGTGCTCAAAAGGTACAACATGAAACTAAACCCAACTAAATGCTCATTCAGAGTGTCCTCAGTAAAGTTCTTAGGGTACATGGTGACACAAAGAGGAATATAAGCTAGCCCAGAACAGATCAAGGCTCTCATCAACCTTCGATCTCCCCGATGCGTCAAAGACGTACAGAAGCTTACAGGTCGGATAGCAGCTCTGAACAGATTCATCTCCAAATCATCCGACAAATGCAAATCCTTCCACGACGCTCTTAAGAAGAACAAGTCCTTTCAATGGACGGGAGAACACGAAGCAGCGTTCCAGAACTTAAAAGAGTACCTGGCCAGTCCCATGTTGCTGACCAAACCTAAAGGCGACGAGCCCTTATTTCTATATCTTGCAGTGTCAGAATCAGCCATAAGCGCAGTATTGGTCAGAGAAGAAGATGGCAAGCAGTCACCAATATACTACGTCAGTCGGACGGTGCTGCCGGCCGAAACGAGGTATTCGTCACTTGAAAAGCTCGTGCTATCATTGGTAATGGCTTCGAACAAACTCAAACCGTATTTCGAATTCCATACTATTACTGTTCGCACTAATCATCCCATGAGAGCTATCATGAGGAAACTTGAGTTCATAGGACGAATGACTAAATGGGCTATACACCTCAGCGGTTACGACATCGAATACGAGCCCAGGATAGCGATCAAGTCGCAAGCCTTAGCCGACTTTGTGGCCGATTTCAGTCCGACCCTAGAGCAAGAAGCCATAAGAGAAGCGACGCAACTACTCGCCACGAATGAAACAGGCACATGGGAGCTCCACACAGATGGAGCGTCAAACGCTATAGGATCGGGGCTAGGGGTCATACTGAAATCGCCGCAAGGGGACAAGATAGCTCAGGCCATCAGATGTGAGTGGGACGCAACTAACAACGAAGCTGAGTACGAAGCACTCATATTCGGACTCATCCTGGCTCGCGACCTAGGGTTCCGAGAGATCAAAGTCATTTGCGACTCCCTTCTAGTCGTGAACCAGATACAAGGGTCGTACAACGCTAAAGACGTCAGAATGATAGCCTACCTCGAGGTAGCAAAGAAGCTGATCGGAGAATTCCAAGCATTCGACATCAAACAGGTACCCAGGGATCTTAACTCCCAAGCTGACGCACTCGCCAACCTAGGGTCCGCCTTAGACCCGAAAGAATTTCTGTACATACCATTGGCCCACATCATGACGCCAGCCGTCCCAAGGACATCCGTCGAGTCAACAACACCGCTTGAAGAACTCGTCGCCATGGAAATAGGTGATCGACCAGAAGAAGACATCGTCGACACCAATGATGACTGGATGCTACCTTACATCAGATGGTTAAAAGACAGCATTCTGCCCGATGACAAGACAGAAGCAAAAAGGCTCAAGGTACAAGCACTCTCTTATGATATCATAGAAAACATCTTGTACAAAAGATATGTTACAGGGCTACTCCTACGATGCCTCAAGACCCCAGAAGTCGGATGTATCTTGCAATCGTTACACGAAGGAGAGTGTGGCAATCACATCGGCGGACGAAGCCTCTCGGGAAAAGCCCTACGAAACGGATACTATTGGCCAATGATGAACAAAGACGCTATGGAATACACCAAGAAGTGCGACGCCTATCAGCGACATGCACCCGTCCATCATCAACCGTCAGAGCTCCTCCATCCGACTCTGGCTCCATGGCCCTTTATGAGGTGGGGAATGGACATTGTCGGGAAGCTTCCGCCCGCGTCGGGACAAAGAGTTTTCTGCCTTGCCATGACGGACTACTTTCCTAAATGGATCGAAGCAGAAGCCTACAGAGAGGTAAAAGATCAACATGTCATTTCATTCATAAAACGCATTATCTTGTGCAGATTTGGCGTCCCATCAAAAATCGTGTGCGACAATGGCTCCCAATTCATCAGTCATAAGACTCGAGCCTTCTGCGACCAATGGAACATCAAATTGGTCATGTCCACACCTCGGTATCCGCAATCCAACAGACAAGCCGAATCCAGCAACAAAATCATTATCAACAACCTCAAGAAATGCCTCATTGGGGCTAAAGGCAAATGGGCAGACGAACTCTCACGCATTCTCTGGTCCGACAGGACCACTCCAAAGAATGCGATCGGACAATCACCTTTCTCTCTCGTCTATGGGAGTGAGGCGTGCATCCCGGCCGAGTTACTGGTTCTGACCGCTCGTTGTAACCTTCAGACAAACGAGCAAAACGACATCGAACTAGCACACAACCTGGACACAGTGGACGAGATCAGAGAAAGAGCCCGAATTAGGATGGTCAGATTTCAACAACAGGTCGCAAGGAGTTACAATAAGAATGTCCGGATCAAGGCATTCAAGGTCGGAGACTGGGTCCTAAGGAAAACTTTCCAGAACACCAAGAACCCATCCGACGGAAAGCTAGCACCACAATGGGAAGGACCTTACTTAATCACCGAAGTAGCCGGACATGGAGCATACCAATTAGAAGACAAGGACGGACGACCGATCCCGAGAAGTTGGAACACAGTACATCTAAAGCTATACCATTTCTGAACCAACGAGGTAAAAACATCACACAATTTTATACATCGCTATCTATCGCATATGCATCGCATCTATCACATATGCATCACTATCTATCGCATATGCATCGCTATCCATCGCATATACATTGCTATCTATCGCATATACATCACTATCTTCTTTTACATGTTATCACCTGACACTAAGCGAGGACTTCCTCCTTACAAAAACACAAATGCAGAACAACATTTACATTGGATCCAGTCATCCGCAAAAAGCGCTTACATTACATTACACGATCGATCGGAACACGGGGAGATGACAACACAGGCACGTCGGCACACCACCTGCCTTACACAAAACATAAGGTACAACACCTTATTACATTTACGCAATAAAACATATTGCTTACCTCCCCGGCATACAGTCATGACTAACACACATACGAACATTCACATGCCTGTTCTACACACATACATACGGGGAGCCCCACTCGACGGAGCACACGGGCGAAACCGACACATCAAACACAAAACGTCATCGACAGTTCTCTTGAACGTCTGACGACATGTACAAAACAAGCAAACATACGATCTTATATGTAAAGACAAATTGCATTAAATAAAAGTCCTAGCATTTTTATACAAATACGCGACCCGCGATGGTGGACGGGTCGCCAAAACACATAATATTCAAACCCACACACAGGTGGGGCAAACGAAGTCAAACTATGCAAAGAAAACAAATCAGGCATCGGGGACAACGACATTACCTTCGGCAGGGGCTGGCTCCAGAGAGGCTACCTCGTCAGTCGGCTTGACATCGCCAGAGTGGGCCTCGTCCTCGTCGACGCCCTCATCCATGACTTCTTCTCCGACGCCGGCCAAGCAAAACAGCTCCTGACCAGGATCGCCCTTTGGGAACATGGAGTCCAAGGTCTCCTTCTCTGCCTTCAGATCCCAGAGCTCATGCTTGCCTTCGTTGAACTCTTCGATCATCTCGATGCACGACTTCACCGCATAAAAGGCCCCAACGTCACCAGTAATCTGGCCATCCGCAATCTGAGCCCGCTTCACCTCTTCCTCAACGCCTGACCGGCACTCTTCAAACTCCTTCCGACATGCGACCAACTCCCCTTGACAGCTTTTTAACTCCCTGGTGAGGCGACGCTCAATCTCATGGCAACGACTCTCCGCTCCCTCTAGCTTGGTCCTCAAGGACGCAAGGTCGGACTCTGACCTAGCAGCCCTGTCATCAGCCTTAACGACCATTGCCTTGACACCAGAGTATGCCCCCAAGAGGTACTGGAAAGACTGAAGTCTCACACAACAGCATGACACACAATCAAAAAACACTGTCGAACGAAAGAAAAAGAAAAGAGTACAAACAAAAGGCAACTCACCTTCCACGTGGAGCACCCCGCTTCACCAATGCAATCAAGAGGGGAGACGTCATCGACCTCCGACTTCAAAGTCGGGTCCTGAGCGTGAAAAAGGTCGGCGATCGATTGTCCGACGGCACCGGTCTTGCCGATCCCCTCGGCTGTCGCCTCCTTCTTCCTAGGGACCTCCTCCACCTTGACGTCTTCAGGGCGAGCGCTCGCCTTCCTCTTGGAGCCAGCTTTGACTGGAGCCGTCAGATCCACCAGAGCCGGTTTGCTTGATGCGGCTTTGGCCGCCTCCTTCCTTTGCTCGATTAGGCCTTTCCCTGACACTACCCTCAGACGAGCACTCGTTCGACCACCAGGGGAACCTGACACGATAGAACAACAAAAAAGGAGAAATCCTAAAGTACACGACAAAATGAAAAACAGTAAAGGACTCCTATAGCTGAGAGTCTACCTTTTGCGCGAGACGATGAAACAGTCGACATGACTTCCAGACCAGAAGGGGATGCTGACAACAAATTGACGTTGGTAAAACTCCTCTCCGACGCTGGGATAGCTAGGACAATCTTGGACAAACCTTCCGATCGACTGCTCACTTCCAAATCTTCTGGTTCGAGAACTACAAAAAAGAAAAGTTAAGACAAAGAGTTAAGACGCATAAAACAAGCAAAAGGGAAGACAAATACATACTCTCAACTCGCCACTCCGTCAATAAGAACGGACATTCCCCCTCCTTCTCCAGAGAAGAACGTTCGACAAAAAAGAACTTCGACCCCCATCCGCGGTCGTTGACATCCAGATTCTGCACCAAAGGCTTCCGACCATGTCGGATACGCAACTGAACGCGAGAGGAACTCTTCGATCCAATGAAGTAGTTATACCACAGAGCGTCAAAATCAAAATCGGCCCCAGATCGAACATTTACAAGGTCCAAGACCCTTAGAACTCTCCACGCCTGAGGCATTACTTGGCATGGCGCCAACGCCAGAGTAGCTAAAAAATCCCTAACAAGGGGAGAAAAAGGAAATTTATGCCCTATTCGAAACGGGTACGCATAAAAACAAACCCATCCTTCATAACGAGCATCAGCCCTCTCATCTGGATGAGGCAACCTAGCGATCGCCTCCGGGGGAAAGCCCCCAACTTGAAGAATCTGATCCAGTTCTGCCTGAGACAAAGTGCTAGTCAGCGCATCCGACTCCTTCAAGATGAAATGAGGAGGAGCATCGCCTTCATGCGGATCAGAAAGAGTCTTCGACAACTCGGAAGCCTCGCTAGAAACCATTTCGAGAATGGAAAGAGAGGGGAATCGAAGAGCTATGACTAGAGAAATCAAAAAGCTATGGCGAGAGAGACCGAGAAGCTTACCAGAAGAAGCTTGCAAAGGAAGATGAGATGAAGACTAATCGATTCCCTCTGCTCCGAATTTATGGAGGGAAGTGAAGATTGGCAAGGGCGTCGCATCATGCCCCGATCACACGCCACGTAGCCCTGAACAAACGCGCCAAAAAAGGATGGTGGAGATCGTGCTTACGGAAGTTGCCTCGGGTTCCACTTTCCTTGCTTAAACCGAAAGCCCAAGGCAACTTGGGGCTATTGTTGGGCCTGGCTTCCCCTGGGAGAACGTGTCGAGTAAATCAAGCCCAAGCCCACGATAGATCGGAAGAACAAGGGAAAAGCCCAGAGGAGGCGACGAGACTTCTCTGGTCGAATGCCCTCCGACAGGATCGCAAGAATCTCGCCATACATTAAATGCCCAGATCACGCAACGGCCACAACATTCAAGCCACCGTAATTACAATGATTTAATGGCATAATCCCCACCATTACTCTCAGCATTGAAGATAAAATATACGATCAAGACATAACGGTAAGAGGAGTAAAAAGACTTACCATATTTGGACGAAGATGAAGATAAGAAGGATACAAACACAAATTACGCCAGACACAAGCATTCTCGCTCAGAAATACATCAGAACAACATATCTGCTCCAAGCTTAGCTCTCCGAGAGTCATCCACGCTGATTCGTTACCGGTCGCAACCTGAAAGCCACCGGTCGAATCCTACCCGATCTCTTGTCTTACTACGATAAGTTGTATCTCGATTCGATCCGATTAACACGACATCTAATAAAATCATCTCGCCATTCTACATTTATTCTTTGTTTGTCTATTATTTATTTGGTTTGGATTGTTTTCTATCACCCGATCGGCTAGTTACCCCGTCTAAGGCGATTTAGGTCGTTCGATCTTTTCGCCCCAAAACAGAGACGAGCCACCCCGATACCAGATTATAAAGAAATGACCGGACGAAGTCCGAGTACATTCCTAACTAATAGTGTTAACCACACAGATACAACACAATAACAGTTACATGATAAATCCACATAAAGGCCCGAAAGGCGATCACAGATAATAGCGCTGTTCTAACAGATATACAACCTATTATATGATTTTCAAAACAGTTTATAAATCACTTCCATAAGAAAACAGTAATAATCGTTCCAAATTAATTAATCAATTGAAATAACTGATCATCAATGTAAATATGGAAACGATGAGTAAGAGCGAACCGCCACTTGCCTTAATCCACAGAATAGGAACAAGCCTAACGACAACGACGGGATTCCGGGCTTGACACGGGTATAGCTCCGACAGCACAACGACCTTCGAGTCGACCCATAAAAGGAACCCTAAGTTAGATCCGACATAACCACAGTACGAATCTAAAACGACGAAAGAAAACGAAAGGAACGACGCCACAACGACGATCACCAAAGCCAAAAGCCAAATAGGCATTCTGGGCTCTGGCGGCGGTCGCTGTTCTTGGCGGCGGTCGCCGCAGTTCGTCACGGCGGGCACCGTGAAGAACGCGGCGGTCGCCGTGAAGAACTCAGACGACAGAAGCGGCGAGAAAACTCACCCAAAACACGAGCGACTCGGCCTCCTTCGAGTTGCTTTGGTTTCTAACCTCCAAGGCTACCAAAA
This sequence comes from Rheum nobile, assembly GCA_027886185.1. NCBI lineage: Eukaryota > Viridiplantae > Streptophyta > Magnoliopsida > Caryophyllales > Polygonaceae > Rheum > Rheum nobile. The sequence goes on from WOAB01000135.1 coordinate 2,026,880, forward strand.
GCTTCACAAATGCACTCTAGAAACACCATCAAACGACACCGGCGAAAGCTCTAGAATTCCGGCGAGGCACAACTCCGGTGAGGCAAGAATTTGGGAGAGCTTGGGTTGTGGATTGAGCTCCAAAACCCCTCCCAAACACCTCCTTTTATAGCCAAATGCCAGGAAACACCATCATTGCCCTACGAAGAGCTACTCCGGTGCTGCCAGAGCCACGCCGGCGACCTCCGGGCAAGGACCTCCGGACAACGACGACGGCGGGCGCCGCCATAAATGCGACGGGCGCCGCCATAGGCCTGGCGTCCCCAGCTAGGAGAAGACCCAGCCTGCTCCTCGAGCATTGCGACGGCGGGCGCCGCCACTTCACGACGGGCGCCGCCCTTGGCTTTGCCGCCTCCTCAGCTCTTAGATGAAAACGATATTAACCCGGGATAAAATTATCGTACGCGAATGAGTATTAAAATCCAAAGCACGTCGTCTGTATATTATTTCACTGAGAAAAATATTACAGATACAGAGCACATTACAGAATGTCTCCAACTTTCTGAATTAAATCCGACGTACATAACGGGTACTCGGGGAAAATCCCGGAACTCCAGAAATAGCTTACAAAAATACGGGGTATCACACTAGATCGAGCTCGAGAGTGAGCAACAATGACAGAGCACAACACGAAGAGAGAAACCCTAGAAAAGTTCTTAACCAGATCGCCAAGATAACAACACTCTAAGGCGATTAGGGTTTCTAGAGGGCTTAAGTATGGGAGTCTCTCATATGTCGTACTTAACACCACGTGAGCTCGGCCCATCTCACTCTCAAGCAAAGCCATGTAAGAGAGCCAACCTCAGGCTTTAATAGAGTCGCCGTCCAATTTGGGCCGTTTGGACCAAATGATTTTGACTCTGGTCTAGGCCCAACAACCCAAATATTACATTGCCAACATTAGAACACAAGCCCAATAAACTTAGGCAATTACACAACTTACATATATTTTTCCCTCCTAATTCCTTAGTTTTACAAAACAAATATGTAAAACATCCTTGTGTGTGGTCTTTGGGATTTACAACCTTCTCTATCATCGGCCCCTTTTCACAGCGCGCCTAATTTGGATCTATCACATGGAGGAATTCTCTACAAAAGGCAAACTTGTCAATGCTGACAATCTTCATACCAAAGTCAACATGATTTTTCTCACCATCAATCTTTCTAACCAAAATGATATGTTGATCCTCTTTATCTCGAATATAAGTGGTATCTTACATCAATATGTTTGGTCCTCTCATGATAGACAAGATCCTTACACAGATACAAGGCACTCTGACTATCCATATGCAACAAAGTTTTGTAGTCTTTTCCCTCTATCTATCTTAGTATACTCTTGAGCCAAATTGCTTCCTTGGAGGCCTCGATAGCAGCTATGTACTCAGCCTTAGTAGAGGACAGAGCAACAATAGATTGTTGTTGTGATTTCCAAGAAATACAATTTCATGCCCAAGGTATATACATAAGAGGTAGTGGATTTTGTATTGTGTTTGTTACTGCATAGTCAGAGTCAACATAACCATAACACTCAACTGGTGAAGAGTGCTCACCATACAATAAGCCAAAGCTTACCATCCAATCAATGTATCTCAAGAGGTATCTCATAGCAATCTAGTGTTTTTCACAAGGTTTAGGCATAAAATGACTTAAAACACTGACCACAAAAGCAAGATCAAGATGAGTGCAAATCACGGCATAACTCCTAGGCTATGTTGTCCTCTTGTGGTGACTTTAGTAAGACCACTGTTTTGGGGCAAAAAGATCGGACGACCTAAATCGCCTTAGACGGGGTAACTAGTCGATCGGACGATGGGAAATAATCAAAAACCAAGCAAATAATAGGTAAACAAGAAATAAATATATAATAGCAAGATGCTTTTATTAGATATCATGTGAATCGGATTAGATCGCAATACAACTTATCGTAATAAAATCAGAGATCGGGTGGGACTCGACCGGTGACTTGTGAGTGGCGACCGACAGGGGTCAGGCATAGGCAGCCGTTTAGAGAGCTAGATGGAGAGCGAGAGTGCTGTTCTGGTGAGTTTGCTAAGTGAGAATGCGTGTCCTTTGCGTAGTTGTGAGTTCCCTGATCTTATCTTCTTCGTCGTTCCAAATATGGTAAGTCCCTTTACTCCTGTGGCCGTTGCACCGTTTTTATGTTTTTATCTTCAATACCGAGTGTAATGGCAAGGATTTCGCCGTTGAATTACTGGCAATTAAGGTGTTTGAACGTTGCAGATGTTGCATGATCTAAGCATTAAATGCATGGCGAGATCTCCGCGATCTTGTCGGATGACTCTTGACTGGAGAGGTTTTGTCAGGTGTCGCTCGACCAGAGAAGCCTTGTCGACTCTTCTGAACTCGTCTGCCATTCTCCCGATTTGCAATGGGCTTGGGCTCGGTCCTCTCGATCTGTCTTCTCTGGAGAATCCAGGCCCAACAATAGCCCTAAGTTGATATGGGCTTACGGTTTAGGCAAGTAGACCGGGATCCATGGCAACTTCCTTGGACACGATCTTCACCGTCCTTTTTGGCGCGGTTGCATAGGTCGATGTGGTGCGCGATTAGGGCACGATGCGACGTCTTCTACAGATCATGATTTCCTTCCATAAATTCTGAGCAGGGGGAGCGATTAGTCTTCATCTCCTTCCTTTGCAAGTTTCTGGTAAGCCTTTCGGTCTCTCTTGCCATTTGCTTTCTGATTTTCTTAGCCATAGCTCTCCGATTTCCTCCCCTCTCTATTCTCGACATGGTCTCTCTCGAGGCTTCTGAGTCATCGAAGACTCTTTCCGATGCCGGAGAGGGCGATACTTCTCCTCATTTCCTCCTAACGGAGTCGGACGCGCTGGTTAGCAATTTGTCGGAGGCAGAGCTGGTCCAAGTCCTCGAAGTCGGGGGCTTTCCTCCGGAGACGATAGCTACGCTGTCTGAGCTGGACGAGAGGGCCGACGGCGCTACGAAGGGTGGATTTGCTTCTATGTGTACCCGTTTAGGATAGGGCATAAGTTCCCATTCTCTCCTCTTGTTAGAGATTTTCTAGCTACCTTGGCGTTAGCGCCGTGTCAAGTGATGCCTCAAGCTTGGAGAGTCCTTAGGGTTTTAGACTTAGTGAATGAGCAAACTGGTGCTGGTTTTGATTTCGACGCCTTGTGGTATAATTACTTCATCGGGTCGAAGAGTTCTTCCCGTGTGCAACTGCGTGCCCGACGAGGTCAGAAGCCTTTGGTGCAAACTCCCGATGTGAATGACCGTGGATGGGGGTCGAAATACTTTTTTGTCAAACTATCTTCTCTGGAGAAGGAAGGAGAATGTCCTTTTCTATTGTCGGAGTGGCGGATCGACAATATGTACTTTGTTTTCTCTTTCACGCGTTTATGCGTTTTTAACACTCTGTTTTTCACTTTCCCTTTTTGTAGTCCCTAAACCGGAAGAATTGAAAGTTAGCAGCCGATCGGAGGCTTTGTCAAAGATTGTGCTTGAAGTTCCCGCGTCTGAGAGGAAATTCATCAACGTCAATTTGCTGGCGCCAACTCCTCCCCCACAGGAAGATATGTCGAATGTTTCTTCATCTCGTGCGAAAGGTAGACTTTCGGCTTTAGGAATCTTTTTGTTGTTTTTTGCTTTGTCGTGTATTTTAGGATTTCTCCCTTTTTGATGCTCTGTCGTGTCAGGTTCCCCTGGTGGTCGGTCGAGTGCTCTCCTGAGGGTGGCGTCGGGAAAAAGCTTGATTGAGCAAAGGAAAGCAGCAGCCAAGGCGGCATCGAGCAAACCGGCTCTGAGTGACCTGACGACTACGGTTAAAGCTGGCTCTAAGAGGAAAGCGAGCGCTCGTCCTGATGATGTTAAGGCGGAGGACGTCCCTAAGAAGAAAGGCGCGACCGCCGAAGGGGTCGGCAAGATTGGTGCCACAGGGCCGTCGATCGTTGATCTTTTTTGCGCTCAAGACCCGACTTTGAAGTCGGAAGTTAAGGACGTCTCCCCTTTGGACTGCATTGGTGAAGCGGGCAGTTCCGCATGGAGGGTGTGTTGCCAATTGTTTTGTGCATTTTTGTATTTCTTTTGTTCGACTGTGTTTTATGATTCGCGTATTTGTGTTGTCATATGCCTTTTAGTCAGGCTTTTCAATACTTCTTGGGATCTTACTCCGGTGTCCAGGCGATGCTTGTCAAGGCTGAGGATATGGCTGCTAGGTCAGAGTCCGACCTTGCCTTTTTAAGGACCAAGCTGGAGGGAGCGGAGAGTCGCTGTCGTGAGACTGAGCGTCATCTCACCAGGGAGATGAAGAGCTGTCGAGGGGAGCTGGTCGCATGTCAGAGGGAGTTTGAAGAGTGCAGGGCAGGCATTGAGGAGGAAGTGAAGCGGGCTCGGATTGCCGACGGTCAGATTGCTGGCGATGTTGGGGCCTTCTACGCCGTGAAATCGCGCATCGAGATGATTGAAGAGTTCAACGACGGCAAGCATGAGCTCTGGGACCTGAAGGCGGAGAAGGAGACTTTGGACTCCATGTTTCCAAAGGGCGATCCTGGTCAGGAGCTGTTCTGCTTAGCCGGCGTCGGAGAAGAGGCTGTGGATGAAGATGCCGATGAGGACGAAGCTCATTCTGGCGATGCTAAGCCGACCGACGAGATAGCCCCATTGGAGCCAGCCCCTGCCGAAGGTAACGTTGTTGTTCCCGATGCTTGACTTTGTTTGTCCCACTTGTGTGTGGGTTTAGACATTTGGTGTCTGTATGTTTTGGCGACCCGTCCACCATCGCGGGTCGCAAGATGTTTCTGTTTGATGAAGTCCTACAGATGTGTAGGCAGACAATTATGGTTTGGCGACCCGTCCACCATCGTGGGTCGCGTATTTATAGAAAATGCTTCTTATATCGATGCAAAAATGTGTTTTTACACGTAGAATTGTATACTAGCGTGTTTCGTACATGTTTGCGATAGATAGCAAGTTGTCGACGATGTTTAGTATGTCGTGTATGTCGGTTTCGCCCGTGTGCTCCGTCGAGTGGGGTTTCACCGTATGTATGTATGTAGAGCAGGCCTGCGATGTGTTTGTGTATGTGTTGTTCATGACGGTATGCCAGAGAGGTAAGCAATATATAATAAGGTGTTTGTTCCTTATGTTTAATTGCGTGAATGTAATAAGGTGTTGTACCTTATGTTTTGTATAAGGCAGGCGGTGTGCCAACGTGCCTGTGTTGTTGTCTCCCAGTAATCCGATCGATCGTGTAATGTAAGCGCTATATGCGGATGACAGGATCCATTTGCGGACGACTGGGTCCAATGTAAATGCTGTTCTGCGTTTGTATTTTTGTAAGGAGGAAGTCCTCGCTTGGTGTCAAGGCGATGATATATAAAGGAAAATGGCGATGTATATGCGATAGCATGCGATACATATGCGATAGATGGCAAAGTACATGCGATAACATGCGATATGTATGCGACAGATGGCAATGTACATGCGATATGTATGCGACAGGTGGCAATGTACATGCGATAACATACGATATGTATGCGACAGGTGGCAATGTACATGCGATAACATGCGATATGTATGCGATGCATAGAGTTTTGTGTGATGTTTTTACCTTATTGGTTCAGAAATGGTAGAGCTTAAGATGTGCTGCGTTCCAACTCCTCGGGATTGGTTGTCCGTCTTTGTCTTCTAGTTGATATGCTCCTTGTCCGACCACTTCGGTGATCAAGTAAGGTCCTTCCCTTTGTGGTGCTAGCTTTCCGTCGGATGGGTTCTTGGTATTCTGGAATGACTTCCTTAGGACCCAGTCTCCGACCTTGAATGCCTTGATCCGGACGTTCTTGTTGTAGCTCCTCGCGACTTGTTGTTGGAACTTGACCATTCTGATTCGAGCTTTCTCCCTGATTTCGTCCACAGTGTCGAGATTATGTGCTAGTTCGATGTCGTTCTGTTCACTTGTCTGAAGGTTACAGCGAGCGGTCGGAACCAGTAACTCAGCCGGGATGACCGCTTCACTCCCGTAGACGAGAGAGAAAGGCGATTGCTCGGTCGTATTCTTTGGAGTAGTCTCGTCGGACCAGAGAATAAGTGGGAGTTCGTCTGCCCATTTGCCTTTAGCTCCTGTGAGGCGTTTCTTGAGGTTGTTGATAATGATCTTGTTGCTGGATTCGGCTTGTCCGTTGGATTGCGGATACCGAGGTGTGGATGTGACCAATTTGATGTTCCATTGGTCGTAGAAGGCTCGAGTCTTATGACTGATGAATTGGGAACCGTTGTCGCACACGATTTCTGATGGGATGCCAAATCTGCACAAGATGTTGCGTTTTATGAATGAAATGACGTGTTGATCTTTTACCTCTCTATAGGCTTCGGCTTCGATCCATTTAGAGAAGTAGTCTGTCATAGCGAGGAAGAAGACTCTTTGACCCGACGCGGGAGGGAGCTTTCCGACAATGTCCATTCCCCATCTCATAAAGGGCCATGGAGCTAGGGTCGGATGGAGGAGCTCCGATGGTTGATGACGTACGGGTGCGTGCCGCTGACAGGCGTCGCACCTCTTGGTGTATTCCATGGCGTCTTTGTTCATCGTTGGCCAATAGTACCCATTTCGTAGGGCCTTTCCCGAGAGGCTTCGTCCACCGGTGTGGTTGCTACACTCTCCTTCGTGTAATGATTGTAAGATACGTCCGACTTATGGAGTCTTAAGGCATCGTAGGAGTAGCCCTGTAACAGATCTTTTGTACAAGATGTTGTCAATAATATCGTAAGAGAGTGCTTGTACCTTAAGCTTTTTTGCTTCTGTCTTGTCGTCTGGTAAAATACCATCTTTTAGCCACTTGATGTAAGGTAGCATCCAGTCGTCATTGGTGTCGACGATGTCTTCTTCTGGTCGATCGCCTATCTCCATGGCAACGAGTTCTTCAAGTGGTGTTGTCAACTCGACGGATGTCTTTGGGACGGCCGGCGTCATAACGTGGGCCAATGGTATGTGTTGAAATTCTTTTGGGTCTAGGACGGATCCCAGATTGGCGAGCGCGTCGGCTTGGGAGTTAAGATCCTTGGGCACCTGTCGGATGTTGAATGTTTGGAATTGTCCGATCAGTTTCTTGGCTACCTCCAGGTAGGCTATCATTCTGGTGTCTTTGACATTGTAGGATCCCTGTATTTGTTTTACGACCAATAAGGAGTCGCAAACGACTTCGATCTCTTGGACTCCCAGATCGTGAGCCCAGATGAGTCCGAATATGAGTGCTTCATACTCAGCCTCGTTGTTAGTCGCATCCCACTCACATCTGACAGCCTGGGCTATCTTGTCCCCCTGTGGCGATTTCAGTACGACCCCAAGCCCTGATCCTCTGGCGTTCGATGCCCCATCTGTGTGGAGCTCCCATGTACCTGTCTCATCTGTCGCGAGTAGTAGATTTGCTTCTTTTGCGGCTTCTTGCTCTAGGGTCGGACTGAAATCGGCCACAAAGTCGGCTAATGCTTGCGACTTGATCGCTGTCCTCTGCTCGTACTCGATGTCGTAACCACTGAGGTGTATGGCCCATTTTGTCATTCTTCTTGTGAACTCGGGTTTCCTCATGATAGCCCTTATGGGATGATTAGTGCGCACAGTGATAGTATGGGATTCAAAGTATGGTTTGAGCTTGTTCGAAGCCATTACTAATGATAATACGAGTTTTTCAAGTGACGAATACCTCGTTTCGGCTGATAATAGCGTCCGACTGACATAGTATATTGGCGACTATTTGCCATCTTCTTCTCTGACCAGTACACCGCTTACGGCCGATTCCGACACTGCAAGATAAAGAAATAAGGGCTCGTCGCCTTTAGGTTTGGTTAGTAACATAGGACTGGCCAGATAGTCCTTGAGGTTCTGAAATACTGCTTCATGTTCCTCCGTCCATTGAAAGGACTTATTTTTCTTGAGCGCGTCGTGGAATGGTTTGCACTTGTCGGATGATTTGGAGATGAACCTGTTCAGAGCTGTTATCCGACCTGTGAGCTTCTGTACGTCTTTGATGCATCGGGGGGATCGGAGGTTGATGAGAGCCTTGATCTGTTCTGGGCTGGCCTCTATTCCTCTTTATGTCACCATATATCCTAAGAACTTCCCTGACGACACTCCGAAGGAGCACTTAGTAGGGTTTAGTTTCATATTGTACCTTTTGAGTACCTCGAAGCTGTCGCGTAGGTGGTCGATGTGATCTTCTTTCTTTTTGGACTTGACCAACATGTCGTCGATATAGACTTCCATTGTGTCTCCGATTTGGTCTTTGAACATTTTGTTGACCAATCGTTGGTATGTAGCCCCTGCATTTTTCAGACCAAAGGGCATTACTTTATAGCAATAGATACCTTGACTGGTGATGAACGCTGTTTTTTCTTGATCGTCGGGATCCATAAGGATTTGATTGTAGCCACTGAAGGCGTCCATGAAGGTGAGCATTTCGTGCCCTACTGTGGCGTCGACCATAGCGTCGATGTGAGGTAGAGGAAATGAATGTTTAGGACAAGCCTTGTTGAGGTCTGTGAAGTCGATGCAGACTCTCCATTTGCCGTTCTTCTTCTGGACCACGACCACGTTGGCCAGCCATTCAGGGTAGTGGACTTCCCTGATTTTTCCGATTTCCAATAAGCTTTTGACTTCGTTTTCGATTATTTTGTTCCGCTCGGGGGCGAATTTCCTGCGTTTTTGCTTGACATGGGGATGAGATGGATCCACATTTAATTTATGAGTAATAACGTTGGGAGATATCCCGACCATATCCTCATATGACCATGCGAAACAGTCGGCATTGGTCCTAAGAAAGTCGAGAAGCTGTTGTCTGGTCGAGTCGTCCAGGTCCGACCCGACCCTTACCGTTTGGTTTGGCTTTGAAGGGTTTAGTGCGATCTCGTCGAGTTTCTCCATTTTTGGTTCAACGTATCGACTAGGTCCTTCGCCAATCTGTGGTTGCTATGCGATCTTGTGTTCGACCGCGTTCTTCATGAAAGCAACATAGCATTCCTTTGCGGTCCTTTGATCTCCTTTGATTTCTTAGACTCCCCACTCGGTGGGGAATTTGATGACTTGATGATATGTTGAAGGTACTGCCTTCATAGCGTGTATCCACGGCCTGTCAAGAATACAATTGTAGGGAGACGGACAGTCTAGGACTAAGAATTTAACCTGTCGGTTGATTCCTCCAGCGTATGTAGTCAGAATGTTTTCACCAGTCGTGTGCTTAACCTCACCGCTGAACCCGACCAATGGGGTCGATTTCTTGATTAGGTCGTTCTCAGTCAGACCCATTTCTTTGAGAGCGTCGAGGGTCAAGAGGTTTGTCGAACTTCCTGTATCGATTAGTACTCTCCGGATTAAGCAATTACCAATGGACAAATAGATTACCAGACCGTCATGGTGACTATCCGACCCGTCGGAGTCGGAGTCGGATTCGTCGAATGTGACCGTCGGAAGGTTAGATGCCCTCCTTGGTTTGAATTCCGATGCTTCGGGCTTGTCGCCTTTGCTTTCCTTGAAGTGTCGCTTAGCCGCGGAATACGAGTTCCCGCATATGTCGGATCCACCTGAAATGGTATTGACAACTTTCGTATGGATAGGAGATGGGGGTTTGTTCTGTTTTACCTGATCTCGGCGTTCCATGGTGGCTTTTGCCCGTTCCGAGATGACGTCGCGTAACAGCCCATGTGATAGCAGCCTAGCGACCTCCTTTCGTAGGGCGATGCAATCGTCGGTCGAATGACCATGGTCGCCGTGGAATTCACACCATCGACTCATGTCCTTCTTGACGTCCGGTCGGTCGCTCTTTTGGGGCCATCTTACGTCTTTTCCATACTTGTCAAAACTCTTGACGAGCTCTGACACGAAAATGTTGAAGTTATAAGACTGGACCCTAGGAGGCAACACAGAACCGTCTCTCCATTCTTGTGACCTGTCTTAGAAAGAATTTACCTGATTTGCTTTGTTTCGATTACGAGAATAGAGATGTGGACGTCTGTCCCGACGATTGTCGGAGGACTGTCCCGACGATCTGCAGATCATGATTTCCTTCCATAAATTCTGAGCAGGGGGAGCGATTAGTCTTCATCTCCTTCCTTTGCAAGTTTCTGGTAAGCCTTTCGGTCTCTCTTGCCATTTGCTTTCTGATTTTCTTAGCCATAGCTCTCTGATTTCCTCCCCTCTCTATTCTTGACATGGTCTCTCTCGAGGCTTCTGAGTCGTCGAAGACTCTTTCCGATGCCGGAGAGGGCGATACTTCTCCTCATTTCCTCCTAACGGAGTCGGACGCGCTGGTTAGCAATTTGTCGGAGGCAGAGCTGGTCCAAGTCCTCGAAGTCGGGGGCTTTCCTCCGGAGACGATTCCTACACTGCCTGAGCCGGACGAGAGGGCCGACGCACGCTACAAAGGGTGGATTTGCTTCTATGTGTACCCGTTCAGGATAGGGCATAAGTTCCCATTCTCTCCTCTTGTTAGAGATTTTTTAGCTACCTTGGCGTTAGCGCCGTGTCAAGTGATGCCTCAAGCTTGGAGAGTCCTTAGGGTTTTAGACTTAGTGAATGAGCAAACTGGTGCTGGTTTTGATTTCGACGCCTTGTGGTATAATTACTTCATCGGGTCGAAGAGTTCTTCCCGTGTGCAACTGCGTGCCCGACGAGGTTGGAAGCCTTTGGTGCAAACTCCCGATGTGAACGACCGTGGATGGGGGTCGAAATACTTTTTTGTCAAACGATCTTCTCTGGAGAAGGAATGAGAATGTCCTTTTCTGTTGTCGGAGTGGCGGATCGACAGTATGTACTTTGTTTTCTCTTTCACGCGTTTATGCGTTTTTAACACTCTGTTTTTAACTTTCCCTTTTTGTAGTCCCTGAACCGGAAGAATTGGAAGTTAGCAGCCGATCGGAGGCTTTGTCAAAGATTGTGCTTGAAGTTCCCGCGTCTGAGAGGAAATTCGTCAACGTCAATTTGCTGGCGCCAACTCCTCCCCCACAGGAAGATATGTCGAATGTTTCTTCATCCCGTGCGAAAGGTAGACTTTCGACTTTAGGAATCTTTTTGTTGTTTTTCGCTTTGTCGTGTATTTTAGGATTTCTCCCTTTTTGATGCTCTATCGTGTCAGGTTCCCCTGGTGATCGGTCGAGTGCTCGCCTGAGGGTGGCGTCGGGAAAAAGCTTGATTGAGCAAAGGAAAGCAGCAGCCAAGGCGGCGTCGAGCAAACCGGCTCTGATTGACCTGACGACTACGGTTAAAGATGGCTCTAAGAGGAAAGCGAGCGCTCGTCCTGATGATGTTAAGGCGGAGGACGTCCCTAAGAAGAAAGGCGCGACCGCCGAAGGGGTCGGCAAGATCGGTGTCGCAGGGCCGTCGATCGTTGATCTTTTTCGCGCTCAAGACCCGACTTTGAAGTCGGAAGTGAAGGACGTCTCCCCTTTGGACTACATTGGTGAAGCGGGCAGTTCCGCGTGGAGGGTGTGTTGCCCTTTGTTTTGTGCATTTTTGTATTTCTTTTGTTCGACTGTGTTTTCTGATTCGCGTATTTGTGTTGTCGTATGCCTTTTTGTCAGGCTTTTCAATACTTCTTGGGAGCTTACTCCGGTGTCCAGGCGATGCTTGTCAAGGCTGAGGACAGGGCTGCTAGGTCAGAGTCCGACCTTGCCTCTTTAATGACCAAGCTGGAGGGAGCGGAGAGTCGCTGTCGTGAGACTGAGCGTCGTCTCACCAGGGAGCTGAAGAGCTGTCAAGGGGAGCTGGTCGCATGTCAGAGGGAGTTTGAAGAGTGCATGGCATGCATTGAGGAGGAAGTGAAGCGGGCTCGGATTGCCGACGGTCAGATTGCTGGCGACGTTGGGGCCTTCTACGCCGTGAAATCGCGCATCGAGATGATTGAAGAGTTCAACGAGGGCAAGCATGAGCTCTGGGACCTGAAGGCGGAGAAGGAGACTTTGGACTCCATGTTTCCAAAGGGAGATCCTGGTCAGGAGCTGTTCTGCTTAGCCGGCGTCGGAGAAGAGGCTGTGGATGAAGATGCCGATGAGGACGAAGCTCATTCTGGCGATGCTAAGCCGACCGACGAGATAGCCCCATTGGAGCCAGCCCCTGCCGAAGGTAATGTTGTTGTTCCCGATGCTTGACTTTGTTTGTCCCACTTGTGTGTGGGTTTAGACATTTGGTGTCTGTATGTTTTGGCGACCCGTCCACCATCGCGGGTCGCAAGATGTTTCTGTTTGATGAAGTCCTACAGATGTGTAGGCAGACAATTATGGTTTGGTGACCCGTCCACCATCGCGGATCGCGTATTTATAGAAAATGCTTCTTATTTCGATGCAAAAATGTGTTTTTACACGTAGAATTGTATACTAGCGTGTTTCGTACATGTTTGCGATAGATAGAAAGTTGTCGACGACGTTTAGTATGTCGTGTATGTCGGTTTCGCCCGTGTGCTCCGTCGAGTGGGGTTTCACCGTATGTATGTATGTAGAGCAGGCCTGCGATGTGTTTGTGTATGTGTTAGTCATGACGGTATGCCGGGGAGGTAAGCAATATATAATAAGGTGTTTGTTCCTTATGTTTAATTGCGTGAGTGTAATAAGGTGTTGTACCTTATGTTTTGTATAAGGCAGGCGGTGTGCCGACGTGCCTGTGTTGTCATCTCCCCATAATCCGATCGACCGTGTAATGTAAGCGCTATATGTGGATGACAGGATCCATTTGCGGACGACTGGGTCCAATGTAAATGCTGTTTTGCATTTTTATTTTTGTAAGGAGGAAGTCCTCGCTTGGTGTCAAGGCGATGATATATAAAGGAAAGTGGCGATGTATATGCGATAGCATGCGATAAATATGCGATAGATGGAAAAGTACATGCGATAACATGCGATATGTATGCGACAGATGGCAATGTACATGCGATAACATGCGATATGTATGCGACAGGTGGTAATGTACATGCGATAACATGCGATATGTATGCGATGCATAGAGTTTTGTGTGATGTTTTTACCTTATTGGTTCAGAAATGGTAGAGCTTAAGATGTGCTGCATTCCAACTCCTCGGGATTGGTTGTCCGTCTTTGTCTTCTAGTTGATATGCTCCTTGTCCGACCACTTCGGTGATCAAGTAAGGTCCTTTCCATTGTGGTGCTAGCTTTTCGTCGGATGGGTTCTTGGTGTTCTGGAATGTCTTCCTTAGGACCCAGTCTCCGACCTTGAATGCCTTGATCCGGACGTTCTTGTTGTAGCTCCTCGTGACTTGTTGTTGGAACTTGACCATTCTGATTCGAGCTTTCTCCCTGATTTCGTCCATAGTGTCGAGATTATGTGTTAGTTCGATGTCGTTTTGTTCACTTGTCTGAAGGTTACAGCGAGCGGTCGGAACCAGTAACTCAGCCGGGATGACCGCTTCACTCCCATAGACGAGAGAGAAAGGCGATTGCCCGGTCGTATTCTTTGGAGTAGTCCTGTCGGACTAGAGAATAAGTGGGAGTTCGTCTGCCCATTTGCCTTTAGCCCCTATGAGGCATTTCTTGAGGTTGTTGATAATGATCTTATTGCTGGATTCGGCTTATCCGTTGGATTGCGGATACCGAGGTGTGAATGTGACCAATTTGATGTTCCATTGGTCGCAGGAGGCTCGAGTCTTATGACTGATGAATTGGGAACCGTTGTCGCACACGATTTCTGATGGGATGCCAAATCTGCACAAGATGTTGCGTTTTATGAATGAAATGACGTGTTGATCTTTTACCTCTCTGTAGGCTTCGGCTTCGATCCATTTAGAGAAGTAGTCTGTCATAGCGAGGAAGAAGACTCTTTGACCCGATGCGGGAGGGAGCTTTCCTACGATGTCCATTCCCCATCTCATAAAGGGCCATGGAGCTAGGGTCGGATGGAGGAGCTCCGATGGTTGATGACGTACGGGTGCGTGCCGCTGATAGGCGTCGCACCTCTTGGTGTATTCCATGGCGTCTTTGTTCATCATTGGCCAATAGTACCCGTTTCGTAGGGCCTTTCCCGAGAGGCTTCATCCGCCGGTGTGGTTGCCACACTCTTCTTCGTGTAATGATTGTAAGATACGTCCGACTTCTGGAGTCTTAAGGCATCGTAGGAGTAGCCCTGTAATAGATCTTTTGTACAAGATGTTGTCAATAATATCGTAAGAGAGTGCTTGTACCTTAAGCTTTTTTGTTTCTGTCTTGTCGTCTGGTAAAATACCATCTTTTAGCCACTTGATGTAAGGTAGCATCCAGTCGTCATTGGTGTCGATGATGTCTTCTTCTGGTCGATCGCCTATCTCCATGGCGACGAGTTCTTCAAGTGGTGTTGTCAACTCGACGGATGTCTTTGGGATGGCCGGCGTCATAACGTGGGCCAATGGTATGTGTGGAAATTCTTTTGGGTCTAGGACGGATCCCAGATTGGCGAGCGCGTCGGCTTGGGAGTTAAGATCCCGGGGCACCTGTCGGATGTTGAATGCTTGGAATTGTCCGATCAGTTTCTTGGCTACCTCTAGGTAGGCTATCATTCTGGTGTCTTTGGCATTGTACGATCCTTGTATTTGGTTTACGACCAGTAAGGAGTCGCAAACGACTTCGATCTCTTGGACTCCCTGATCGCGAGCCGAGATGAGTCCGAATATGAGTGCTTCATACTCAGCCTCGTTGTTAGTCGCATCCCACTCACATCTGACAGCCTGGGCTATCTTGTCCCCCTGTGGCGATTTCAGTACGACCCCAAGCCCCGATCCTCTAGCATTCGATGCCCCATCTGTGTGGAGCTCCCATGTACTTGTCTCGTTTGTCGCGAGTAGTTGATTTGCTTCTTTTGCGGCTTCTTGCTCTAGGGTCGGACTGAAATCGGCCACAAAGTCGGCTAATGCTTGCGACTTGATCGTTGTCCTCTGCTCGTACTCGATGTCGTAACCACTGAGGTGTATGGCCCATTTTGTCATTCTTCCTGTGAACTCGGGTTTCCTCATGATAGCCCTCATGGGATGATTAGTGCGCACAGTGATAGTATGGGATTCAAAGTATGGTTTGAGCTTGTTCGAAGCCATTACTAATGATAATACGAGTTTTTCAAGTGACGAATACCTCGTTTCGGCGGATAATAGCGTCCGACTGACATAGTATATTGGCGACTGTTTGCCATCTTCTTCTCTGACCAGTACACCGCTTACGGCCGATTCCGTCACTGCAAGATAAAGAAATAAGGGCTCGTCGCCTTTAGGTTTGGTTAGTAACATAGGACTGGCTAGATAGTCCTTGAGGTTCTGAAATGCTGCTTCATGTTCCTCCGTCCATTGAAAGGACTTATTTTTCTTGAGCGCGTCGTGGAATGGTTTGCACTTGTCGGATGATTTGGAGATGAACCTGTTCAGAGCTGTTATCCGACCTGTGAGCTTCTGTACGTCTTTGATGCATCGGGGGGATCGGAGGTTGATGAGAGCCTTGATCTGTTCCGGGCTGGCCTCTATTCCTCTTTCTGTCACGATATATCCTAAGAACTTCCCTGACGACACTCCGAAGGAGCACTTAGTAGGGTTTAGTTTCATATTGTACCTTTTGAGTACCTCGAAGATGTCGCGTAGGTGGTCGATGTGATCTTATTTCTTTTTGGACTTGACCAACATGTCGTCGATATAGACTTCCATTGTGTCTCCGATTTGGTCTTTGAACATTTTGTTGACCAATCGTTGGTATGTAGCCCCTGCATTTTTCAGACCAAAGGGCATTACTTTGTAGCAATAGATACCTTGACTGGTGATGAACGCTATTTTTTCTTGATCGTCGGGATCCATAAGGATTTGATTGTAGCCACTGAAGGCGTCCATGAAGGTGAGCATTTCGTGCCCTGTTGTGGCGTCGACCATAGCGTCGATGTGAGGTAGAGGAAATGAATCTTTGGGACAAGCCTTGTTGAGGTCTGTGAAGTCGATGCAGACTCTCCATTTGCCATTCTTCTTCTGGACCATGACCACGTTGGCCAGCCATTCAGGGTAGTGGACTTCCTTGATTTTTCCGATTTCCAATAAGCTTTTGACTTCGTTGTCGATTATTTTGTTCCGCTCGGGGCCGAATTTCCTGCGTTTTTGCTTGACAGGGGGATGAGATGGATCCACATTTAATTTATGAGTAATAACGTTGGGAGATATCCCGACCATATCCTCATGTGACCATGCGAAACAGTCGGCATTGGTCCTGAGAAAGTCGAGAAGCTGTTGTCTGATCGAGTCATCCAGGTCCGACCCGACCCTTACCGTTTGGTTTGGCTTTGAAGGGTCTAGTGCGATCTCGTCGATTTTCTCCATTTCTGGTTCAACGTATCGACTAGGTCCTTCGCCAATCTGTGGTTGCTATGCGATCTTGTGTTCGACCGCGTTCTTAATGGAAGCGACATAGCATTCCTTTGCGGTCCTTTGATCTCCTTTGATTTCTTGGACTCCCCACTCGGTGGGGAATTTGATGACTTAATGATATGTTGAAGGTACTGCCTTTATAGCGTGTATCCACGGCCTGCCAAGAATACAATTATAGGGAGACGGACAGTCTAGGACTAAGAATTTAACCTATCGGTTGATTCCTCCAGCGTATGTAGTCAGAATGATTTCGCCAGTCGTGTGCTTAACCTCACCGTTGAACCCGACCAGTGGGGTCGATTTCTTGATTAGGTCGTTCTTAGTCAGACCCATTTCTTTGAGAGCGTCGAGGGTCAAGAGGTTTTTCGAACTTCCTGTATCGATTAGTACTCTCCGAATTAAGCAATTACCAATGGACAAATAGATTACCAGACCGTCATGGTGACTATCCGACCCGTCGGAGTCGGATTCGTCGAATGTGACCGTCGGAAGGTTAGATGCCCTCCTTGGTTTGAATTCCGATGCTTCGGGCTTGTCGCCTTTGCTTTCCTTGGCGTGTCGCTTAGCCGCGGAGTACGTGTTCCCGCATATGTCGGATCCACCTGAAATGGTATTGACAACTTTCGTATGGATAGGAGATGGGGGTTTGTTCTGTTTTACCTGATCTCGGCGTTCCATGGTGGCTTTTGCTCGTTTCGAGATGACGTCGCGTAACAGCCCCTGTGATAGCAGCCTAGCGACCTCCTTTCGTAGGGCGATGCACTCATCGGTCGAATGACCATGGTCGCCATGGAATTCACACCATCGACTCATGTCCTTCTTGACGTCCGGTCGGTCGCTCTTTCGGGGCCATCTTACGTCTTTTCCATACTTGTCGAAACTCTTGACGAGCTCCGACACGGAAACGTTGAAGTTATAAGACTGGACCCTAGGAGGCAACACATAACCGTCTCTCCATTCTTGTGACTTGTCTTGGAAAGAATTTACCTGATTTGCTTCGTTTAGATTACGAGAATAGGGATGTGGACGTCTGTCCCGACGATTGTCAGAGGAATGTTTGCGATTGGATGGATCGGGTCCGCGCGAGGCTTTACGCGACTCACGGTCCTCTTCCAGCCTTACCTCGGCCATAGTTTTGGCCTGAACATCTTTGAAACTTTTGCAGGGATACTTGGTAGTTGTTTTGGGGCGAAAAGATCGGATGACCTAAATCGCCTTAGACGGGGTAACTAGTCAATCAGACGATGGGAAATAATCCAAACCAAGAAAATAATAGGTAAACAAGAAATAAATATATAATAGCAAGATGATTTTATTAGATATCATGTGAATCGGATTAGATCGCAATACAACTTATCGTAATAAAATCAGAGATCGAGTGGGACTTGACTGGTGACTTGTGAGTGGCGACCGGCAGGGGTCAGGCGTAGGCAGCCGTTTGGAGAGCTAGATGGAGAGCGAGAGTGCTGTTCTGGTGAGTTTGCTAAGTGAGAATGTGTGTCCTTTGCATAGTTGTGAGTTCCCTGATCTTATCTTCTTCGTCGTTCCAAATATGGTAAGTCCCTTTACTCCTGTGGCCGTTGCACCGTTTTTATGTTTTTATCTTCAATATCGAGTGTAATGGCAAGGATTTCGCCGTTGAATTACTGGCAATTAAGGTGTTTGAACGTTGCAGATGTTGCATGATCTGAGCATTAAATGCGTGGCGAGATCTCCGCAATCTTGTCGGATGACTCTTGACTGGAGAGGTTTTGTCGGGTGTTGCTCGACCAGAGAAGCCTTGTCGACTCTTCTGAACTCGTCTGCCATTCTCCCGATTTGCAGTGGGCTTGGGCTCGGTTCTCTCGATCTGTCTTCTCTGGAGAATCCAGGCCCAACAATAGCCCCAAGTTGCTATGGGCTTACGGTTTAGGCAAGTAGACCGGGATCCATGGCAACTTCCTTGGACACGATCTTCACCGTCCTTTTTGGCACGGTTGCACAGGTCGACGTGGCGCGCGATTAGGGCACGATGCGACGTCTTCTGCAGATCATGATTTCCTTCCATGAATTCTGAGCAGGGGGAGCGATTAGTCTTCATCTCCTTCCTTTGCAAGTTTCTGGTAAGCCTTTCGGTCTCTCTTGCCATTTGCTTTCTGATTTTCTTAGCCATAGCTCTCTGATTTCCTTCCCTCTCTATTCTCGACATGGTCTCTCTCGAGGCTTCTGAGTCGTCGAAGACTCTTTCCGATGCCGGAGAGGGCGATACTTCTCCTCATTTCCTCCTAACGGAGTCGGACGCGCTGGTTAGCAATTTGTCGGAGGCAGAGCTGGTCCAAGTCCTCGAAGTCGGGGGCTTTCCTCCGGAGACGATTGCTACGCTGCCTGAGCCAGACGAGAGGGCCGACGCGCGCTACGAAGGGTGGATTTGCTTCTATGTGTACCCGTTTAGGATAGGGCATAAGTTCCCATTCTCTCCTCTTGTTAGAGATTTTCTAGCTACCTTGGCGTTAGCGCCGTGTCAAGTGATGCCTCAAGCTTGGAGAGTCCTTAGGGTTTTAGACTTAGTGAATGAGCAAACTGGTGCTGGTTTTGATTTCGACGCCTTGTGGTATAATTACTTCATCGGGTCGAAGAGTTCTTCCCGTGTGCAACTGCGTGCCCGACGAGGTCGGAAGCCTTTGGTGCAAACTCCCGATGTGAACGACCGTGGATGGGGGTCGAAATACTTTTTTGTCAAACGATCTTCTCTGGAGAAGGAAGGAGAATGTCCTTTTCTGTTGTCGGATTGGCGGATCGACAGTATGTACTTTGTTTTCTCTTTCACGCGTTTATGCGTTTTTAACACTCTGTTTTTAACTTTCCCTTTTTGTAGTCCCTGAACCGGAAGAATTGGAAGTTAGCAGCCGATCGGAGGCTTTGTCAAAGATTGTGCTTGAAGTTCCCGCGTCTGAGAGGAAATTCGTCAACGTCAATTTGTTGGCGCCAACTCCTCCCCCACAGGAAGATATGTCGAATGTTTCTTCATCCCGTGCGAAAGGTAGACTTTCGGCTTTAGGAATCTTTTTGTTGTTTTTCGCTTTGTCGTGTATTTTAGGATTTCTCCCTTTTTTATGCTCTGTCGTGTCAGGTTCCCCTGGTGGTCGGTCGAGTGCTCGCCTGAGGGTGGCGTCGGGAAAAAGCTTGATTGAGCAAAGGAAAGCAGCAGCCAAGGCAGCGTCGAGCAAACCGGCTCTGATTGACCTGACGACTACGGTTAAAGCTAGCTCTAAGAGGAAAGCGAGCGCTCGTCCTGATGATGTTAAGGCGGAGGACGTCCCTAAGAAGAAAGGCAAGACCACCGAAGGGGTCGGCAAGATCGGTGCCGCAGGGCCGTCGATCGTTGATCTTTTTCGCGCTCAAGACCCGACTTTGAAGTCGGAAGTTAAGGAAATCTCCCCTTTGGACTGCATTGGTGAAGCGGGCAGTTCCGCGTGGAGGGTGTGTTGCCCTTTGTTTTGTGCATTTTTGTATTTCTTTTGTTCGACTGTGTTTTCTGATTCGCGTATTTGTGTTTTCGTATGCCTTTTTGTCAGGCTTTTCAATACTTCTTGGGAGCTTACTCCGGTGTCCAGGCGATGCTTGTCAAGGCTGAGGATAGGGCTGCTAGGTCAGAGTCCGACCTTGCCTCTTTAAGGACCAAGCTGGAGGGAGCGGAGAGTCGCTGTCGTGAGACTGAGCGTCGTCTCACCAGGGAGCTGAAGAGCTGTCAAGGGGAGCTGGTCGCATGTCAGAGGGAGTTTGAAGAGTGCAGGGCAGGCATTGAGGAGGAAGTAAAGCGGGCGCGGATTGCCGACGGTCAGATTGTTGGCGACGTTGGGGCCTTCTACGCCGTGAAATCGCGCATCGAGATGATTGAAGAGTTCAACGAGGGCAAGCATGAGCTCTGGGACCTGAAAGCGGAGAAGGAGACTTTGGACTCCATGTTTCCAAAGGGCGATCCTGGTCAGGAGCTATTCTGCTTAGCCGGCGTCGGAGAAGAGGCTGTGGATGAAGATGCCGATGAGGACGAAGCTCATTCTGGCGATGCTAAGCCGACCGACGAGATAACCCCATTGGAGCCAGCCTCTGCCGAAGGTAACGTTGTTGTTCCCGATGCTTGACTTTGTTTGTCCCACTTGTGTGTGGGTTTAGACATTTGGTGTCTGTATGTTTTGGCGACCCGTCCACCATCGCGGGTCGCAAGATGTTTCTGTTTGATGAAGTCCTACAAATGTGTAGGCAGACAATTATGGTTTGGCGACCCGTCCACCATCGCGGGTCGCGTATTTATAGAAAATGCTTCTTATTTCGATGCAAAAATGTGTTTTTACACGTAGAATTGTATACTAGCGTGTTTCGTACATGTTTGCGATAGATAGCAAGTTGTCGACGACGTTTAGTATGTCGTGTATGTCGGTTTCGCCCGTGTGCTCCGTCGAGTGGGGTTTCACCGTATGTATGTATGTAGAGCAGGCCTGTGATGTGTTTGTGTATATGTTAGTCATGACGTTATGCCGGGGAGGTAAGCAATATATAATAAGGTGTTTGTTCCTTATGTTTAATTGCATGAGTGTAATAAGGTGTTGTACCTTATGTTTTGTATAAGGCAGGTGGTGTGCCGACGTGCCTGTGTTGTCATCTCCCCGTAATCCGATCGATCGTGTAATGTAAGCGCTATATGCGGATGACAGGATCCATTTGCGGACGACTGGGTCCAATGTAAATGTTGTTCTGCATTTGTATTTTTGTAAGGAGGAAGTCCTCGCTTGGTGTCAAGGCGATGATATATAAAGGAAAGTGGCGATGTATATGCGATAGCATGTGATACATATGCGATAGATGGCAAAGTACATGCAATAACATGCGATATGTATGCGACAGATGGCAATGTACATGCGATAACATGCGATATGTATGCGACATGTGGCAATGTACATGCGATAACATGCGATATGTATGCGATGCATAGAGTTTTGTGTGATGTTTTTACCTTATTGGTTCAGAAATGGTAGAGCTTAAGATGTGCTGCGTTCCAACTCCTCGGGATTGGTTGTCCGTCTTTGTCTTCTAGTTGATATGCTCCTTGTCCGACCACTTCGGTGATCAAGTAAGGTCCTTCCCATTGTGGTGCTAGCTTTCCGTCGGATGGGTTCTTGGTGTTCTGGAATGTCTTCCTTAGGACCCAGTCTCCGACCTTGAATGCCTTGATCCGGACGTTCTTGTTGTAGCTCCTCGCGACTTGTTGTTGGAACTTGACCATTCTGATTCGAGCTTTCTCCCTGATTTCGTCCACAGTGTCGAGATTATGTGTTAGTTCGATGTCGTTCTGTTCACTTGTCTGAAGGTTACAGCGAGCGGTCGGAACCAGTAACTCAGCCGGGATGACCGCTTCACTCCCGTAGATGAGAGAGAAAGGCGATTGCCCAGTCGCATTCTTTGGAGTAGTCATGTCGGACCAGAGAATAAGTGGGAGTTCGTCTGCCCATTTGCCTTTAGCCCCTGTGAGGCGTTTCTTGAGGTTGTTGATAATGATCTTGTTGCTGGATTCGGCTTATCCGTTGGATTGCGGATACCGATGTGTGGATGTGACCAATTTGATGTTCCATTGGTCGCAGAAGGCTCGAGTCTTATGACTGATGAATTGGGAACCGTTGTCGCACACGATTTCTGATGGGATGCCAAATCTGCACAAGATGTTGCGTTTTATGAATGAAATGACGTGTTGATCTTTTACCTCTCTGTAGGCTTCGGCTTCGATCCATTTAGAGAAGTAGTCTGTCATAGCGAGGAAGAAGACTCTTTGACCCGACGCGGGAGGGAGCTTTCCGACGATGTCCATTCCCCATCTCATAAAGGGCCATGGAGCTAGGGTCGGATGTAGGAGCTCCGATGGTTGATGACGTACGGGTGCGTGCCGCTGACAGGCATCGCACCTCTTGGTGTATTCCATGGCGTCTTTGTTCATCGTTGGCCAATAGTACCCGTTTCGTAGGGCCTTTCCCGAGAGGCTTCGTCCGCCGGTGTGGTTGCCACACTCTCCTTCGTGTAATGATTGTAAGATACGTCCGACTTCTGGAGTCTTAAGGCATCGTAGGAGTAGCCCTGTAACAGATATTTTGTACAAGATGTTGTCAATAATATCGTAAGAGAGTGCTTGTACCTTAAGCTTTTTTTGCTTCTGTCTTGTCGTCTGGTAAAATACCATCTTTTAGCCACTTGATGTAAGGTAGCATCCAATCGTCATTGGTGTCGATGATGTCTTCTTCTGGTCGATCGCCTATCTCCATGGCGACGAGTTCTTCAAGTGGTGTTGTCAACTCGACGGATGTCTTTGGGACGGCCGGCGTCATAACGTGGGCCAATGGTATGTGTGGAAATTCTTTTGGGTCTAGGACGGATCCCAGATTGGCGAGAGCGTCGGCTTGGGAGTTAAGATCCCTGGGCACCTGTCGGATGTTGAATGCTTGGAATTGTCCGATCAGTTTCTTGGCTACCTCCAGGTAGGCTATCATTCTGGTGTCTTTGGCATTGTACGATCCTTGTATTTGGTTTACGACCAGTAAGGAGTCGCAAACGACTTCGATCTCTTGGACTCCCAGATCGCGAGCCGAGATGAGTCCGAATATGAGTACTTCGTACTCAGCCTCGTTGTTAGTCGCATCCCACTCACATCTGACAGCCTGGGCTATCTTGTCCCCCTGTGGCGATTTCAGTACGACCCCAAGCCCCGATCCTCTGGCGTTCGATGCCCTATCTGTGTGGAGCTCCCATGTACCTGTCTCGTCTGTCGCGAGTAGTTGATTTGCTTCTTTTGCGGCTTCTTGCTCTAGGGTCGGACTGAAATCGGCCACAAAGTCGGCTAATGCTTGCGACTTGATCGCTGTCCTCTGCTCGTACTCGATGTCGTAACCACTGAGGTGTATGGCCCATTTTGTCATTCTTCCTGTGAACTCGGGTTTCCTCATGATAGCCCTCATGGAATGATTAGTGCGCACAGTGATAGTATGGGATTCAAAGTATGGTTTGAGCTTGTTCGAAGCCATTACTAATGATAATACGAGTTTTTCAAGTGACGAATACCTCGTTTCGGTGGATAATAGCGTCCGACTGACATAGTATATTGGCGACTATTTGCCATCTTCTTCTCTGACCAGTATACCGCTTACGGCCGATTCCGACACTGCAAGATAAAGAAATAAGGGCTCGTCGCCTTTAGGTTTGGTTAGTAACATAGGACTGGCTAGATAGTCCTTGAGGTTCTGAAATGCTGCTTCATGTTCCTCCGTCCATTGAAAGGACTTATTTTTCTTGAGCGCGTCGTGGAATGGTTTGCACTTGTCGGATGATTTGGAGATGAACCTGTTCAGAGCTGTTATCCGACCTGTGAGCTTCTGTACGTCTTTGATGCATCGGGGGGATCAGAGGTTGATGAGAGCCTTGATCTGTTCCGGGATGGCCTCTATTCCTCTTTGTGTCACCATATATCCTAAGAACTTCCCTGACGACACTCCGAAGGAGCACTTAGTAGGGTTTAGTTTCATATTGTACCTTTTGAGTACCTCGAAGTTGTCGCGTAGGTGGTCGATGTGATCTTCTTTCTTTTTGGACTTGACCAACATGTCGTCGATATAGACTTCCATTGTGTCTCCGATTTGGTCTTTGAACATTTTGTTGACCAATCGTTGGTATTTAGCCCCTGCATTTTTCAGACCAAAGGGCATTACTTTGTAGCAATAGATACCTTGACTGGTGATGAACGCTGTTTTTTCTTGATCGTCGGGATCCATAAGGATTTGATTGTAGCCACTGAAGGCATCCATGAAGGTGAGCATTTCGTGCCCTGCTGTGGCATCGACCATAGCGTCGATGTGAGGTAGACGAAATGAATCTTTGGGACAAGCCTTGTTGAGGTCTGTGAAGTCGATGCAGACTCTCCATTTGCCGTTCTTCTTCTGGACCACGACCATGTTAGCCAGCCATTCAGGGTAGTGGACTTCCCTGATTTTTCCGGTTTCCAATAAGCTTTTGACTTCGTTGTCGATTATTTTGTTCCGCTCGTGGGCGAATTTCCTGCGTTTTTGCTTGACAGGGGGATGAGATGGATCCACATTTAATTTATGAGTAATAACGTTGGGAGATATCCCGACCATATCCTCATGTGACCATGCAAAACAGTCGGCATTGGTCCTGAGAAAGTCGAGAAGCTGTTGTCTGGTCGAGTAGTCCAGGTCCGACCCGACCCTTACCGTTTGGTTTGGCTTTGAAGGGTCTAGTGTGATCTCGTCGAGTTTCTCCATTTCTGGTTCAACGTATCGACTAGGTCCTTCGCCTATCTGTGGTTGCTATGCGATCTTGTGTTCGACCGCGTTCTTCATGGAAGCGACATAGCATTCCTTTGCGGTCCTTTGATCTCCTTTGATTTCTTGGACTCCCCACTCGGTGGGGAATTTGATGACTTGATGATATGTTGAAGGTACTGCCTTCATAGCATGTATCCACGGCCTGCCAAGAATACAATTGTAGGGAGACGGACAGTCTAGGACTAAGAATTTAACCTGTCGGTTGATTCCTCCAGCGTATGTGGTCAGAATGATTTCGCCAGTCGTGTGTTTAACCTCACCGCTGAACCCGACCAGTGGGGTCAATTTCTTGATTAGGTCGTTCTCAGTCAGACCCATTTCTTTGAGAGCGTCGAGGGTCAAGAGGTTTGTCGAACTTCCTGTATCGATTAGTACTCTCCGGATTAAGCAATTACCAATGGACAAAGAGATTACCAGATCGTCATGGTGACTATCCGACCCGTCGGAGTCGGATTCGTCGAATGTGACCGTCGGAAGGTTAGATGCTCTCCTTGGTTTGAATTCCGATGCTTCGGGCTTGTCGCCTTTGCTTTCCTTGGCGTGTCGCTTAGCCGCGGAGTACGTGTTCCCGCATATGTCGGATCCACCTGAAATGGTATTGACAACTTTCGTATGGATAAGAGATGGGGATTTGTTCTGTTTTACCTGATCTCGGCGTTCCATGGTGGCTTTTGCCCATTCCGAGATGACGTCGCGTAACAGCCCCTGTGATAGCAGCCTAGCGACCTCCTTTCGTAGGGCGATGCACTCGTCGGTCGAATGACCATGGTCGTCGTGGAATTCACACCATCGACTCATGTCCTTCTTGACGTCCGGTCGGTCGCTCTTTCGGGGCCATCTTACGTCTTTTCCATACTTTTCGAAACTCTTGACGAGCTCCGACACGGAAACATTGAAGTTATAAGACTGGACCCTAGGAGGCAACACAGAACCGTCTCTCCATTCTTGTGACCTGTCTTGGAAAGAATTTACCTGATTTGCTTCGTTTCGATTACGAGAATAGGGATGCGGACGTCTGTCCCGACGATTGTCGGAGGAATGTTTGCGATCGGATGGATCGTGTCCACACGAGGCTTTACGCGACTCACGGTCCTCTTCCAGCCTTACCTCGGCCATAGTTTTGGCCTGAACATCTTCGAAACTTTTGCAGGGATACTTGGTAATCTCGTCGTAGAGATTGCTGTCTTTGACCAGGCCTTGTCGGAATGCTTCGATAGACGTTGTGACGTCACAGTGGGGGATTCCCACTTTCTCTTTGTTGTACCTGTTAAGATAATTTTGGAGAGGTTCATTGTACCTTTGTGTGACTCGGTAGAGGTCACTCGATTGTTTCTCATGCTTCCGACTGCTGGCGAACTGGCTCTTAAAAGAGTTGACCAGATCCGCAAATGATGTGATCGTTCCCTGAGGCAAACGCATAAACCAAGTTAGTGCGGGGCCCGCGAGGGTCATGCCAAAGCTTTTTCACATGACAGCCTCGCGACTCTCCCTTGAAACAGATGCAGCAATTAGTTTTTGTTTATAGAGAGAGATATGGTCATCTGGATCGGTGGTGCTGTCGAATGTCGTCATGTTGGGGAGATGGAACTTCTTGGGGATCTCGACCCTTGCGATTTCTTCGACGAATGGGGATTCTTCGAATCCGCCGGACGCTTCTCTCTCGATCGGTTGCGGGACTCCTGGGAGCCTATTGAAACGATTGTCGATTGCCTTCATGTGTCGGTCGAGCATTTGCTGAAAAAGGGCCGTGACATCTGGTGGATTGGCAACCTGTGTTTCGTCAATTCGGGTCCCAACAGACCCGATCGGTGTAGGAAAGGTGACATGGTTAGTCGAGAATGGACTAGCGAAAGGAGTTCGAGATGTACCCTCAGTGTGTTCGGGACGTCGTATGCTGGGAGGCGTTGGCTCGATATTGTCCATGTCAAGGCGCGTTCGGGCGCCGCCGTGGACGGGCGCATTCCGAGATCCCGAGGCCGCTGATTGTACCTGCGACTTAAGAGACTCGTTCTCACGGGTTAGTTGCGCAATCTTGGCTTCAGATTGGGTTGACAAAGCGGCTAGGGCTTCGGTTTTCTGACGTTGCTGGGCTAGTTCCTCTTGAAGGGCGGCCATTTTTTGAGAGAGTTCTTTGAACTGGGTTGGAGTAGGATTTTCGATTGGGTTTTCTGTGGTTTGGGTTTCATCTTCGAGACTTGGTTCTTGGTTATCAATAGGGGGATCAATAGCCATGGTTGGAAGATTCCGGAAAGGTGATCGGCAAGTTGCCCCACGGTGGGCGCCAAATTGTTTTGGGGCGAAAAGATCGGACGACCTAAATCGCCTTAGACGGGGTAACTAGTCAATCGGACGATGGGAAATAATCCAAACCAAGCAAATAGTAGGTAAACAAGAAATAAATATATAATAGTAAGATGATTTTATTAGATATCGTGTGAATCGGATTAGATCGCAATACAACTTATCCTAATAAAATCAGAGATCGAGTGAGACTCGACCGGTGACTTGTGAGTGGCGACCGGCAGGGGTCAGGCGTAGGCAGCCGTTTGGAGAGCTAGATGGAGATCGAGAGTGCTGGTCTGGTGAGTTTTCTAAGTGAGAATGCGTGTCATTTGCGTAGTTGTGAGTTCCCTGATCTTATCTTCTTCATCGTTCCAAATATGGTAAGTCCCTTTACTCTTGTGGCCGTTGCACCGTTTTTATGTTTTTATCTTCAATACCGAGTATAATGGCAAGGATTTCGCCGTTGAATTACTGGCAATTAAGGTGTTTGAACATTGCAGATGTTGCATGATCTGAGCATTAAATGCGTGGCGAGATCTCCGCGATCTTGTCGGATGACTCTTGACTGGAGAGGTTTTGTCGGGTATCGCTCGACCAGAGAAGCCTTGTCGACTCTTCTGAACTCGTCTGCCATTCTCCCGATTTGCAGTGGGCTTGGGCTCGGTCCTCTCGATCTGTCTTCTCTGGAGAATCCAGGCCCAACAGTAATCTCGTCGTAGAGATTGCTGTCTTTGACCAGGACTTGTCGGAATGCTTCGATAGACGTTGTGACGTCACAGTGGGGGATTCCCACTTTCTCTTTGTTGTACCTGTTAAGATAATTTCGGAGAGGTTCATTGTACCTTTGTGTGACTCGGTAGAGGTCACTCGATTGTTTCTCATGCTTCCGACTGCTGGCGAACTGGCTCTTAAAAGAGTTGACCAGATCCGCAAATGATGTGATCGTTCCCTGAGGCAAACGCATAAACCAAGTTAGTGCGGGGCCCGCGAGGGTCGTGCCAAAGCTTTTGCACATGATAGCCTCGCGACTCTCCCTTGAAACAGATGCAGCCATTAGTTTTTGTTTATAGAGAGAGATATGGTCATATGGATCGGTGGTGCCGTCGAATGTCGCCATGTTGGGGAGATGGAACATCTTGGGGATCTCGACCCTTGCGATTTCTTCGACGAACGGGGATTCTTCGAATCCGCCGGACGCTTCTCTCTCGATCGGTTGTGGGACTCCTGGGAGCCTATTGAAACGATCGTCGATTGCCTTCATGTGTCGGTCGAGCATTTTCTGAAAAAGGGCCATGACATCTGGCGGATTGGCAACCTGTGTTTCGTCGATTCGGGCCCCAATAGACCCGATTGGTGTAGGAAAGGTGACATGGTTAGTCGAGAATGGACTAGCGAAAGGAGTTCGAGACGTACCCTCAGTGTGTTCGGGACGTCGTATGCTGGGGGGCGTTGGCTCGATATTGTCCTTGTCGAGGCGCGTTTGGGCGCCGCCGTGGACGGGCGCGTTCCGAGGTCCTGAGGCCACTGATTGTACCTGCGACTTAAGAGACTCGTTTTCACGGGTTAGTTGCGCGATCTCGGCTTCAGATTGGGTTGACAAAGCGGCTAGGGTTTCGGTTTTCTGACGTTGTTGGGCTAGTTCCTCTTGAAGGGCGGCCATTTTTTGAGAGAGTTCTTGGAACTGGGTTGGAGTAGGATTTTCGATTGGGTTTTTTGTGGTTTGGGTTTCGTCTTCGAGACGTGGTTCTTGGTTATCAATAAGGGGATCAATAGCCATGGTTCGAAGATTCCGGAAAGGTGATCGGCAAGTGGCCCCACGGTGGGCGCCAAATTGTTTTGGGGCGAAAAGATCAGATGACCTAAATCGCCTTAGACGGGGTAACTAGTCGATCGGACGATGGGAAATAATCCAAACCAAGCAAATAATAGGTAAACAAGAAATAAATATATAATAGCAAGATGATTTTATTAGATATCGTGTGAATCGGATTAGATCGTAATACAACTTATCGTAATAAAATCAGGGATCGGGTGGGACTCGACCGGTGACTTGTGAGTGGCGACCGGCAGGGGTCAGGCGTAGGCAGCCGTTTGGAGAGCTAGATGGAGAGCGAGAGTGCTGTTCTGGTGACTTTGCTAAGTGAGAATGCGTGTCCTTTGCGTAGTTGTGAGTTCCCTGATCTTATCTTCTTCGTCGTTCCAAATATGGTAAGTCCCTTTACTCCTGTGGCCGTTGCACCGTTTTTATGTTTTTATCTTCAATACCGAGTATAATGGCAAGGATTTCGCCGTTGAATTACTGGCAATTAAGGTGTTTGAACGTTGCAGATGTTGCATGATCTGAGCATTAAATGCGTGGCGAGATCTCCGTGATCTTGTCGGATGACTCTTGACTGGAGAGGTTTTGTCGTGTGTCGCTCGACCAGAGAAGCCTTGTCGACTCTTCTGAACTCGTCTGCCATTCTCCCGATTTGCAGTGGGCTTGGGCTCGGTCCTCTCGATCTGTCTTCTCTGGAGAATCCAGGCCCAACAACCACGAGCCTAAATTCTCGTGCATTAGACGCCACATCCGTGTGGTGTTCCCAAGTGTTGTCGTCTTGCACAATGGATAATTGTATCGTTTCTTTTGCGGCATGTTATTCTAGGGTCGGACTGAAGTCGGCCACAAAGTTGGCTAAATCTTGAGATTTTATAGTTGTCCTTTGCTCGTACTGGATGTCAAATCCTCTCAGATGTATTGCCCACTTTGCCATTGGAACTGTAAATTCTTGTTTCTTCATGACTGCCTTCATGGGATGATTAGTTTGCACAATAATAGTATGCGATTCAAAATAATGTCGCAACTTGTTTGATGCCATGACTAACGCTAAGACTAGTTTCTCAAGCGGTGAGTATCGTGGTTCTGCAGCTAGTAATGACTTACTCACATCATAGATCGATAGTTGCTTCCCGTCTTCTTCTCTTATTAAGATTGCGCTCAATGCCGCCTTAAATACCACTATGTATAAATGCAGAGGTTCGTCGTATTTTGGTTTAGACGGAAGCAACATGTTGGCCATGTATTTTTCAAGTCTTGAAATGGTTTTTCATGTTCTTTGCTCCATTCAGACGATATATTCTTCCAAGGACATCGTAAAAGAGTTTGCATTGGTCGGAGAATTTAGAAATGAACATATGTAATGAGGTTACTTGATCGGTTAGACGTTGTATGTCTTTCATGCACCAAGGCGATTTTAGGTCCATGATGGCTTTTATCTGGTTTGGGCTTGCCTCGGTTCCTCCCTAAGTCACCATGTATCCTAGGAACTTGCCCAATGACACTCCAAATGAGCGTTTTGTCAAGTTAAGCTTCAAGTTGTATTTCTTGAGAATGGTGAATGCTTCTTCCAAGTGTTTTTTGTGATCCCGACTTTAGATTTGACTAGCATGTTGTCTATGTAGGCCTCCATCATGTCTCCGGTTTGGTCTTTGAACATTTTGTTCACGAGCCTCTAATATGTTTCCCCTAAATTTTTTAGTCCGAATGGCATAACCTTGTAACAGTACATAACTTGACTCGTGATGAAGACTTTTTTTCTTGGTCGTCAGGATCCATGAGGATTTGGTTGTAGCCACTGAAGGCATCCATGAACGTAATCATTTCGTGTCCCGCTGCCGCGTCGACCATTGTGTCGATATGCGGCAAGGCGAAGAAACCCTTAGGACATGCCTTAGTGAGGTTTGTATAGTCGATGTAGACCCTCAATTTCCCATTATTTTTATACACTACGACAACGTTAGCTAAACATTCATGATATTTTACCTGTCTCCAATTGGTTTTTTACTTCGTCATCGATGACTTTGTTTCTCTCTGGCGCGAATTTCCAGCATTTTTGCTTCACATGTAAGTAGGTCGGATCGATTTTTAGCTTATGAGTTAATATGTCTGGGCTAATCCCTACCATATTCTCATGCGACCATGCAAAGTAGTCGACATTGAGTCGCAGGAACTCGACCGGCCGTTGTCGGTTCTCATCGTTTAGATTCGACTCGACCCTTACGTCTATTTTGGCATAGAGGGATTGAGTTGTTCCATATATGGCTCGATGTATCGCATTGGTCCCACGATATTCTGTAATTGCTATGCTTGACTTGTGTAACACCCCGATTTATATCGGTAGTGCCACACGCCAGTGACCTTGGACATTACCGTCCAAAGCCACCCTAGGCTTTAATCGAAATAATTAAACTTAAATGCGTATATATATTAAATGAATGATTAAACAGCGAAAGACATTTGTATGTGAAACTCAACTCTTTTATTAAAAGATCTCTCATCAAACGAGAGTAGCGTCTTTACAATAGAGTAAAAATTTCAGCGGAAGACTTATAAATTACACAGCGGAAGACTTTTAAGAATCAACCTATAACATCGCTAGCTTATAAAGATATATTAAAGTAATATTTAACAACTTAAAACACCGACACTTAAATCTTCGTCTGCAAGCCTCTTCTTCTTCGACTGGTTACTTTGACTTCGGAAACCAACCACTGATGTGCCGTATAGGACGGA
Source organism: Rheum nobile (assembly GCA_027886185.1). Lineage (NCBI taxonomy): Eukaryota > Viridiplantae > Streptophyta > Magnoliopsida > Caryophyllales > Polygonaceae > Rheum > Rheum nobile. Next base: position 2,058,448 of record WOAB01000135.1, read on the forward strand.
TGACACCAGCCAACCATGCAAGGAATAAAACCCGGTTGGTTAGTCTAATGAAAGACTATGCAAGGGTGAAAACAGAATGATTCTAGTGATCGCAACCGTTTACTATCATTGTCCCTCGAATAATAACCGAAGGAACGATATATAACCCGGAACTTTCACAGAATGATTTAGTATTTAGATATGCACTGAAGATGAGTCTTATGGAAAAGTATGACAATTGTTTGGGAACGTTATAGTTTCATACAAGCGTTTAAAAACGACTTGATCATTTGGGTCCACGACCAACCTCACCGCACAATGCGAATTCAGATTTGAAAGAGAACTTACTCTAACCGAAGTCCATGCGAGTTTCCAAGTTGTACTTCTCGCCCGAGGGTTCATTAATTATATTCCTACCCGCACTTATCTTATCTTAATTTCCAAACGGATATTCATGTTAAAGCTTTTTAATATGATCTCGAGTAACTACGAAAGTTTACGATATCGAGTGACTACGAAGGTTTACAATCTCGAGTGACTACGAAAGTTTACGATCTCGAGTAACTACGAAAGTTTATGGTCTCGAATGACTATGAAAGTTTATGATCTCGAGTGACTACGAAAGTTTATGATCTCGAGTGACTACGAAAGTTTACGATCTGGAAAGCATTTAGAGGCTGGGTCCACTAATACTGAGTTATAAAGAATCGATTAATCCTCATAAGGAATTAACGTTCCTACGAATACTCGTGCTAATCTAGCATTAAAGTTTACATTTAAATCCACAACAAAACCATTACGGTCATTAACAAGTATAATAGCATTGTTTCTAGCAATATATACAACCTACTATAATATCATATTTTAAACACGTTATTTATAAAATCTGTTCCCAAACGAAAACAACAATTCACTCCGATTTAATTAACAACTAAAAGCAATTGATAATTAATGGAACATGGAATGATTAAGCAAGAGCGAACCGCCACTTGCCTTAGTCTAGACGAACGATTGAGCGACGATGGGTTTCTGGGTCCGGAATAGGAACGGAAATCGGATTACAGATTCCGGCGACATCGCGAGAGGGCTCTATTCGAGGGGGCTTCGACTCCAACCTTCCTTGTGCCTCCAATGCACCACTCCAAGGCTGCTACAACTCCCAGCGAGGCCTCCGGCGACACTTCAAAAATTCCGGCGAGCAAGAAAACGAGTGAGAGAGAGAGAGAGAGAGAGAGAGAGAGAGAGAGATATCAGATTTGGGTGCCAAAAACCCTCCCATCTCGGCCTCTATTTATAGCCAAAGGAGGAGAGCAGCCCCTACCCAGATCGACGGTAGCTCAGAAGATCGACGGCGACGAAGAACACGCGGCACGCATGCCGGTTTGCACATTCTGCACATTTCCGCGGTCGCGGAAATGCTTTTGCGGTCGCGGAAATGCTTCCGCGGTCGCGGAAATGCTTCCGCGGTCGCGGAAATGATTCTGCGGTCGCGGAAAATTCCAATGCCCAGCTCCTCAGGGAGCTATTTTTCCGCGGTCGCGAAAATTCTTCCGCGGTCGCGGCAGAGGCATTTTCGCGTCTGTTTGCCCGGAAAAAGGTTTGGCATGGGTTTAAACCCCGGATTATATATATTTGTACCCGAACAAATATTGTAAGCCCCGAAAATACATCGAATGTATTTTCCAAGGCTCAGGGAATTTTTACAGAGATCATACACGTTACAGAAATTCCGAATTTTGCCAAACGCGTCTTGCTTTTCCCAACGAGAGTTGGAAATTTATCCAAATACCCTTAGTCCCTTACTAAAAATGAGGGGTATTACAACTTGTTCCGACTACCGCTTTCTTTGATGTTACATAACATTCCTTGGCAGATCGTTGGTCGCCTTTTATTTCCTGTACACCCACTTTTTTGGAAACTTTATGGATTGATGATATGTCGAGGGTACAACTTACATGGCATGGATCCAAGGTCTGCCAAGGATTACAATGTATGGAGAAGGGCAGTCGAGTACAAGGAATTTTACTTGTTGATTGACACCTCCAGAACACATTGTAAACACTATTTCTCCCAAAGTATGTTTTACTTCCCCACTCAATTTGACAAGCAGAGTCGATTTCCTAATGATATCGTAATCACTTAGTTCCATACTTTTCAGGGCATCGAGTGGGCCGAGCTACATGTGTCGATCAGTACTCGATGGATCAAGCAACTCGCAATAGAGAGAGTAGACATGTTCAAACATAGGTTCAAATTGGACACGGGCCAGACCCAAAAATATTTTTTCTCCAAATACTCGGGTCGGGCCAAGCCCGCCCATTAAAAATGGGCTATATTTTTTGTCTATACCAGCCCTTGAGGGCGGGCCGAGCTGTCCGCCGGGCCTGTCCGCATGAAAATCAACATTGATTTAGGTTTATTTATTTGTTCTCCCACTCATACTTTGGAGTTTCAAAATTTATAAAATATGTAACACAACTTGATTTCTAACCGTATAAAGATGAAGATGTGGAGCATACATGAATTGCTTCATAGAAATCAGAATTACTGATTTTCCATTGAGTTTTAAGTGTGGAGCATAAACATGAAGATGTGGAGAATGCAAATTAAATTACATAAACACACCCAAATAAAGTTTGGCTAAATTTTTTTAGATGATTCATATATTAACATAGAACTACCATAAACAAATTGATCTTCACAAACTAGCAACAATGGGCATAAACAAATTGATTCAGTTAAGATAGTAAAATTTATAATATATATGATTTATATTTTTATATTTTTATTTTATTATATAAATAATATGGGACAGGCCGGGCGGCCCGACGGGCCATACACCTCACCCATACCCGTCCCATTTAATTGATGGATGGGCCGGGCTATACGGGAAAAACCTCTTGTCCAAACCCGCACTATTTTTCAAGCGGGTTGGACGGGCTAGGCGGACACAGATACGTTAACGTTGTAAGAGTGGACCTTGGGAGGAAACGACGAATTGTCTTTCCAGCTTTGATACATGTTATTGGAGCTGTTTACCTCTGAATGGTTGTTATGACCTTTTTGATAGGCTTGGTGGCTTCAATCTCGACGATGATCGGAAGTCGGTTTTTGCTCGACCCAATCAAGACTTTGGTCGACCTTACCTAGTTCTTGTCTTCTGTGATACGAACTAAAACCATCATTTTTGCTTGGACGTCCTCGAAGTGTCTATAAGGGTACATTGTGAGTTCCTTGTAGATTGATCAAGGTGGTCTTCTCTTGATCTTCTGGACTCATATGGATTTGGTGATATCTGCTGCGTCCATGAAGGTAAGCATCCCGTGACCAGCAGTAGCGTCGACCATGGTGTCGATGTGAGGCAATGGTAAAGAGTCTTTGGGGAACACATTGTTGAGGTTGGTGAAGTCGACGCTGACTCTCCATTTTTCGTTTTTCTTCTTCACTACCACCATGTTGGCTAACCAATCAGGGTAACGGGCTTCCCTAATCTTTCCGGTCTCCAACAAGGCTCGTACTGCCTCGTCTATCACCTTGTTCCTCTCTAGTGTGAACTTTCTTCACTTTTGTGGATCTACGTCTAGTTTGTGCACGATCACACTTGAAATGATGTCGATCATATCCTGATGTGTCCATGCAAAGCACTCAGAGTGGGACTGCAAGAAGTTGACTAGTTGCTTTATGATCTCGCCAGACATATCTGAGCCTTTCTTCACGACTTGGTTGGGTTTGCTTGGATTTGAGATCACCTCGTCTAGGTGTGGGGGCTCTGGCTTTGTGTAATGCGTCGACGCCTTGAAGTCTGTTAATTGCTATGCGGTTTACCCTTTGAGTTGCTTCTTTGTTATTGTCGGCTTCAATGAGATTCTATTACACTCCTTCCCCAATCTCTGGTCACCTTAGATTTCTTTTACCCCCCACTTGGTTGGGAACTTAGCGGTATGATGGTACGTGGATGGGACCGCCTTCATGCTGTGTATCCAAGGGTGGCACAATATGACGTTGAATGGTGACGGGCAATCCATGATCAAGAATTTGACTTGGAGGTTCACTCTGCTCACGTAAGTGGTTAGTGTGATCTCCCTTAGCGAGTTTCTCACCTCGCCACTGAATCCTACTAACGGAATCGATTCCTTGATGATATCGTCTCGGCTCAAACCAAGGTTGTGTAAGGCCTCGATCATCAGGTTCGCCGAGCTGCTATTATCTACCAGGACGCGCCTTACCAGGCAATTGCCGATAGTGAGAGATAGAATGAGACTATCATGATGCTCGATTGTGGTGTCGTCATGTTCGTTGAACGTGATCGGTGCTCTGTCGGACTCCTTCATGGGGACAAATGATGGCTTATCGAAGTTAGTCTCTTTGGCGTGTCGTTTGGCGGTGGAGATAGATGTTCCACATATCTCGGAGTCTCCCAAGACGTTGTTCACAATCTTGATGTGAGGAGGTGGAGGTGCCTCTCGTTGCTTGTTCTGATCTGGGTTTGCTCGTGCTTATCCGAGATAAGATCTATAAGGTATCCCTTTTGGAGAAGTTGTACCACTTATTTCCTTAGGGCGATGCAATCTTCGGTGTTATGTCCTCCGTCTTGATGGAATTCGCACCACTTGTCGGTGAACTTCTTGTTCACGAGATTATCCGACTTTCTGAGCCATCTGACGACATCGCCTAGTTTAGACATGACTCTCACCTCTTTGGTCGCGCCGATGGTAAACGAGTGTTGGTGAAGGGGTGAATAGGTCCCCTAGTCCTGGCACCAGTCATATCTACTATTGCAGACGTTGTTGATGGTGTGATTCCCAGAATTCTGATGAGGGTAGGGCTTGTAGCGTGTCTTGCTGCTGTGGCGCTATTTATATGAGGTTGTCGTCTTCTAGGCGAATGTAAGCCATGGCCTTGGCTTGAATGTCTTTGAAGGTCTGACGAGGATACTTAGTCATATCACGGTAGAGCTCTGATTTCTCGTATAGTCGTCTCTAGAATGCCTCTATAGGGTGGGAGTGTCGAAACGAGGTATAGACACCTTCTCGTCGTTGAAACTATTGAGGAACTTCCTTAAAGTTTCCCCTAGATGTTGAGTGATGCGATAGAGATCACTGCGCTGCTTCTGAAGCTGTCGGTTGCTCGTGAATTGAGATTTGAACAGGTTGATCAATCCGGCAAAAGAAGAGATGCTTTCGTTGGGTTGGTGCATGAACCAGGTCAAGGCGGAGCCTTTTAGGATGGACCCGAACCACTTGCACATCACGGCCTATTTCAAGTGTTTGGGCACTACACTCATCATCATCATCTTCCTTAGCATTTCCCCTGGATACTGGTATTCTATTCCCCCACACCGAGTTTGGCCCATGTCTAACTCAATCAGTATATTTCGACGCCTATTTTATCTAAGTTAAGTTGTTTAATTCTTGCAAAAAAGATGCTAAGATCAAATCGATTTGATTATTACATGACCATTTTATATTCATATTATGTCGGTATAAATTCGGGGTGCAAACCATGTGGAATCCAAGCTTTGACAATCAAATACCGACAATCATGGCATAAATTAAGATTCGGGGCAACCAAAGTTCCCATCAAATGATGTGACAACGAAAATGGTCAACGAACTCACCAACTAAGTTTTTAGCTCTTTCTCTTAAATATATTATAAAACATCATATTATTTGAAACATGTCTCATATTGTTTGAAACAACAAGCCTTCGGGCCGCAGGAACACGAGCTGCCGTAAAGTGTTTATTCTACCATCCTTTGGGCCTCACGGGAACGAGTTGCCATCAACCTTATTTCTATTAGTTTACGGGCCACAAGGGCACGAGCTATCATCTTTATTCTATTAGCCTTTGGGTCTCAAGGGCACGAGTTACCATCAACCTTATTTCTATTTGCCTACGGGCCCGAAAGGCACGAACTTCCATCTTCATTCTATTAGCCTTCGGGTCGTAGGGGCACGAGTTGCAATCAGTCTTATTTCTATTTGCCTACAGACCATAGGGGCATGAGCTTTCATCTTTATTCTATTAGCCTTTGGGCCACAAGGGCACGAGCTGCCATCAGCCTTATTTCTAATAGCCTACGGGCAAAGTGCAAGAACGCACCCAAAATAGCCTACAGGCATTGTGCAAGAACGCACCCTGAATAGTCTACGGGCATTGTGCAAGAACGCACCCCAGGATAGTCTACGGGCATTGTGCAAGAATGCACCCCATAATAGCCTACAAGCAATGTGCAAGAACGCAACACAGAATAGCCTACATGCTTTGTGCAAGAGCATACCATGAATAGCCTACGGTCATTGTGCAAGAACGCACCCCAGAATACCTTACGGGCATTGTGCAAGAATGCATCTGACAATAGCATACGAACATTGTGCAAGACGCACCCTTAAGGAAAAACAAGACGCACGGACCAAGTCATAAATTGTGCAAGCCATTCCGGTTCTCAACAAGCTATTATTCGAATCCTTTAACCATTACTCAACTGAAAGGATCCGAGGGACATATGTGGAGGCAAAAAATATGTTATTTATTTTTATCATTACTATTCAATTAATGGTATTTAAGAGGGAAGAAGTCCCTTAAATCCCATTAGGGTTAATTAATTGTCCCACAAGAAACATATAAGCTATATAAAACCCTTTTTGCATTGATAAAGTGGATTGAATTCTCTATAAAAAAAACCTTGCCTCCATCTCTATGAAATGAGATCTGACTTGAGCGTCAGAGGGTCTTCTGGGGGAGAAAGCCCCACCCTTTGACCGTCTTTCTATGCTCGTAGGATACGATGATCGAGATCGGAGGGAGACTAGATCGCCAAAGTTGCGGGTTTTTGTTGCCGTTAATAAATATTTAATGTGGTACATATTTATTCTACCACAATTGACGCCATTTTGGGAAACGAAGGTGACAATAAATCACCAGGGACACACCCGGAAATATTGATTCCTTCTCGGATTTGTCATGCAACAAAATTTACAAATCAATACAACTTTCAATTCGCTTGTCCGTTTTGCATGAAATTTGGAGGGATCAAACTAGACTCTTCAAGGTTTTTGTGGGCTTTAGAATCACTCCATTCTGAAATTTGTGCAACAAGAACGAATTCGCCAAATTCGGGGTCAAATTTAGAGAAAAATCTTGCGACAATTTTTTTGAATCACTACAACTTTCAATTCGCTCGTCCGTTTTTCATGAAATTTGGAGGGATCAAATTAAACTCTTCAAGGTTTCTATGGGCTTTTAATCACTTTGTTTCATCTTCTGTACAACAAGAACGACTCCCAAAGACATGACAAAATTCATATTATGTCGACATAAATTCGGGGTGCAAAACACGTGGAATCCAAGCTTTAAAAATCAAAGACCGACAATCACTGAGTTGAAATCAAGGTCCGGATCAACCAAAGTTTTCATCAACTGATGTGACAACGATAATGGTTAACGAACTCACCAACTAAGTTTTTAGCTCTTTCTCTTAAATTTATGATAAAACTTGTGACAAAATTCTAGATAAACTAGTAAAACCTTATCTAGCTCGGTCCAGTTTGGTCCAATTTGGTTCAATTCGGTCCAAGTTAGGTCCGGTCTAATTCGGTTTTGTACACTAAGTGTTCGGTTAACCTAATTTCAAAACCTAAATTAACCTAATTTCAAAATATTTGGTTATTTCGGTTTATAAAAGAACTGAATCAAACTGAACCGAACCCTTTTCAATAACCTAAATTAACCTAATTTCAAAATGTTCGGTTATTTCGGTTTATAACTGAATCGAAAAAATCGAACCCGAACCGAATCGAGTATGTTCGGTTCGGTTTTTGGACCACTACATTTCAAAATTCGATTTTGGTTCAGTTTTATTCGGTTTGATTTTGGACCGATGAACAACCCTACCTAGAATAGCCTACGGGCATTGTGAAAGAACGTACCCCAGAATAGCTTACGGGCAAAGTGCAAGAACGCACCTTGAATAGCCTATGGGCATCGTGTAAGAACGCACCCCAAAATAGCATACGAACATTGTGCAAGAATGCACCCCATGGGCATTGTTCAATAACGCATCCCAGAATATATAGCCTACGAACATTGTGCAAGAACACACCCCGAATAGCCTACGGGCATTGTTCAAGCACACACCCTATAATTAGTATAATAGCATACAAACATTGTGGAAGAACCCATCCTTCAAGAAAAAACAAGACGCAAAGACCAAGTCATAGATCGTGCAAGCCATTCAGGCTCTCAACAAGCTATTATTCGAATCATCTAACCTTTACTCAACTTAAAAGATCCGAGGGGCATTTTTGGAGGTAAAATATACGTTATTCATTTTTAACATTATTATTCAATTAATGGTATTAAAGATGGAAGAATCCCATTAAAACTCATTAGGGTTAAGTAATTGTCCCACAAGAAAGAGATAGAATATATAAAATTTGTTTTGTATTGATAAAGCCGATTGAATTCTCTATGAAAAAACTTAGTCTCCATCTCTACAAAAGGAGATCTGACTTGAGCGTCGGAGGGTTTTCCGGGGGAGAAAGACTAGCCCTTTGACCGTCTTTCTATATTCGTAGGATACCAGGAACGAGATCGGAGGGAGTCTAGATCGCCGGAGTTGCAGGTTTTCGTCATCGTCAACAAATATTTATTGTGGTAGAGATTTATGCTACCACATATATCAAAGTAGGGGCACGCTCCGGTAAAACGGGAATTGTGGTAAAACGGAAGTACTAATCTGGAGCGTCGGATTGATGTTGATGGATGGTTGGATTAATGGGTTATAGGAGAGATATGGTAGAGCCCTACCCACCAAATCTAACCTAATAAGGATATTATTAATAAAAAAATAATTAATTTTGGTTGTTACAGGAGAGAGAAATTAAGATAATATTCTCTTTCCTAATCGATTTTGCTCTCATTCAAATATTTAAAATTTAAATGGGAATAACATTTTAAAACGTTCGTGAATATCTTTAATGTGTTCACGAATATCAATCATTTCTTAATGAATATCGTTCATGTTTATTTGAATATCGATTTCTATTTAATAAGTGAATATTTAATATCTTAAAAATGTGAATATCATCACTTAAATCATGAATTTCACCACTTGATAATATGAATATCACACTAAGTTACATGAATATCTCAATTAATCACGTGAATATCAAATTCACTTATATGAATATCACCACTCAATTAGTGAATATCACTACACATTTTGAGAATATCGCCCACCGCCCACTGCCCACCACCCAATTACATTAATATGGTCACCCAAGTACATGAATATCATCATTTAACTACACGAATATCACCACCCAATATCTTTGAAGCTTTGATTCATGACGGTAAGGTTTAACAATGACATTGTCGCGTCGATTTTGGGTCGTACAGTCGCACGATCAACCTGAATATCAACATTATTGTAATGAATATCAACAACATTATATTGAATATCAAATTATAAATTTTGAATATCGACTATTTAACGCATGAAACCTATTGAATATGAACAACATTATAGTAAATATCACATCATACAATTTGAATATCAATTGCAAATAGTACAAATAACACCATCAACAAGTAATTTGAATACTATAATAGCGATATTCATTCCATATGTGATGATATTCACGTATTTTGTACGCATAGTCATATAAGTAAGTAGTCAATATCCATAAAAACAGTGTCAATACTCAGAGTTTAATTAGCACATGATCGGGAGAAACAGCCAAAACAAAATGCTAGATAACCTAACTACAAATAATGGACGGAATTCATAGCTTTTGCTATCTGATACACTAAGCTTTTGCTATCTGATACAGAAGCAGCCAAGACAAAATAACACAGGAATGAATCCATTAAAAGGGCAATTAAGATTAGCATGGGATTAGAAATTAGGATTTTATAATTTGTAGAGGAAATAGACAGGAATTTGGGGAAGATCTATATCGTCCTATTCGTCTTCAACCTCGGCTTTGTCTTCAACCTCTGCACAAGTGCCCAAATCTCACCATCCCGAGTTGCCCACGCCCACTGCCATCGACCCCAACCCACTTCTTCACGCCGGCGAGCAGTCAGATCTGAGATGCCCACGCCCACTGCCATCGACCCCGACCCACGTGCCCAGATCCGAGATGCCCCCGCGTGCCCAGATCCGAGATGCCCACGCCCAGTGCCATCGACCCCGACCCACTTCTTCACGCCGGCGAGCAGTCGGATCGGATGGTAGCGTCCCTGGTAGTCGAATCTGATATGCCCACGCCCACTGCCATCAACCCCGACCCACGTGCCCATATCCGAGATGCCCCCGCGTGCCCAGATCCGAGATGCCCATGCCCACTGCCATCGACCCCGACCCACTTCTTCACGCCGGCGAGCAGTCGGAGAAACGAACGGATGAAGGAGAGAAAATAGAAAGGGGGAAGACGACTGGGAGAAAGAGAGGAGACGAAGGAGGGTGTAAAAAAGGTAACCGAAAGATTTTGGTAAAATCGTGGGATAAAATCCCTAAAATTACGTTGATTGAAAATATTCTGGTATGTGCATATCCACTTTAAAAATATGTACCATTTGGGATTCAATCAGGACCATTGATTATAATTTAATCTAAAGGCTCTAATTTGTACCTTCGTTTTACTCTAAAAGGTTATTTTACCTGATCTTAAATCTATCAAAGTAAGGTTTTGGACTGCTTATTCTTATTGCTAATTAGTATGAATATTTAGGGTTCATTTGACACAATTTTAATTTGCCTAATGAAAATTGTGTTCATTCTGTTGAATCTCAAGAACATCGCATGCAGGTCATGAACAGTTGGATAGATATATTTTTTTTGGAAAAGGTAAACTCTTTAAATAAGGCTAAAACTCCATTTACAAAAGGTGATGAACCGGCCAAAGTCTAGCAGATATTTATTCAGCTCGTGAGACTCGATCAAAGATCAGAAATCATAGCAAAAAAACACATGAACCGTTCAGGAAAGTCGATTCAAAAGAAAGCTAATGCCCAGTTGGATAGATATTTGTGTATACTGTATAGTGACTCAAATTTTAGGAAAGTTATTTTATTGATCACAATTTTCACTACATATATTGTTGTATACCATCTGAGTTTTCTTGTACATTCGTTGATGTGTGTTTTAGTAGCTAGGGACCATGAAATAACAAGAAAATACAAAAAGAGCAAATCTAATTGATGGTGTTTCTCTCCTTTGTTGTTTATATCCTTTACCCTTTTAGGATCACACACCATATAGAAAGAATGATTGTGTGGACATAAACCTCAGCAGCGCACATGTCTTGCAAAGTAACAAAAAGGAGCTAGCTAGGATGCAACTGTGTTGCGGCTTTCGATATCCACAAAGCTGAGATCATCGATCTCAGTTTTTTGGGTTTGTGTTTGTTTCTCTTTACATGATGAAAGGGATCAAAGTATATTGTCATCTATAATTAAAGCACTAATTAAGAAAGCATAGCATTCAGAAGCAGAATATATAGGTAGCAATACAATTTTGCTGCTTCTTTTTTTCTTTGTCAAATACTCAAATCTTTAGAGAACCTATCATTCACATAGCATAAATGTTCAATTTAGCAAGTCTCTTTGAGAGATTATAGCGGCATTATGAATTTTGTAAAAGAAATATATTGAAATTGGTGAAAAATCATGTAAAAAGCAACATGTTTGTGATATTCTAATGGGATATCTACAACTTTTGAAATGATGGGATAAAACTATTTGTCTCTTTCTCATTAATTTGTACTTATAAGGCGTCGTAGAGAATTGAACTGATGGAAAAAAAAAGCAGCAGGTAGCCGACATTTTTACCCATGCCGTGTCAATGGTGTTGGTAAAAATGTCAACTACCTGGTCAAGTGAGATGACATGACGGGCTATAAGGTCACCCACTTGCACTTAGGGCTGAGCACGGGCTGAGAAAACCGAACCCGAACCCGACCCGAAAAACCCGAACCGAACCCACATGACTTTGGTTCGGGTTTCGGTCTGAATTTATTAGGATTTCGGGTTCGGGTTCGGTTTTGATTCGGGTTCGGTTTTTAGTGTGTTTTTATGTACGAATCCTGTTTTGGCCCGAATCTGACCCGAACCCGAACATTTGGTTCGGTCTTCGGTCCCATTTTTTTAGGGTTTGGTGTTTCGGGCTTTTCGGGTTCGGGTCGGGTTTAGGCCCATGCTCAGCCCTACTTGCACTAGCTCACGAACATAAGCATAGTCAATCTTGATATGCTTGGAGTGTCGATAAAGTACTGGATTAGCAGACAATATCGTATGTAGCACTAATAATGTCACATAAGATAATAGGAGGGCTGATGAAAGGTGTGCCCAATTTATTCACAACCTTGTGAACCCAAATAAACTCAACAACAACACAAGCAATGTCCCGATATTTTGTGTATGTGCTTGACCGGGCCACAACTTGTTGTTTCCTAGACAACCAACTGATCAAGTTTCTTTCATAGTAGATAGAAAAATCATGCTGTGAGCGACAATCATCAAGGTCGGATGCCCATCCAACATCTATGAACGTGACCAACCTAGAATCACAAGCTATTCTGAAGGCAAGACCGTCAAAAGTTAACCTTTTGAGGCACTGAAGAGTTCTTTAAATGCAGACCAATGTATGTCAGTTGGATTGTGCATAAACTGAAAAACACGATTAACGACATAAGAAATCTCATGTTGAGTACAATGTTGCGATACAGATGAGTATCAAGCAGGGGGTCGCAAACGACAATGAGCCAAGAGCCAGGTTCGACGGGATACGCAATTGGCTTGGCGTCAGACGTTGCAACGATGGAATATCACAAATGTACTTTCGTTGGGAAAGTAGAAAACTGGTTTGCTTATGAAGGTTCTTAGTTCCTTCAAATTAATTAAGCACCCCAAAATCTTTCAAAGGAAAAAGTTGCGTTGAGATGATGAAAGAACTCTTCCATGCACTTGATACTAGATCCTATAATATTCAAGTCATCAACATAGACTAGAACAAAAAGAACCAAGCTGGGAGTGCCTGCTTAAGGCCATACAAAGACTTCATATAGGATGGCAGAGTTGAGGCAACAAATACTTGGGTTGAACCAGAAACACTATTTCAACAAGATCACCATTCGGAGAGGCATTGTTGACATCAACTTGACGAATAGGCCAACCATATATGTGTGATAACGATACTTAGAACAATCCTTATTGTCGTTGGCTTGACACCAGATCATTGATGTCGTCCTCAAGTCATTGTTCCCTTCTGGATAAGGAGGCTGAGCAATTCGCTAGATGAGATGCCCTTGTCTTGCACTGAAAGAGCCTCCTGGAAAGAGTCATAGGCTAATCCCAACCCAAAGATGATATACGCGATGAGATCAGAATCCGGGATAACAATAAAGACATTCCAACAGGCTATCAGCAAGGGCACGTTTTTTCTCAAAATATTCAATAATCGAGAGCGAGCCCTTGGTGAGCGTTTGGAGTTCTTATCGAAGATGCATCTGACGTGACCGAGTTTGAGCATGGAATATCCGCTCAAGAATCGACCAAGCATCATGGGAAGTGTTGGCACGAGCCACCAACCCGATTGAGAAGGGGTGTGGTGAGTGTCGACCTCATCCAAAGGAGAACCAGGCGGTCCTTTCGAATCTAAGTCGCAAAGTCTGGGTTGGATGTTGTTGATGCGGTGACCGTGTCGGTGGCAGCGACGAGAATGGTGGCAGAAGGCATCACGTCAAAACAAGACATGAAAGTATATCATAGGCTTCTTGTGATACCCCGTAATTTTGTAAGGCTATTTTGGGAATTATGGATTTTTCCCGAACGTTCGTTTGGTACGTCAGATTTAATTCTGAAGGTTTGAGACATTCTGTAATGTCCTCTGTATCTGTAATATTTTTCTCAGTGAAGAATTATACAGTCAAGATGTTTTGGAAGTTCGTACTCGTTCGTGTACGACTTTTGTTAACGCGGGTTAAGATTGGTACAAGTTTATTGCCCAAGAGTTGTTATCTAATGGGCAATAGTACAAGATTCTTTATCCAAAGGTTATTGTCCAAGAGCTATTATCCAAGAGGCAAAGTGCAAGGTTATTACCCAAGGGACGGGAAGGAAGCTTCCTACCACCTTCCTCCTCCTTGGATTTGCCTATAAATAGAGAGCATTGGGTGAGAGTGAAAGGGGCTGAAAAACGCGGAAGCGCTGTCAAGCTCTCGTCTCTCAAAAACGCTCTCTCTCGGGAAGGCTCTAGTGGATCGTCGGAGCTCGTTTAGTGTCGTTTCTGGTGGCCAAGAGGAGCATTGGAGGCTCTCGGACGCCTAGAAGCCAAGCAAGGTGAAAGACGAGCCAAATCGATCGTCAAGGGTGAGTTTTCTCCTCTCGTATTTCTGTTTTTGTTCGCGACGGCGACCGCTGCGAGGATCACGGCGACCGCCGGCTCGAAGGCGGCGACCGCCGGCATGAGACGGTGCCCGCCGTGAGGAACACGGCGACTGCCGGCATGAGACGGCGCCCGCCGTGATGTTGTGGCCAGTCGTCGTGAAGAAGAGCCAAGGAGCGGCGCCCGCCGCAGTTGAGCGGCGCCCGCCGTGCTTGAGGCGGCGCCCGTCGTGCTTGAGGCGGCGCCCGCCGTATTTAAGGCGGCGCCCGCCGTGATTGTTGTGGCGCCCGCCGGCGAGTTGTTGTTGGCCGTGGGTTGATGTGTTGGCTTCCGTAGCCTTCGTTCGGGTTTCGTTTCCGTCGATTCCTTTCGTCCTTTCGTAGTTTCGGTATTGTTGTTTGTCGAATCTAACTTAGGGTTTCTGTATGGGTCGATCCGAAGGTACCAGAGTTGGCGGATTCGTCTCTGTGTCGAGCCTGGAATCCCGTCGTTAGACTTCGTTCAATCTCTGCGGACTCAGGCAAGTGGCGGTTCGCTCTTGTTCATCGTTCCATATTTACATTAATTATCAGTTGTTTATCTGAGTAATTAATTTGGAATGATTACTGTGTTTGTCTGGATTGGTTTTATAAACGGTTTTGGAAAATCATATAATAGGTTGTGTATCTATTAGAACGACGCTATTATCTGTGATCGCCTTCCGGGCATTTATGTGGATTTATCCTGTACTGTGGTTGTGTTGTAATTGTAAATTAGCACAAGTATTTGTAGGAACGCCTGGATCCTGAGAGTTCCATGCGCGTTCCTTTATAACTGTAAGGGCGATGAAGACCCAACGATTGTTGAAGTTTGAACTCAGTGAGGTTCATTCTTTTAAAGGGCGAGCAAGACCCTGTGATAGTAGAAGTTTGGACTCTATGAGGTTCATTCTTTCGATATAGATTCAGAGGTTTGGACTAGGTGAGGTTCATTCCTTAGATATGGGTCCTGCGTGACAGGGACATATATTAAAAGCTTTTAATGTGTTAATCGTTCTGGAATTAAATAAGATAAGGTGCCCGAGAGCACTTAATTAATAAATCTTCGGCGAGTAGTGCAGCTAAGTAAATAGTGCAGCTAGGAAAGCTCGTCTCGACTTTTGATCAGAGTACGTTCTCTTTCCAATCTGGATTCGCTGTAAGCGATGAGGTTGGTCGTGAACCGAAACATCTTAGTCAGTTTTTAAATCATCATTATGTGGTTCTGTAAGATCCAGACTTGAATGTAGTACGTTCTCCTTCCGATCTGGATTCGCTGTAAGAGGTGAGGTTGGTTGTGAACCGAAGCATCTCAGTCAGCTTTTAATCGCTGTTGTTGATTCTGTAAACATTCCAGATTTGTCATATTTCCTTAAAGACTCATTTCCTTTGGAGTCTTCTTTCGGGTCGATTTCTGTGAAGATTAAGTCTTCCAGAATCTTCTCTTGTGCATACCTCTTGTTGTTATTCCGTGAAAGTGTCGGGTTATGTATCGTCCCTTCGGTTATTATTCGAGGGACAATGATAGTAAACGATTACGATCACTCAAACCACTATGCTTTTTACCCTTGCTAGTCTATTCAAGTAGACTAACCCACGAACATTGTTCTCCGCATGTGGGCTGGTGTCATCCGTTCGATTCGGCACATCAGATAGAGCGAAGATATGAGGAGACTAGATTGACTATGAAGACGACGGTTGTTTTGGATGTTTTAATAAATTTCTTTTAATCAGGTTGAGATCCTTGGGCAGGTGATCATTACGATCACAACCCTTTTTGTAATATCTTTGTTTAAGACTTCCGCTGTACTTTGTTTAAACTCTGTATTTGTCCTATTCGGGATTGGGATGTAATCCGGTAACTCATGTTTCATTTGATTGATGTTTTGATTTGAATACTTTGATCATTATGTATCAATTGTATTCCATGAATTGTATTTAAACCGGTAAATCCTTGGGTGATCTCGGTAAGGAACACTGGGGTCACTGGCGGTAATACCTTTCCAAATGGGTTAAGATTTGGGAGTGTTACAGTTGTGGTATCAGAGCCAAAGGTTTTAAAACGGGTTTGGGATTTTATAAATCATTTATCCATTTTTAAAAATGCTTTAAAAAGGCTCTGAATTTTTCAAAGTGAAAAGAATTTCAAAACACCGTTCATAGTCATGTCTTTTGTACAGTCTGATATAGTAAGCTTGCTTCTATATCTAGAAAGACTAATTCATTCCCCGTTGCCCCGCTAGATATGGGTGCATTCTGTTCTCTTCAGAGGAACCCGGGAGAAGCCGAGGTGGTTTCGCCATCTCCAGTTAGGCTTAATTCCCAGTTCTCTCGTTGTGAGTTGAGGTTGTAGAACCTAGTAACTCGGTTTGAGTCCATCAATAGAAATTACCAAGTTGATCTCTATTCTAAGTTGATTTTATTACAATAAGTATATTAGAATGATATTAATGTGATAAAATCCTTGGAATTTGATCGGTAATCAGATGGTGAACACAAGGAACGTTATCCGTGCTGGTGCTGGGTCGAGTAATGACCCCAGACCAAACCCGAGGAATGTTACAGACCCATCAGGAGAGCGTGAGTCTGTCTTCAATAATAATCCAGGAGGCAATGGCCAAGCTCAGGCCGACGCTCCAGTAGTGATCGATGCAGCGACAGTCGCAGCAATTCGGGGGATTGTTCTGCAAGCAATCACCGAGATAATAAGGCCAATCGCACCTCAGGCACAAGGAGTGCCAGTACCTCCGGAAGTTCTGAGGTTTGAGGAGCAAGAGAATCATGTGCAATAGGGAGGCGTGATCAGGGATAGAGGAGAGTATGGCCGAGCGCTGAAGGCCATTAACTCTATGAGGCCCGACAGCTATGATGGGAAAGGAGAGCCAGTCAGAGTCGCTCATTGGTTCTCACATATGGAGCGGTTGTTTCGTAATGTTGAGTGCACTGAAGTGGAGAAAGTGCACATAGCTTTTCTGCAGTTGAAGGAAGAAGCCAGTGAATGGTGGGAGAGTACCGACTTAGTTGATAGCCCGGTGTTGACCTGGTCAATGTTTAAGACCAAGATGACGGATCGTTTCTTCTCTTGAGCTATGAGGGAGGAGAAGCACAAGGAGTTCTTGTATCCTAAGATGGAAGGGTTGAAGGTGACAGAGCTCGCCACCAAGTTCAATCATTTGCTGCAGTATGCTGAACCGCAGATATCCAGTGAGGCACAAAAGATCTGGTACTTCCATGAATGGATGAGCCCGGATATTAAACCATGGATGGTGTACCACACATGCTCTACTCTGGAGCAGTACGTGGATGCGGCCTACAAGTTGGAAGTCACACTGGAGGAGTCCACTCATAAGCGGGAGAATCAAGTTAAGGGAAAGGGTGGGCAACAGGATCGCCAAGTTGGTTCATTCAAACGACCGGCATCGCCTACCAAGTTTGAGAAGTCTGGTCGTGCTAAGACCGAGACAACTCAGTCTGACTCTGCCAGGGGCTCAGGTTGGAGCAGCGGAGTGATTCAGTGTCACAATTGTGGTGCATCTGGGCACAAAAGTTTTGCATGTCGGTATGAGAAGAAGGCATGTTTTGGTTGTGGGAAGGAAGGGCATATGCAGAGGTTCTGTCGGCAGGGAATGCAGAAAGGAGCGGAGTCTCATCAGAGGTCTGTTAATCCAAACAACAGACCTAGGTTTAAACCAGCAGAGACTTCCAATCCTTCGATGCAGAAAACTGCGCAGGATAAGAGGAAAGCCCTAGTGACTTCTGGAAGTCAGGATCAACGTCTTTACGTGATGCGTGAGGTGGATGGACCCTATGATCCTAATGCTTAGAGTACTTTGTATATGCGTTCTACTTTTGGTAATGTGTTATTGATGTGGGTGCTACCCAGACTTTCATTTTGAATGGTTATAAGTTAAGTTGTGTGTGCAACGAGGTTGTGAACCTTTTGTTGTAACTCTTCTTATATATGAACCTTTGGTTTATACCAAGTTAATGTTCCGTTGCTTGGTATGGGGTAAGGTCTCGTGTTCGAGACTCACCAACAACCTCTTAGGAGATGGATGCCTATTAAATAGGTGGAGCTACCAAGGATGGGTTGAGATGTGTTGAATTCCTTAGGTTTTGATAGTGACAAACATTCAACTAATCTGCATATTAAGTGTTTCAAGAACAAAGTCAGTTGTCTCAGGGAACCAACGCAGCAAAGGAGCGCTGGGGAACAAAGCTCTGGTTATGTGCTTTGTTACCTAACAAGGAACTCAAGCGCCGAACAAGATCGATGCTGCGAAGGAAAGAAGAAATCCAGCGTGCCAATTATGGAAACTGTTAGGAAACGGAACTCTGGAACTTAGGTTCCCCTGAGAGTTCCGTTCCTCAGTTTCTCTACTTTTGAAGATGACAAATATTATGATACTAATGTTTTATCTCAAAGATGTATTTTAAGGAACCACAGGAATTTACCAAAGGCAGGAAAGCCAAACAGAACTAGGGAACCAAAGGAACAAGACAGCTGAAGGAATCCAGAGGAACCCAGGTGTGCCCAGAAATGAAGCTTGCGACATTGCGATTCCCGAGAAATCTGGGGACACACAACCTCGGACAAAAGGAGTCGAAAACGACTTGTCCGAAGCTTCCAAAATCCTGCCAAGGTCCAAGAGCTAAAGAACAAGATGCCTAGAGAACCTCTACCTCGTACAGAGACGATGAAAGCGACAGGACATAAAGACATCGCTGTCCAGAAGACGGTTCCCAAGCGGCCAACTTAGTCAACCTCGGACGAAAGCGTTTGGACAATGACATAGCAAGGATCGTCTGAGGTAGTTGACCAACCAAGAGAGATTCAGAGCTGCCTAGGTTGTTTGCACATGCCAAGAACAACGTGAATCAAGGAGAACCACTCAATCTAGGGCAAGCTCAATCTGTGGGAACCCAGAGAGGTTCGAGCTGCGAAGAAGCCTCTATAAAAGGAAGACTAACCCAAGGGTTATCTTTGAGCACAAAAACACGACTCACACTCATTAGCAAATATCTAGTGTGAACCTCCAAACAAGATCATCAAAGCAAACCGAGATCAAGAGGAACCAGTCAAGGAAGAAGAGCTGAGTGCTAAGTTCCTGTGACTGTAAGTGCTAATTCCTAGGTGCGAAAGTCTGTTTCTTGGATTGATTATTGATTGTGTTAAGTTATCTAGGATTGTCTAACTATGTGTAAGGCAAAGGAACTGTGTGTTCGTTCCTAGGATAAGCTGTAACCAAAAGAGATAAGAAATCAAGAAGTAGACTTTGAAATCCTTTCGAAAGAAAGGTAGTGGTTTTTATCCTGGATTGCGAGTTGGCAATCAAAGGTTTCCACTATAAGGAACTGGTCATTTGTTTGATTGTTTATTTCCGCTGCGAAAGGAACTGAGAATTGATATTCTGAGTTCCTTAAATTTTTATCTAACAATCACGATCCTACAATTGGTATCAGAGCAGGAAAAGCTCTAGATCTTTGATTAGTTTGCAGATCATGTCTCAACCAAGCAAGTTTGAGCTCAGAATCTCCACCAATAAGCCACACCTTCGCAAGAAAGGAGAAGAAACATGGTGGGAAAAGTGCATGGAAAGCCACATCAAGACCAACGACTACCAATGCTGGAGGATAGTCGAAAATGGAGATGGCCCCGTCGATCTTACCATGAAGGAAGAAGACTGGAAACCATAACACTATGTCATCATGGAAAAGAATGCCAAGGCAAGAAAGTTTATCCTCAATGGATTGGACAGAGAGGACATGGACAAAGTCATAGGCATCAAGACAGCCAAGGAGATGTGGAAAGCTCTCAAGGAGATGCATGAAGGAAGTGAGGAACTAAAGCAAAGCAGAAAGTTTGCTTTGGAAGGAGAATACCACACCTTCAAAA
The DNA here is from genome assembly GCA_027886185.1 of Rheum nobile. Classification (NCBI taxonomy): domain Eukaryota; kingdom Viridiplantae; phylum Streptophyta; class Magnoliopsida; order Caryophyllales; family Polygonaceae; genus Rheum; species Rheum nobile. The sequence continues at coordinate 2,078,729 of WOAB01000135.1, forward strand.
TGATGAAAACTGAGACCATCTCAGAGTACTACTCTCGCTTCAACAGATTAATTGGAAAGTTAACGGCGGCGGGAGTTGATCTTGATGAAGTCTCCAAGTCCTTAGTGATCATCAATGGACTCAACTCCAAGTTCACCCTTCTCAAGGGAATCATGAAGAACACTTCAGGCATCCAATCCCTTCCCTTGACCCAAGTCATAGGGAAACTGGAAGTTGAAGAAGGAGAGCACACTAAACCAATGCCGATAAAAAACTGGAGAAAGGAATCGCCCTTAAGATCTCCAAAGCTTTCTCAAGGCTTGAGATGGAGAAAGAGAACTCAGACTTGGAAGAAGAGGAGGACGAGCTAACATCCCTCTTCTCAAAGAATATCAAAAAATTATTTGTGAAGGGAAGGTTCCAAAAGGGCAGTTCTTCCTACAATGGACCCAGAAGGGATCTTAAGGAAGTCTCTTGTTACGAGTGCAAAGAGAAGGGACACTACGCTAAGAACTGTCCCAACAAGGAAGACTCCAAGGAAGAAGAAAAACTTCAGAGAAAGAAGGCTCTCGTAGCCTCATGGGGAGAAGACTCATATGAGGAACTGGATCTGAGTGGCTTCTCTGGAGGAAGATGTCTCATGGAAAAAGGAGACTCAAGCGACTCAGAAGACCTTGAGGTAACTTCTGACGATCTCTTAAAATCCCTAGTTGATTGTGATAAGAAACAACTTCTTAAGATCATAAAGAAACTAGGAAAGGAAACCAGTTCCCTTCAACAGAAACTAGATGATTGTGAAGATGAAATTGCTTGCTTGACTGTTGAAAATTCTGTTTGGAGTAAGAAACTTGATGAAACTGAGAAAGACCTAGCTGAAACTCACTCCAAACTCATTGATATTAGGAAAGTACATGCTAGTCACCTTAAAACTTGCAAATCTTGTGATGAAACTAGCATAGATTCTATCAAAGTTCCCTTGCATGCTAACCCACCTGGAAATGACATGCTTCAATCCATAATTGATAGGTTAGACATTCTCACTAAATCCATTAATGAAAAAACGATAAATCAAACTGTTTTTGTGAGACAACGCCATGGATTAGGATATGTCAATAATAAAGGGAACAATGATGCTGAAGAAGAAAAGGCTAGGCGAGAACTTGTTGAGATGAATAAAAATCTCAGTATTGCTCTTGCCACTTCTCGCGATAGGAATCAATTCCTATTAGAGAAGATCATGGTCCTTGAGAACAAGGCTGAGGTTGCCAAACGTCTCAATAAAGGCTCTCAAAGTCCTAAGAAGGAACCAAAGGGAAAAGAAAAGATGGTTCCTGAAAATCAATGGTTCACAAATTCCTTTGCTCACAAAAGATATATTGACATGGCCCATAGCAAGGTTAGAAACAATGTTGATTTTAACAAAAGAAAAACTGAAAAACCTTTTAGGCCAGGAAAAGGAAAGTATGGTCATGTTGTCTACAACCGCTTATGTACCTACTGTGGTAAGAATGGCAATTACAACACTGATTGTGCTAAGAAAAGGAACTTTGAAAGGGAGAAAAGTGCTTATCACCAGGAAAGGAACCAATTCCATGATTATTCACAAACTCGAAATGCTAATCCCCCCAGTAAAGCCAAGCTTCGCTGGGTTCAGAAATCTTAGTTCCCTTGTGTGCAGAAAGAAGAGAGGCAACCCCAACTATGGTACATTGACAGTGGTTGCTCATGCCATATGACCGGAAAAAGAAATCAAATGACATCTCTTCAACCTCTCCAAGGAGGGAACATATCCTTTGGAGACAAAAGCAAAGGGAAAATCTGTGGAATAGGAACTGTGAAACTCAACGATCACATTCAAGTAAACAAAGTTTACATTGTTGATAGTCTTGGTTTTGATCTAATAAGTGTGTCACAGCTTTGTGATCAAGGAGACAATGAAGTCAGATTTAGATCAAACGAATGCTCAGTTCTTGACTCCTCGGGACAAATCATCCTAAAAGGAAAGAGATTCAACAATGTTTACATTGTTGATCCATCCTTCGTCCCCAAGGAGAAACTGTGTCTCTCAACCGTGAATGACCAAGCTGAGTTGTGGCACCAACGCCTCGGTCATGCTAGCACTAAGCTGATTCAAAAGCTACACTCAAAGGAACTAGTCAGAGGATTGCCAAAGCTGAGTGGTACATCTAAGGAACTGTGCTCTGACTGTGTAAAAGGAAAACAGGCTCGTAGTTCCTTCAAATCCAAAAACGTGGTAAGCACCTTAAGGCCTCTTGAACTTATCCACATGGATCTTTGTGGACCCATGAGAGTTCAAAGCCTAGGAGGGAACAGGTATATCTTTGTTATTGTCGATGACTTCTCTCGTTTTACTTGGATCATATTCATTAAATCTAAAAGTGAAGTTATTGACCGCTTTAAATATCTGGTTCCCTTGTTAGAAAAATCTCTTGATTGTTCACTAAATGCTATTCGGTCTGACCATGGTACCGAATTCGAAAATGGAGAATTTCTAACCTTTTGCAGTGAGCATGGCATCGATCATAACTTCTCTGCACCATACACTCCTCAACAGAATGGAGTAGTAGAAAGGAAGAACAGGACCTTGGAGGACATGGCTCGAACTATGTTGATCTCAAGTGGACTCTTCCAATCATTTTGGGCTGAGGCGATCAACACAGCGTGCTACATCATCAATAGAGCCATGCTTCGCCCAATCACAGAGAAGACACCCTATGAACTCCTAAGAGGAAGAGTTCCCAACATTTCACATCTGAGGGTGTTCGGATGCAAATGCTTTGTGCACAACAATGGGAAGGACAATCTTGGCAAGTTCGACCCAAGAAGTGATGAAGGAATCTTCATTGGTTATGCCTCAGGCAGTAAGGCATACAAGGTCTTCAACAAAAGGACTAAAAAGGTAGAAGAAAGTATTCATGTTATTTTTAATGAAAAATCACTTGGAAAGATTATGCAGAATACCACCGGTTCCTTTGAAGATCCATTTCCCAAGCCATCTCAAGAAGATCCAGATGAAAATGTCACTCCTCCCAGTTCCTGTCCTGCTGATCGGAACCCTCTAATGGTTCCCCCACCAGTTCCCATGGATAATGAACAACAATCCATTTCTGGGAACCATGAGCATGGCGACAACAACTGTGGAGACTTCAATGATTCATCTTCCCACATGATCTTCAATGGAGAAGGTGATCCTAACAAGGAAGTTGAATGCTCAACTCAGAATGTCTCCACATCAAATGCTCTGGCTCCCAACAGAGAAAGAAGAGTCGTTAAACCTCCAGTCAGGTATGAACATCTAACCTTCTTTGCTTTTAATGCCTTTCTGTCTATTGTGGAACCAAAGAACATAGGTGAGGCACTGAAGGATGCGGACTGGATCCAAGCTATGCAAGAAGAGCTTCATCAGTTTGAAAGGAACAAAGTATGGCATCTAGTTCCCCGTCCCAAGGATAAACACATCATAGGAACTAGATGGTTCTTCAGAAATAAGCTGGATGATACAGGAGCTGTGATAAGGAATAAAGCAAGACTTGTTGCTCAAGGATACAATCAACAAGAAGGCATCGACTATGATGAAACCTATGCTCCAGTGGCAAGGATTGAGGCAATAAGATTATTGATTGCCTTCGCTTCACACAAAGGATTGAAGTTGTTCCAAATGGATGTAAAGACAGCCTTCCTCAATGGAATTCTTCAAGAGGAAGTCTATGTCAAACAACCTCCTGGTTTCGAAGACGACGATCATCCAGATCATGTCTACTTTCTAGACAAGGCACTCTATGGCCTCAAGCAAGCTCCCAAAGCGTGGTATGATCGTCTTGCCCAGTTCCTACTCTCAAATGGCTACAGGCGTGGAGTCATTGATAAAACTCTCTTCATCCTAGAAGAAGAAGGTAACATATTAGTGGTTCAAATCTATGTTGATGATATTATTTTTGGTTCCACTAACCTGTCCCTTGTAGACAAGTTTAAAGATCTGATGAGCAGTGAATTTGAAATGAGTTTAATTGGGGAACTCACTTTCTTCCTCGGATTACAAATCACTCAAAAGGAAGATGGCATTCAAATCCATCAACAAAAGTATGTCAGGGAACTACTGAAGAAGTTCAAAATGGATTCATGCAAGCCTCTCTCCACTCCCATATCCACCATTGCACATCTGGATAAGGACAATTCGAGTCCTCTAGTGGAAGAGAAGCTCTATAGAGGTATGATCGGTTCACTCATGTACCTAACCGCCAGTCGACCAGACATTGTCTTTGTTGTTGGCTTGTGTGCTAGGTTACAATCTTATCCAAGAGAAACCCACTTGGCTGATGTGAAGAGAATACTTCGATATCTCAAGGGAACTGACGATCTCTGCATTTGGTACCCCAAAGAATGTCCCTTTGAGCTGATGGGTTTCACTGATGCTGATTATGCTGGATACTTGGTGGATAGGAAGAGCACTTCTGGAATGGCACAGTTCCTAGGCCCTTGCCTTGTGTCATGGGGATCAAAGAAACAAGTCTCAGTCTCCCTCTCCACCACAGAATCCGAGTACATTGTAGCTGCCTCTTGTTGTTCCCAACTTCTCTGGCTAAAGCAACAACTCGTGGACTTTGGTATGTCTTATGGCCCTCTCACTATTCTTTGTGACAACACTAGTGCCATAAACATTTCTAAGAATCCTGTGCATCATACTAGGACCAAGCATATTGACATTAGACATCATTTACTTAGAGATCATGTTGAGAAGGGAAACATCATTATGAAATTTTGTAGAACTGAAGATCAGATTGCAGATATATTCACCAAGGCATTGAATAGAGTTCCTTTCGAGAACCTTAGATTGGAACTAGGAATGATTCCTATTACTCAGTAGTGACCTTAGTTCTAAGAATTCTTTCCAGTTCCCCTGATTGTCTAGTTTAAGATATTGAACTTGTTGAGTCTTGATGTCCTTGTGTTATATCTTTTGCCACAAACCCTTTTTGTCATAATGGTTTTTTAAAAAGGCTTAGATAAATCTTTGTGGCTCGTTTTCTTTTGGTTCTCATTATTCTTTAATTCCTCGTTGTTCAAGTTTTCTTCATGGCCCAAAAGTCACAATCTGATCATATTTCTAACCCAACATTACAAGCCGAGATGATGATTGTGTACTAAGACCTACCCTTGCCTCATTGCTAAATTTAATTCTCTATGATCCATCTCTAAACCCTCTCTGAGAATTATTGTGCAATGCGAAAAATAGCCTACCATGATTCCTTGTGTGGGAACGTACTATTTTTGGTTCCATTGTTTTAACCCACACCAAAGGTTCCCATACATCCCTCTAGCTCGCTGAAAATATCGCCAGAAAGGAACCAGAACTTAGCGTCTCTCCAACGGCTCGTTTGGCTCTTCCCAGAAGCTATTTATGGCAAATTCGCAGGGATAAGGCACGTGTCATCAGTGGCAGAATCTCTCTCTCTCTCTCTTCTCTGAATGGACAAATTTTCAAAATTGAGTTAGCCGTTCCGAAAAGCTGCAACTTCCATTAATGCTCCGGATTGGCCTTGATCTTCTCAACGGCTGGATTTGATTCAACGGTCACCTCTGCTCTTGATCTTCAGAGATCTTCACCGCCTTTAAAGAGTTGCCATGTTCATCCAAGCTAATCCCACAACTCGCCATTTCTCTGATCTTCTACTTCTCCCTCTCTCAAACACAGAAATCCTTAAATCCTCAAAAATGGCGAACCAAAACCCTAATGTTATCCTGAATGAGGAAGAGGCTGCCATTCTCAGAGCCTTTCGAGAAAAGAAGACAACTTCATCTTCTAAGCCCATTTCTGCCACCTCCTCTCAAAAATCCCAACCTAAAGAGAAAGCAGTAGAGAATCCTGTGGAGAAACCAGTGGAGCAACCCAAAGAGAAAATTGAGGAGCCACCAAAGGAACAGGCTGAGGAGAAAGCCATGGCTATCACTCTGGCCTCTGAATCGGCCACCAAATCCGCCTCCGAAGGGGGCTCTCATGACTCCTCGCCTGACAAGTCTCTCCAAGATCTCCTCAGCACTGAGCCCTCACCAGTAAGCCTCAAATCCAAAACCCCTTCTAACCCTGGTCCCTCTGTCGCCACTAGAATGCAACAAAGAAAGAGGAGTTCCCAAGCCATAGTTCCCTATGAAACCAAATCCACAAAAAGAGCCAAAATCACCTCCCTCTCTGCCTCCTCCTCTCTGGGTCAGGTCTCCTCTTTCTTCTCTAAGAGGAAGATCCTTAAGCCTCTCATAATCGGCAAGGAGTTCTGGACCCAAGAACTGGAAGAAGAAGATGAGGAAATGTTTGGAGAAGCCCTGAATGAGTTCCATTCTCTGCTGCAGTTTCAAGGATGGGACGAGATGCTGTTTAAACCCTTCTCTACTTCTGATGAGATTGTCCGCTTGTTTTACCAGTCTATGGAGTTTGTGCCTGCGAAGGAGAACTCTCCCTGTAACGACGCCATTCTTATATGGAAGGGAACCAGCTATCCTCTGTCCGCCAACCTTATTGCATCTGCTCTAGGGATCGAGTCAAGGTCTGGGTTTGACATTCTGCCTCAAAAGAAGGGATGGCCCAAAGTAAAGGGCTACAAATCCAAGGGAGCAGTGGTCAAGAAAATCTATAATGGCGCCTCCCCCTCATCTTTGGAGACAAAGGATCTCTCCATCGCAAACAAGTTGTTACACTTCTGGATCACCCGCAATCTGGTTCCCAGACAGGAGCACCGGAACAATGTTCTCATCACAGATGCCATCTACATGGACAAGGTGCTCTCTGGTGTTCAATTGGATCTCCCTCGCATTGTCTTAGCCCACATGCAGTTCTGCTCATCCCATGACTCCCATGCTTTACCCTTCCCTCATATCATCAAAAACATTCTCTCCAACCTTCACCAGTACCCAGTTGATCTGCCTGAGACAGTCTACAGCAAGTGTCTTACCTTGGCCACAGTTCGGAAGTTGAAGACAAAGGAACAACAAGACCCCCCTTCTGAAGCTCAAGCTCAACTGCCTAAGGAAAATGTCAGTTCCAAGGCCCCTTCTAGTTCACAACCACATCTCAACCCCTCTCCAGACTCCTCTGCGATCCTTACTGCTCTGGATCGTATTGAAAAGGCTATCATGGTGGGCTCGACTGCTATCCCGGTCGCCCTCCATGATCAAGTAAGAGAGTTGGGGCGCATTAGTTCTGCTGTCGAAAGTTTGGTGGAAGTTCTGTAGAAGGATTGGCAAGGTGCAATCAGTGCTCATCAGGCCGCGGGCCAACATGTAGGAACTGACGACAAGGTTGAAGAAGAGGAGGCCGCTACTACGCCATAGGAACGCTTGTTATGGTTCCATGTGCTGTAACTCCACAGCGAGCTAGTAGTTTCCCTTAGGATCCTACTCCCCTCTTCTATCCCATTGTTGTCTTCCCTAAGATTGCTTTTGTTGTTATCCTTGCCGTTTGTCGTTTGTGTTGTTGTCTTTTGTCGACTGTAGTTTTTGTTGGATGTTGTGTGTCTTTGAACAATGATCAGTGAAGCTTTAATGATTATCTTTAGTTTCGTTCCCATGATCGATTTGTCTTTGCCTTAAGTTTTCATTATGCCTTTTATGGGTTTGATGCAATCGCATATTTACTTGGATATCATGTTCTTAACTTGTACTTAATCTTTTCGATGATGTCAAAAGGGGGAAGAAAAGGATAGGAACTTTGAACTTTGAGACTACTGGATTAATAGGAACTCTGAACTAGTTCTACTTCTAAGAGGGAATTTAAAATCAACTCGTTCACTTGCTTAGGGGGAATTTGCAACCATTGAATGTTCAAACACTAATCTGAAATGTTGTAAATCCCTTTATTTCAATATGGTCTCATAAGATTCAAAGTCCTATTATGTTGCCAGGTTCCTTGTATTTGTCATCATCAAAAAGGGGGAAATTGTTAGGAAACGGAACTCTAGAACTTAGGTTCCCCTGAGAGTTCCGTTCCTCGATCAGTTTCTCTACTTTTGAAGATGACAAATATTATGATACTAATGTTTTATCTCAAAGATGTGTTTTAAGGAACCACAGGAATTTACCAAAGGCAGGAAAGCCAAACAGAACTAGGGAACCAAAGTAACAAGACAACTGAAGGAATCCAGAGGAACCCAGGTGTGCCCAGAAATGAAGCTTGCGACATTGCGATTCCCGAGAAATCTGGGGACACACAACCTCGGACAAAAGGAGTCGAAAACGACTTGTCCGAAGCTTCCAAAATCCTGCCAAGGTCCAAGAGCTAAAGAACAAGATGCCTAGAGAACCTCTACCTCGGACAGAGACGATGAAAGCGACATGACATAAAGACGTCGATGTCCAGAAGACGGTTCCCAAGCGGCCAGCTTAGTCAACCTCGGACGAAAGCGTTTGGACAATGACATTGCAAGGATCGTCTGAGGTAGTTGACCAACCAAGAGAGATTCAAAGCTGCCTAGGTTGTTTGCACATGCCAAGAACAACGTGAATCAAGGAGAACCACTCAATCTAGGGCAAGCTCAATCTGTGGGAACCCAGAGAAGATCGAGCTGCGAAGAAGCCTCTATAAAAGGAAGACTAACCCAAGGGTTATCTTTGAGCACAAAAACACGACTCACACTCATTAGCAAATATCTAGTGTGAACCTCCAAACAAGATCATCAAAGCAAACCGAGATCAAGAGGAACCAGTCAAGGAAGAAGAGCTGAGTGCTAAGTTCTTGTGACTATAAGTGATAGTTCCTAGGTGCGAAAGTCTGTTTCTTGGATTGATTATTGATTGTGTTAAGTTATCCAGGATTGTCTAACTGTGTGTAAGGCAAAGGAACCGTGTGTTCGTTCCTAGGATAAGTTGTAACCAAAAGAGATAAGAAATCAAGAAGTAGACTTTGAAATCCTTTCGAAAGAAAGGTAGTGGTTTTTATCCTGGATTGCGAGTTGGCAATCAAAGGTTTCCACTATAAGGAACTGGTCATTTGTTTGATTGTTTATTTCCGCTGCGAAAGGAACTGAGAATTGATATTCTGAGTTCCTTAAATTTTTATCTAACAATCACGATCCTACAGAAACAAATCAGAAGAATCACGCGGTCAAGGATTGAAGACTTCGGCTCCAAGGATCACGCTGATTTGAGAAGATATGGAGAGAGAAGCCCGATTATGTTATCTTAGGAGATCTTTCCTAAGATAAGATAATTGGAGAGAGAGAATTCTATCTTATCCGTTTATATCAATTGAAGGAATCTTTTCCTTAATTAATATGGACGGCTGGGATATTATTCTTTCTATCAAATCATATCTTCTTGTTATCTTAATTGGATAAATCTTATCTTGTTACTTTTAGGGTTAGTCGAGTTGTATTTAAAGAGATGTGTGGATTCATTTCTTTGTAACATAGACGACGGGAAAAACAGAGAGAACGAAAATTGAGAAAGAAAAGGAGTGAGGTGTGTGTAAGTCTTTGAGGGTTGAGTTTGGATTCATCGTTGTAGGAGTGATCTTCGAATCTAGCAGAGAGGTCTAGTGTTTTGGAGTCCATGCTACAAGTGTAGTCAAACAAGAAATCAATAAGACAAGTACACACTTCAAAATCCTCTCAAGCGGAAGCTTGAAGGTAGTGGTTTTTCCTTGAGAAGCTAGTTTTGGTAATCAGGGTTTCCACTATACATCGTGAGTTCGTTCTATTATCTTTCTTGCTATATTTATCCGCTGCAACTTCTGTGGGAACAAAGCTTTTATTCCCTCAGACGTAACTCTAACGATCCAACAATTGGTATCAGAGCCTGGTGCTCTAGATTGTTTGTCTTAGTTACAGATTTTGCAGGAAAGATGTCGTCAGGAAAAGCCTTGGACAGAGACTCTCGTGAAAGTGATGTAGATGTGGCTCTCATCACTCAAGCCATGAAGAAGATATGGTCTCGAAGCAAAGGGCTTAAGGGTTCGGTCATGGTTCACAATGACATGAAGGAGGTTGTCTGCTCTCACTGTTATGACAACAGACACTTCGCAAAAAATTGCCTCAACAAAGCCGCAGGTTCCTCTCAGGTCTTCAACGAGGAACAAGCGTGGGTTGTGAAGTGGGGAGACTGCAGCTCAGATGTTGAAGTGTCTCCTCCCTCTAAGAAGGTCTGTTTGATGAGCTCAAAAGGTCACAACGTATCAGAAGGTGGTTCTCATAAATTCGAAGAGGAAGCAAGGAAAGGTTCTTGGCACCTTGACAGTGCATGCTCAAGTCACATGACAGGGAACAGTGAATGGTTCACTTCTCTCCAGCCAGCCTCAGGGGCATCAATAACTTTTGGGAACAAAATTAAGGGTGAGGTTTGTGATATCGGTAAAGTGAGACTCTCTAAACACATCACTGTGGATAACGTAAATCTAGTAAATAATCTCAAGTTTGATCTGTTTAGTGTGGCTCAACTATGTCAAAACAAGAAAAATAGGGTAGTCTTTACCACTAATGACTGTCATGTTGAGTGTCTAAGCACAGGGAAAATCTTACTCAAAGGGATCTGCGACAACAACGTTTACAAGGTCGACCCTGCTTTCATCCCTGACAAGGATCTATGCTTGTCGTCTATTGCTGAGACGACAGACCTGTGGCACAAATGCTTTGGTCATGCTAGCCTTCAACTCCTCTCCAAGCTTCATAGACATGAATTAGTGAACGGCCTTCCAAAGGTTGAAGCAATGAGAAGTGACGTGTGTGACGCATGCATCAAAGGAAAACAAGTCAGGTCTTCCTTCAAGTCAAAAAGGGACGTAAGTACAACTCGTCCTCTGGAATTAGTCCACATGGATCTTTGTGGGCCTATGCGCACAAAGAGCCGTGGGGGGAATGCATATGTCTTTGTTATTGTTGATGACTACTCCAGGTACACATGGACTATTTTTATCTCAACAAAGGATGAAGTGTTCGCTGAGTTTGAATCCTGGCTTAAGGCAGCCGAAAGAAGCACTGGTCATTCCTTGGGGTCTATTCGCACTGATCACGGAACCGAATTCGAGAACTCTCAGTTCCTTTCCCTCTGTAGGAACAGAGGCATCAACCACAACTTCTCTGCTCCCAGGACCCCACAGCAAAACGGTGTTGTGGAAAGGAAGAACAGGACTCTGGAAGACATGACACGCACTCTTCTCATCTCAAGCGGTCTTCCTAAGAGTTTCTGGGCCGAAGCCTTGAATGCTGCGTGCTACGTTCTGAACAGGGAAATCATTCGTCCTCTTCTGAACAAAACTGCTTATGAGCTTCTGAAGGGAAGAATACCTAATGTGTCTCATTTGCGTACATTCGGTTGCAAGTGCTTCGTCCACAACAACGGGAAAGATTCTCTTGAGAAGTTTGATCCCAGAAGTGATGAAGGAACTTTTGTAGGATATTCTTAGCAAAGCAAGGCCTACAAAGTTTTCAACAAGAGAACCAGAAAAGTAGAGGAAAGCGTTCATGTTGTATTTGATGAAACTATTATGGCTGGTAACAATGTGCAGGAACAATCAGGCAACATCGAGTCTTCCAAAGATGATTTCTTTCAGCTTGTTGATAGCAGTGTCAATGGGGGTACTTCTCAAGATCAAGAAACTCAGAATGATCCCTCAACGCCAAGAACTCCCAACTCCGCTGGCTATGGTGACAATGAAGAACACACTAACCCGCCAGATACTTCTCAGGCACCTCAGGGGGAACAGAGCCCAAGTCACGGTACAGCGGAGCCCTCTAAGGACTGCCCTTCTGCTGAAGGAACGGAGGGTGTCAATCCTAATGATGATACTGGTGGTGAAGGCTCAAGTGATGGCAATGCTGATTCGGAGGTGTTCGACATCAACAATCTACAAGTTCCATACTACTAGCAAAAGTGGGCTCATCCAGTCAAACTAATCGTCACAGACTATAGGAAGGGAGCACCTCAAAGCACTCGTTCCTCCCTAAAAAAATTATGTGCCTTCAATGCTTTTCTTTCATTGCAAGAACCCAAAACTGTAGGAGAAGCATTGAAGGATGCTGACTGGATAAACGCCATGCAAGAAGAACTCCATCAGTTCGAGAGAAACAAGGTTTGGCGGTTAGTTCCTCGCCCAAGGAACATAACAGTGATTGGAACCAAATGGGTGTTCAGGAACAAGTTGGATGATCAAGGTCAGGTCACAAGGAACAAAGCTCGACTGGTGGTGAAAGGTTACAACCAGCAGGAGGGCATCAACTATGATGAGACTTTTGCTCCAGTTGCCAGGTTAGAAGCAATAAGACTCCTAATTGCGTATTCTTCTTTTCATGGGTTCAAGCTGCAACAGATGGATGTCAAGACCGTCTTCTTAAATGGTGTTCTCAAGGAGGAAGTCTATGTGGAGCAAACACCCGGCTTTGAGGACACCACTCAACCTGATCACGTCTACATTCTAGACAAAGCCTTGTACGGTCTCAAGCAAGCCCCGAGGGCCTGGTATGAAAGGCTCTCACAGTTCCTTCTGACGCATGGATACGTTTGAGGAAAGGTCGATAAGACCTTGTTCCTGCTGAAGGAAGGGAAGCATATTCTGGTGGTTCAGGTTTATGTGGACGATATCATCTTTGGTTTTACAGATGACAAACTGGTTCAGAAATTCTCAAAGCTAATGGCCAGTGAATTCGAGATGAGCATGGTTGGAGAACTCAAGTTCTTCTTAGGTCTTCAAGTCTCTCAAGGGGATGAGGGAACCAAGGTGCATCAACAGAAGTATCTCAGGGAGTGTGTCAAAAAGTTTGGTATGAATGATGCAAAACCCTTCACCACTCCCATATCTCCAAATAATCCAATGGGAAAAGACGAACATGAGCAAGGAATTGATCCATCTCTCTACCGAGGAATAATAGGTTCGCTTCTCTATCTCACTGCTAGTAGACCTGACATTATGTACAGTGTATGTCTTTATGCTCGCTTTTAGGCCGATCCCAAAGAAACACGTCTCAAAGCAGTGAAGAGGATTCTGAGATACTTGAAGGGAACAGATGATCTTTGTCTGTGGTATCCAAGGGGAGGAAGCCTTGATCTTATCGGATACACAGATGCTGACTTCGCAGGGAACAAGGTGGACAAAAAATCTATATCTGGAATGGCTCAATTCCTTGGGCCGTGCTTGGTTTCCTGGGGGTCAAAGAAGCAGAACTCCGTAGCTCTCTCCACTGCAGAAGCTGAATACATAGCCGCTGCTGCTTGTTGCACTCAACTCCTATGGCTCAAACAACAACTCAGCGACTATGGTATTCTTCTTAACTCTACTCCCATTCTCTGTGACAATACCAGCGCCATAAATATCTCCAAGAATCCGATACAACACTCACGTACCAAGCACATCGAGATAAGACATCACTTCTTACGTGATTGTGTGGAGAAAGGGTTGGTGACAATGGACTTCTGTGGAACTAAGGAACAAATCGCCGATATCTTCACCAAGGCACTAAACAGGGAACCATTCGAACAGTTTCGTATGGAACTAGGTATGATTTCTCTAAACTGACTGTCTATTTATTGTGTTCCCTCGATGATTGGCTAATTTACATGGTAAAGTGTGAAGGGTTAATCATCATGTCTTGGTCTGCATCTCTTCTCTTGATCATTAGTTGAACGACTTGCTTAGACTCATGCTAATACCTCACTTATATGCAAAATTTCATGCATGATTCTCTATGCTATCTTGTTTATACACGACTCAGATTTCTTTCGGCCCAAAAGAGTCAACTTGATGCATTGATCCCTCATTATAAGCCCAAATGATTGTTGACTCTACAGCTTACCTTAGCTATCATGTTTGATGCTTCCTATGAGCCCCTCTAATCATCCACATCTGGGAGCCTCTCATTCATGATTACACATTATTGCAAAATTTTCATATATGCTTTTGTGTGATGTTCTTTGTACCCTCTTTGGTAACATTACCCCCGCATCACACTCTTCTATTTTTCTGGAAAGTCGAGAATACGAATTGTTGCCACTGTGGTATGTGGATAGGGTTCGATAGGTATGGTGTGTGATGCCGGCTTACAATTGCCTAAGGAGGGTTCGTGCTTAAAAGCTAATGATGCGCGTAGTAGGCTCAAAATGAATCCCTGGTGAAAGAAGGCAAGCTGAAGGTTGTGATGTTCCAAAAAAAAAAAAGGGGGGGGACATCAGAATATACACAAAGAAGGGAAAAGAAGGAATCAAAGACTCTCTATTAGCTGAGCCTATGATGGATGATGACGCCAATAAGGATGCAAAAACTTTGAGTGGGAACAAAAGATGAACTCCATTGCTAATCATACTTCAGCTCTAGCGGGTGGCCCCAGTGGTACTTAATTTGTATTTATCTGGCCAACCAACCCCTCATTGGTTCCCTAGCACATCTATCCCTCTCTTTTCGAACTTCTTTGTCTCTGATTCTTGTGCGGACATTGACTGGCATGTTAATCATGAATGTTATCCTTGCCTATTTTGTTGTTGTCTTAACATGTTGTCTATGTTTGTGCGTTTCAATCTAATGCGATTGGGAATGATGTTCGTCTGGATGTGACTTTTCCTCTCTAACTCTCTACTGTGTTTTTGATTATGACAAAAGGGGGGAAATGACAGGCCGCTTCGGTTGAGGTGGAATAGCACATGGTTTCATATGTTGCTGAGTTGAGGGGGAACTATTATGATCTTGTGTGGGAAACCTTTCCCCATACAACTGTCTTTATCTCGTATGTATATGCTTTATTCTCAAGGATGTTTGTCACCATCAAAAAGGGGGAATTTGTTGAATTCCTTAGGTTTTGATAGTGACAAACATTCAACTAATCTGCATACTAAGTGTTTCAGGAACAAAGTCAGTTGTCTCAATGAACCAACGCAGCAAAGGAGCGTTGGGGAACAAATCTCTGGTTATGTGCTTTGTTACCTAGCAAGGAACTAAAGCGCCGAACAAGATCGATGCTGCGAAGGAAAGAAGAAATCCAGCGTGCCATTTATGGAAACAAATCAGAAGAATCACGCGGTCAAGGATTGAAGACTTCGACTCCAAGGATCACGCCGATTTGAGAAGATATGGAGAGAGAAGCCCGATTATGTTATCTTAGGAGATCTTTCCTAAGATAAGATAATTGGAGAGAGAGAATTCTATCTTATCCGTTTATATCAATTGAAGGAATCTTTTCCTTAATTAATATGGACGGCTGAGATATTATTCTTTCTATCAAATCATATCTTCTTGTTATCTTAATTGGATAAATCTTATCTTGTTACTTTTAGGGTTAGTCGAGTTGTATTTAAAGAGATGTGTGGATTCATTTCTTTGTAACATAGACGACGGGAAAAACAGAGAGAACGAAAATTGAGAAAGAAAAGGAGTGAGGTGTGTGTAAGTCTTTGAGAGTTGAGTTTGGATTCATCGTTGTAGGAGTGATCTTCGAATCTAGCAGAGAGGTCTAGTGTTTTGGAGTCCATGCTACAAGTGTAATCAAACAAGAAATCAATAAGACAAGTACACACTTCAAAATCCTCTCAAGCGGAAGCTTGAAGGTAGTGGTTTTTCCTTGAGAAGCTAGTTTTGCTAATCAGGGTTTCCACTATACATCGTGAGTTCGTTCTATTATCTTTCTTGCTATATTTATCCGCTGCAACTTCTGTGGGAACAAAGCTTTTGTTCCCTTAGACGTAACTCTAACGATCCAACAAGATGTATGGACAGCGGCTCATGGCAACAGTGGACGCTGGTAATGGCTGGGCTTGGGCTCGGAGCCACTAGTGAGTCGTCTGTGAACCATGTAGTGGGCTGGTCCAAGATGGTGACCATTTAGTGGGAACCAATCGTCTGTCGGATTGTCGATTACCATCAAGGGTAAGAAATTCAAAGCGATTTGACCTAAATAACCATGGTCCCATACGATAATTATTCTCGGTATGGATTGACGAAAGTGTCATAAGGCAGTGATCGACTTCAGTTTTTGATATTCTTGTGGTTAGAGGATTTCCGGGTGTCTTTCCAGAAGATATTCTTGGATACCCCGAATCGTGTTGTGGAGTTTGCAATTGATCTCGAGCCGAGTACCACGCCGATCTCTGAGGCACCGTACCGGATGGCTCCTATTGAGATGCAAGAGTTGAAGAAGCAACTCAAGGATCTTCTTGACAAAAGTTATATAAAGCTGAGTGCATCACCTTAAGTAGGAGTGCCCTAGTTTTATTTGTCAAAAAGAAAGATGGACCGTTTCGACTTTGTTTGACTTTCGAGAGTTGAATAAAGTCACGATCAAGAGCAAGTATTTGTTGCCAAGGAGTGATGATCTGTTGGATCAACTATAGGGAGCAAAAGTTTTCTCCAAGATCGACCGGAGGTCTGGTTTTTTATCAGCTCAAGATTCATGAGGATGATATTCCGAGGATTGCGTTCGGACGAGAGATGGTCACTACGAGATTGTAGTCATGTCATCTGGATCTACGAGTGCTCCAGCAGTTTTCATGAACCTAGTGCATCGATGTTTTAGACCAGTACTTGAATAAGTTCATAGTGGTCTTCATCAATGGCATTTTGATATTTTCCCGAGCAAGGAAGCTCACAGGGAACATCTGCGGATTGCTTTATCAGTCCTTAGACCAAGTCGACTGTACGCAAAGTGGGCTAAGTGCGATTGTTGGATCTAGAAGTGGCTTTCTTAGGCCATGTGATCAATAAGAATGAGGTTATGGTTATTCCCCAGAAGAGTGAATCAGTAGTTGTTTGGAAGCGGCCTCAGGGTGTAAGCGAGGTGCACAGTTTCCCAGAGCTTGTTGAGCATTATAGACGGTTCATGGAAGGATTTTTCTAAGATCACTCCACCTATGACCAGTCTGTTCCGCAAGGTCAACAAGAAGTTATCTGGGATGACAAGTGCAAGACCAGTTTTCAAGAAGTTGAAACAGTGTCTGACTTATGCACCAGTTTTGGCATTGTCGGAAAGAATGATGGCTATATGGTCTATAGTTAATGCTTCGAGAAATGGGTTGGGATGTGTCTTTGATGCAGAGGGGCAAGGTTATTGCATACGCATCTAGACAATTGAAAACCTATGAAGCAAACTAACCAACACATGACCTAGAACTAGCAGCAATAGTGTTTGCATTGGAAACTGAGGTTACTTGGGTGACCCAGAGGTCAGCAGAAGTTTTCCACTAGAAGATTGTCCGTGTATATGGCATTCACAAGACCATTGTATCAGATCAAGGTAGCTTAGTTCGAAGCTTTGTATGGTCACAGATGTAGATCTCAGACTTGTTGGGATGAGAACGCCGACAAGATTCTACTTGGACCAG
Source organism: Rheum nobile (assembly GCA_027886185.1). Classification (NCBI taxonomy): domain Eukaryota; kingdom Viridiplantae; phylum Streptophyta; class Magnoliopsida; order Caryophyllales; family Polygonaceae; genus Rheum; species Rheum nobile. The sequence goes on from WOAB01000135.1 coordinate 2,096,009, forward strand.
AGTTGGTCGAAAGGACAGCTTCGGACATTGCTTTGATTAGACAGACATGTTGACCGCTCAGGGTCGACAAAAGTCTTACGCAGACCAGAAGCGTTAAAGTGTTGAGTTCGAGGTTGGTGGTGTAACACCCCCAAAACTTAACCCTTTTGGAAAGGTATTACCGCCAGTGACCCCAGTGTTCCTTACCGAGATCACCCAAGGCTTTACCGTTTAAATACAAATCATGAAATACAATAATACAAAATGATAACCTTATTCATATAAAACACGAGTCCCGGGATTACATCCCAATCCCGAATAGGACAAACACAGAGTTTAAATAAATTACAATGGAAATCTTAAACAAGGTACAGCGGAAGACTTTTAAAAGATATTACAAAAAGGGTTGTGATCGCAATGATCACCTGCCCAAAGATCTCAACCTGATTAAAAGAAATTATTAAAAACGTCGAAAAACCACCGTCGACTCCATAGTCCTTCTAGTCTTCTCATCTACACTCTATCTGATGTGCCGAATCGAACGGATGACACCAGCCCACATGCGGAGAACAAAGTTCGTGGGTTAGTCTACTTAAATAGACTAGCAAGGGTAAAAAGCAGAGTGGTTCGAGTGATCGAAACCGTTTACTATCATTGTCCCTCGAATAATAACCGAAGGGACGATACATAACCCGGCACTTTCACGGAATAACAACAAAGGTATGCATGAGAGAAGATTCTGGAAGACTTCATCTTCACAGAAATCGACTCGAAAAGAGACTCCAAGAGATTGAGTCTTTAAGGAAATATGACAAATCTGGAATATTTAACAGAATCAAACAACAATGATTTAAAAGTTGACTGAGATGCTTCAGTTCACGACCAACCTCATCGCATACAACGAATCCAGATCGGAAAGAGAACGCACTACATTCAAGTCGAGACGAGCTTTCCTAGCTGCACTACTCGCCCAAGTTTTATTAATCATGTGCACTCGGGCACATATCTTATTTAATTACAAAACACACATTACTGAAACATATTAATGTTATTAAGAGCGGCACACAGCTTAAATCTCAGGGTGACACTCATGTCGACCCAAATTAAAACACACACAACCCACACGCGGGACTTAACATTATTATGCCGAGAAACAACGGCGATTATTATTACACCGGGTGACCTTACGTTCACCCTGATTGCACTACAGTGCTTACAGTTTAATTATGTGCTTAACTGCACTTATCTTATTAAATTGCAACACACACACACACAATGTTGAGGCTTTTAAGAATATTCCGAGAACACGGAAGTTATGATGACACCGGGTGATCTTACGTTCACCTTGATTGCACTGCCACAGCGCTTACAGTTTATTTTACTGGGTGACAGTTACGTCCACCCCAATGCACTAGCTAAGTGCTTAAAACACAGGACTGCAATTAAGCTCATCCAACGGCGCTTGCAAGGCGCTTAAAACACTTCAGATCCTTACATGTGGATAAGAAGCATAGGTCATGACCCTTAAGTTATTCGGCAATAACCCCGAGGAATATTATGATTTAAAGAAACGACAAATCCTTACTTGGATTAGCGTTCCCACGAATATTAAATTATAAAGAAACGACTAATCCTTACTTGGATTAGCGTTCCTACGCACATTAAGTTATAAAGAAACGACTGATCCTTATTTGGATTAGCGTTCCTACAAACACTCGCGTTAACTAAATAGTCTAACACAGCAATTATTCACATTAAAGCCATCGAGGCAAACGACTTAAACATAGAGATAATAGAAACAGCTGATCCTTACTTGGATTAGTTTTCCTATTAATCCACATAAATGCCCGGAAGGCGAACACAGATAATAGCGTCGTTCTAGCAGATATACAACCTATTATATGATTTTCCAAAACAGTTTATAAAACCATTTCCAGACAAACACAGATAATCATTCCAAATTAATTACTCAGATAAACAACTGATAATTAATGTAAATATGGAACGATGAGCAAGAGCGAACTGCCACTTGCCTTAGTCCGCTGCAGATCTGGAACAAAGCAGAGACAACGGGATTCCGGGCTCGACACGCGTATAGCTCCACTAGCATAAACACCTTCGAGTCGACCCAAAAAGGAACCCTAGGTTAGATCTGACATAACTAGTACGAATCTAAGGAAAGACGAAAGGAAACCGAAAGAAACGACGCCACGACGACAACCAACCAAGCCAAAGCCACGAAGGCCTTCTGGGCACTGGCGGCGGTCGCCGTTCTTGGCGGCGGTCGCCGTGACGAACTCAGACGACACAGAATGAGAGAAATCTAACCAAAACAAAGCGCGTTTCGACCCCTTTCCGCCTTGCTTGGTTTCTGACCTCCAAAGGCAACCAAGAGGCTTCAAAAGGACTGCTGGAAACACCACCAAACGACACCGATGAGGCTTCAGAAATTCCGGCAAAGGGCACAACTCCGGCGAGAGAGAGATTCTGAGATGGAGCTTCTGATTCTGTGTTTAATCCGATCCCAGACCTCTCCTTTTATAGCCACAAACCGAGGGAGCTCAATGATGGCTAGGAAGGCGACGTGGAGGGCTACAACGGCGATCGTCAGATGACTCCGGCGACCATCGGGCAAAAACCTCCAGACAACAACTACGGCGGGCGCCGTAATAACGGCGGCGGGCGCCGTCATCAATGCGGCGGGCACGCGGCGGTCGCCGTAAATGCGGCGGTCGCCGTCGCTAAGCTTGTCGCGGCCAGCTAGAAGCTGACACGCTGACTCCTCGGGCCCTACCACGGCGGTCGCCGTTTCTGAACGGCGGTCGCCGTTTCTCCCTTTTCCCGCCCATTCAGCTTTGAACGGACCTGACGTTAAACCGGGATAAAAATTATCGTACGCGAACGACAATTAAAATCTAAGGCACCTTGTCTGTATATTATTTCACTGAGAAAAATATTACATATACAGAGCACATTACCGAATGTCTCAAACTCTCTGTATTAAATCCGATGTACTAAACGGGTGTTCGGGAAAATTCCAAAAATTCCCAAAATAATCCTTACCGAATTACGGGGTATCACATCACCCCCCCCCCCTTAAAATAAGTTTCGACCCCGAAACTTGCATTAAGTCAATGAGGATACTACCTCAACACCAATCTTACCACCTGGATCCAACATCCTTAATCACTTCATCCTTGAAATGGATCACACGAGATATTATTCTTAATTTCTTAGGATATCATTCTGAAAATGATTCATCCGCCTTAATGCTCATGGCACAAACTCACGCATGAGAGATAGCTCCTGATCTCTCCGAACAAAACTCTACAAGTTCATTCCATTTCCTTAAGAAATCTCGGAAGAACTCAGCGTATGAGACAACGCTTACCACAGTACTCCTTAGATGCGTAAACAATTCTCCTTATTGAATCTTTAATACATCGGGATTATCAACATATCCTTAATTGCAACCTTTCTTCTCAACATGACCGCTCCACAACTTAATCTTCCTCAAAGAGTTGCATCCGTTCTTATAGATGACATACTCTATGTATGAAGAAGAATCTTAGGAGTGGATTTAGATTTCAACGACAGAGTTGACCCTGGGATTAACCACACATGGGACGAACATCTAAGTTGTTCACAATACTCCACCACCATAAGTCCGACAGTCTTTATCCTTACTTGGCATAAGCTGTTCCCGACACTTACATGGTTTCGTATGAACAACTAATTCGCAATGATAACACATTCTGAAATTTTTCCAAAACACGGAAACACTTCATTAACATCCAAACATTACATTAATTGACAAAAGTCGATCAAGCAGATCTTAACACCACGGAGATTACCGACACACATCGTTACTCCTTAATCTTAAAGAAAGTCTTAACACAAATACAACTTAATGGATCAGGGTTCTTCTCCGTTGGCTTGACTCATTATGAAGAGTCGTTGCCCTTGGCATGAAGACCCCATAGGCGCTTTGCCTTTATTACGAGCCATAGATTGCTCAGGAGTAGATACCACTGGCCTTGGGTTCTGTCCACCTCCAACATTTGACGCCTGATAAGACTGCATTGGTCCCTGACCCTTCAGTCTGCAGTACGTTTTTATGTGGCCTTCCCTTCCACAATTATGACACATCCTCTTGTCCTTTTGGCAAACAAAACTTTTATGCCCTTCTTCACCACAATTGTGGCACTGAATTGCTCTGCCGCTCCAACCTGAGCCTCTGGCAGAGTCTGACTGAGTTGTCTCGGTCTTAGCACGACCAGACCTTTCAAACTTGGTAGGCGATGCCGGTCGTTTGAATGAACCAACCTGGCGATCATGTTGCCCACCCTTTCCCTTAACTTGCTTCTCCCTCTTAAGGGCAGACTCTTCCAATGTGACTTCCGTCTTATAGGCTGCATCCACATATTGCTCTAACGTAGTACAGCCATGACGTAACATTAGAGGCTTGATCTCTGTATTCATCCATCCATGGAAGTACTAGATCTTCTGCTCCTCGGTTGACACCTTAGGTCCAGCGTACTGCATCAAGTGATTAAACTTAGCTGCGAGCTCAGTCACCTTTAACCCATCAGTCTGCGGGTATAGAAATTCCTTATGCTTCTCCTCCCTCATAGCTCGGGAAAAGAAACGATCGGTCATCTTGGTTTTGAACATGCTCCAATTCAGCTCGGGATGGTCAGCCAGGCCGATGCTTTCCCACCATTCGCTAGCCACATCCTTGAGTTGAAGAGAGGCGATGTGCACTTTTCCAGCCTCAGTGCAATTAATGTTTCGGAACAACCGTTCCATATGTGAGAACCAATAGGTCACCCTGACCGGTTCTCCAGTACCGTCATAGCTGTCAGGCCTCATTGAACTCACGGCTTTTAACGCATGCCCGTAAGTTCCTTTGTCCCTAACAACATTGACCCGAGGTACTTGCTCTACTGACTCCTCGACTTCGGGAATAGCCTGAGGAACTGGACCACCTTGTACTTGTGGTGCAACTGGTCGCATAACATCTGTGATTGCCTGCATGACAATTCCTCAAATTGCCTCCATTGCTGCAGCATCAAACATCATCGGAGCGTTGGCCTGAGCTTGGCCATTGCCTCCCTGGTTATTGTTAAAGACAGACTCACGCTCTCCTATTGGGTCTGCAACATTCCTTGCATTTGGTCTAGGGTCATTACTCGGCCCAGCACCAGCACGGATAACGTGCCTTGTGTTCACCATCTGTTTACCGATCAAATTCCAAGGATTTTATCACATTAGTATCTTCTGATATACTTATTGTAATAAAATCAACTTAGAATAGATCAACTTGGTAATTTCTATTGATGAACTCAAACCGAGTTACTAGGTTCTACAACCTTAACTCAAAATGAGAGAACTGAGAATTCAAGCCTTATTGGGTATAGCAAAACCACCTTGGCTTCTCCCGGTTCCTCTGAAGAGAATAGAATGCACCCATATCATACGGGGTAACGGGGAAGGAATTAGTCTTTCTAGATATAGAAGCAAACTTACTATATCAGACCATATAGAAGACAGGACTATGAACGGTGTTTTCAAACTCTTTTCACTTTGAAAAAAAAATTCAGAGCCCTTCTTAAAGCATTTTCAAAAACGGATAAATGATTTATAAAAATCCAAACCCGTTTTAAAACAACCTTTGGCTCTGATACCACAACTGTAACACCCCCAAAACTTAACCCTTTTGGAAAGGTATTACCGCCAGTGACCCCAGTGTTCCTTACCGAGATCACCCAAGGCTTTACCATTTAAATACAAATCATGAAATACAATAATACAAAATGATAACCTTATTCATATAAAACACAAGTCCCGGGATTACATCCCAATCCCAAATAGGACAAACACAGAGTTTAAATAAATTACAACGGAAATATTAAACAAGGTACATCGGAAGACTTTTAAAAGATATTACAAAAAGGGTTGTGATCGCAATGATCACTTGCCCAAAGATCTCAACCTGATTAAAAGAAATTATTAAAAACGTCGGAAAACCACCGTCGACTCCATAGTCCTTCTAGTCTTCTCATCTATACTCTATCTGATGTGCCGAATCGAACGGATGACACCAGCCCACATGCGGAGAACAAAGTTCGTGGGTTAGTCTACTTAAATAGACTAGCAAGGGTAAAAAGCAGAGTGGTTCGAGTGATCGAAACCGTTTACTATCATTGTCCCTCGAATAATAACCGAAGGGACGATACATAACCCGGCACTATCACGGAATAACAACAAAGGTATGCATGAGAGAAGATTCTGGAAGACTTCATCTTCACAGAAATCGACTCGAAAAGAGACTCCAAGAGATTGAGTCTTTAAGGAAATAGGACAAATATGGAATATTTAACAGAATCAAACAACAATGATTTAAAAGTTGACTGAGATGCTTCAGTTCACGACCAACCTCATCGCATACAACGAATCCAGATCGGAAAGAGAACGTACTACATTCAAGTCGAGACGAGCTTTCCTAGCTGCACTATTACTTAGATGCACTACTCGCCCAAGGTTTATTAATCATGTACACTCGGGCACATATCTTATTTAATTACAAAACACACATTACTGAAACATATTAATGTTATTAAGAGCGGCACACAGCTTAAATCTCAGGGTGACACTCATGTCGACCCAAATTAAAACACACACAACCCACACGCGGGACTTAACATTATTATGCCGAGAAACAACGGCGATTATTATTACACCGGGTGACCTTACGTTCACCCTGATTGCACTACAGTGCTTACAGTTTAATTATGTGCTTAATTGCACTTATCTTATTAAATTACAACACACACACACACAGTGTTGAGGCTTTTAAGAATATTCCGAGAACACGGAAGTTATGATGACACCGGGTGATCTTACGTTCACCCTGATTGCACTGCCACAGCGCTTACAGTTTATTTTACAGGGTGACAGTTACGTCCACCCCAATGCACTAGCTAAGTGCTTAAAACACAGGACTATAATTAAGCTCATCCAACGGCGCTTGCAAGGCGCTTAAAACACTTCAGATCCTTACATGTGGATAAGAAGCATAGGTCATGACCCTTAAATTATTCGGCAATAACCCCGAGGAATATTATGATTTAAAGAAACGACAAATCCTTACTTGGATTTGCGTTCCCACGAATATTAAATTATAAAGAAATGACTAATCCTTACTTGGATTAGCGTTCCTACGCACATTAAGTTATAAAGAAACGACTGATCCTTATTTGGATTAGCGTTCCTACAAACACTCGCGTTAACTAAACAGTCTAACACAGCAATTATTCACATTAAAGCCATCGAGGCAAACGACTTAAACATAGAGATAATAGAAACAGCTGATCCTTACTTGGATTAGTTTTCCTATTAATCCACATAAATGCCCGGAAGGCGAACACAGATAATAGCGTCGTTCTAGCAGATACACAACCTATTATATGATTTTCCAAAACAGTTTATAAAACCATTTCCAGACAAACACAGATAATCATTCCAAATTAATTACTCAGATAAACAACTGATAATTAATGTAAATATGGAACGATGAGCAAGAGCGAACCGCCACTTGCCTTAGTCCGCTGCAGATCTGGAACAAAGCAGAGACAACGGGATTCCGGGCTCGACACGCGTATAGCTCCACTAGCATAAACACCTTCGAGTTGACCCAAAAAGGAACCCTAGGTTAGATCTGACATAACTAGTACGAATCTAAGGAAAGACGAAAGGAAACCGAAAGAAACGACGCCACGACGACAACCAACCAAGCCAAAGCCACGAAGGCCTTCTGGGCACTGGCGGCGGTCGCCGTTCTTGGCGGCGGTCGCCGCATTCATCACGGCGGTCGCCGTGAAGAACACGGCGGTCGCCGTGACGAACTCAGACGACACAGAACGAGAGAAATCTCACCAAAACAAAGCGCGTTTCGACCCCTTTCTGCCTTGCTTGGTTTCTGACCTCCAAAGGCAATCAAGAGGCTTCAAAAGGGTTGCTGGAAACACCACCCAACGACACCGACGAGGCTTCAGAAATTCCGGCAAAGGGCACAACTCCGGCGAGAGAGAGATTCTGAGATGGAGCTTCTGATTCTGTGTTTAATCCGATCCCAGACCTCTCCTTTTATAGCCACAAACCGAGGGAGCTCAATGATGGCTAGGAAGGCGACGTGGAGGGCTACAACGGCGATCGTCAGACGACTCCGACGACCATCGGGCAAATACCTCTAGACAACAACTATGGCGGGCGCCGTAATAACTACGGCGGGCGCCGTCATCAATGCGGCGGGCACGTGGCGGTCGTCGTCGCTAAGCCTATCACGGTTAGCTAGAAGCTGACACGCTGACTCCTCGGGCCCAACCACGGCGGTCGCCGTTTCTGAACGGCGGTCGCCGTTTCTCCCTTTTCCCGCCCATTCAGCTTTGAATGGACCTGACGTTAAACCGGGAAAAAAATTATCGTACGCGAACGACAATTAAAATCTAAGGCACCTTGTCTGTATATTATTTCACTGAGAAAAATATTACAGATATAGAGCACATTACCGAATGTCTCAAACTCTCTGTATTAAATCCGACGTACTAAACGGGTGTTCGGGAAAATTCCAAAAATTCCCAAAATAATCCTTACCGAATTACGGGGTATCACAAGTGGCAAGGTACTTGTCGGAGTATCGCCATCCAAGGAAGTTTTCAGGTTTGGTAAGCGTGGGAAGCTTAACCCTCGCTACGTGGGACCATTCAAGATTCTGGATAGAGTAAGATCTCTAACGTACCGTTTGGCATTGTCGCCATCGGCATACCCAGTGTATAATGTGTTTCACGTATCCTTGCTAAGGAAATTCGTGCCAAGATGAGTCTCGTATGCTAAGCTATAAGGACATCGAGATTCAGGCAAATGGTGCTTGAGAGGAGATGCCAGTGTGCATTCTCGAACGCCGTGTGTAGCAACTGTGCAACAAGATCGTACTGTTGGTACGAGTTCTGTGGTCCAGGTCTGGGACTGAGGAAGTTACTTGGGAAACCGAGGCAAAGATGCTCAGACACTTTCCCGAGTTGTTTTTCGGCCAAGTTTCGAGGTCGAAACTTCTTTTAAGGGGGAGGTGATGTGATACCCCGTAATTTTGTAAGGCTATTTTGGGAATTATGGATTTTTCCCGAACGCCCGTTTGGTACGTCGGATTTAATTCTGAAGGTTTGAGACATTCTGTAATGTGCTTTGTATCTGTAATATTTTTCTCAGTGAAGAATTATACAGTCAAGATGTTTTGGAAGTTCGTACTCGTTCGTGTACGACTTTTGTTAACGCGGGTTAAGATTGGTACAAGTTTATTGCCCAAGAGTTGTTATCTAATGGGCAATAGTATAAGATTCTTTATCCAAAGGTTATTGTCCAAGAGCTATTATCCAAGAGGCAAAGTGCAAGGTTATTATCCAAGGGACGGGAAGGAAGCTTCCTACCACCTTCCTCCTCCTTGGATTTGCCTATAAATAGAGAGCATTGGGTGAGAGTGAAAGGGGCTGAAAAACGCGGAAGCACTGTCAAGCTCTCGTCTCTCAAAAACGCTCTCTCTCGGGAATGCTCTAGTGGATCATCGGAGCTCGTTTAGTGTCGTTTCCGGTGGCCAAGAGGAGCATTGGAGGCTATCGGACGCCTAGAAGCCAAGCAAGGCGAAAGACGAGCCAAATCGATCGTCGAGGGTGAGTTTTCTCCTCTCGTATTTCTGTTTTCGTTCGCGACGGCGACCGCCGCGAGGATCACGGTGACCGCCGGCTCGAAGGCGGCGACCGCCGGCATGAGACGGCACCCGCCGTGAGGAACACGGTGACCGCCGGCATGAGACGGCGCCCGCCGTGATGTTGTGGCCAGTCGCCGTGAAGAAGAGCCAAGGAGCGGCGCCCGCCGCAGTTGAGCGGCGCCCGCCGCAGTTGAGCGGCGCCCGCCGTGCTTGAGGCGGCGCCCGCCGTGCTTGAGGCGGCGCCCGCCGTGCTTGAGGCGGCGCCCGCCGTGCTTGAGGCGGCGCCCGCCGTATTTAAGGCGGCGCCCGCCATGATTGTTGTGGCGCCCGCCGGCGAGTTGTTGTTGGCCGTGGGTTGATGTGTTGGCTTCCGTAGCCTTCGTTTGGGTTTCGTTTCCGTCGATTCCTTTCGTCCTTTCATAGTTTCGGTATTGTTGTTTGTCGAATCTAACTTAGGGTTTCTGTATGGGTCGATCCGAAGGTACCAGAGTTGGAGGATTCGTCTCTGTGTCGAGCCCGGAATCCCGTCGTTAGACTTCGTTCAATCTCTGCGGACTCAGGCAAGTGGCGGTTCGCTCTTGTTCATCATTCCATATTTACATTAATTATCAGTTGTTTATCTGAGTCATTAATTTGGAATGATTACTGTGTTTGTCTGGAATTGGTTTTATAAACGGTTTTGGAAAATCATATAATAGGTTGTGTATCTGTTAGAACGACGCTATTATCTATGATCGTCTTCCGGGCATTTATGTGGATTTATCTTGTACTGTGGTTGTATTGTAACTGTAAGTTAGCACAAGTATTTGTAGGAACGCCTGGATCTTGAGAGTTCCATGCGCGTTCCTTTATAACTGTAAGGGCGATGAAGACCCAACGATTGTTGAAGTTTGAACTCAGTGAGGTTCATTCTTTTAAAGGGCGAGCAAGACCCTGCGATAGTAGAAGTTTGGACTCTGTGAGGTTCATTCTTTCGATATAGATTCAGAGGTTTGGACTCGGTGAGGTTCATTCCTTAGATATGGGTCCTGCGTGACAAGGACATATATTAAAAGCTTTTAATGTGTTAATCGTTTTGGAATTAAATAAGATAAGGTGCCCGAGAGCACTTAATTAATAAATCTTCGGCGAGTAGTACAGCTAAGTAAATAGTGCAGCTAGGAAAGCTCGTCTCGACTTTTGATCAGAGTACGTTCTCTTTCCAATCTGGATTCGCTGTAAGCGATGAGGTTGGTCGTGAACTGAAACATCTTAGTCAGTTTTTAAATCATCGTTATGTGGTTTCGTAAGATCCAGACTTGAATGTAGTACATTCTCCTTCCGATCTGGATTCGCTGTAAGCGGTGAGGTTGGTTGTGAGCCGAAGCATCTCAGTCAGCTTTTAATCGCTGTTGTTGATTCTGTAAACATTCCAGATTTGTCATATTTCCTTAAAGACTCATTTCCTTTGGAGTCTTCTTTCGGGTCGATTTCTGTGAAGATTAAGTCTTCCAGAATCTTCTCTTGTGCATACCTCTTGTTGTTATTCCGTGAAAGTGCCGGGTTATGTATCGTCTCTTCGGTTATTATTCGAGGGACAATGATAGTAAACGGTTACGATCACTCAAACCACTCTGCTTTTTACCCTTGCTAGTCTATTCAAGTAGACTAACCCACGAACATTGTTCTCCGCATGTGGGCTGGTGTCATCCGTTCGATTCGGCACATCAGATAGAGCGAAGATATGAGGAGACTAGATTGACTATGAAGACGACGGTTGTTTTGGATGTTTTAATAAATTTCTTTTAATCAGGTTGAGATCCTTGGGCAGGTGATCATTACGATCACAACCCTTTTTGTAATATCTTTGTTTAAGACTTCCGTTGTACTTTGTTTAAACTCTGTATTTGTCCTATTCGGGATTGGGATGTAATCCTGTAACTCATGTTTCATTTGATTGATGTTTTGATTTGAATACTTTGATCATTATGTATCAATTGTATTCCATGAATTGTATTTAAACCGGTAAAGCCTTGGGTGATCTCGATAAGGAACACTGGGGTCACTGGCGGTAATACCTTTCCAAATGGGTTAAGATTTGGGGGTGTTACACTTCTAGGGATGATGGAACTTTCCCCCGTCAAAGAGACTAGTTCGTTCAATCTAGAAGGATGCATATGTTCAAGATATGGAACATGGAGCTAAGGCAGAACCAACTTCCATCACCAAGATTTGTGGGGTATAGTTGTCTATTTGAGAGAGAAATTAGAGTTAGACTTAAAAGCATTTTTAGGCTGATACCATGTAAAACTTATGAATTAATGGGAAAATATTATTTATCTTTTTCTCATTAACTAGCATATGTCCTCATGCCTTGCACGAGTTTGGCTAAAAATAAAGTATATAATTCAATGTTAAATTATATAAAACCAAACATGAAAAATAAATAAAATAAACAGAAAAATATAATACACAAACTACATCATATATTAAACATATAAAAACAAATAAAGTGTAAATAATTAGTTGGTAAATCATGGAGGATAACTAGTTTCTATAATTTTTAGTTAAAAAATAAATAAGATTATAAAAATCAGAAAAAATATAATTTCAGTGGAATTAGTAGGTAACTAATAGATAAATTAGTTGTCATATCCTTATCAAATCTGATAATAATTTTCTTATTGGCAATTTGAGTTAAATTAAAAAACTGTTTTTTGAACTTTTTGTAAGAGGCTTGATAATGTGATATCATTCAGAAGTTGTCACGTATGCTAAATGAAGGAGAGGTCGGTGGTTGACACATAAGAAATAGACTTCTCTTTAGTATATGTTTTGGGCGAAAAAGATCGAACCGACCTGAATCGCTTAAAGAAGGGCAACTAGACAACAATTAGATTGATTATATCCAAATGATCCAAATCAAACAAAGATCTAGACAAAACAAGATTAAATAGATGCAAAGACAAGCTTATCTCCTTCAAATAAGAGACTGGTCGAATCGAATGATTTAATCGTCGGTTGCTTCAATACTGAAATGAAGAACTGAGCTAGAGAACGATTATAAGCACGAATTAGAGAGTAGTGAATTATAGCTTGTATTCAGTGAGAAATGATAATGTGTTACAAGAGCAGAGTTAATTCCGTTTTTTATACATAATTACGAGGCTACACTAATCATGCCGTTGTCGTCCGAGATCCCAGAGATTCGTCAGGTCGTCGCCTTACTTGTCCGATATTCTCTCAACTGTTCCATCGTTCCATCGTTCCTCATTTTGTTGCCTCCCTCAGATCGTGGCCCGACTTGCTTGTTATTTGGGCCGGCCTAAAGGTCCATTAAAAATGTGGCCCAACAATTGCCCCAGAAAATCGAACTGGGCCGGAAACAACGGTTGAGGGGACGGTTGGATTTTTTAACTCTCCTCTGAACGTGATCTTCTATTGTCGATTCTGTTGCAGTGGATCGATGACGTGGTGCGTTTTTACTGGTTAGACAGGTTTTGTCTGTGGGCAGTTTTCACCATAAATGGGTAGTCACCTCTTTCTTTTCACCATCTTCTTTTTTCCTGCAAAGGGTCTTGGTTCCAAAGGTAAAAACGTTTTTAAGGTTCTTTCCGTTTTCTTTTGAGCTATGTCATTTTCAAGATCGAAGAAGTCCAAAGCTTCGTCCTCTGGCGTTGGTGAGAAAGACAACGGCTTTCCCCCCTCGAATCTACTTAGCCCGGAAGACTCCCTAGCCGGAACTTTGACTCAGTCGAAGTTGGATACGATTCTAGAGATAGGTCAGTTCCCTCCTGAAATGGTTGCTCGTCTTCCTTTTCCTCAAGAACGTGCCGATTGGTGTCGAGACAGATGGGTTTGTTTTTTCGAATATCCTTTTAGGGTAGGTTATACTTTCCCCTACTCGAGTCTGGTGAGAAATTTCTTGGCCGTTCTTCATCTTGCTCCATGCCAGGTGATGCCACACGCGTGACCTCTCTTTAGGGTAGTTGATCTCTTGGTCTCCAGTGTCGAGATTGATTTTGACATCGATGCTCTCTGGTACTCTTATTACTTGAGTAGTCGAGGATCTTCTCGTTTTCAATTGTGCCTTAGACCGGATAGAGAACCGATCACTTTGAATCTTAATGTCAACGACCGAGGATGGAGGTCGCGATTCTTCTTTGTGGAGAAGAAGTCGCTTGAGGGGGGTTTCGACCGTTCTTTCTTATGCGACACCTAGAGGACATCAGGTATTGTATTAGTCTTTTTGGACTCATATCTTGATGTCTTGTTAACTTTTGCTCATGTGTGTCTCTTTGCAGTGCCGAATCCAGAAGAAAAGACGGATTCTGACTTTGCCGTGGTTACTGAAGTTTTGCTTGATTTCTCGGAGGCCGACATATTGTTTAAGAACGTGAATTATCTGGCTCTTAGTCCTTCGATCATGGCGTCTCCATCTACCTCCATTACCGAAGGCACTTGTTCGTTCCTCCAGGTATGCATGTGGGTGGTCTTTGGGGTGTTCGTATGCTTATATTGTTGTGCTTACCTGACAGCATCTCGAGGCGCGAGGTTGAGTGCTCGCTTGTCGGGGAAGAGTCTTTTGGCTTCTGTCTTGTCTGTTGGGAGTATTCCATCTTTGAGCCACTTGATGTAGGGCGTTGTCCAATCATCTTGGCTGCCCACTAGGTCTTCTTCTGTATTGTCGCCTACTTCTGCTGAAACGACTTCTTCCAAGGGTAATTCATTCATCGTCTGTATGTTATCTGGATTAGCTGTTTTGAAGATTTTGGGGACGACCGGTGTGGTGATGTGTGCCAACGGGATGTTGTGGAAGTCGTTGGGATGTAGGGCGGAGCCAAGATTTGCTAGAGCATCGGCTTGTGTGTTGAGGTTGCGCGGGACTTGTCGGATGGTGAAGTTCTGGAATTTGCTTGCCAATTTTTTGAAGATATCCAGATATGCCATCATCCTGTCGTCTTTAGCGGCGTACGAACCTTGCACTTGGTTGACTATCAGGAGAGAATCGCATGTCACCTCTATGCTTAGGATCGCGAGATCGTGCGTGAGTGTTAACCCAAATACGAGGGCTTCATGTTCTGCTTCATTGTTGGTCGCGTCCCACTCGCATCTCACAGCTTAGGCTATATGGTCCCCTTGTGGCGATTTTAGTACGACACCTAGGCCGACTCCTCTTACGTTCGACGCTCCGTCTATATGGAGTTTCCATGTGCCCCGGTCCTCCTCAACTTTCAGCTGTTCGACCTCCTTCATGGCTTCTTGTTCCAGTGTGGGGCTGAAATCGGCCACAAAGTCGGCTAAAGCTTGAGATTTGATCGACATCCTTGGCTCGTACTCAATGTCGAATCCGCTAAGGTGTATAGCCCACTTAGTCATTCGTGCTGTAAATTCCGGTTTCCTCATGACGGCTTTCATGGGATGGTTAGTCCTCACAATAATAGCATGTGATTCGAAATAAGGTCTTAACTTGTTTGAGGCCATAACTAGTGCCAAGACTAATTTTTCAAGTGACGTGTACCTTGTCTCGGCAGGAAGTAGGGAAAGACTTACATAGTAAACCGGTGATTGTTTGTCATCTTCTTCTTTTGTCAGGACTGCGCTGACGGCTGATTCTGATACGGCTAGATACAGTGGTAATGGCTCGTCGTCTTTTGGTTTAGCTAGCAGGAGGGGACTCGCCAGATACGTCTTTAAGTCTTGGAAGACTTGTTCGTGTGCTGCTGTCCAGTCGAATGACTTGTTCTTTTTTAGGGCTTCGTAGAAGAGTTTGCATTTATCCGACGACTTTGATATGAATCTGGTTAATGCTGCTATCCGTCTTGTCAATGTCTGGATGTCCTTGACACATCGGGGGGATCTCAGGTTGACGATAGCTTTGATCTGGTCTGGACTGGCTTCGATCCCCCTTTGCGTCACCATATATCCCAAGAATTTTCCTAAAGACACTCCGAAAGAGCATTTAGTCGGGTTTAGTTTCATGTTATATCTTTTCAATACCTCGAATGCTTCTTTCAGGTGTTCGATGTGGTCCCTTGCCGCTTTGGATTTGACAAGCATGTCATCGATGTAAACCTCCATGATGTCTCCGATCTGGTCTTTGAACATTCTGTTCACCAACCTCTGATATATGGCCCCTGTGTTTTTCAATCCAAAAGACATGACTTTGTAGCTGTACGTACCTTGGCTTGTTATGAAGGTTGTCTTTTCTTGGTCATCGGGGTCCATGAGAATTTGGTTGTATCCACTGAACGCATCCATGAATGTTAACATTTCGTGTCCAACGGTCGCGTCAATATGTGGTAATGGGAAGGAGTCTTTTGGACAGGCCTTATTCAGGTCTGTGAAGTTGATGCATACTCTCCATTTCCCATTCTTCTTTTGAACCACGACGACGTTTGCTAGCCAATCGGGGTACTTGACTTCTCTTATTTTACATGTCTCGAGTAAGTTCTTGAGCTTGATTTTCGACGAGGACGATGGGATTTCCAGCGTCGGCCATGATGGGATGAGTATCGGATTGATGATTGGATCGTTGATTGGCTAGATGCCCCACGGTGGGCGCCAAATTGTTTTGGGCGAAAAAGATCGAACCGACTTGAATCGCTTAAAGAAGGGCAACTAGATAACAATTAGATTGATTATATCCAAATGATCCAAATCAAACAAAGATCTAGACTAAACAAGATTAAATAGATGCAAAGACAAGCTTATCCCCTTCAAATAAGAGACTGGTCGAATCGAATGATTTAATCGTCGGTCGCTTCAATACTGAAATGAAGAACTGAGCTAGAGAACGATTGTAAGCACGAATAAGAGAGTAGTGAATTGTAGCTTGTATTCAGTGGGAAATGATAATGTGTTACAAGAGCATAGTTAATCCCCTTTTTTATACATAATTACGAGGCTAAACTAATCCTGCCGTTGTCGTCCGATATCTCAGGGATTCGTCAGGTCGTCGCCTTACTTGTCCGATATTTTCTCAACTGTTCCAACGTTCCTCATTTCGCTGCCTCCCTCAGATCGTGGCCCGACTTGCTTGTTATTTGGACCGGACTAAAGGTCCATTAAAAACGTGGCCCAACAGTATACATAATATAATAGATAATAGATATACAAATTGATATTGTTCCTAATCCTAAACAATAAATTTAGTAAATAATAGATTAGATCTTTTATAAAATATCTACCTCACTCAAATCATGATTTGATAAATAAATTACCCAAAAATTATCCGGACAATAAAATTTGAAATTATTAATATTTTGTTAGTCGTAGATACTATCCACAAAATTATTTAATTGATATTACAATGGTGAAGATTTATACTGTATTACTGTTTAATTATGACTTACAAATAATATTATTAGAAATTATAGTTTCAATTTATTTAGTGGATGGATCTTTGAGAGGCTTATGTATACACAATTAAGGTAAGTTGTGTTGTATACGGAAATAATGTAAAAAGATAAATAAATAGAATAAGTAAATATCCAAACATATGAAGGACGAAATAGTAAATAGAAAAAGTGATTGTCCTATATGTAGAGATGGCACGGTTCCAAAACCGAAAAAATGAAAATCGAAACCGGAACCGAATTAATCTAAAACCGGAGGTTTCGGTTCCGTCTTGTTCCGGTTTCGATTTTATCCGGTTTTGGTTCCAGAACCGGAAAAAATACACTTTTTATATAAAAATAAAATAATAAATATTTTGTTTTATAAAAAAATATAAAAGACATTACTTTTTTTTAGATAATAATAAAGTGAACGTTTCTTTAAACTTAAAAGATTTATACTTTAAGACTTAAACTTAAAATTTAACCTAATGTGACTTATAAAACAAATTAACAACAAAATAAAAATAGAAAATATATATATATATATATATAACTTGAGGTTCGAACCTCTGGTTCCGAATCGGGTAAACCTCCGGTTCTCCGATTTTGAGTTTTGCCAAACTGGAACCGAAACCGGATATAGGAGGTTTATCCAGTTTCGGTTCGAGCCAGTTTCGGTTCCGTTTTCGGTTTTTCCCGATTCTGAAACCGGAGGTTTTCCGATTCCACCGAACCGCGAGCCATCTCTACCTATATGACATTTCTAATTGGGTGACACGTACAAAAGATAAATTAGACTAGATTTGTGCTTATAGTGATTATAACAGACAAAGGGTAAATAAAACCTTAAATAAGATTTCATTTCAATATCAATATAAGATTCTAACCATGAAAAAGATATTCACAAGATATTTAAAATAACTACAAACTTATATACAAGGTAACTACGAATGTTAATAAAGGTAACATAACATGATTTGAGCAAAATTACAGGTGAAAAGCACTGATGAAGTAATTAAGACTTTAATTGGTCCCCGGCCACATTTGAAAGCTACGTTCATTTTCTTTCCTTTGTTTTCATCTTTTCACACAAAAGTTGTGGGAATGATCAAGTAGTGTATGTTATTTCTCAAACGTAATCAACTCTTCCAACCACCAAAAGGGTTAGTCCTAAATTTCAAAATAAGGAGCTCAAAAGAAAGGGTCAATCTATTGCAATAACCTTAATGATTATCGGTATCCATCAAATCTTCTTTATCAAAATTATGATGTCCTCCTTTAATTTAGCATTAGATCTAAGTACCAAGACGGAATCAAAATTTTCGAAAAGAAGTTTTATATATCTCGTCCAATTTGATCTCAATACAAATGTTTTTTTTGGAATTTTGTTAATGAAATTAAAGCAACCAAGGATATACATAGTTTTGCCATCTAAGCAATTTACAAAGTTACCCCAAGGCACAGAC
The DNA here is from genome assembly GCA_027886185.1 of Rheum nobile. Lineage (NCBI taxonomy): Eukaryota > Viridiplantae > Streptophyta > Magnoliopsida > Caryophyllales > Polygonaceae > Rheum > Rheum nobile. The sequence continues at coordinate 2,114,536 of WOAB01000135.1, forward strand.
AAGCCCGAGAACAAAACGGGCAAGGAGAGAGATTATACAAAAATGCCTCTATGGACAAGCCAAGATTTACTGTTGTTGTAGGCCTTCTTACACCTAGCCATGACACATTCCTTCACATGATTAACTATGCGTTGAAAGCAGATAGTGGAGTCAAGAAAAATGTCTCTAAAGATCCTCTCGTTTCTGGAAGTCCAGATAAAATAGGCAAAAGTGATGAAGCAAAGCACCCAGATTTTGTGCATCATACCTTTCCGATTCTGTCTCTCCGCAAGCCAATCAATCCACTACATGAGGCTATATGGACGAGGATTAATGGCTAGCCAATTGATGAGTTCCCTCAAAACATCAGTCACAAAGTTGCAGTCACAAAGTTGCATTGCCCCCATAAATGGCTACTAGTTTCCTGAATAGCTCCACATAAGGCCCATGAAGTATCATCAATATTGAACCACCGTTGAATGCGATCTCGCGTAGGCAACCTGTTCTGAATTGCCAGCCAACAAATAAAATCACATTTAGGTGTGTTGACACCCTGCCATATCATATTTTCCCACGGCTTCCTCTATGGCGCATGAGATCGTAGGTGTTTCCTATGAAAAACTTGTCCTCAACTGACATAAGATCAAGAAGCCATGCAGGCCCGCCTCTAACAAGGAGGTCGTCTCTAGTGTTGAGAAGAGATGTTACATGTGTGTTCCCTCTCCTAGTCTTTGGAATCTCATCTTTAAGTTTCACGTTCTTAGTCTAACAACAGATACACATAAACTCACACACATATGCACAAAACAAAAACGAAAAACAAACAAATCTAATTAATGAATTATGTAAAACATGTGTGCTACCTCCCATGATAATATTATATCCAATGGAATTCTTTGATTGGATTGGTTTAAAACCGTCAATATTGTCACAATTTAGGTTAAACATAGGTAATTTTAATAAATAATTTATCAAAAAAATATTTCCAACATTCACTACAAGAAAAGAGAGAATGGGTGACAAAAATATAGGTCTAGGGCAACAATTTTTTTTCGTCGCACAAAATGTAGATAAGGCGTCAAAAATAAAATATTGTCGCCATAACTTTTTTAGGGCGACAAAGTGTCCATTTTGTCGCCAAAAAATTTGTTTGGGCGACAAAGTGTCCATTTTATCGTCTAAAAGTCTTTTGGGCTACAAAATCAATTTTCGTCGCCCATATAGTTTAGTTAGGACCACAAAAAACTATTTGTGTCGCTAATAATGTTTCTTGGGCGACAAAATCTAATTTTATAGTCCAAAATCATTCTATAACCACTAATTTTTTTATATTGTCGCCCAAAATCTTTGTTCTTATGCTAACTTTTAATGATATATATGTAAGTGAATATCGGCGACGAAATTTTAACTATTGTCGGTCGCCCATTATTTTAGGCGGGGGAGCCAAAAAATATGGTGGGAACTGGGAAGGTAAAGGATAATAAAATTTAAGTTTATCCAGATTCATCAATTTCTCAAACCTTCCCCTCGGTGCCTCTCGGTGGCTGGAAACCCTAGTTCGGGTTAGCCAGATTCACCGATCTCTCATCGCCGGCTTCCCGTCCTTCCCACCTGCGACAGCTTCCAGACTCGCCCGCCATCTCCCACCTGCGCCAGCTTCCAGTCTCGCCCTCGCACAGATTCTCGACCGCCATCTCCCCTCGCAGCTTCTCGCCATCTCCCGCCGCACTGCTTCTCGCCAGGCAAGACTCCTCTTTTTTTTTTTTAAAGCTAAACCTTTATTTGACTTGATCCAACTGTTGTCTATCAATTTGTTTTCCTTTGATGACTCGTATGTTTGTTGCGTAACGAATGACATGAGCACCCCTACCCCTACACAATATAAGTATTGATTTGAATGTTTGACAAACATTCAACCCGAAGAAAAGAAGAAGGAAAGATTGACGGTTGGGTGAATCGGAGTTCGCCTAAGCAATGACATATTTCTGCAGTTCGCTTATGATAGGTGTGGAAAATTGAGATGAATTTGGTCAAGCTGATCGTTAATACCAACATTCTTGTAGTTGTAGTTGTAGACTTGTACTACTAGGATGGCGAACAATGAGTTCAAAATTGAAAAAGTATCATCATACAAACATCATGTTTTGGCAAACTGGGGTATAGGAACACAGGGTGCGAGTTGATGACTTAAGCAAGAATACTATATAAAAGTTATGCAGTCATTTTCCTCTCCCGCCGCACTGCTATATCCATTGCACAATAGATGAGTATCCCCCAAAACTCACTCCTGATATTCTTATATATGAATACATATTGTGCTGTTTAATAGAGAGTTTACAAGGTTTTTGATTTTTATCTAGAGTAATTTTCAGGGTATTTTGCTACAAGATAGATTGTATATGAAAATTCTGGGATATTGTTGAATCTTTGAGGGATTTCCCTTCTCTGTTTTGTTGTTAGTTTTGCTCCCAATGGTTGTGTTTGGTAGTTTGGAATAATTTCCTTATAGCTACTATGGTAAGTGGTGCTGAAGAGAGGTGGTGAAAATAATTTTATCATTATTTTGTATTTTGTAAAACTCCCATGTACAAAATATATAAGTGTAACACCCCCAAATAACATCTTGAAAGTATTACAGCCAGTGACCTCAAACGTACTGTCCGATGTCACCCAAGTCATCAAGAATTAAGGTATGTTTCATAAAGTTTGAGCTGGGTTGCATTTTGATAACAGCAATGTATTTTTCTTTTGTTTGTTATGGAAATCTGATGGTTGAAATAATTAGTTCTGAGGTCAAGGATTTGATAGTTAAGATGTGGTTTGAGTTTTGTTACAGGAGGAGATTAGGTAATGATAATAATAATTAATCATTTATAAATAATAAAAGGTTGGTAAATATTCAGTTTTGCACTGGATTTGACCATTCCAATTCCAAATATGGGGCAAGAGAAAGCAGTATTGTTAGACACTGTCTTCTTAAATTTAGTATACGAAAACTAGAATGAGAATTTGGTTCATTATATGCTTGGAATAAGTGGTTTAAGTGTAATACTATAAAATGAGTTGTTGATGTATTATACTAGCATGAATTATTTAGTGCAGATGAAACTTTTGTTTGATTTTCAGTCTGTCTTTTGGTGTTTGAGCGGGGTTGCTTTTTCCAAGATTAATGCCATCTAACAGTTGAATTATGTGTAAGTTGGCTTGTGGATGATGTAAAAACTGGTCTCCTTCTTTGCTTGTTTAATCATTTAAGGCTGTGGATAACACTTGTGAAGTAGCTATATATCATCATACTCCAAGCTACTGCAGACAGAAACTTCTGAGAGAATTCTAGTACCTAATATGTATAATTTTTTAGAGACTTAAATTATGTTGACCACTAGCATTTTGGAATTTTGTTGTTGATTGTTTTTTTTGCTTCCAGTTGTTATTCTTTTGCCCTCTTTGATTGTAATATGTGAATTCTAGGGCCTAATATGTATCATTTTTTTGCCCTCTTTGTCCAGGTAATTTCAGCTAGATGGAGCTCTAGGGACTCTCTTTTGGTTAGTGGTTATGTTTGGCTAACCTAATCACATAGGTGACCTCCTTTGGTATAGTAGTTATCGTATACATCTTTTGGTGTAGGTTATATTTAGCTGACTCAAGCAAATAGGTGACCTCTTTTGGTATAGTAGTGGTTATGTTTGGCTAATCTAGCACATAGGTAAACTCCTTTTGGTATAGTCTTTGTGATGGTATATACGCTTATGATGCAAGCTATATTGCAAGTTAAGTATGTTGACCAACTTTATATATATATATAATATGTTTGGCAGAATGAATGTATATTGAATAGTTATTATTTCTGAATGAATGTGAAAAATCAATAGAGGGTGTGTGTATGTGATTGAACTAAGCAGTAGGTGCGCATGTTATTCCGCAACAAATTATAATTTGCATAGCACAAACTCAAAGGCAACAAAACAAACATTTCGACGCCCAAAGTCAAAGGCGACAAAACAAACATTTCGACGCCCAAAGTCATTGGCGACAAAACAAACATTTCGACGCCCAAAGTCATTGGCGACAAAACAAACATTTCGACGCCCAAACTCTTTGGCGACAAAACACATTTTTCGACGCCCAAAGACATTGGTGACAAAAGAAACATTTTGTGGCCCAAAGACATTGGCGACGGTGAACACATTTCGAAGCCCATAGTCATCGGCGACAAAAAATGATTTTCGTAGCACAAAAGAAAAGGCGACAAATATATTTAAGCGTCGCACAAACTTTGCGCGACACAAATTATATTTTGTCGCAATTGTTTTTTTTTTGTGCGACAAAGTCGATTTTCGTCGCCCTAGGAAAGGGCGACTCGTATACGGCGATGGCCCCGCGACAAACTCTTTTTTGTCACGGAAAGTTTTGGGCGACAAAATATTAGCTTTGGGCAACGGATTTGTTTGTCGCCCAAAGTGATTTTTCTTGTAGTGATTACAAAGTGTTCGAGTGTAGCTTGAAGATTTTTTATCACACTAAAGTGTTATATGAATTAGGAGTACACCTGTCAATCAGGTAAGCAAATATTTGGTTGTCAGGTCGTTAATATTTATAGGTTAGTGTGGTCACATCATGGCAAGTTTGGTGTTGGTTTGATGCAGGTTTCGGTCAACCCAATGACTTTAGAGTTCCCGTTCTTTTACGGGAAGGCTAATTGCGCCCTGACACGGTGCTATTTGCACCGTGTCAGGCGCGTGGCACTCACTGTCGGCCGGCAGTGGGTGTCGGCGGTGGGTCCGGTGGTGGGTGTTGTCCGACGGTGGGTCCGGTGGTGGGTGCTGGCCGGCGGTGGGTGTCGGCGGTGGGTCTGGCGATGGGCGCCACGTGGAGGGAGTTCGATCTGGCGCCGTCGCGCGGTGGTGGTACCGGGAGTTCGATCTCGCCGGTGATGGACGATCTCGTTGTTAATGGACGTCGGTGATGGGTTTAGGGGTTTAGGGTTTAGGGTCTAGGGTTTAGGGTTTAGGGTAGAATATTCGGTGGATTTCAATTAGAATTATTGTTACGTCCGTGAATGAATTACTTTCGGTGGATTTCAATTACAATTTTTCGGTGAATTTTAAGAACCCGACTCGACCCAAACCTGACTCGACCTAAACCCGACCCAAACTCAACCCAAAAATTTGTACGACTTGATCGATCCGCCGTCGACCACCTCCGACATTCACTGTCGACACCCACCACTGGCGGCACCCACCGCCGCGCGGCACCCACCGCCGCGCGGCACCCACCGCCGCGCGGCACCCACTGCCGCACGAAAGTCCCTGCTGTGCGCCTGCAGGCGTGCGTCAGGGAACTATTGCGGTGCAAATAGTATTCACCTTCTTTTATGATTGATATAGTACTTTTTATAATAAAATTGAAAATCAAATTAAATATAGTATATAACTATGTAATAAACATATATAGGAAAGTTATCATATACGGACATATATCCCCATGCGAATTCAATGTTGTTGGAACGATGATGTTCCCTCTAGTTTTGATGATGATAAACTCAATGACATTTGATGGTTTTTAGTGTGACTATGAGTTTCAGGAATCGGATGAATTAAAAGAACAATGAAAATCATGTGATGAATCAAAACAGAGATTGAAAGGAACAGAGAAGTCAACAATAGAACAAACGCGCTGGAACAAAAGAGAAATGAAGACACGCGTTGGTGAACAGGAAAGGTCGAGAACAACGCCAATGAACGCAGAGGCGCGCGCGATGTCGCCCTTACAATTGCCGAATCTCTCATTTATGGAAAGAGATCTTGAAGAAACAACTTGGGCCGCAAGAGATAAAGTTTTTAATGATCTTATTGTTAGGAAAGATTAGAAAAGACCGTATAGGATTATTTTATCTTATTTTCCTTAAGTAAAACTAGGATAAATTAGATAGAATTCCTAGACTATAAGAAAGGAAATCGTCCACTTCATTTTAACAAGGAATTACGGCATTTTCCACAAAACTTAGAGCATTCGGAGAAGAAGAAGAACTTACAAGCACGAGACTTTGGTGAGTTGAGTACTTGTTAGGGTTTTGATTGTCTTAGGTGTTGTTAGGAACGTTACAATAAGAAGTCTAGATATCTAGGAGTAAACTAGATTGAGATACGACTTGCTTGATTGTAATTCCAGGATTATAACACAAGTAGACTTTTGAAATCCTACTAGGAAAACCTAGAGGTAGAGGTTTTTCTCAGTCAACTAGTTGGTTGATTGAGTTTTCCTCTCTAAGGAACTTTGTCTGTTACTCTGTTATTCTGTTACGATATTCCGCTGCCCAAGAAACTGTTCTACCGTTCCTTGTACTAACACACTCGATTCTACAATTGGTATCATAGCAGGTTTGTTCTAGATTATGTGTTACTTACAAATTTTCAGGTAACGATGACTGCTACCACTGTCGAAGTTGGTTTGAACTCTTCAAGGCCTTCCTTGTTGCTTGCTGGACAATATCAACATTGGAAGGCTCTCTTCATCAAGTGGGTCCAAAGTAATGATTACCAATGCTGGTTGGTCATCTCCCTTGGAGATCTTGAGATTGATGATCTTGAGAAAAAGAAAAAGCTAAAGAAATGGGATCAAGAGGATCTCCAAATCATGGAAAAGAACTACAAGGCTGCCATGCTCATCAACAATGCTCTTAATCAGCAAGATGTGCAAAAACTTCAATCTTGTGAATATGCCAATGCTAAGTGGCTTGCCCTGGAATAGATGTACATGGGAAGCAAGGACCTTCGTGAAATCGATCGTTTCACTACCAAGAAGGACTTATACAACTTCAAGATGGGAGAAAATGAAGATGTGAGTTCTTACCAGGTCAGGTTTGAGAAAATCACTGCAAACTTGATTGCTCACTCTATCAAGGATGAAGAAATCCTCCCTGACGAGAAGATCCTTATCATCATTGATGGGCTTCCTCATCGTCATGCGATGACCAAGGGCATTTTGAAAGAGAATCCCAACACTATCAAATTGACGTTTCATGAGGTCTTTAGCAAGATTCAGAAGTATGACAATGAAGAAAAGGCTGGAAGAAACAAAGATTCCAAGAACAAAGGAATTGCTTTGATGGTTGGAAAGGTTGTCGATAGAATTGAAAATGATCTTGATGACAATGATGGCTCCGATAATCCTGAGGTGGTGTTACTAACTAAAGTCATGCGTTCCCTTTATAACAAAGGTAGGAACAATAGAGGTGGGAACCATGGTGAGACTCGTGACATCAAAGACATCACTTGCTACAACTGTAATGAGAAGGGTCACTATTCTAGCTCATGCCCAAAGCCCAAGAAACCAAGCAAACCTTATGGGAACGATGAGAAGAAAGCTTTCGTTGCTGTGTGGGCAATGAGGATGACTCAGATGGTGAAGACCGTGAAGCCTAGGGTGGTAAGATGTATGCAATGGCTCTCAATGACTCTACTACTTCGCCTGAGGATCTCGAGGTAAATCCTGAAACATTTAAAAAATCTCTTGTGAACTATGATAAGAAATCACTGATTGCTCTCATAAGGGAAATGTATTCTGAAAATTTGAAAACACAAGAGGAACTTGCTAATTCTGAAGATGAGTGTAGTAGTTTAAAAGAAAACTTATCTAACACTGCTAGTAGCTCAACTGTTCCTTGTTCTTCATGTGATGCTAATCGTGAGGAACTTCAGAGGTTAAGAAATGAAAAGGTCTCTTTGCTTATGAATGAAATCTCTAACAATACTGATGCAAGTGGTATAGCTGGATCAACTAAGCTTGAGGAACAGATGTCAGAGATGAATATGTTCACAAAATTCACTCCATGCTAGTGGAACAAAAAGCTGAGACTGACAACGTTCAGTTTGTTGAAGCAAGGTATGGTATTGGTTACACAAGTTCTAAGCAGAAGGAAGATGATCCATCCATTCTGGAACTTCGTGAAGCAAGAGATAGGGAACTACATGATGCTAGAGAAAAGAATCGCAATCTTGAGGCACGTGTCAAGGTTCTTGAGAGTGGACTGGATGAGAACCAGTCATGGTACACTGGACAACTTGCCTACAAGATCTTCCTCAAGCAGTCTCAAGGAAAGCAATCCAACGTTCCTTGTCCAGAACGTGCTAAGCAACTCAAGAGTGTTGTTCCCAACAGAAAGTATGTTCAAATGGATCAATTCAAGCTGTGTTGCTATTGTGGGGACAACAGACATTCGCAGAGAGACTGTGAAAAGAAAAAAGAAGTTATCCGAAGAGCACATAAAGAGAAGGAACAATAGGAGCAATAATGTGAACTTGAATGACTTTTATGATGATTCACATATGCATAATCATAATCATGTTAAATCTAGGAAGAAAACTGTTGTCATTGATTGGGCTATTCCTAGGGAACAATTGCATTATGTGTCTCGACCAGGTAAGGCTAAGCTTGCCTGGGTCGCCAAACCTTAACTTTTTCTGTATAGGTTGAAGTGAGGGGGAACGAGAAGTGGTACATTGACAGTGCTTGTTCTTGCCACATGACCGAAAAAGAAGATCAACTCAACTCACCTCACTTCACAAACACTCTAGAGGGAGTGTTGCTCTTGGAGACGAGAGATATAGAGAAATCATTGGAACATGCAAAACAAAACAAAACTCCAGCATCACGATAAGAGAGGTAAGTTTAGTTCATGAACTTGGTTTTAGTTTGTTGAGTGTTGCACAGCTTTGCGACCAAGGGAACAACAAGACGGTCTTCACTTCACAAGAATGCTATATCAATGATCGTGAAACCAATAATATTATTCTGAGAGGAGTCAGATTCAAGGATGTGTACATTGTGGACAAGAATTTCAAGCTAAAGGAAGTTCTATGTGCTTTGCGTCTATAGCTGATGAGACGGGACTGTGGCATAGAAGGCTTGGACATGCAAATCTTCGACTCATTCACAAGCTGTATGCAAAGGAACATGTTCGTGGTCTCCCAAATGTTCGATCAGAGTTCCATGGCGTCTGTGATGCATGTGTGAAAGGGAAACAGACTCGTTCCTCCTTCAAGTTAAAACATGATGTAACAACTTCTCAGACTCTGGAACTGATTCACATGGATCTTTGTGGTCCCCATGAGGATAAGAAGTTATGGAGGGAACATGTATGTTTTCGTAATTGTCGATGATTATTCTAGATTCACTTGGACAATTTTTTTGTCTTCGAAGGATGAAGTCTTCTCCGCATTTGAAACGTTCATCAAGAAGGTGGAAACCAGTTTGGTAAAGAAGCTGAAAGCTATAAGGTCCGACCATGGAACGGAGTTTCAAAACTCTATGTTCTTCGATTTCTGTGAAGAAAATGGAGTGTCACATGATTTCTCCGCGCCTAGGACACCACAACAGAATGGGGTTGTGGAACGGAAGATGACGTGCTGTCGTTCGTAGCTGTCAAATATAAAACCTCACAAATAAACTAGTATAGTCAATAATTAAGGGTCGATCCCACAGGGAAGGAGCGAAACTAATGGTGGTTGCATGCAAGTCACTAAAAGGGGGGGGGGGGGTTGTAAGTTGGTTGGTCACAATCAAATCAAACACAGCAAAGTAGATGAATGAAATATCAAAGAGAGAAAACACTTAGCCAAGTAATGTCCACATAAGTCATCCAACGGTTGTTCCTTGATTATGTCCTATCTTCCTATTCGGTTATTCCTGTCCTGATCTTGGATAGATTCAAAGATCAACCAAACCTAAGAACCCTTACCAATGAATAACCCTAGCACCACTAGTGATTCAATCCAAAGGCAGCAATGCATATAAGAATTAACCAGGATACACATAACACCTCAACCAGAAGCATTCAACATGTAATCAATTCTCTACATAGATAAATTCCACAGTGGCAGATATAATCTATGCTCGCTACTCGAACTAGAGCGTTAGCCCAACAGTTCCCTAGTATTAGCAATATGAATGAAAGCAATAAACCTAGGTGATCAATCTAGATAAACCAACAAACATCCAAATAAGAATTTGCGCAAGAGAAAAGATATAACTCAATAGGATAAGATAGATAGGAACAAAACCTCACAACCAGATGAATAAACTTATGCTTCCATTACCGGACTAAGCAAAAGAGGCTTAGCTCCTCATAAACATGATGAACTTCAAAAGTATGAAAAGTGGCAACGATGAAATGAAACTCTAGAATGGCGAACTCTCAAACCTAATGCTAAAGAGAGTATATATAGGGCTTTTAACAAATGACCTAGCCCAATAAGAAAAGAAACAGAATAAAATGAGAAAATAAGAAAAGAAAACAGAAAAGATAGATTCGGGAAAAGTCCGAACTTCCTACGTTGATGACCCGCGATCGCGGCCCATGGACCGCGATCGCGGCCCATGGACCGCGATCGCGGCCCCTTGTGGCTCCGCGCTCTTCACACTTCTCCGCGCCTGCAGATAATTCTCGACTTGCCCCGAGGAACCGCGATCGCGACACCCTTGCCCGCGGTCGCGGTTAATGCTCGGCCTTTACTCCTTGGCTTCGCCTCCTAACCTCTCCTCTTCACTTCCTTGGCGTCTTCTCTTGGTGGCTTCCTTCCTCAGTCTCTCCTATGATATCCAAGATAGCTCAAACACTTCCAAAAACACCAAACTTTGCCCCCAAACACCATACACATGAATGTGTCTAAATCTACCCGAATGGCACCAATAAAACCCTCTAATAACTCTTAGTTAAGCCCTACAAAGTAGTGCTTATCAAACTCCCCCATACTTAGACCTTTGCTCGTCCTCGAGTAAACTAATAAAGAGTCTACTCCTCCAATGCAGCACCCAAGGTCTCAGGAAGCATGTCCTCCAACTAAGAGTCACTTAACTCATGCCAAGCTCCTGGCACCAATCTCATTCACAACACATCCACAACTCAACCAGCTTAAAGGGCAAGCAGAGTACTTCCCCCAAGCTTAACCCGAACATCCAATGGTGTGAGTAACCTCTAATCCTAGCATCCATCTATGACTCCTTATGCCTCCCAGAGTGACCTACCCGACAATCCTTCTTCGACTCCTCTTCTTATGCCGCCCCGTCGGTAAAATGAGATCCTAGAAAACTCTCTTCTTCTTTTCACTCATTTTGCCTAGGAGCTCTTTCGGGTTTTCATCCTAGCCACTCATATTTTTTTTCATAGATGTGCTCACATAAGCTTACGTCACTCAGACACCTTCTTACCCCAGCCTAGCGCTGGTCCAGGCCACCTGCTTTTTACCCAAGCCGCCCTTTCGACTTGTCCCAGGATTTTTTTGTTTTTTTTTTTGAAATTGAAAATGCTGAAATTCAAAGTACAATGCTGGAAGAGAAATATGTACAAGATAGGTAGTGAATACTTCTACTCCCCCATGCTTAAATCATGCATTGTCCTCAATGTATGAAGGACAAATAAAAAGATAAGGGGAAAAATAGAAGTACTCACTGGGGTGGAGGCCAATATCCATAGGCGTTGAAGAAAGCCTCAACTCTCCTCTGCAGATGAACCACCTGGTCCTCAACGGTAGTGAGGTGGTTGTCCAGGCGGTTGGCGTGGTAGGCAAGGTTGACCTCCATGTTGCGCTGCCACTCAGCGCTCCGCCTCTCGTGCTCCTCCAGGCGGGTGGAGATTTGGCGCTCCCACTCAGCGCTTCTCCTCTCATGCTCCTCTAGCCTCTGGGAAATGCCGCGTTCCCACTCGACGCTTCTCCGTATCTGCTCATCCTGCCTCAGTTGCAGGTTCGTCATTCTGTCCAGGAGCCGATCCTAGGGAGCCCCTCCAGAAGCACTACCAGATCCAGATGCCTGGTGAGTGTAGTCAGGATATACAGGAGGGCCCCTGGAACCCGGCGGTGATGGCACATCTCTCTCCATGTCCTCCGCCGCGGTCTCTTCCTCATCGTCGTCGTCGTCCCCTTCCTCATCGGACGACGATCCCTGCTCCCCGTCGGCATAAAGGTAGAAATCCCTCGCCCGGGGCCCAAAAGGCATCGGACGAGGCAACCTCATGCGGTGTATGTTGCCGGCCAGGGAGAGCCAGGTGTACTCTCCATCGCGAGCCTCCAGCAGATGGGACCTCCGCATGAACCTGATATTGTATGTGTAGCTCTCGTCGGGAAATTCGCAATGGTCCGCGAGGATCTCGTACTGTCGGGCGATAAGCGTCACCATGCCTCCCATGGAGATCTTGGCGCCCTTATTCTCTCTCAGTCGTAGGCAGCTGGAGAGAAACAGCTCGACCCAGTCGGGGTGGCTTCTCTTGGTGGCTTCCTTCCTTGGCGTCTTCTCTTGGTGGCTTCCTTCCTCAGTCTCTCCTATGATATCCAAGATAGCTCAAACACTTCCAAAAACACCAAACTTCGCCCCCAAACACCATACACATGAATGTGTCTAAATCTACCCGAATGACACCAATAAAACCCTCTAATAACTCCTAGTTAAGCCCTACAAAGTAGTGCTTATCAAACTCCCCCATGCTTAGACCTTTGCTCGTCCTCGAGTAAACTAATAAAGAGTCTACTCCTCCAATGCAGCACCCAAGGTCTCAGGAAGCATGTCCTCCAACTAAGAGTCACTTAACCCATGCCAAGCTCCTGGCACCAATCTCATTCACAACACATCCACAACTCAACCAGCTTAAAGGGCAAGCAGAGTACTTCCCCCAAGCTTAACCCGAACATCCAATGGTGTGAGTAACCTCTAATCCTAGCATCCATCTATGACTCCTTATGCCTCCCAGAGTGACCTACCCGACAATCCTTCTTCGACTCCTCTTCTTATGCCGCCCCGTCGGTAAAATGAGATCCTAGAAAACTCTCCTCTTCTTTTCACTCATTTTGCCTAGGAGCTCTTTCGGGTTTTCATCCTAGCCACTCATATTTTTTTCATAGATGTGCTCACATAAGCTTACGTCACTCAGACACCTTCTTACCCCAGCCTAGCGCTGGTCCAGGCCACCTGCTTTTTACCCAAGCCGCCCTTTCGACTTGTCCCAGGATTTTTTTTTTTTTTTTTGAAATTGAAAATGCTGAAATTCAAAGTACAATGCTGGAAGAGAAATATGTACAAGATAGGTAGTGAATACTTCTACTCCCCCATGCTTAAATCATGCATTGTCCTCAATGTATGAAGGACAAATAAAAAGATAAGGGGAAAAATAGAAGTACTCACTGGGGTGGAGGCCAATATCCATAGGCGTTGAAGAAAGCCTCAACTCTCCTCTGCAGATGAACCACCTGGTCCTCAACAGTAGTGAGGTGGTTGTCCAGGCGGTTGGCGTGGTAGGCAAGGTTGACCTCCATGTTGCGCTGCCACTCAGCGCTCCGCCTCTCGTGCTCCTCCAGGCGGGTGGAGATTTGGCGCTCCCACTCAGCGCTTCTCCTCTCATGCTCCTCTAGCCTCTGGGAGATGCCACGTTCCAACTCGGCGCTTCTCCGTATCTGCTCATCCTGCCTCAGCTGCAGGTTCGTCATTCTGTCCAGGAGCCGGTCCTAGGGAGCCCCTCCAGAAGCACTACCAGATCCAGATGCCTGGTGAGTGTAGTTAGGATATACAGGAGGGCCCCTGGAACCCGGCGGTGATGGCACATCTCTCTCCATGTCCTCCGCCGCGGTCTCTTCCTCATCGTCGTCGTCGTCCCCTTCCTCATCGGACGACGATCCCTGCTCCCTGTCGGCATAAAGGTAGAAATCCCTCGCCCGGGGCCCAAAAGGCATCGGACGAGGCAACCTCATGCGGTGTATGTTGCCGGCCAGGGAGAGCCAGGTGTACTCTCCATCGCGAGCCTCCAGCAGATGGGACCTCCGCATGAGCCTGATATTGTATGTGTAGCTCTCGTCGGGGAATTCCCAATGGTCCGCGAGGATCTCGTACTGTCGGGCGATAAGCGTCACCATGCCTCCCATGGAGATCTTGCCGCCCTTCTTCTCTCTCAGTCGTAGGCAGCTGGAGAGAAACAGCTCGACCCAGTCGGGGATGGTGTGGCTCTCTGGTGTCAAATACCAGAGCACTGTAAGGTCCTGTCTGGAGACCTTGTTCACCTCCCCCTGTCCCAGGAAGGTCATGGCTAGCACCTTGTATGCCAGCCTCAAACAGGGGTGCGTCAGCTTGTAGTTGTACTTGCCGGCGCTGGGGTTGATCACATCCCGGGTCGCACCTTGCCTGAAGAACTCTGGCAAGGCGCCTACAGCTTCCCAATCCTTGGTGGGCTCCTCAGTAATGCCAAAAAGGTCCCGCAGATCTTGGTAGGACATCCTTCTTTGCCGCCCTAACAGGTTGAACGTGATCCCGTCGTCGTGGCGTTCCAACGTGGCCAGGAACTCCAGGGTCAGTTCGTCGGATGTCGGGGCGGACAAGTCAATGAAGTTATCGAGCCCTCCGTGGCTCAACAACTGATGAGTGCAGTCCTCCAAACCGAGTTGTGTCAGCGTCGGTCGATCGTAGAATTTCGTCTGGACGATCTTTCGCTGGTTGAACGTCTCGAAATAGCGCCGATGCCTCGGGCTCCTCATGTTGGCTACGAAAGAAGACATGGTGGGAATAAGGAGCTAGAAGCACGAAAGGAATACCGGAGGGGCCCGCGATCGCAGGGTGTGGGCCGCGGTTTATGCTCGAATGAAGTCCTCTGGAGAAGAAGGGCCGCGATCGCGGTGCTTGACAGCGGCGATCGTGGTTTCTGGGCTGCAGAAAACTTCAAATAAAAATGGCTCCGGTGGTCCTCGGTGGCGCTACGGTGGTCGCGGGGTTGCAGGCGATGGTCCGGCAATCGCGGCTCGTGAGGCAATGAGAAATCCGAGGGAGAAATAGAGATCTCACCCAAACGACATCGTGGTGGCGGGACGATGGTCGCGGGGCTACAGGGTGTCGTCGTGGTGGTCGGAGTCGGAGATCCGAGTGTTTGGAGAGTGAGAGCGTGCGGTGGAGGTGTTGTAAAATGCCTCCACCACGCCTCACTCTTATAGGCTCGGCGACGAGATACGGCGATCGTGGGGTTAATGCCCTGCAGCGTAACAGTCGGTGCGAGTTACGAGGGTTTGACCGCCTCGGAAAATGCACCGGAAATAAATTCTGTGGGCCAAATTTTTTTTTTTTTTTGTAGAACTAAACTCCGTGGAACACCGTGGTGGAACCGCGATCGCGGGTTGCTGGGGTCGGGGATCCGCTGCAAAGTTAGTTCTAGTGGCCCACAGAAGAAAGAAAAAGAAAATAACAGCTAATGCAACAAAATTAAAAACAGTAACAAATCCTAACGAAAACAAAAGACAAAGATGAGTTCAGCAACTCATACCTCGGGTTGCCTCCCGAGCAGCGCCATAGTTATCGCCGTGGCATGACGTCCTGCTGTACCTTCTCAACCTGGGTTGCCTCCTGCAATTGTACTCTGCACTCTTGAATCTAGGGGATGCTCCTGAATGGACTCCAGCATGTGCTCTACCTTCCTCCGGTCAAATTCCATGCTTATCGTACCTATGCCCACGTCGATCTTTGTGTTGGAGGTCTTCATGAAAGGCCTCCCTAGCATTACTCGTCCTCCTTGTTTCCCTGTGTTCATGACGAAGAAGTCTGCAGGGAAGACGAGGGTGTCGACGCTCACCAAAACGTCCTTCACAACGCCCTCTGGAATGATGACGGAGTTGTCAGCCAGTTGGATGACAATTTCCGTGCTTTCTAGTGGTCCGACATTGAGGGTGTTGTAGACGGACAGCGGTAGGACATTGATTGAGGCCCCCAAATCCAACAATGTCTCGCTGAACTCGGTTTCCCCAATCTTGCAGGGTACGCTAAACATCCCGGGATCTTCATACTTTTTCGGGATCTTCTTTTGAATCACAGCCAAGACATCCTTCTTGACTTTCTCCTTTTTCTTTGATCGCTCCTTTTGCTCCTTCTTGAGCTTGCATAGCTCACTCAAGAAGTTTGCAAAGCGAGGCATCGTTTTGCTCAATTGGGGAGTCACCTTATAGTTCCTGAATGTCTCGTACATTCCCTTCAGTCCCTCAATGGGTTCGTCATCTTCTAGCGCAGCAGGAAATGGCACTGGGATGTCAAAATATCCCTCCGGGTAGACATACTGCATCATAAATGTAAGTGGAGACGGCCCGTTTTCCAAAGTTTGATCGCGGTTTTCACCCCGCGATCGCGGTTCTTGCACTGGGGCCCCGCGGTCGCGGCTATCCTGCCCGCGATCGCGCTTAATCGGCACATCTTGCCCATTCTCTTACTCAACAGACGCGCGATCGCGGCAATTTGCCCGTAGTCGCGGTTCGTCCTCGTACTTCTCGGTTGGCGGTTTTTCTTCTTCATGCTCCCATATGGGCCTTGACGTCATGGAGTTGACGTTTTGCCTTGGATTTATCTCAGTTTGAGATGGGAGTGCTCGTGACTCTCTAGCTTCAAGCTTGCTAACCGCTTGGGAGATCTGCCCCACCTGCTTCTCTATGTTCTGTATGCTGGACTTGGTCTCGTGTTGAAAATGAACCATGTTTTGCTGCATGGTTCCCACGGTCTGCGTCAGCGTAGTCATATGCTGGCCAGTGTGTTGACCTGGTCCTCAAGATTGGTGGTGCGGGGAGCTTTCTACCCTTGCGGTCTTTGATCTGTTTGGCCTCTGAACTGCTGGCCTCCTTGAAACTGCCTCTGGGGGTACTGCTGCTGCTGCTGGTATTGCTGAGGGGGTCTTGGTCGGAACTCAGGGGGGTTCTCCACATTCTGCGTGTTCCCGTACCTTAAATTCGGGTTATCTCTCCACCCGGGATTGTAGGTACTGGAATAGGGGTCGTACCGTGGTCTTTGTTGGTACCCCCCAACAGCGTTGACTTGCTCAGTGGATTCCTCGTAGAGTGTAGGACATGCGTCAGTGACATGCGTCAGTTGCATGCGAAGTAGCATAGCAAAATTCGCACTCCTTGACCCTCTGCGGTCCTTCCTTCCTCATCAAAACCTTGATCATCTCCTTCATTTCGCTCATGTCTTTCACCATAGATAGGGGAGCATGATCACTTGTAGTGGCTTTCACTGCCTGGGCGCTCGCCCTCTTACTGAATTGCCTTGAGCCTTTCGACAACTCGCTGAATATCTCAAATGCTCCGGCAGGTGTCTTGTTCAGTATGTTGCCTCCACATGCCGCATTCACCATTCGTCGCTCTTCATCCAGCAATCCCCCATATAGGTATAAGACCAAATCTTGGTCTGAGTACCTGTGGTAAGGACAACTGGAGCACAACCTCTTGAAACGCTCATAGTACTCGTAGAGCGTCTCCGTCCCATGCTGCTCTATGTTGCTCAGGTTGCGCTTGAGACTGTTCAGCTTTGTTGCTGGAAAGTACTTCTCTAGAAACGCCTTCTTCATCTTTCCCCAGGTATTGATGCTACCTGGGGTGAGGTAGTAAAACCATTCGTTGGCTGAATCCTTAAGCGAGAAAGGAAAAGCCCTCAACTTGATTTGGTCCTCAGTTATGTTACGTGGCTTCATGGAGGTACACACGGCGTGAAACTCCGAGAGATGCTTGTTTGGGTCCTCTCCACTTAGCCCATGGAACTGGGGCAAAAGATGGATAAGCCCAGACTTGAGCTCAAAGTTCACTCCCGCTGGGAGCTCAGGGAACTCTACGGCCAGTGGCTGTTGCTCCAAGTTAGGAGCAGTCAGCTGCCTTAACGTGGGTGGATTGTCATCCATCATTTCTTCTTCGTCGATCTCTTCCTGCAGTATCGCTCTAGGTGGATCGGCCAAAATCGCTGCTGCCCTCCGATTCTCCCTCAATGTCCGCTCAATCTCTGAATCAATAGCTAAAGGTGGAGAGTCAGCAGTACGGGTGTGGACCATAAGATAGGTCCACACACACAAGCAAACACACAAAAATCACACAAAAATTTCGAAACACACACAAAAACACCAAAAGCTCAAAACTTGCCTTCCCCGACAACGATGCCAAATTTTTGACGTGCTGTCGTTCGTAGCTGTCAAATATAAAACCCCACAAATAAACTAGTATAGTCAATAATTAAGGGTCGATCCCACAGGGAAGGAGCGAAACTAATGGTGGTTGCATGCAAGTCACTAAAAAGGGGGGGGGGGGGTTGTAAGTTGGTTGGTCACAATCAAATCAAACACAGCAAAGTAGATGAATGAAATATCAAAGAGAGAAAGCACTTAGCCAAGTAATGTCCACATAAGTCATCCAACGGTTGTTCCTTGATTATGTCTTATCTTCCTATTTGGTTATTCCTATCCTGATCTTGGGTAGATTCAAAGATCAACCAAACCTAAGAACCCTTACCAATGAATAACCCTAGCACCACTAGTGATTCAATCCAAAGGCATCAATGCATATAAGAATTAACCAGGATACACATAACACCTCAACCAGAAGCATTCAACATGTAATCAATTCTCTACATAGATAAATTCCATAGTGGCAGATATAATCTATGCTCGCTACTCGAACTAGAGTGTTAGTCCAACAGTTCCCTAGTATTAGCAATATGAATGAAAGCAATAAACCTAGGTGATCAATCTAGATAAACCAACAAACATCCAAATAATAATTTGCGCAAGAGAAAAGATATAACTCAATAGGATAAGATAGATAGGAACAAAACCTCACAACCAGATGAATAAACTTATGCTTCCATTACCGGACTAAGCAAAAGAGGCTTAGCTCCTCATAAACATGATGAACTTCAAAAGTATGAAAAGTGGCAACGATGAAATGAAACTCTAGAATGGCGAACTCTCAAACCTAATGCTAAAGAGAGTATATATAGGGCTTCTAACAAATGACCTAGTCCAATAAGAAAAGAAACAGAATAAAATGAGAAAATAAGAAAAGAAAACAGAAAAGATAGATTCGGGAAAAGTCCGAACTTCCTGCGTTGATGACCCGCGATCGCGGCCCATGGACCGCGATCGCGGACCCTTGTGGCTCCGCGCTCTTCACACTTCTCCGCTCCTGCAGATAATTCTCGACTTGCCCCGAGGAACCGCGATCACGGCACCCTTGCCCGCGGTCGCGGTTAATGCTCGGCCTTTACTCCTTGGCTTCGCCTCCTAACCTCTCCTCTTCACTTCCTTGGCGTCTTCTCTTGGTGGCTTCCTTCCTCAGTGTCTCCTATGATATCCAAGATAGCTCAAACACTTCCAAAAACACCAAACTTCGCCCCCAAACGCCATACACATGAATGTGTCTAAATCTACCCGAATGGCACCAATAAAACCCTCTAATAACTCTTAGTTAATCCCTACAAAGTAGTGCTTATCAGAAGAACATGACTCTAGAAGACATGGCTAGAACTCTCCTCATTGCAAGCAATCTTCAATAAATCTTCTGGGCATAAGCTATCAACACTGCTTGTTATATCCTCAATCGTGCCATGCTTCATCCCTTATTGAATAAAACTTCTTATGAACTAATAAGGGATCGCAAGCCTAATATTTCCCACTTGCGTGCTTTTGGATGCAGGTGTTACATTCACAAGAATGGGAAGGATAACTTAGGGAAGTTTGACCCACGACGTGATGAAGGGATTTTCTTGGGATATGCAAAGGCAAGCAAGGCTTATAGAGTGTATAACAAAAGGTTACGCAAGATCGAAGAAAGCATCCACGTTGTCTTTGATGAGAACTCCAAAGGTGCCAGTGGCGAGTTAGAGACAACGTTCCCTGAGGAAAGTTATCCAAGAATGCAACGAGAGGATTCTGATGATGATGACAATGGTCCTTTATCTCGACCTAGTCCAGGTCATGGGAACGGTGCTCCTAATGCTAATAGTGTTTCCCCATCTTCTCCAGAATCTTCTAGTCCTGATGACTCTCACAAAGAGGATACTCCAACCGATTCTGCACAAGATGAAGACGTTCCTTCCACATCAACTGTTGATTCAATAATAGTTGCGGCCCCAACTACCTCAGAAGCTGTTGTCACTGTTCCATCTGGAACATCTGGTGATGATATTGTTGGTGATTCTCAGAGTGATGCTGGCGGAATGGACTCAATTGAAGATGCCCCATTGCATTAATCTTCGACGAACGATTCTGAGACACAACCTGATGATCCATCTCTACTCGTGTCAAAGAGTGTTCGAATTCAAAAGGCTCACCCCACTCATAATCTAGTCACACCTTTTGGTGAAAGAGGTTTGCGTTCAAAATTGAATATGTTATGTGCTTTCCATGCTTTTATCTCTATTGTAGAACCCAAGACTATCAAGGAAGCATTGAAGGAACCTGACTCGATCGTAGCTATACAAGAGGAACTGCATCAATTTGAAAGGAACAAAGTCTGGCGTCTCGTTCCTTTACCTCACAACAAGCATGATATTGGCACTCGCTGGGTGTATAGGAATAAGCTCGATGACTCTGGGGTGGTCACAAGAAACAAAGCAAGGTTGGTTGCTCAAGGCTACAATCAACAAGAGGGGATTGACTTCGATGAGACTTATGCTCCAGTGGCTCGCATTGAAGTGATTCGTCTTCTCATCGCCCATGTTGCTCACAAGGGATTCACTTTATACCAAATGGACGTCAAGACTGCATTCTTGAATGGTTATCTCCAAGAAGAGGTATATGTGAAGCAACCCCTTTGTTTTGAGGATGCCAATTTTCCCTCGCATGTGTATGCTCTAGTTAAGGCACTGTATGGTCTTAAGCAAGCACCTCGTGCTTGGTATGATAGACTTGTACAGTTCCTTCTTTCTAATGGATATCGTCGAGGAACGATTGACAAAACTATGTTCCTTTTGGAACAAGAAGGTAAGATTCTGGTGGTTCAAGTCTACGTTGATAATATTATTTTTCGTTCCACTAACCCTGCTCTTGTAGAGAAATTCAAAAATCTTATGAATAGTGAGTTTGAGATGAGCATGATTGGGGAACTATCCTTTTTCCTCGGATTACAAGTCACTCAGACTAAGGAAGGAACTAAGATCCATCAACAAAAGTACATCAAGGAGCTGTTGAAGAAGTATGGCATGAATTCTGCAAAACCCATCGTTACCCCTACATCTCCTAACACTCGCTTGGATGCAGATTTGAATGGAACAGCTGTTGATCCCACCATGTATAGAGGAATGATTGGTTCTCTCCTCTATCTCACGGCCAATCAGCCATATATTTTGTTTAGTGTGTGTCTTTGTGCTAGATTTCAGGCCAACCCCAAGGACTCACACTTGAAGGAAGTAAAGTGAATCTTTCGATACCTCAAAAGAATGGACCA
Source organism: Rheum nobile (assembly GCA_027886185.1). NCBI lineage: Eukaryota > Viridiplantae > Streptophyta > Magnoliopsida > Caryophyllales > Polygonaceae > Rheum > Rheum nobile. Next base: position 2,135,730 of record WOAB01000135.1, read on the forward strand.
TCTATGTCTATGGTATCCCAAGTACTGTGACTTCAATCTTGTTGGATTCACAGACGCTGACTTTGCTGGGCATGTTGTGGATCGCAAGAGCACCTCTGGAACGGCACAGTTTCTTGGTCCCTGTCTTGTCTCATGGGGTTCCAAGAAGCAAAAATCTATGGCCCTTTCCACTGTAGAAGCCGAGTACGTCGCCGCAACAAGTTGTTGTGCTCAGGTATTATGGCTCAAACAATAACAGGAAGACTTTGGTATGTCTCTTAGCATCGTTCCTATTATGTGTGATAATACTAATACCATTAACATTTCGAAAAATCCAGTTCGACATTCACGTACTAAGCACATTGACATTCGTCATCATTTTCTACGTGATAATATTGACATGGGCTTCATTAGAATGGAACATTGCAGGATTGAAAATCAGGTAGCCGACATCTTCACCAAAGCACTAGACAAAGGTCCATTCGAGTACCTTCGGTTGCTCTTTGGCATGATCTCTCTGAATTGAGGTCCCTCACACCCATTATTCCCTCAATGCTTGGCTAATTTGTTTCACAGATATCATGAAGTATCTTGCCTACATTATCTTTCTTGAACTTGCTATTTCATGATTTTTGTATGCTTGAATTGCTTAGTCTTAGGGTCTAGCTTCTTTGTCTTTTGATTTGTGTGGAATTACTTGATTGCATGTTAACATCTTATTTGAGACCCAAAACAACCGATTTGATGATTGAACCCTCATTACAAGCCCACATGATAATTGGTTGTACAGCCTCCTATTGCCTTGATTCAGGTAAACGTTCCCTATGATCCTTCTTTGATAAACCTTTTTACTGGGAATAATTATCTGAGTTGTTTTTCTCCCTACCATATGTTTGGATATACTATATTTTGTGTGAAGCCAACTTTGAAATATCCAGACAAGCCTCGCAAACACTCTTGGTCTCAGGGGGAACGACGATTGTTGCTCAGATTAAGGGGGAACATAAGTGAATGGAACGTGGAAATTTGAATCAGTGGCTGACATTTATTGGGGTGCATGTGAACGTTGGAACGGCTCTCTGTGAGATTTGACTGCTCTGTGCCAGAAACAGTGACGTAGTAAACAAAGTGAAAAAGTGGCTGTTATTAGAGGAGAGAGAAACGATCTCATGATGGATTTTTGGCAAGTCGGTTGAGATTATTTGGAAAGATTTTATCTTCTAAAAGATTTTATTATTCCTCTAAATACTTGCCACTCCATTCCAAGTCCTCCACCGCCATTCTCTCTTGCTCTCTGCTCTCTCAAATCTCTCAATCCTGTGAAATCTCTCCAAGCTTATTGTCTTCCATGGATTCTCCAAGTAAGATGATCCCCATCGACAACATGTCTGACACCGAGATGGACGCCTTCATCCTCCAACTCCAAAAGGCCAAGGCCGCCCGCGCTACACCAACAACCACCGGCGTGCCGGCATCTGTTCTGGAGGTTGCACACGCCGCCGTCCGACAAGCCGTCAATCCCTCCGCCTCTACATCGACACCAACACCGACTCCATCCCCCACTACTCCGTCCCCATTAAAGGCCCAGGACCTCAATCTTGTGCTGGCGGTGGTCTCTATGGAGGAACAACCAAATCCTCAACCATCGAAGAAAATAAAGTCTCTTCTTCTTCAAAGGACAGAGTCAAAGAGGAGGAACAGTCTCTGAAATCTCTGAAGAAGGAACTTGGAGTCAAGATTGCTCCTTTTGGCGTCGCCTCCACCTCGTAAGCGCAAACTCACCGATCTTGCTGCCACGCTCATGATGAGGAGGAAGAGGAGGAAGTTCAATTTTTGGAGCTTCGAATGGCTCCAACGGCACAGTCAACACCGTCGAAATCTGGTGGTGATGAAACTTGATGTGACCATGCCCTCCATGTCAGCTACAAAGGAGGAAGACACCATGAGACATCCGCCTTGAGACTCCTCTACAGCTACATCCATTCTGAGTTAGATTTAGGAGACTTTCTAGTCTTGCTATTTCCAGACATTACTACCTTAGTACTTTCTATTTACAGTATTTCTATTTTTAGTAGCTACTAGTTCTGGGTGGTTTCCATTTATGTTAAATGGGCCGGCAGAGTTAGTAACTAGAGAGTCTGGCCCATTAGGTCAACTCTCTAATATATATAGGAACTCTTGTCTTCCTTTTCAGTTTACGTCAATTCAAGCCTAAGTTCAAGTCGAGTAAACTCCTTAAACCCCGGGCCCCGACGTCAACAATCCTTACGTTTCCTAGTCGAACTATCCTGGCGCATCGATTCAGTTAACACATTTCTAGTGAATTATCCTGGCGCGTTAACTCGGTTACCCACATCTATCCATCACTATCTGCAACCAACACTCCACAAACCCTAACCCTAGTTCTCACGGCTGCCTCCATCCACCTTCACCCTCTCGGCCGCCGCCCTCTCACCACCACTTCCGCCTCCGCTCGCTGCACTTACGCCGCCGTGCCTCCACCTATCACTGCCGCATCTCCATCCAGTCCGCTGCATCTCCACAGTCCACTGTGTTTCGAACACCCCCCCCCCCCCCCCCCCCCCCAGTCCACCGAACACCCACTTCTCCCCCTTCCGAAGAGTTGTTCGCCCCAATACGCATTCAAGCGATCCTTGACAACGATTTGTGGTATTTCCATCGGACAAGGTCATATCAACTGGCATCAGAGCCTTCGAATCGCATAAGTCGTTCCAACTCTTCGTTTAATCACTCCTTCGCTTCCGCAAATCACTTCCGCATATCAAAAAAAAAAACCTAAATCTTGTTCTAGGAACCAAAAAAAAAAATTCTTGCAATTCGAATCTGAAAAAAAACAGAAACAACCCTAGGTTTGGTGTTGAGCAATTCGGCCTTCATCAAAACACACAATTTGTTTTTTTTGCAGATCCGAACCCTATTCATGAACTTTCTGCAATTTCTGGGTGTTTGCTTGGGTTTTGATTGTGTTTGAAGTAGATCTGCTTGCATATAGGCTTAGATAGTTCGTTTGCGACTTCGTTTGCCTTGTTTGCGCCAAAAAATCTACATCTTCTCAATCTCTTTCTCTTCAAACTTGAATCACTGCATTTTTTATTTTTTGTGTTGCGTTTTTGCGCGTTTTCTGCATTTCTGTGCACATTTTGCTGAATTTCTGTGCGTTTTTGTGCGTTTGCTGCATATTTCTATGCGCTTGCTGAACTTTCTGGGCATTCGCTGATCTTTCTGTGAAGTTTTGTGCGTTACTGTAGCTATACACAAATTTGAAAAAAAAAATATTACAGCAGCTTTCGCAGTATACAAAAAAAATCAAAAAAAAATCGAGACCACAGAAGCCAAAATAAGGCAAGTGCGTCTCTATGCAGCACGAAGGGAGAATCCGGTCTTGATTCCGGCACCTTCAATTTCCAACGACGCAAGTGATTCATTTACCGTCTTCTCTATCTTTCACCGTCTGGGTTGCATATCTTGGTTGACTGTGTTGTGATTACTTCTGTGCTTATATCATTGCATATCTTCTTTGCTGAGCATTGCCTTGATTTTGTTGATTGTTGTGTGAGTTGCCTTAAGCCTGCTCGTAACCGCCCACACGGCCAACCAGATTAGATTCCCGAGTGATTGCTTGTTGAGTTCGGTTCTGCTTACCTATTTGTTGATTCTCTGTTGCTGTTGTTGTTCACTTTAATTCTGTGGTTTGCCATTTCTTGCTGTCAGGTACCATGTCAGAAGGTGATACAACCCGTGAGACAGGCACAGAGACTGCTACCCAAAAGATGATCCGAGAGCTGCTTGCTAGAGACAAAGCAAGAAACGCGCAGATAGCCGAACTACAACGTAAGATTGCAGGACAGACGATGATACAAGAGTTGCTTGCTGAACAAAAATTAAAAGCCGTGCGGTTTGCTAAACTCCAGCGTAAATATGACGAGCTCTTAGCCCTGGACAAGGCGAATGGTAAAGCCCCGATGCTTCCCTCAACATCGACTCCAGGCCAACTGAAATGCCTCGAGTCACAGGATGTGATCCAGGAGGAAGACCCTGTAGTTGTAGAGGCAGATGACGACGCCGTCGAGGTTGACCCTGCCGGCGTCTTTACAACCGATGCTGATGACGATGTGGTCGGTACTTCCAATCACCATGATGACCAGGCATACCACTCTGCCTTGGTTACGAGATGCATGCTGAGCGTCAAGGTGGAAGCCCTTAACGAGCACCGGGAGAACTTGTTTCATGCTCGGTGCAGCCTTCCGGATGCATCACTGAGTGTGATCATTGACGGGGGTTCTTGTTGTAACATTATCCATGAGGAGGTTGTGCACCGTTTCAACCTTCCGACTACACCACAACCCACTCCCTCCGACCTCCAGCGGATCTCTGAAGGGTCAGGTAACACATTTTCTCGCCCGAGTCTTATTTCATTTTCTGTTAGTCCTTACAATGACATTGTGCAATGTGATGTTACCGCTATGGACGCAACCCATCTGCTTTTGGGTCGTCCATGGCAATATGATCATCGCGTACTTCACGATGTGTATTTGAACAATTACATGTTCAAATACCACGGGAGGCGCGTGACTCTCTTACCCATGATTCTGCAGAAAATTTTACAAGACCAGGTCCAGCGCCAATGCCAGAAGGCACTGGAGGCCGCCGGAGTTTCGCCAGCAACGACATCCACCGCGGAGACCTCTAGACGACAACTCGGTCGAGCTCCAGAACGAGTCTTGGAGCTAGACAAGAACTCGGCCAACAACTCGGCCGAGTTCTGGACTGAGTCATGGCGCCAGACAACAACTCGGCCAACAACTCGGCCGAGTTCTGCCCGAGTCAGGACTGCAGCCAACCACTCGGTCAGCAACTCGACCGAGTTGTGGACCGAGTTAGGAGCCCAGATGACAACTCGGCCGAGTCAGCATCCTCCCCTTCTCTTCCTGTGTCTTCGCCTTCTGCAGCTTCTGGGAGGACTTCTGCACCCTCATGTACGCGTTCTCTTCCTGCGTCTTCACCTTTTGGCATCCATGGTGTCTTGCTCCAAGAGAGGCGTCCGACATATGACAAGGAGTTGTACGCGCTAATCCGGGTTCTGAAGACTTGGCAGCCCTATCTCTGGCCAAGTGAGTTCGTGATACCCTCAGACCATGCTGCCCTGGCCTATCTAACGCGCCAGACGACCCTCACCCTCAGGCATGCTAGGTGGGTCGAGTTCATGGAGTCCTTTCCGTACCTACTAATGCACAAGAAAGGTAAGGAGAATGTGGTTGCCGACGCCCTTTCTCGCAGGTACATGCTCATCACTCATCTCTAGTCTCACTTATTGGGTTTTGCATTGCTCATGGATTTGTACGCTGCTGATGTTTTCTTTAAGGACATCTTTGAGCAATGTACAATTAGCAGAGAGCATGACACGTATTTCCTGGATGATGGGTATCTGTACAAGGCTAGGAAACAATGTATTCCTACGTCTTCTGTCATGCCCTTGTTTCTCCAGGAAGCACATGACAGTCGTGACCTTTTTGGGGTGTCTACGACCCTTGCAGCACTTCGAGAACACTTTCTCTGGCCAATGATGGCCCAATGTGTTACCAGGTATTGCAAGAGGTGTGTGACATGCCACAAGGCTGGGGCACGCTCGAGTCGACATGGTCTTTACACGCCCCTCCCCATTCCTGCAGCCCCATGGGAAGATCTATCCATGAATTTTATCACAGGGTTGCCTATGTCTCGGCGTGGTAGAGATTGCATTTTTGTAATGGTCGACATGTTCTCTAAGGTGGCACACATTATTGCCTGCAAGAGCACCAACAATGATGCGGACATCGCTGGTTTGTTTTTTGAGGATGTGGTGCGCTTGCATGGTATCCCTAAAACTATTGTTAGTGATAGAGATACCAATTTTGTGGTCCATTTGTGGGAAACCTTATGGAGTAAGCTAGGCACCAAGCTTCTATTTTCTACTAGCTATCACCCACAGACGGTTGGTCAGACGGAGGTGACCAACCGTACCTTGGGATCCCTCCTTCGGACGGTTCTCAAGGCGAACCCACGAAGGTGGGAGGACTTACTTGCTACTATTGAGTTTTCCTATAACAGGTCCAGGCACTCTGCGACGAAGCTGACTCCTTTCGAGGTCGTATACAGAAGGATCCCGCTGACGCCGTTGGACATGACATCGTACCCGCTGCAGGATCAGGAGAACTTTGTTGCTGGCAAGTTGGCTGAGCACATTCAGGAGCTATACAGGAGCACACGCACTCGGCTGGAGTGGCGTACGCTGCAGTACTCAGCCCAGAAGAACAAGGGCAGTCGACGCTTGATCTTCGCCCCGGGCAACTTGGTTTGGCTTCATTTGCGGAAGGAGCGATTCCCTTCTGACCGCAAGTCTAAGCTCGACCAACGGGGTGATGGTCCCTTCCGAGTCGTCAAAGCAATTGGAGACAACACCTACCAGCTCGAGCTCTCGGACAAGTATGGGGTGCATCCGACGTTCACTGTCGCTGACTTAGCACCATATGTTGAACCCGAGCCTGGTGAGCGTGAAGCGGGGACGCTTCACAACCAAGTGGGGGAGGGTGATGTGACCCTGCCCTCCATGTCAGCTACAGAGGAGGAAGACACCATGAGACATCTGCCTTGAGACTCCTCTACAGCTACATCCATTCCGAGTTAGATTTAGGAGACTTTCTAGTCTTGCTATTTCCAGACATTACTACCTTAGTACTTTCTATTTACAGTATTTCTATTTTTAGTAGCTACTAGTTCTGGGTGGTTTCCATTTATGTTAAATGGGCCGGCAGAGTTAGTAACTAGAGAGTCTGGCCCATTAGGTCAACTCTCTAGTATATATAGGAACTCTTGTCTTCCTTTTCAGTTTACGTCAATTCAAGCCTAAGTTCAAGTCGAGTAAACTCCTTAAACCCCGGGCCCCGACGTCAACAATCCTTGCGTTTCCTAGTCGAACTATCCTGGCGCATCGATTCGGTTAACGCATTTCTAGTGAATTATCATGGCGCGTTAACTCGGTTACCCACATCTATCCATCACTATCCGCAACCAACACTCCACAAACCCTAACCCTAGTTCTCACGGCTGCCTCCATCCACCTTCACCCTCTCGGCCGCCGCCCTCTCATCACCACTTCCGCCTCCGCTCGCTGCACTTCCGCCGCCGCGCCTCCACCCATCACCGCCGCATCTCCATCCAGTCCGCTGCGTCTCCACAGTCCACTGTGTTCCGAACACCCCCCCCAGTCCACCGAACACCCACTTATCCCCCTTTCGAAGATTTGTTCGCCCCAATACGCATTCAAGCGATCCTTGACAACGATTTATGATCTTTCCATCGGACAAGGTCACATCAAAACTGCTCCTAGAGCACTGAGGCACGGCTCCGTTCCGCTGTGCAAACTGAGAAGAAAAAGGCCAAAACTGTTGGCAAGGCAAAATTGGAACTTTTCGTCTCCACTACAACTGTCCTTGCTTCTCCGAAGGTAAAAAGATTCTTCCACTGCTCTTGATTCGAGAAAGCTTCTTTGCTGAACACAATGTGGGAGAAATTCTGGAACTTCTGCGTTTCCAAGGATGGGAACGGCTCTGTTCCAACAGGGCCACTGTGAATGAAGTGCAGATGTGTGAGTTCTATCACTACTTCCATCTCTCCAAGGTTGATGCTCTGTGTGGGTCTACCAAAATCAATGGTGAAGACCTGTCCTTCACGCCCAAGGTAATCTCTTCGCTCCTCTCTGTTCCTTTGGGTGGCTTCTTTGAGGTTCCAACGAGTGAGATCAATGACAAAAACTTGGCGTGTATGGAACGATTATTAGGTTCAACCATTGGGGAGTTGTACACTGAAAGGCTGACATTGGCTCAATGAGTGGCTTTCCACATTATTTCTAGGGCCGTGGCACCTCGCCAAGAGAAGCGCAACACCATCACCCTCTGTGACTTGTTTTTGCTTGACCGTTTTCTGAGAAGGGAGAAGATTGACCTCCCTCGAGTGATTTTGTGCCACATGGAACGTTGCAAAGCAAAGTCCCACTCTTTGGCCTATCCAGGCTTGGTAAAGATGTTGTTGCTCCAAGATGAATCTTATCTCGAGGAAAATGAAGTGTCTCTGGGGAGTGAATTGTATTCTGCTGCTGTGGAGAAGATGAAGTTTAAGGGTGACTCAAAGGGAACGAGCACTGTGACTGCAAAGAAATCAGCTGGTGAAGGAACGTCTAAAGGTGGCTCGATACAGCATCAGATTCTGGCTGAGCTTAAACAGCTAAACATCACCATGAACCTGCTCTTGGATCACTTTCTGAGCAAAGATGAAGATGTTGTTGAAGACCCTGAGACTTGAGTGTTCCATGTCACTATCCAGCCCGTTTGACCCTATGTTCTTGTCTTTTAATGTTTTTATGTCTTTTGTGTGATTGTTCCTTGTCTTTTGATGATAGTTGTCTAGGTTCCTTAGCTTTGTACTTCTTTCTACTTAATGAATGAAATATTTTAATCATTATTTGCATGCGAGTCAAGATTTTGTGTTATTTTTGTGATCTTTTGATGATGCCAAAAGGGGGAAGTATGGACGCGTGCGCTATCGCCCTTGTAATTGCCGAATCTCTCATTTATGGAAAGAGATCTTGAAGAAACAACTTGGGCCGCAATAGATAAAGTTGTTAAGGATCTTATTGTTAGGAAAGATTAGAAAAGATTGTGTAGGATTATTTTATCTTATTTTCCTTAAGTAAAACTAGGGTAAATTAGATAGAATTCCTAGACTATAAGAAAGGAAGTCATCCACTTCATTTTAACAAGGAATTACAGCATTTTCCACAGAACTTAGAGCATTCGGAGAAGAAGAAGAACTTACAAGCACGAGACTTTGGTGAGTTGAGTACTTGTTAGGGTTTTGATTGTCTTAGGTATTGTTAGGAACGTTACAATAAGAAGTCTAGATATCTAAGAGTAAACTAGATTGAGATACGACTTGCTTGATTGTAATTCCAAGATTAATAACACAAGTAGACTTTTGAAATCCTACTAGGGAAACCTAGAGGTAGAGGTTTTTCTCATTCAACTAGTTTGTTGATTGAGTTTTCCTCCCTAAGGAACTTTGTCTGTTACTCTGTTATTCTGTTACGATATTCCGTTGCCCAAGGAACTGTTCTACCGTTACTTGTACTAACACACTCGATTCTACAAATGTGTATCACCATTATTACACCAATATGACCAACGTTCAGTTGGTCTAACAGTTTTGCACTTGGTTCCCATAAGTGTTTTATCTGGAGGTATCGGATTCGGTTCCTTCTAGATACGTGTATGGAGAGACTGAGAGTATCCCAGTCTGGACGTACAACAGCTCGGACCAATAAAACCAAGTGGTCTAGACTTAAAAAAAATTATATATACTATATTGGTCTCTGGAATTGACCTGTTGGTCTCTGGCATTGACTAACGTTATTTGACTGTTGACAGGCGTTGACTGATCAGTGCATTAGATTTACAAATAATTGTGCACCGACGTGTGAATGTCCATGTACGTAATAGATAAATATGCATTAGAGTTACAAATAAATGTTCACCAGTATATGAATGTTCACCATATTATAAATAAATGTGTTACAAATAATTGTCCACAGAGTTAGAAACAAAAGTACATATATTTAGATGTGCAATAGTATATGAATGTTCACCATATTTAGATGTTTATATCTTAACCGTTGTTTATGAATTGTGTTTAAACCGGTAAAGCCTGGGGTGGCTTCGGTGTGGAAACCGAGGTCACTGGCGGTAATACATTTCCAAACGGATTGAAATTTGGGGGTGTTACAACAGCGTACACTAAAATACCCCAATAACATATAAAATCCATTGTTTTCTTCTTGTGCGTATATGGCGTACACCAAATTGTGGTGTACCAGATGTCTTGCGAACAGACATAAACGGTAGTGTATATAACCTCGACGATATAATATTGGAATAATTAATAACTAGCTTAATTCTTGTGTCATATACGAGTGATTTAAATTTTGTGTTTTACATACATTCGATATATAATATGTATAATTGATTAGCATACCCAAACGAAAAATCAAATGAAAAAAATATTTTAAAGGTAGTAAGAAAGATTTCGATAATGTATTTGTAAGTGAATATGATTATAAAAAAGTAAATAAAATTTAATAAATATTTGCTACAATTTTTTTACAAATCTCCTATATGTTTTCGTTTTAAAATAGAGCAGTATGAGTCATCACAGTATAACCGTATATGTTCGGAGAAATGTGTGAACTTAGATCATTATGTCTTTTGAATGACTGATTCGGTAAAAAAAAATGGGCTCGTTGGGAAGAAAGAATGATTGATTTTTTTATGTTTTATGAATATAAATGCTAAAGGAAATTTTATAGAAGTTTTTTTTAGTCAGATCGATTCATCTCATACTCGCTAAGTTTTTTCAAATTTGTGTCGCATTCGAACTTCAACTCTAATGAAAATTGATTTTTTATTACAATTATGGCTTTTTTTACAACCACATTAGGTTGAATTATGTGTTTTTAGATATTTGATAAATGGTTTATCTTAGGTTTTTAAATTTTATTTAGAATTATTTTAGATATCTAAATCAAATTAAAAAATAGCATTTTAGGAAGATCTATAAATATTTTGAGAATATTTTCATAATATCATCGTTGCTGATATTGGATAGAAAGAATATATGCATTTGATATTATGAAAAATTGTGAAAATGAGGTAATGACATGTGGTAAAAATCATGTGGCACATTTTGGAGGCCATATGTGACATTAGGGAGGTTCTATTTTAGTATTATATAGATAAACAACTTGCTACAAATATTGCTTATAAGAATGGGTATGTGAGTATATCTCACATCAATCTTACATAACTATTTATTTATTTACCTATTGATGAGAAAAATAATTAGAAAACATATGTGTGCGGACGGTCGCATAGGTGTGGACCTGAGAATGACATGGTCATATGCTGACTTAGTAAGAAAGTGTATAGACACATCCATGTTAAACGATTTTATATTAAGTGTGGATATGTTTATTGAACATGTATATTCATATAATTTTTATTATGTGTGTATAAGATTGCTTAGTATGTTTTCATATAATTTGTATTATGTGTTCATATGCTTTCTTTAGTATGCAAATATTTTCTTAGTATGTGTGCATGTGCATATGTTTTCTTAGTATGTGTGCATGTGCATATGTTTTCTTAATATGTGTGTATTATGTGTGCATGGGCATATGCTTTATTAGTACGTGCTCATATGCTCCTAAGTAGACCTGTCAATCAGGACGGTTAAGTCGGGTTCGGTTTGGTTATTTCGGGTTCGGGTTGAGAACGGGTCGGGTCATTTCGGATAACAGGTGAAGCCGGGTCGGGTCATTACAGGTCAGCGGACGATTCAAGTTGACCAACGGATCAAGATTGTCATTTTTTAAATATTTTGTTCACTATTTAAATATTATTAAATAGATAAAAACTAATTTAAATTTGTCAAAATAAGTTGAAATGAATTAAAAAAATAAACACTATTCATTATTTTAATGTAATTGATATTAGTAGACCAAAATCATATTTTTTTTTAAATTTTAATTTATATTATATTCATTTATTAATATCTGAATTATAAAAATTATATAAGTACAACAATATTCTTTTTTATATGATAATTGAGCATATTATCATTATTTATATGTCATTTATCATATATATTTTATGTTATATTTTATTAATACTCCACAACAAAATGGAGTTGCTGAGAGGAAAAATAGGACCCTCTTGAATATGGTGAGGTGTATGTTGACAGACACCAAGGTTCCTAACCAATTTTGGTGCGAAGCTGTTGCTTGGTCAACTTATGTCTTGAACAGAAGCCCCACATCTATCAACAAAGAGAAAACACCACAGGAGCTTTGGAGTGGTGTCTCTCCTTCGGTTGAGCATCTAAGGGTTTTTGGCTGTATGAATTATGTTCATGTGCCTGAACAGCAAAGGAAGAAGTTGGATGACAGGAGTGTCAAGTGCATATTTCTTGGCATATCTTCTGAATCAAAGGCATATCGTGTCTACAATCCTGTCACTAAGAAAATTCTTGTAAGTAGAGATGTCTCCTTTGATGAGTCTAAAGGGTGGGCATGGGAATCTGAAGCTTCAACAAGCGAGAATGTTGAATTCTCCTGGGATGGATTTGAGGAAAAAGTTGATGATTCAGAAGTAGAAAGTGAAGAGAATGCAGATACTGAGTCACCTCTAATTGATGCAGCCAATTCAGACACAAATGCTGATGGTAATTATCCTGCTACTCCAGAAGGTGATGTACTAGGGCCTAGAGTAAGGACAAGGCCAGGATGGCATGATGACTATGAGATGGGCAACATTCTGCTTGCCCTCGGTGATTCTTATACTCTTCAAATTGACAGTGCAGATCCTCTTCATTTTGAAGATGTTGTGAAGTCCAAGAAATGGAGAAATGCTATGCAGGCAGAAATGGAAGCCATTCAAAAGAATGATACGGGAGTCGACTTCTCTACCTTCAGGAGCCACTCCAATTGGAGTCAAGTGGGTGTATAAAACCAAGCTCAATGAGCATGGTAAGGTTGATAAATACAAGGCTAGGTTGGTGGCAAAAGGGTATGCTCAACAACATGGGATTGATTATAATGAAGTGTTTGCACCAGTTGCCAGGTGGGACACCATTAGATCCATGTTAGCCCTTGCAGCACATCATGGTTGGCCCATCTATCAGTTAGACGTGAAGAGTGCCTTTCTTCATGGTGAGCTTATAGAGGAAGTTTTTGTGATGCAGCCGCCAGGATTTGTAAGCTCAGGGGAGGAGAATAAAGTCTATAGGTTGAAGAAGGCTTTATATGGTTTGAAGCAAGCACCAAGAGCATGGTACAGTAAGATTGAGAAATATTTTATTGATGCAGGGTTTCAGAGGTGCCCATATGAACATACTCCGTTCATATTCAGAAAAGGTTTTGCTGTGTTGCTTGTTAGCCTTTATGTGGATGACTTGATGTATGTCAGTAGTGATGAGGCCTTGGTGTCTGAATTTAAGAAGAATATGCAGGCTGTGTTTGAAATGACTGATCTCGGGAGAATGAGATATTTTCTAGGAGTGGAAGTCAATCAAGCTGAAGGTGGTGTGTTTATTTGCCAAAAGAAATACATCAGGGAACTTCTTAGGACGTTTGGTCTCCTGGAAAGCAACCCTGTGAGAAATCCATTTGTTCCAGGAGATAGACTCACATTGGAGGGTGATGGCGTTCTTGTGGATGGAACACAGTACACGCAACTTATTGGCAGTCTTCTGTATTTAACAACAACAAGGCCAGATGTTATGTACGATGTTTGCTTGTTGAGCAGATACATGGCTAAACCAACAAGGATGCACATACAAGCTGCAAAGAGGTTGTTGAGGTATCTCAAAGGCACTATGGAGTTTGGTATATGGTACAAACGAGATATGCAATGTGGAGCTTTGATTGGATACACTGACAGTGACTATGCAGGGGACATAAATGACAGACGTAGCACTAGTGGGTATGTCTTCTTTTTAGCTGGTGGTGTTGTCTCATGGTCCTCTAAGAAGCAACCTGTAGTTACTCTATCAACAACTGAGGCCGAGTTTGTGGCAGCAGCTTCTTGTTCAGCCCAATGCATTTGGCTGAGAAGAGTGCTTGAACAGATGAGATGGCTGAAGATTGTTGAAGGTGCCACAACAATCTTCTGTGACAACATTTATACCATTAAGTTATCCAGGAATCCAGTCTTACACAGTAGAAGTAAGCATATAGATGTCAGGTTCCACTTCCTCAGGGATCTTGTCAATGAAGGTGTTGTCGAGCTAGAGCATTGTAGTACAAATTTTCAGGTTGTTGATATTATGACCAAAGCAGTAAAGCTTGAGACATTTGAGAGATTGAGAGCTAAGCTTGGTATTGGAGAATGGGGTGACAGGTTTGCTAACACAAAATTCTTGCAATTCGAATCTGAAAAAAAACAGACTTGAGTAATATCAACAACCTGAATAATCCCAGCCTTCAACAAGTGGTTGAAGGCTGGGATTACTTTGTCTGTTAAACTCAACATGATCCAGTTGAGTTTAGGGGAGGATATGTTGGATCATCAATTGTGATTTTAGTGAAATCATTTCCATTTAATGTGACTAGTGTGTTGGTGATTTTAGTGAAATCATTTCCATTTAATGTGATCGGGATTCATGCGACACTAAGGGAACTCATTTTGTTATAACGCGAGCTCGGGTGTGTGGAGTACACGCTTGTGTAAACGACTTGAGTATCAAAGGGAAACAAAGTATATGTTACATGTAAGGGTCAAGTTCCCTTGAAACAGCTTGTAAAAGCTCAAGTTCCCTGGAAATAGTTTCAGGAAAGGGAACTAGACATTAGTTCATTTCTTGTGAAGGGAATTGAGCGTCATTTCCCTTCTACGGGACTAGAAGCACGTGTATGGCTGGTTGATTTTCTTGGAACGTGTTTCATGTGCTTGTAACTGTTGGTAAAACCAACTATATAACCGCTATAACCGTCATAACTACTTTGTAACTGATAGTAACCGTTGGTAACTGTTGTGGGTCAGTTGGGAATGGTTGATAACCGCTGAAAACAGTTGGTAACTGTTTCCAACTGCCGCTGTAACTTCCCTTAACTTCCGTAACTGATTCTGGAAGTTCTCCCTAATGCCTATATAAAGGATTTCGGGATTTAGTGTTGGAGATACACAAGTAATCTGTGATTCTACAGAACTTGCTGAACTTACTGAAAGTCGAAATCCAAAAACACAATTTCTATAAGTTTAGTTCTCTTCAGAAGCCTTGAAAGGAACTAGTAAATTTGTCTTATCTCACTTCAGATTTTGCGGATTCCTTGAGGCTTATAAGGGGCAAAATACTGATTTCGGAAAGTGTTCATCACGATTCAAATCTTATCTGAATACAGCCGTCATCGATTGATCCCTTGGAGAGTCGTGTTTTGCAGCAGTTCCCTACCACAGTTCCCAAGACGTACAAAGTTCCTAACAATCGAAATCAGTAGTTTTATTTAATCAATGGCGTCTGTGCGTGAGATGACTACGAAGTTCCAAAAGCTGGAAAAATTTGAAGGGATGGATTTCCGCCGTTGGCAAAAGAAGATGCATTTCCTCTTGACCACCCTCAAGGTGGTATACGTCCTATCCACTCCCATGCCAGAGTTAGTCGATGATGAACCACTTGAGGCCGTGAGGAAAAGGAGCAAATGGGAGAATGATGACTACATCTGCCGAGGCCACATCTTAAATGGTATGTCAGATTCCCTTTTCAATGTGTACCAAAATATTGAATCCGCTAAGGAACTTTGGGACTCTTTAGAGTCCAAATATATGGCTGAAGATGCTTCTAGCGTAAAGTTCCTTGTGAGCAACTTCAACACCTATAAAATGGTAGATGCTCGGCCAGTGATGGAGCAATTTAATGAGATACTACGTATCTTGGGGCAATTTTCCCAGCACAAATTGAAGATGGACGAGTCCATCTCGGTGTCAAGTATAATTGACAAGTTGCCTCCATCCTGGAAAGACTTCAACCATATGTTAAAGCACAAGAAGGAAGATATTTCCCTTGTGGAACTGGGAAACCATTTGCACATCGAAGAGGGTCTTCGTTCGCAAGATAAAGGTAAAGAAAAAGAGACTCCTGGTTCTTCCACCGTTAATATGATGGAAGAAGGTTCCCAGAAGGGTAACAAGAACAAGGGCAAGAAAAGGCCCTTCAACAACACAAACAATGGTTCTAACAAGAAACCCAAGGGAACTGGGTGTTGGAATTGTGGTAAAGCTGGACATTTCAAGAAGGATTGTCGTGCTGGAAAGGGGAAGAAGGGAAATGCTCCCAACCAACCTGCTCAAGGGTCTAAGGATCAAGGGCAGAAATCTCATCAAGGTCAGAATGGAACTAGGTCCTCTAAGGGAACTGGTTCCTCTTTAGAAACATTTCCTAGTGTGGATTTTATTCCTAATATTTCTGAGACTTTCTTTATGCAGGATGATGAGATAGCATGGTGGGTTGACTCAGGTGCCACAACTCACGTGAGTAGGGACAAGTCGATGTTCAAATCATTCGTAGATGTGGATGATGGACGTGTCCTTCATATGGGAAACGAGTCAACGACCCCCATCTTAGGCAAAGGCCAAGTGGAGTTAGAGTTCTCATCTGGGAAGACTTTAATTCTAGAAAATGTGTTGTATGTACCCATAATAAGGAAAAATTTAGTCTTTAGTACCATCCTTAATAAGCAAGGTTTTCGGAAAGTGTTTGAAGCCGATAAATTTATATTATCGAAGGGCGGAGTATTTGTTGGTCGTGGTTATCTATGTAATGGAATGTTTAAACTTATTATTAATAAAGTTATGAATTCTATTTACATGACTTCTCCTCAAGGAACTATTTCCTCGAAGGGAACTGCGTCCTCTCTTTGTCATGCTCGATTAGGACATGTTCATTATAAACACATGCTTTGTATGTATAATGATGGTTTAATTCCTCCATTTGATATGAGTATAGAGAGGTGTAGAACGTGCATGCTTACTAAGATAACAAAACAACCTTTTCCTAATGTTCAAAGGAACTGTGCCGTGCTTGAATACATAGTGATTTATGTGATTTTCATGCTTCTCCATCCTTGGGAAATAAGAAATATGTGGTTACCTACATAGATGATTATTCCAGATATTGTTATGTATTTTTATTGCATTCTAAGGATGACGCCCTTGGTAAATTCAAGATTTACAAAACTGAAGTGGAACTTCAGAAGGGAACTATGATAAAAAAGTTCTGCATCGATAGAGGTGGTGAGTATTTTGACCCTGAATATTTCCAATCCATGGGTATCATTCATGAAACCATGGCTCCCTACACACCACAGCAAAATGGTGTGTCGGAGAGGAAGAACCGAGTTCTTAAGGAAATGGTCAATTCCATGTTATCCTACTCGGGATTAAATGACGGATTTTGGGGGGAAGCCATGCTAACGGCTTGTTATCTATTGAATAGAGTTCCTAACAAAAGGAATAAGACAACCCCATATGAACTTTGGTTCCAAAGGAAGCCAAATATGAATTACATTCGGGTTTGGGGGTGTAGGGCGGTTATAAGACTACCTGAACCTAAGAAAAGAAACTTGGGTGAAAGAGGTATGGAATGTATCTTTATTGGATATGCTGAGCATTCCAAGGCATATAGGTTCTATGTTATTGAACCTAACAAATATATTTCGGTTCATTCCGTAATAGAATCAAGAGATGCAATCTTTGATGAAACAAGATTTTCATTAACACCTATACCAAAGGGAACTGGTGCTAGTTCCACTGGAAACCAAGATTTAGATGTTCCATCATCCCTACAAGGGAACTTTGAGGATTTATCATCCTGTCAAGGGAACTCTGAGTCTGAAATTCGTAGAAGTACACGAGTAAGAAAGGAAAAGTCTTTTGGTCCTGATTTCCAAGTTTATTTGGTTGAGGGAACAAGGGATGAGCTTGGTTCCCAATACTTATATTGTTATAGTATTGAGAATGATCCAAGGAACTTTGCTGAGGCAATGAAGTCACAAGATGTGTCTTTTTGGAAGGAGGTCATAAATGATGAGATGGATTCCATCATGGGAAACAATACATGGGTCTTGGCTGATCTTCCCCTTGGATGTAAACCATTGGGAAGTAAGTGGATCTTTAAAAGAAAGATGAAAGTGGATGGAACCATAGACAAGTTTAAGGCTCGATTGGTTGTCCAAGGCTTTAGACAAAAGAATGGAACTGACTACTTTGATACTTATGCACCGGTTGCTCGAATATCCACCATTAGGTTGTTGATTGCCCTAGCGGCTATTCACAAGTTGGTTATCCACCAAATGGATGTGAAAACATCATTTCTTAATGGGGAACTGGAGGAGGAAGTTTACATGAAACAACCTGAAGGGTTTGTTATGCCCATACAAGAGCATAAGGTATGCAAATTGATCAAGTCCTTGTATGGGCTGAAGCAAGCACCAACGCAATGGCATCAAAAGTTTGATGAGGTTGTGTTGTCCAATGGATTTAAGTTAAATCAAGCGGACAAGTGTGTGTATAGCAAATTTGATAATTCTGGAAATGGAGTTATAATTTGTTTATATGTGGATGGCATGTTGATCTTTGGAACTGATCAAGGGCGAGTAGATCTTGCAAAGGAATTTTTGTCATCAAAATTCTCCATGAAAGACATGGGGGAGGCCGACGTTATCCTAGGGATTAGGATAAAAAGGGAAACAGAGGGTATATCCTTGTCTCAATCTCATTATATTCATAAAGTGTTGGAGAAGTTTAATTGTGACAAGAGTTCCCCTATTAAGACTCCATATGATCCAAGTTCAAAATTGTTCCCTAATAAGGGAACTGCAGTGTCACAACTTGAGTATTCAAAAGTTATTGGATGCTTGATGTACGCTATGACAAGTACTCGACCGGATATTGCTTTTGCTGTAGGGAAACTTAGTCGATATACTAGTTCCCCTAGTGTATATCATTGGCAAGCCGTTCGAAGGGTACTTCGGTACCTGAAGGGAACTATGGATCTTGGTCTTACATATGTTGGATCACCTTCTGTTTTAGAAGGGTATTCAGATGCAAGTTGGATTACGAATGAAGAAGATCATTCTTCCACTAGTGGATGGGTGTTCCTTCTTGGTGGTGGAGCCATTTCATGGGCTTCCAAGAAACAGACTTGCATTACAAGTTCCACAATGGAATCTGAGTTTGTTGCCTTAGCCGCTGCTGGTAAAGAGGCAGAGTGGCTTAGGAACTTAGTTTATGAAATTCCTTTATGGGAAAAACCAGTTTCACCTATATATATTCATTGTGATAGCGCTGCAACTTTGCTAAAGCATATAGTCATGTATACAATGGGAAATCACGTCATTTGGGCGTGAGGCATAGTGCGATAAGAGAGCTCATTACACATGGGGTGATTTCTGTGGATTTTGTTCGTTCACAACAAAATTTGGCTGATCACTTGACAAAAGGATTGACAAGGGACTTGGTTTTCAAGTCAGCAAAGGGGGTGGGATTAAAACCCATATAAGCTTTCTAGTGGTGGGATACCCAATTTCTTCCTGATTAACGTTGGGAACGAATTCAATGTGGAAAGCCCACACCTAGAAGACTGAATAGCACAAAGGAACTGTCCCTAGGTATGTGCTCAGTTCCTACAAGTTTAAGAGGCTGAAAAGTATTTCTTAATAGTTCCTTTGAAAAAGTGCAGATTGTAGATGCACGATTGAGGGCTTATTTTCCCTAAAGGATCTACCTATGTGAGCGTGGAGTTTGGCCGCTTCATGAAGTTTTGGGTTGACTTCATATACGCTTATGAATGGATAAGGACTCAGGGCCATTAAAAGAGTCAAGTTACGCTATAGAATTGTAAAGTAACTCATGTGTGTATTATCTTCATGCACCCAACGAGGTTGATTGGTTCAATCGTTACGACACCATGATTCCCGGGTGTTTGGAATGTGTAATGACACTAAGCGGAAATTCAATCGTCTCGACATTTTTGTTTATGCATAGAGTTTGGGGTTACAGACTTGCTTATTTTGTGAATCAAGGATTACACTAAAATGGGGGAGGATTGTTGGTGATTTTAGTGAAATCATTTCCATTTAATGTGATCGGGATTCATGCGACACTAAGGGAACTCATTTCGTTATAACGCGAGCTCGGGTGTGTGGAGTACACGCTTGTGTAAACGACTTGAGTATCAAAGGGAAACAAAGTATATGTTACATGTAAGGGTCAAGTTCCCTTGAAACAGCTTGTAAAAGCTCAAGTTCCCTGGAAATAGTTTCAGGAAAGGGAACTAGACATTAGTTCATTTCTTGTGAAGGGAACTGAGCGTCATTTCCCTACTACGGGACTAGAAGCACGTGTATGGCTGGTTGATTTTCTTGGCACGTGTTTCATGTGCTTGTAACTGTTGGTAAAACCAACTATGTAACCGCTATAACCGTCATAACTACTTTGTAACTGATAGTAACCGTTGGTAACTGTTGTGGGTCAGTTGGGAATGGTTGATAACCGCTGAAAATAGTTGGTAACTGTTTCCAACTTCCGCTGTAACTTCCCTTAACTTCCGTAACTGATTCTGGAAGTTCTCCCTAATGCCTATATAAAGGATTTCGGGATTTAGTGTTGGAGATACACAAGTAATCTGTGATTCTACAGAACTTGCTGAAAGTCGAAATCCAAAAACACAATTTCTATAAGTTTAGTTCTCTTCAGAAGCCTTGAAATGAACTAGTAGATTTGTCTTATCTCACTTCAGATTTTGCGGATTCCCTGAGGCTTATAAGGGGCAAAATACTGATTTCGGAAAGTGTTCATCACGATTCAAATCTTATCCGAATACAGCCGTCATCGATTGATCCCTTGGAGAGTCGTGTTCTGCAGCAGTTCCCTACCGCAGTTCCCAAGACGTACAAAGTTCCTAACATAGTGTGTCTTGGCATGTGTTTGTGTCAAGTAACTAGTTAGTTATGTTAGTCACTTGTTAAGATCACTAGCTATGTTAGTGGGTTTGTTAGTGGGTCTATTAATGGGCTCCTAAATAGGTGTTAGCAGTTAGGGTCAAGCCGAATTATTAGTCAAGTTGTTTAGTGGTGTTAGTAGTGCAGACGATGTATTTAAATCAGTTTCTTTCATCTCAATGAATTATCACGTTTTGCTTGGTTTTTCTTAGCTTTGTTCCAACAGCCCGGCCAAGTACCGTTCTGTAACCACGCTTTAATCTAAGGTCGAGCAACGCTTTCCTAGCTCACGAGCTCGTTGCGGTTGCCACCTCTCTAACCGCCTTGAGCCTCTGAGTAATATCGGTGTGAAAGTGTTTCGAGCAAGATTCCAATTTATTTGATGAAAAGGCTGCACATACAACTCATGCCGTAGTTGACGAATCAGTGATGTGATTTATCCAACGAATCTCTTCCCATAGAGGGTGGTGGCCCTGACTGGAAGTCCAGTACAAGTGGCGGTGGACTTGGTGAGGCTGTCATCGGTCGTGTTGATTCCTTTCTTTGTCGGTGGCAGCAACCCCTTAGGTTATTAATTTCTATCAAAGATGAAATTGAGATGGGCCTGCTTGAATTTCAAATGGATCGGAGTTATTAATTTCTAACATAGAGCCAAATAAGTTTCAATCCAAGTCCGAATTCAATCCAATCGGTAAATGGTTTCAATTATTTTGTTTCTATTAAAATTGTTCATTTTTTTGCAAAAAAGAGTATTTAGAATCATTTCACTTAATTATTATATGATTATTACATGTTCATACCACGATGATACAAACTTAGAAGCAAACGCTAATTAAAGTAAAATATGGGGTCCATCGGCAAAGATTGTTCAGTCCTTAGAATGAGCATTTGAAGCGCCAGTTATGAAAGACCGACAATCGCAATGTTGAATTAAGGTTTGGGGCAACCAAAGTTTCCACCAGCTGATTTGGCGACGACAATGGACAACAAAAGAAAACTTGTTAACTAAGTTCATAACTATTTTTGTTAAATTCATGATAAAAACATCATATTATTTGAAACATTTCATAGATTGTTTGAAGTAACAAGCCTATGATCCACCAAGGCACAAGCTGCAATCAAGTTTTATTCTATTAACCTTCGGGCTGTAGGGGCACGAGCTGTCATCCGTCTTTATTATTAGCCTGTGGGCCGTAAAGGCACGAGCTGTGATTGATATTCATTCTATTAGCCTATGGGCTGCAAGAGAACAAGCTGCCATCAATATTTATTCCATTAGTCTACGGACCGCAATGACACGATCTGCTATCGATCTTCATTCTATTAGCCTACGAGTCGCAAGGACACGAGCTGTCATCGGTCATTATTCTATCAGCCTACATGCCGCAAGGGCACGAGCTGTAATCGATCTTCATTCTATTAGCCTAAGGGCCGCAAGGACACGAGCTGCCATCAATCATTATTCTATTAGCCTACGGGCCGCAAAGGCACGAGCTGCCACCAATCTTCATTCTATTAGCCTACGGGCCGCAAGGGCACGAGATGTCATCGATCTTCATTCTATTAGCCATCGGGCCACTAGCCTCCGGGCCAAATAGCCGTATGGCGGACCGCTCTATATTGCAATTGATGTTCATCTTGCAGATTCAGAGAATAAGCCGAGGGCATACTCCTCGCACTAAAAATAGTCGTATGGCCACTCTAGATTGCAATTAATGTTCATCTTACAGATTGAAGAATAAGCTAAGGGCATACCACTCGCACTGAAAATAGCCCAAGTGGCCAAAAAACACAAGTTGTTGACTTCTATATTAGCCCGATGGCCAAAAAGCACAAGCTGCTAGTCCCCAAGTGATCTAAAATCAAAAAGACACTGACTTTCACCCAAAAGAGATTTAAAGCGCAATCTGATCCAATCCATAAACCTCGAGGGTGCGCCAGAACGATCCAAGAAAGCACAGAGCGTGCGAGTCGTTATGCAAAGTAATGATAGACTACATCTAAGCTCAATTCGAATGAAATATTACAATAATCACCTTCCTCAAGCACGATTAATGATTGGTGCTTAATGAATCTAAGGGGCATTTGTAACACCCCCAATTTACACCGGAGATATTACATGCCAGTGACCTCAGACTTTACCGTCCAAAGTCACCGCAGGCTTTTCCAGAACAGACATACTTAAATACATACACAATTACATATTAATTGAAAGATTAAACAGCGGAAGACTTTAAATAGCCAACTTATAACATGGCTTAAATTATGAAGATACATCAAGGTAACACTTAATAAACTTAAAACACTTAACAAACTTAAAACACTTAACAACTTAAATACTGACTTTAAATCTTCGTCTGCAAGCTTCTTATCCTTCAATAGGTTACTTAAACTCCGGGAATCAACTCCTGATGTGCCGAATCGAACGGATGACACCAGCCCACATGCAGAGAACAAAGTTCGTGGGTTAGTCTACTGAATATACTAGCAAGGGTACAAAGCAGAATGGTTCGAGTGATCGTGACCGTTTACTATCATTGTCCCTTGAATAAAAACCGAAGGAACGATATATAACCCGGCACTCTCACGGAATGATTTAACAAATAGATATGCACTGAAGAGAAGACTCCAACTGAAATGAGCCTTATAGGAAATTATGACAACTGCTAGGGAACATTAAAGTTACACACACAAATGATTTAAAAGTTGACTGAGATGCTTCAGTTCACAACCAACCTCATCGCATACAGCGAATCCAGATTGAAAAGAGAACGTACTATGATCAAAGTCGAGACGAGTTTTCCTAGCTGCACTATAACTTAGCTGCCCTACTCGCCGAAGGTTTATTAATCATGTGCACTCGGGCACATATCTTATTTAATTACTAACCACACTTTACTGAAACACGTTAATGTTATTAAGAGCGGCACAAAGCTTAAATCTCAGGGTGACAATCATGTCGACCCAAATTAACACAACACACACACGCACACGCACACACGAGGCTTAATATTATTCCGAGTAACAACGGAAGTTATTATTACACAGGGTGATCTTACGTTCACCCAGATTACACTGCCACAGTGCTTACACTTTAATTTACAGGATGACAGTACGTCCACCCCAATTGCACTAGCTAAGTGCTTAATACACAGGACTGCAATTATGCTCATCCAATGGCGCTTAAAACACTTCAGATCCTTAACGGTGGATAAGAAGCATAGGTCATGATCCTTAAATTATTATCCGGAAATTAACCCGAGGAGTATTACGATTTAAAGAAACGACAAATCCTTACTTGGATTAGCGTTCCTACGAACATTAAGTTATAAAGAAACGACTAACCCTTACTTGGATTAGCGTTCCTACGAACACTCGTGTTAACTAAACAGTCTAACACAGCAATTATTCACATTAAAGCCATCCAGGCAATCAACTTAAACATAGAGATAATAGAAACGGCTAATCCTTACCTGGACTATTTTTCCTATTAACCCACATGCTATTCTAGCATTAAGATTAAATTCACAACAATACCATCACGGTAATTATCACATATAATAGCATTGTTCTAACAGATATACAACCTATCATAACATTACTTTAATCACGTTTATTTATGAAATTAGTTCCCAAGCAAAACAACCGTTCACTCCAATTTAATTAACAATTAAATAATTGATAAATAATGAAACATAGAATGATTAAGCAAGAGCGAACCGCCACTTGCCTTAATCTGCAGAGTTGGAACAAGCCTAACGATGACGAAAATTCCGGGCTCGACACGGGTATAGCTCCGACAGCACAACAACCTCCGAATCGACCCACAAGAGAAACCCTAAGTTAGATCCGACATAAATACAGTACGAATCTAAAAACGACGAAAGAAATCGAAAGAAACAACGCCTCGACAACGACCACCAAAGCCAAAAGCCAAAGAGGCATTATGGGCTCTGGCGGCGGTCGCCGTTCTTGGCGGCGGTCGCCGCAGTTCATCACGGCGGGCGTCGTGAAGAACACGACGGTCGCCGTGAAGAACTCCGACGACAGAAACGGCGAGAAAACTCACCCAAAACACGAGCGACTCGGCCTCCTTCGACTTGCTTTGGTTTCTAACCACTAAGGGCTACCAAAAGCTTCACAAAAGGCACACTGGAACACCACCAAACGACACCGGCGAAAGCTCCAGAATCCGGCGAGGCAAGAACTCCGGCGAGTCACAATTTCGGGAGAGCTTAGGCTGTGGAATGAGCTCCAATCCGACCTCCAAGCCTCTCCTTAAATAGCCAAGCAAAGGAGACACCATGATGGCCCTAGGACGAGACTCCACATGCCTACTTCGGCGTTGCCAGAGGCTTGCCGGCGACCATCGGGCAAAGACCTCCGGACAACGATGGCGGGCGCCGTCATAAATGCGGCGGGCGCCACCATAGGCCTGGCGTCCCCAGCTAGGAGAAGACTCAGCCTGCTCCTCGAGCCTTGCGACGGCGGGCGCCGCCCTTGGCTTTGCCGCCTCCTCAGCTCTTAGACGAAAACGATAAAACACGGGATAAAAATAATCGTACACGAACGAGTATTAAAATCCAAAGTACGTCGTCTGTATTTTATTTCACTGAGAAAAATATTACAGATACAGAGCACATTACAGAATGCTTCCAACTTTCTGAATTAAATCCGACGTACTAAACGGGTGTTCGGGAAAATTCTCAAAATTCACAAAATAATCCTTACAGAATTACGGGGTATCACAGCATTTGTGGAGGTAAAATTTTAAACATTTATTTTATTGTATATCATTATCAATTAATGGTGGTTAAATTGTCATAATAGACAAATGCTCATTAAGGTCAAGAAGGGATAATTAATTGTCCCCAAAAAAGAGGTAGACTATTTAAATCCTTTTTAGTATGAATCTCATTCATTCAAGGGTCAATTACCGGAAACCACCCGTACAATAGGCCATATTGCTAGAAACCACCCGGATAACGACTATTTACCGTAAATCACCCGTATATCCATCTCCGTTACACTGTTACCACCCAACTCGTCATTCCGTTTAAAATTTCGTTAAGTAATTACAGATTTAAGCCGAACTTTTTATTTTCATTCAATTTCTCCACAACTTCAAAACTTGGGTAAAAATTGTAATTAAGCTAAAATAATATTACAAAATTAATATTAATTTGGGAAACTTTTGTAAAGTAAAAAAGGGCATTTCTGCCACAAGCCCATAACGTTGGGCCATTTTGTAATATTATTTTAGCTTAATTATTTTAGCTTAAATATTATAATTCTTATAAATTATACGAGCTAAAATTGTAATTTATTAATTTTGGGGAGGGCAGATTTGCCACAAATTAGAAACTAGAGGGCCACACTCGTAATTTCCGAAGAAGTCTTTCTTCTTCCTCCGCGCGGACAAGCAGAAAGCTCCGTTTTTTAGCTTTAATGGCGGATCTGGGCATGGATTCGAGCCCGAAAAATTTCTTTAACCCATGTCCATTTAAGAATAGAAGATTACGCATCTAATGGTGGGATTTGATCGAATTAAAAGACCGAAATATTCTTCAATTTGATCTGTAATCATCCGAACGTCATTTAGGGTTCTTGAGCTTTTGGGATTAAATTGGATACCGAAAACTCATTGAAAGGTGCCCTATTTATAGGGGTTGGAAAGGTCTCGGGGAGAGCTTCGAAATCGTATAAAGTTTGACCTAAAATGATATCGAATTGGCCCCGATATCGCACAATTTCCATAAAGCTAAAAACCGAAATTCTCTTTCCATAAATACTCAAATTCGATCTCGTCTTTGATTATTTCCATCCGAAATCACTTGGGTTGGACGAGTTTAATCCCCTACTAAAAAGCCCATGGGATAATTAAACCAAACGAGCCCATATGGAGGTTCGACTCGGCGAAAAACCGCCATTGGAGAGCTTTCCAAGCTCGGCTGGGCTGAAGCTTAGGGGTGATGAACAGTACCCAATCGGGGTCCCCCGATTTTAGCTTAATTACATTTTTTACCCAAGTTTTGAAGTTGTGAAGAAATTGAATGAAAATAAAAAGTTTGGCTTAAATCTGTAATTACTTAACGGAATTTTAAACGGAATGACGAGTTGGGTGGTAACAATGTAACGGACATGGTTTAACGGGTGGTTTACGGTAAATAGTGATTATCCGGGTGATTTCAGGCAATGTGCCCTATTGGACGGGTGATTTCCGGTAATTGACCCTTCATTCAATTTTCTTACTTTGAAATCCTAGCCTTCATTTCATTTATCTATTGAATCCTCTCTGAAACTCTAGTCTCCCACTTAAGTGTCGGAGGTCAAACGATGGACAAGGCTCCACTCTTGCCAGAATTGCAGATATTCGTCATCGTCATCAATGATTTATTACGGTACAGATTTATAGTACAACCTAGTATATACACATTCACTCTTAAGATCCAATCGAAGTCTTGCAAAACGGCTTGTTTCGACTTTTAAGTACTCCGTTATTGATGGAATCCAACACACATGACACAGTTTTTTTTTTTATAGAATTCATGGTTTCGGGCCTTCCCCTACGGGGCCGGCCCACTACTCCACGGCCCAGGCAGCTAGCCCATCACTTCTGAGCTTAGTAAACGCGGGAACGGCGAACCTAAGAGGCGAACCCTTAAACTGTTGTCGGCATGTTTCGAACCCGGGAGAATCTATTCTTCCCAGGATCTACTCCTCCCCTTACCAGCAGTGAACTACCGCCCCGGGGGCGATTTTTTTTTTTTTTATGGCTTTTATTGTTTTTTTTATGGCTTTCAATAGTTTAAAGAACTATTGAAACACACACATCACATAGTCGAAAGGTCCTATAAATATATTCTAATTACTTGGGCATTTCTTGAAGTCTGCTCATTAACTTATATCTACATGATCATCGCTTGCACAGGAAGCTAGAAAATCAAGACAAAAAGACGAGCTAAATAGTACGGTTTTTTTGGGTCGGAAAATAGTTCGCTTTTCATGCGAATGCATTGTGATCGAATTCGAGACTTCTCTCTATCGATCGAAGAGTACGCGCGTTATCTATAACACCACGTGTTTGTAATCCCTTATAAAGATTATAAGTGTTACCTATGTTAACAAAAATTCTTCTTTTTCAGAGTTCAAGTAAGGACAAAGAACTCTGAAATTAAACATGCTAGAACGAGAGTAGTACTAAGATATATGATCTCCCGGAAAGTCTCCGAATTGGCATAGAATGACGCTTTTAAGACCTCATGTCTTACATTACCAATAAAGGACTTCCTATGACGCTATAACTATACTCCATTTTACTTATGATACTAATTTAATGATACAGTCTAGGATAGTGTCAAACAACATGGGTCTTGACTAGCTTATTTGCATGTGGTATCAATTAACACATTAAATATGTAGCCGCACAAAATAGTTTTTATAAATCAACTTTCTTATATATATTGACATAATTAAGATATGACATTCTTTTGTTCCATTTGCATTCAGAGCCGATTTTGGCGCTGCTGAGATATCCAAGCTCGCTTGTCGTAGCCAGCTGTTTAAATTTTCCGAGGAAACAGTTTCCCCTGAAATGGAGTGTAGGAAATTCCCATTCGAGCATTCACGTCTCCATTACAAGAAAAAAACGAGAGAATAGGAAAACGTTGCATACAGGAGTTCAGGTCAAAGACCCTAAAAGCCGAGCCGAAGGAGGCTAGGATCCGGCAGGAGCCAAGCTGAGATGCAAGTCTAGCCCAACAGAATCGTCCAAACTCGGCCCATTAGAAAACCGACTCAAAGAAGACGGCCCATCAAGGCTCATTATTCCCGGCCCAACCTTTCCATGCGACAGCATCTGTAGTGGATGATACTGAGAATGGTACGATGCCGTGGCGGCCGTCGGATCCGGTACTCCGGCGGCATACAGTAACCCCCCTGCGCCCGCACCCGGCGCTCCTCTACTCCCCATCGCGGGAAACACGCAGCCGTGGGAGACTTGTAAGGGCGGGACAGCGCGTGGCATGTAAACCCAAGATGGGGGTGATGACTGGACGGGGACCATCAGAGGGGCGGCGGAGGCGGAACCGAGGAGGTGAGGCGGAGGAGCGAAGGCAGAGCTGATGGGGTTGCGGGCGGCGCGTGAGGCTTGTAGCTGGGCGCGTTTGAGTTGCTGGCGCTCTTTCTTGTGGGCGTTCTGGTGGCCGCCCAGCGCCTGGGAGTTGGCGAACTCCCGGAAGCAGTAGTGGCACTCGTACTTCCGGCCTTCGGCGGCGGCGGCGGAGGAGGAGGGAGGGTCGAGGGAGCCGGTGGAGCTTTTGCTAGAGGTGGTTTCGGCTTGATCTGCTGATACAAATGGATCTTGCCGGTCTTGATCGGAGACGTTGAAGCCGAAGAGTTTCAGGCGCGTGGTAGTGGTGGTGGTGGTTTGACGGTGGTATTCAAGCTCAGCCATTGGAGAGAGAGATCGATGAGGAGGGTGAAATGCAAGGGGAGTGGTTGCATGTGAAGCTATTTATAGACGATTAGAACTGCGTTTATTTTATTTTATTTGGTTTTGGTATAAATTAAAATGGCTTAATAATTGGACAATTCTGCATCTTCTGATGTAGGCCGGAGCACTCAATTCGGACTCGTAGTATACAATTTTATAAGAAAACTGGACGAAAAAGATAGAACTTGAGTGCGGAATTGCCGAGGAGTGGATGAAGAAAAATCTACTCTATAATACTATGGGTATGTTTGTAGAGACTGAATTGAACTGAAACTGAATTGGGTGTAAAATTAAACTGAAATCGTAAGGTAAAATTTAAGCTGACGACTGAACTAGACTGAAACTGAACTGAAATAGATGACTGAATTCAACAAAACTGAACTGGGGGTTGGATATTTTTTTTGTTAAGTTCAGTCACCTCAAATCAAAAAAGTCACGATTCCTAGCTTAAATTTTTTGAATAAGTTCAGTCGTTTTAAGTCACTTTAAGTCAACTTAAATTTTTGGCGAATCGAACGGACTTTGTAAGTAAGTTCATTCATCCTGACTTAAATTTTTAATTAAGTTCAGTTAAGTCACTTTAAGTCGACTTAACTGGCGAACCGAACGAACCCTATATGGATCAACTTCTCTGATATCACGTATCCTAGATACATGTTTTTGTTTTTGTTTTGATAAGAGTATAATTTTGGGTGGGTATCAAGATAACATCGATATCTCACCCAAGTCATCATTTCGGATGAGAACATGAAATTCATAATTGGTAATAATATCGTATAGTGAAAAGTCGTTGTTCAATTTTGCAATATGGTCGGCCATAACATTTGATTCACGAAAGATATTACTGATTTGGGCTGTCATAAAAGATTTTAAAAGCAACAGGATATCCGATATCAGAATCTCAATATCTCATGGACAAGCTCAAATCCCATTAAGAACATTTACCAGCGTTAAACTATCACTTTCAAGTTCAATATTCTCCAGTTTCAATTCTCTCGCTTTTTGTAGTGCGTTTCGGATGGCAACTGTTTCAGTTCTTAATGATGTAGATTTTCCACATTTTCCAGAAGTGATACAAATATGTCATGTTTGTCATTCCTCGTGATAATACCAAATGCAGAATTACCATTCAGTTTCGTGGAGCCATCCACATTAATCTTAATGGTGTTATTACTTGGTTTCGTCCATCCAGTTTTAGATTTCTTTTGATACCTTGTTGTTGTTGTTGAATTTCCCGTCCTATCATTGGATTGATGTAAACCGTCTTGATTCCAATCTTTTGTTTTTCTCCAATTTGAAATCATTTTATGAGTATATCCAATTATATCACTAATCGGGTTTTGATGCAAGGTATTGTTCGAGAAGATTTTTGTGTTCCTTTGATACCAAATGCTCCACCAGGTGATTGCTAATTCACTAAATTGTTGTTTATCAAGTTTTTGCTTGATTTCATCTATAATGGTTTCAATCCGTTTGTTTGTGCAGTCTATAGATGTAATTTTAGTTGAAATGTCGTGCCTGATTTTATCAATTATGCCAATAGTGTGTGGGCATTTGATGAGTAGGTGATTTGTGTCTTCAATATGATTGTTACAATTTACACATCCCGGTGGAATTTGGATATCTTTTTCCTTTAGTCTTTCTTTTGTTGGGAGGCCATTCTTAATGATTTTTCATAAGAAATTTTTAACTTTGGGATAGCAGATACATTATTTTTAATAGTGTCATTACTATAATTTTTTACATAATTTTATATAATTTTTAAATTAAATTCATATCTCATTTTCCCCAATTTCAACAACAACGTTTCATTTTTAATATATATTATAAGTTTTGTGTTTCTTAAATATATTTTCATCAATATCTTAAAATTTTTAATTTTCTTTTTTAGATATGAATATAATATATAACTTTTTATTTTGATTTAATATATAAGGGTTATATTTTTATTTTCAATATTATATTAATTTATTTTAAAAATGTCATATTAACATATATATGAAAAGATAGACATGATTTAATTTGATTTAATTTACTTTTTCATTTTTTCTTGTGTAGGAAGTAAAAATAATTCCACCTTTGGAGCTCTAACTACCAATCTGAGAGTTTTATATGTATAACTGTATAAGATTAAAATGTCTTTAGTTATAATTTATATATCCCCATAATGAGTCACATCAATTTTGTTATGGATCGTTATAAATGTAAGTTCTTTTTAATGAAATGATTTTTTATTATATAAATAATAAGGTTGTAATCATTATATCATAAAATAAGGTAATTTTTATGAAAATCTTTTTCATCATAAATTATCAAGACTGTACTCATTATATCCAAAAAAATATTTTTATGAAATTTTGTCATTATATAAGTGTTAGTATTATAATCATTATATTAAAAATAAGTTGTAATTTTATCATTCAAATACTATATGTGACCTTCGTAATGCTTCATTAAGGTATTGTATTATTCTACACACTTTTAGCAATAATTGTCATTCTAACATTTGAATTTTGTTAATCATAGTCGTCATTTGGATATTTAAGATAATATTTTGGTAAGGGGTTGTAATTATTGCTCTTGAAAATTGGACAAATTAACCATTCTCCTCTTATTTGTCTTCAACTATTGTTAAATAATGTTTGCAGTTAACAATTGATAATAAAGAAAAATAAAGTGACAAAAATAGATATAGTCCTAATAATGAAACTTTTATAGATTTGTGTTGTCATTTAAAATGACATTTATTATTGAACACAATGAACTATTATTTTTAATTATGTATCTTAGTAGTCATTATTTTTGTTAGATACTTTATCATAATGTCATACTTTATGTTAATTGATTTAGTTGTCGCTTTGATAAAAAAAAAATCATGTGCAAATGGACGCGTATGTGTGAACCTACGAATATCACATGTGCACAAGTTTGTGCTTGTATATGCATAAGTTTTTTAGTGTATGTGCGTTACTTTGTGTAAGTGAAAACTCATTCACATACATGCAAAAACTTATACACTTTAGATTGTGTACAAGTTTGTGCCTGTATATGCATGATTTTTACTCTTAAATATAATTTACCCTAAACCCTAAACCTCAAATGTAAAAAAACTTAAAATTTTAAGATTTTTTAAAAACACCGGGTCGGACCGGATCCGGAATTTCGGAATTCCCTGGACCGGAGACCGGACCGATTAGGACCAGTCCGGTCCGGTCCGGTCCAAATTTCTGGGCCGGACCAGAATATGCTCAACCCTAGTTGAAGGGTTTACATCGTCCATAAAATAGTTTGCTTTATTCGTTACTAACAACCAGTCGTCCTAAATTGATTGTCTTTGTCCTTCTTCTAGTGAAAGTTATCCGTGCATGATGTAAATAATCGATGCCTCAATAGTGTTATTAGATTATCCAATTCTCTGATATCTTCACATAAAATTAACCTATCTCAATCAAAAGACAATTATATTAATAAATTTAAACCGATATATGTAAGTATTTAGTGCATGTGTAGACTACAAAAGAGATCCAAATACATATAATCAAGGATAGTTTACCGTGAGGTGGATATATACTTGCATCCTCAACAATCGGGAATCCTCATTCACATCTTTAACTTAATAATTATGCTTACTTCAGCGACCATGTCTTTTTAAGGTGTTGTCCACTATCTCCCAAGCTTCACTATATGGCTTTCTAAAGCTAATTTCCATGTAGAAAAATGAGATGATGGATGCCCAGAGCAAATGAACGGAATACCACCATTTTCGCCCTTTTATACATGAAAATGTCACTTGGAAAGTGAAGCCATTTTGACATATAACCGTTTAGACATCTTGACTATAATTTGTTTCCAACCATTCGCTGTGTACTAATTACTTGAGTTACGTGTAGTAATTGAATAATATTAAAATATGAGTAAATGAGAGCAAAATATAACGTATACACTATGTAGTAATTATCACTAATTGAGATTTAGGTTAAAAAATGAGTCATCCTAAAAAGTAGTTTGTACGTAGAGGCAAGATTTAACTGAAAAAAGTGTGTGTGGGAGGGTATAATTACTTAAAATAGTGCTCATTTTTATATATACATATAATTATGCTATGGTATATTAAAATAAACAAAGAAAAATTAACGGATTTTTCGCCTGGTACCCTCGAGGTAAGGAAAAATTCGCGAGGTGCCCCAAACATTCACCTATTTCACGCGGTACCCCTAAGTTTCATTTTTTTTTGCCAAATGCCCAACAGTTAAAATAGTAATTGTGCCGTTAGTAAAAGCCAAAAAAAGAAGTTACCCCTCCCCTCTTGTTTCTCATGTCTTCTTCACCCGCTTGCCCTTCGTTCTTCATCAGTGTGTGCAGCACCTTCTCTCCGACGTCTACTCTTCGCAACGCCGATGTTTTTGATGGATTTGTCGCCCTTCTAGCAGAGCTTGCTCTGATTTTTTCAGGATTGCAAGACACAATTTCGAACATCCCCCTCTGATTTTTTTCAGGGTTGCAACATACAACTTTGAACATCCCCGTCTTCTGCTTCTCGTTGTAGATCTGGTCATGAATTTTCGTTTCATTATTGCCAAATTAATAGATCAATTTCTATTAAACTACAAAAATGAATTAATATGGATCATAGAAGGAGGAATTGAGATGGATGAGATACTAACAAGGGAATTGACAGAGGAGCTTTTTGACCTTCTTATAGAGTGAGGGCAATCCAAGTCCACCTTCAGTACCATAATTGTTTCCTAATTCCATCAAATTAGAAGAAAAAAGATTAATTTCAGTTTGAAATCACTTAGAACAGTGATGGAAATTGAAAATGAAGTTGCAGAGAGATTGGGAAAAATAACAATAAGAATACCCTTTAGGCCGCCATTGTGGAGAAGTGGGGATCATAAAAGGATGAATTGGAATAAACTGGTGTGTATAATTTGCTCTGAAATGGAGGGAGAGAAAGATAGAGAGGAGAAAAGGAGGAAGAAGAAGAAGAGGGTGGGGGTGCTTTATGGATTGATTGAAGAAGATGGCGGACGAAACCGAGCACCGGTGCTGCGAACCAAGAGACGTCGGAGAAAAGGTGCCTCCAGGGAGAAAGTGTCATGGATGGAGAGTGAGCGAGATGGAGGACCGCCAGAGAGAAGGTGTCGCCGGCACCGGTGAAGAACGAAGGGCGAGCGGGGATGGAGGGCTAGCTGGTGAAGGAGACGAGAGAATCGGGAGGGGAGAGGGAATTTTATTTTATTTTTTGCTTTTACTAACAGCACCGTTAACAATTTAACTTTTGGGCATTTGACAAAAAAAAAATGAAACTCAGGGGTACCATGCGAAATAGGTGAATGTTTGGTACACCTCGTGAATTTTACCTTAGTTCAGGGGTACGAGGTGAAAAATCCGAAAAATTAATTACTTAAATTACAAAGTAGCCTATAATTATACTTATGTATTTTATATTGTTTTATAAACCCTATAGTAAAAATCGATTGTTTAAGCTAATATATTATATATATATATATTATATACTAAGGATAATAAACCAAAACTACATACAAACTATACCTTTGGGTCCATTTAAGCCTTTGATTCTGTCATTAAAAGTTAGCATTCAATGACCTAGAATGCTAAATTTTAAATATATATAGATGTGGACCAATGTTCATTTATATTTTATTATTCATCTCTAGCCTCATGCCTAGCCACTTAATCCGTTGACACGAAAAAGCCAAAAAACCGTTCACAATTCAAACCATAAAATATTCTTCACATTTATAACATATATCATTCCAATAAAACCATTCCAAGTTAAACATTTTGTAATTGCTAATACAAATTCAACGTGTAATCTGTTGACATGAATTCTTAATCACAAAAAGTCGTTCAGCCTTCAGCAAACAGTTAGTAGAATTCAAACCATAAAATATTCTCTACATTTATACCAAATATATCATTCCAAATTGTACATTTTGTAACTACTTATCTATGTATAACAATAAAAAGTTGGGTATAAGAGGTATTTACTGCACATATTAATTAAGGAAAATAGTCTTATATTGTTTGTTTATATTTTACTTGATATCACAAAGACATCTTTAGCTCTATGGTTGAGTTATTGGTTATATATTGAGAAGTTCATGGTTCGAGTCTTACACAAAGCATGTTAATCATGTTTAGTATGAAAATATATATTACAATATACATCTATATATAATTCTACAAAGGTGAAAAATATTGGTAAATGAAAAAAATAGTAATTAGATCCAAATTTTGTTATATTAGATATAAATAATATGTCATATTATAGATGACAGCTTTATCCAATTAATTATTTATAACTCATCTTGACTATTCCGCGACCCATTAAAACAAATCATAATCGTCCCTACACTTTAATTGAGGAATTGTAACTATTTTTGTAACTTAAATATGATTAAAAAATTATACATCTATATATAATAATATAAAATTTATATATCTATATATAACAATAAAAAATTGGATACAATATGTATTTACTGCACATATTAAATTTATGAAATTAATCTTATATCTAATATATATATATATATCATTTGGTATTACAACAAGTTGCTTAGCCCAATAGTTAAATGATCATTTAGATAGTGAGCGGTTTAAGGTTCAAATCTCACTATGGACATTTCATATTTTACGAAAGACAAAGGTAGATACAAGCTGTAAGTCAATGTGTTAACTGTAACAATTATTGTCCTTTTAACCTTATATTCATAATTCTACGGTCACCATTATAAAAATGATGACTTACATCTTTTTATATTCAAATTAGGAGAGGAAAATGGATTATAGATTTTATGTAACATACGTAGTAAAGAATGAAACTAATAGCCTTAACTCGTATACATAGTATATTCTGCGGCCACCCGTTTTGAAATTCATGGGCTAATTTCCTATAAATAGAGACCATAAGTCTAGGATCGAGGAGAGTAAAAAAATATCAATAGTTTATGAAACAAAGTAAAAAAGAAAAGAAAAAACTATGAACGTAAGGCCGAGAGACAAAGTCTGAAGCTGAGAGGGACGAGTTACACTTGTATATTGGCGGAGCTAATTGTTTTCTCAAAGTTTCCTTTGTAGTATGTGATCAA
The DNA here is from genome assembly GCA_027886185.1 of Rheum nobile. Taxonomy (NCBI): domain Eukaryota; kingdom Viridiplantae; phylum Streptophyta; class Magnoliopsida; order Caryophyllales; family Polygonaceae; genus Rheum; species Rheum nobile. Next base: position 2,171,920 of record WOAB01000135.1, read on the forward strand.
CGCACTATCTGCAATATGTAGGTTGAATCTCTCTTATATTCTAATCAACCATGAAGGTCCATGATAAATTACACTTTTATTCATTTTATTAGCAGAACTTTCATACTCCATATATACTATAAAAAAAATTCAAATTGTCTACTTGAGATGGTTTCTAAAATTATGTTGTTATACGTATTGAGCGTGCATTTTTATGTTGTTTGCCTGCCAAATTCCACATGTCTAATATTATGATTGAATGGAGTCGAATTGTTAAAAGATTGAACCAAGGATGATTGTTGTATCAATACATTTAAAGTTAAAATTTGTTCTTTCGATGGACCATACATATCTGATAAGATTAAGCTTTTAATAAATTTAACAGTTATTCGATCTCCAACTCTTCTCGCACCACTTTAGTCAATTTCTCCTTAAATATATATATCTTTACTTATTCAGATTTTTTCCATATTAGTTACGTGTTGTTTGCATTATACATTTTAATAAGGTGTTCATAATGATATCCATGCATTTTGAATTTTAACTCCTGTAAGATATTACAAGATTTTATAGGGTTGCTAGACATATAAAAATAAAAAGAATCGTCTTATGACCTTACTATGTATATTGAACCGTAACACACATTATGAAACCAATGCAAAAATATAAATTGGAAAAAATATACAAATATTTATAAAAAAATAAGTTGTACTTGCAAAAAACTTGACTCGTGCGTAGCACGGTGCGTGTCCTCCTAGTAAATTGAGAGAAATGGGTGAACTTAAATCATTATGACTTTTGAATGACTAATTCTCATACTCATAATATTTGTCCAAATTTGTGCCACATTCAAACTTCAACTCTAATGAAAATTTAATTTCTATCAAAATCGTGGTCTTATTTGCAACCACATTAAAAAGTTTAGAAATAAAATGATTGTACGTTTTAAAGGTTGAAAATTTTGTGTTTAGTTTTTTAATATTTTTTTTTCTAATTTTTTTCTAATTATTTTAGATATCTAAACCAAATTATAAAAATAGTATTTTAGGAAGATCTATAAATATTATGAGAATATTGTCATAATATTCTTATTGTTGAAAATGGAACTAAAGAAGATATAGATTTGAGTTTAGAGATTAAATAAAATTACTTAAGGCGATGACAGTGACAAAAATGATGTGGCATATTCTAGAGATGACACATGGCGTAAGCTATGGAGGTTCTACTTTAATATATTACACTAGATTTATAGTTTTTACTTTTGAAGTATTTTAATTTATATATGGTAATTGTTCTGAACAATTTAAGTCTTTTTAGTCATCTTAATTTTAAAAATTGTCAAGTAAGATTTCTAAAAATTGAAAAATGATTTTTAAAAATGGGTTTTAATTTAAAAAAATAGAAAATCATATACTCAAAATGTTATCATACACGCCTAGAGCTGTCAATCGGGTCGGTCAAGTCGGTTTCGGTTCGGTTATTTCGAGTTCGGGTTGAGAACGAGTCGGGTCATTTCGGATAACAAGTCAATCTGGTCGGGTCATTACAGGTCAGCGGACGGTTCGGGTTAACCAACGGGTCAAGAGCGTCGTTTTTTAAATATTTTGTTCACTATTTAAATATTATTAAATAGTTAAAAACCAATTTAAATATGTCAAAATAAATTGAAATGTATTAAAATAATAATAATAATATTATTAATTATTTTAATGTAATTGATATTAGTAGACCAAAATCATATTTTATTTTTAATTTTATTTTTTATTATATTAATTTATAAATTTCTACATTATAAAAAAATTATATAAGTACAACAATGTTTTTTTTAGGATATTAACTATTAAGCATATTATCATTATTTATATGTCATTTATCATATATATTTTATGGTATATTTTATTAATTCTCCACATTTATTCGTTAATCGGGTCGGGTTCGGGTTGGTCGGGTTCGGTCTCGGTAAATTCGGGTTCGATAACTTCGGGTTATCAAAAATTCCGGTCAGGTCGGGTCGAGTCCAAAAGCGGGTCGGTCAGGTCGGTAAAACGGGTTCGGTCACTTTTTGACAGCTCTATACACGCCCATTACTAAGTTTTTCAAACAAAAACAAATGATAATTTAAAGTATATATAAATATTAAAATTAAGATATATCAATATTTAATTTAAATGCTTGCATATGTAGTAAAAAAACTTGATGCGAAACCTAAATTAGCTGTAAAGTACATTATTATGATTTTTTTTTTGTTATTTATAAGAGACACTAGTGTATTACGAATTACGATAGGGAGGGATAAACATATAACATAGGCCATGTTTACCAGTTATGACATAAAGACTCCACCTTCAATTATATTTATTTTTTGGATTTATAAGACGCACTAGTGCAAGTCGTCAAAAAATTAGATGACTTATACTATCAAAATTGTATGATAATAATAAAGTGTCATGTACGAAAAGTTATTAACATAATGACGTGTGAATGAGCATATATACAAGTTTGTGCTGTGACTATATGTATAAGTTTTTGGCTGTATGTGTATGATTTTACTAAGTGATATGCAAAGATTTATGCATCAAAAATACACAATTTTATACTTGTATATGCATACATTTTTTACTTCATTCACGTGAGTTTATATAAATTAAAACTTATGTACATACAACATGTGCATATGTTTTCGCATATATTTACTGATTCATATACTCATACATTAATCATTTTTCACACTTAATCCAAACTAGGTCTAACAATAATATGTTTAGACAAGGCATATTTTTTACGAAATCAGTGGTATAAATTGACCCACTTCGTACCGAAAATGACTAATTTTATAAGAATAAAGCGTAATGCAAAACCTTTGGTTAAGAGAGATTTTTCTTTTTCTCAACTCACCCCATCTCGTGAATATGATTTTAAAAATATAAGAATAAGTAGGCAAGTGGATCCACTGGGTGGCGTGTTAAGTAATTGCGTGCTAGCTAGAAAATAGAAATGATGGTAGTAAGATTTGGGACACAGATTAGGATCTTCCAATAGCTTTGAAATATATGCTTAGTTTGCTAAGAAACTCAACCACCATGTTCCTACTTAATTCTCTACTTTTCATATCAATTATATATGTGGAACCAATGTCGTTATTTAGATATCTTTCTGCAAGAAAACTAACTACGACTGGGCCACGCTATATAATGGGGCTCAAGGAGTTGGTTTGATCGCAATTAATGTTAGTTTAATATTACTTATAAGGAAGTGTTTTAATTTTTCCTAATTTCTAACCAAAAAATTAGATGAGACTAGCCAGCTAGCAAGATATGCACTAAAGCTAACATGCAGTAGAGTTTGAAAAGTTTGGATTCTTGGTAGTTGGGGACTATTGGATATATCCTACGCTCTAAAATGTATATAGTAAAGCATGTATATATATTAGGTTCGCTTATCTTATATGCTTCATGAAGTGGGCAACTGAAGTCTAGTGTTAGCTAGGTAGGGGTTTTAGTTGTTTTTTTTAATATTGAAATTATTAATTTATATTTATCGTTATAAGTTTTCACATGTAAATTATAAATCTTATATTAGAATTTAGTTATCTCAATCTTTTACTGATCTCCAGTTGTTGATTTTATTTAAATTCTTAAGGCATGTTGAATCAATTCCTTAATAAATAAATACTATGTAGTATCCAAATCTGGATCTAAAAGGGAAAATATAGAACAAATGGGGTAAGGAAGTACAATGGAGTATCGTTTTAGCTAGGGCACGTGGATTGTTAAGTTGCATATTAATCGCGAGAAGGGAATTGCGTAATTAATTAATAAATATATAAGCAAGTAGGACTTCCTCCACCCCCTCTAAAGTTCCCTCGAGTTTGCCGGCAATCCTCGACCACCAGTCAAACCTCCCGATCCACCGACTACTGTTGACTTGGAGTGAGCGTGTTTCGGAGGATGAAGAAAATATCATGCTCTGCTTGCCAAAGATGCTTTTATTATTGATCAAGATGTTTTGAGCTTGAGGAGGACTTTCTTTATGTCCTTACGGAAATGAATGGATGATTTGGGGACAATTAATATATGTGAACGGGGAGAGAGTCTTTATTGAATACGAATATGGTTTGTTTCTGGTGGTGGGTGTTGTGGTCATCTTGTGGATAAATGTCCTTGTCCAATCGAAGAGGCCCCAATGGAGATGCCTAATGGCGATGCTGCTAACAAAATGGCACCGAGGACATCGACGACGGATGCTGCTCAGGAAGTTTGCAATCTTTTGGGTTTTATCCTAGTGGAAGCAGTTTGTTTTGCTTGTGGGTTGTGGCTGCTATGGAATGTTGTTGTTACTAGTTTATATGTGGTTATTTTATTCATGCTTGGGTCAGTTGTGCTAGCGAATACATTCATCTTGTGGTAGTTTGCCCCCTTACTCTTGCCCGTAGGGTTACGTTTTGGGCCGAGCTTGAGTCGATGGTATCTGGTATTGAAGAGCCTCTATTTGTTGGTGGGGATTTCAGTTACATTTTGAGTATGGTTGAAATACAAGGGTCACATGTGGTTTATCTACTAAGAATTTGGTTCTGGTAAAACAGTCTCTTAGAATAAAACGGTAGTACTAATTAAAGTCATTGGATTACAAATAAAGGAATGACTGTGATTAAAAGTAAATGGGTGCATGTTTGTATGGTGAAATTGAATACATATGATTCCCATTCATTTAGGGATTTTTTTACCCAAATCACAAGAGATCCTACACCTTCTTTTTTTCGTTTATTCTCTCCCTCCCAGTTACTCTCTCTCTCTCGATCGACTGGAATCGTCTTCGACCTCCGACATCGTCTCTCCGCCGATTTAGTCTCTCCGACGTCGTCTCCCACCACCACCACCACCACCACTGCATGCACCATGAAACCCTGGCACGTTGTTCAGTCCTTGAAGAACCTGAAATGGCTGCTCACCGTGCGAAGAGCTTGCTCTTCTGCCTACGCTAAATTCAAGCCAAATTCATCAAGTCATATACCTCTCCGTCTCTCTATTCATCGAATTCCTCCTATTTCGTTTCTACGGTCGATGATTAATTGCTTGATTTGGAGATGAACGGCGATTATGTTCGATTCGATTTTGACCTAACCTGTGTCTGACTGTAATTGATGCATTGAGTTTTTCGTTTGTTTGTTGATTTCAGGCTGCGGCGGCCGCGGTAAGATCAACTTGAATCCTCTGTCAAACTTGATTCAATTGTCACTGTAAGATCAATTTCTGCTTCTTCAACTACTATTCATTTTCCCGATCGATCTGAATTTGAATCCAAACACACTGTTTATTCAAAGGCGAAGATAAAACGCCATTCAACACGAGCGGCCGTGCCCTTGAACGCTCTAGCAGTCTAGCTCCACTTTCGCTCTTTCTGAAGTCAGAAAATAGGTGTTGATGGACGCAGAGGAAGAACCCCCGCTTGCCGTCGAGATCACGGAGACCGGAATCACAGATCCTCAGCCGCCCAATCCGCTAGTAGACGATGATGTGGTCGTCGGTGTCACCGTTGTCACCGGCTATCTCGGCTCCGGCAAGTCCACCGTAAGTCATCTCTAAAAGCTTAAAATTTCCTATCAGTTCCCCTCCTAATTCCCTTTTCCTTTTGATCGAATTTATGATTTATGTCTAATTTTCATCAGCTAGTGAACCATATATTGAATTCGGAACATGGAAAGAGGATAGCCGTGATACTGAACGAGTTCGGGGAGGAGATTGGGGTGGAGAGAGCCATGATTAATGAGGGAGATGGTGGTGCGCTAGTTGAAGAGTGGGTTGAGCTCTCCAATGGATGTGTTTGTTGCACTGTTAAGCATAGTTTGGTTCAGGCCCTAGAACAACTTGTTCAGATGAAGCAAAGGTGGTTGTATACTTGTATTTGATAGAAACAATCTAATTTACATTTTACATATATGACTGACATTGCTCTTCTATTTTTTGGAAGCAAATTAAACACTAAGTTTGTTCAATTCAATTCTTATTCTGTCAATAGACTTGATCATATTTTGCTGGAGACCACGGGATTGGCTAATCCTGCTCCACTTGCATCCGTTTTGTGGTTGGATGATCAACTTGAATCCTTTGTCAAACTTGATTCAATTGTCACTGGTCACATAGGCGGATCGACGGATTATGGAAGGTCTGTTGGATCGACGAAGTCGTGGTTGCCGGAGAGGAAGACGTGGGTCTGATTGGGGTGCTTGGAGGGGAGGGAGATGAGGAAGTCGAGGACCCCTCTCGTGTCTGGGCCTCTGTCGCAGTAATCGCCCATGAAGACGACCAGCGCGCCGTTGAATTTAGACGGGTTCGTCGCCGATTGCAAGTTCGACCAGAGGTTTTGGAGCTTACTGGAGTGGCCATGGATGTCGCCGATGTAGATCACCAATCTCCGCATCTCATCGGAGATGAGAGTCTTTGACATCGCGGAAGATTCTGTGGTTTTTGTCCACTCTTCTTCTTTGTTGTGGGCTTTATACTTGTCCTAATCTGGTGTTGCTTTGTTTGGTGTTTCCATGGATGTATTTGGTTTAAGAGGAAATGTTATTCATATTTCCATGAACGATATTTACTTTAGTAAAAGAAATAAAGATTGAATACTGATTCACTTTACATGAATATCATTCCTAAAATATTGAATATCTTTAAAGAAACATAAATTTTATTATAAATCAACCTAGATAATCACATCACAATAATCATAATCTAGTAAAGCATATTCGCGTAGTTAATATTATAAATAAAAGGTTGCGTTTGATTTGATATTCAACTTTGGATCATCGATATTCATGACACAATGCACATGTAGTAATAAATATCTAGGCACTATTCTTGAATATCTAGTAAAACGATATGAATATCATTACACAAGTGCATTGCATAAACACTAAAAGAAGTAGATCACATATGAACATCTACACGCAAATCATGAATATCGATGAAGCAAGTATGAATATCACATCTGAACATCTACGCGCAAAGAAGTAATTCACATATGAATATCTACACGCAAATCATGAATATCGATGAAGCAAGTATGAATATCACATCATCTACACGCAAAGAGGTAATTCACATACGAATATCTACACGCAAATCATGAATATCGACGTTGTTCTTGTGAATATCGACTACTTACTTGTATGACTATGCGTAGAAAATACGTGAATATCATAACATATTGAATGAATATCGCTATTATGGTTCATGAATATGTATGCGCTATACATGAATATCATCTCATCATAATCAATTTATTATCAATCGGGTTATTCAAAATTGGATATGCAATATTCACCAAATACAAAAAAAATCAAATTCGAAAATACATGAATCGATTCCAAAAGCTTGAGATTAACAGACGAATATCAATACAGATTGTATGAATATCGCAAAATTATGAATGTTCCGTACATAGTAATCGAATATCACTACTGACTGTATGAATATCGATAAAATTGTGAAAACCAAATAGCAAAATTAGAATCTAAACCCTATGTTATGATCGAAAATCAATTAGAATAGACATAAGATCAACATATCATGAAATCGAATTTAGGGTTTTAATGAAAAATCAATTCACAAACCTCGATTCATTATAATACGAACGAGTAGCTTGTTCGATGATAGATCTTTCGCGTTTCCAGGTGGGATATTCAAAGTGATCGAACAAAGAAGCTTGGCTGATGAGAGCAACGAGAGTTATGGTAATGGCTATACGTTGAAGAATATCGTCAATGTAGGAAGGAATGGCTGTACGTTGAAGACGATTAGGAAAGAGAATAACCTTCTCTTTCTCTCTCCTATAACAACCCATTTAATTTTTTTTTGTTAATTAAAATTTGATTAATTGCCATATTAGGTTAGATTTGGTAGTTACACCCCTACCGTATCTATTATATAACCTATTCATCCAACCATCCATCACCATCAATCCAACGCTCCAGATTAGTACTTCCGTTTTACCATAACTCTCGTTTTACCAGAGCGTTCCTCTATCTACTAATTCGTCCACTTTTGTAGTTATGGTTCATTGCCTTGAGCTTGTGGATATGGGTTTCAATGCCTCTCGTTTTACCAGGAACCGTGAGTTGGATGTTAATACTCGGAGTTCTAAACGTTTCGATCGTGTTTTTACGAATTTCCAGGGGTGTCTTGCTTGCAAGGAAGTTGTTGTCCCCCAACTTCTTGCCATTATATGAATATCCGTTCCTACCATAACCCCCTCTATTTGGTTCTTGATCCGGATACTTTAGTTGACCGGTTGCGCCGACCATTTTGCTTCGAGACTATTGTTGGAACTCATTTTTATATGTGGCGTCGGACACTTTTCCGGGCACAATTCCGGTGGGCTCCGGCCATTGTCAACACCGGAAAGTGGAAGCATTGGCTTCCTCTACGCGAACACATTCTCGTAATGTACTCATACGACGAAAATGATTTCCGTTTGAATGAGAAATGGAGGCCCAAAGTAGCTTGCATGAAGTGCAAAACTTGGGAAATGTGGGGGATAAACTCTTGTCCCACATTGGAAAATTGGAGGTAGGAATACCACCATATATAGAGGAGAAATGGACTCAAGGTTGTGGCCTTGGGTCATTACCCATTTTCAATGGGGAGAGGACCTAGCTCATCAAGCCCACGCGCGCCAAGCCGAGTCGAGTCGGGGCGAGCGAGCGAGCCGGGCCGGGCTTGGGCTTGGGCTTGTCACCTATCTTTTTGGGCCAATCCGGAAGCCCATTAGTGGACTTGGGCTTGGGCTTTGATCTGGTACATGGAGAGATATGGGCTACAGACCTAATCTTCCGCCATCAATACCGAAGATCGTCCTCCATTAATGCCAAAGAGCACAGATTTGCAACGTTAATGCAGAGAGATCTTCTTCTCCAACGTTCTCCTACGAAGATTTCTGAAGCTCTATATAAGAGCGGAATACCTCTCATTCGAAACACACAGCGAAAAGTAATCCTCCTCCTCCTCTCTGTTTTTTCCAAAATCGTGTCTGAGAGTACTCCACAGTGTTGGTTCGTAGCCTTCGGTCTTTTTGTTGCGCAAGTCCGAAGTCGTTCAAGCAGTTGTATCCTGGGATTCGGAACACCATCAAACCGTCGCAATACGGGGCGTTTTCAGAATTAAGGAAAGAGATCTTCTTCTCGACTCTTCTTCCGATCGTTGTTCGGTATTATTTCCTGTAATTCTTGTGCGCTTAACTCTTGCAGTTTACGTTTCATTTATGCGTTCCTACAACTATTTGGCTCTCTCACCCATTTTTTTGGAGCTTATTACTAGTTCTTTGAAGGGATTTATACATTAACACAAAAATGTTATTTTAACCCGTGATATAATAACCCAAACATCATTTATTCGGCTTAATATGGGGTCAAAACACTAAAACAATTTGTTTTCTTTTAAATTTTATGATAACAATAGCAATTAACCCATATATTTAAAAACACGCCCGAGTTATTTAAGTATATATGTAGCTTTCTAAGCAATGTGCAAAAATAACCTGGGCGTTTTTTCTCTTGTTACATCCGGGTTATTAGGTCTAGTAAAATAACCCGGAGTATTTGTAGGTGAAACACGCCCGCGTTATTTAAAATTGAGTTTTCGAAGTGTCTACAGTATATATACCAGATATAAGGGATCCAGGTTATTCATTAATTTTTCTCGTAGTATATATCTCGACTGTTCTAAAATCCGGGTTATTAATAGTTTTTAAAAAGAGAAGATTACTGAAGTACGCCTCTAGCTAGCCGAATAATTGATTTGATGGACATGAAAAAAATGACTTATCTAAACCCTAGTAACAAACAGGAAGAGAGAGCCTCTGCTCCGCCATCAATGGTGTCTCCTCCCACCAGATCCCTTCTCAAACGGATTCTCATCGTCCCGCTGCTTCCGCCGCCGCCGCTCTCACTTCTCTCTCCTCCTTCCCCCGCAATTACTCCACATCCGTAGAACCTCGATCCCAGAAGCTCAAACGCATCGTCGGCGAGCTCTTATCTCTCAACAAGCTCGAGCAATACGACTACTCCATTCTCTCCCGCCTCAGATTAGGCTTTAACAACTCCGTGCATGCTCTCTCCGACCTCGATCCGTCCATCGCGGCGCAGCAGGCCGGCGCAGGATCAGGCGTCGAAGCCAAGTCGCGGAGAAGACGGTGTTCGAAGTGAAGCTAGACAAGTTCGATGCAGGCTCCAAGATCAAGGATGTTTAAGGCTTTACGGAGTTATGTTTGAAGTATGCCAAGGATTTGGTGGAGAAGGCATATGTTGTGATGAAGTTTAAAAGAAGGTAGTTGTGTTTATGGTAGGCCTTCATCAACAACTTGAAGATTTTGATGTCCTTTTCACTCTTTCTGAAATGATCTAAACGTATGTGGTAGTTCACACGTGACTCAAAATTTTCCGAGGTTTCTAATTTTGTGATAGTGTAATGTTGTTAAGCTCTTTGCTAATCTCCTTTCAAAGACTGAATAATCAAGGAACTTTTACCATAGGATATCTGAATTCGCTATTGTCCACAACTAGTTATATTATTTCCTTTGCTTCATTATAGGCATAAAACTTACAATTATCTACCATTAGATATAATAAGCTGGATTCACTCCTTGACTTGATTATTACAGTGAGGATGGTGTTGTAGCAACTGAGGCCCCGACCCCAGCACTTGGAGTGCCTTTGGACCTCATGACAGCACTGCAGCTGGTGCTGAAGAAGTCGCTTGCCCGTGGCCTCCACGAGGGTGCCAAGGTGATTGAGGAGCATGTTGCCCAACTCTGTGTGTTGGCAGAGGATGGTGACCAGCCTGACTATGTGAAGCTGGTGAAAGCCGTTTGTGCTGACCACAACGTTAACTTGCTGATTGTGCCCAGTGCCAAAACCTTGGGCGAGTGGGCTGGGGTGAGTTCTAGTACTACTATTAGCTCTTGAATTTTCTACACTATGTCGGTTGTTAATGTCTTGATTTCTTAATGTTGAATATTCTACATCACATCCTGTAGTTATGCAATATCAAATCCGAGGGGAATGCAAGGAAGGTGGTTGGCTGCTCATGCATTGTTGTCAAGGACTTTGGAGAGAAACATGAAGGGATCTATGTCGTCCAGCAGCACATCAAGTCTCACTAACTTGATGCTAGGGGCTTAGCTTTAGTGCACGCCATAGGAAGAACAAGAGGAAGATTATGGAGGCGGAGGCGGAGGCGGAAAGAGATGAAAGGTGAAGATGCTTAGTATTATGCCACTTCTTTTGTTCATTTGTACCAAAGTAAAAAGCATTAATTAGTCTATTTGTTGGGATGTGTTTCTTTTGTTGATTCATCATATTATTTTTGTTCATAAAGGAAAAGCTATCATAAAAAGTGGTAGATAATAGATACCGATGAAGATGTGAATATATTTTGTTTTTATTTCGTTTTCTACATTTGGCTTGCTTCATCAGTGATCTTATAGTCTGTTGAAAACCTGGGTTGCATACTTGCATGTGTTGTGACTCCTTATATGGCCTGGTTACTATGTTCATAAGAGAAAAATGATCCCCAGTAGTGGTAGATCATAGATATTGATGAAGTTCTGAATATATATTATTTTTGAATTCATCTTTTTTGCATGTGGGTTACTTTGTGAGTAGTGTTCTCTGAGCTTGTCATGTTGTTGGCAGAAGCTAGATATGAGTATAGAACATTCATATGATTTTCAGTATTCATGTGTTGCAAAGTGTGAAATGAGAGCAAGATGCTTTTTTTTCTTCTAATCTCAATGGGAAACTGGAGGAACATATAAGAATCATTAGATCTCAGGAATCTGGGATCCACTGGTTGATTGTGTCCAAACACTATAATCTACACAAGAGGCACCTGACCAAGGTATTTTTATTTTATTCTATCCATTTATTGTGTGCATATTGTTTTCTTTGTCACATGCTGCTGACTTGGCATGATTCGATAGAACCTATTTTTTTTTACTTTTATTTTAATTTTCAATTCCTTGTGATGCTCCCCAATCGACTTGAATTTAAAAGTCACTTGAGATGAAAATTGAACTTTATGTAGCAACAAAAGATCACTAACCCCATAGATGCTTTTTTATTCTACATTGATTTTGAAGGAGCGGTTTATGTATAATTTGTCTATATGGTTTTGTGATTATGTAATAACCCCTAAAAGTCCCAACTTTTGTAATAACCCTTAATTCAGTAAGGGTATTTGGGTAATTTTTCCAACCCTCGTTCAGTAAACGAGACGCGTTTGGCGTTTTCGGAATTTCTGTAACTCCTATAATCTCTGTAATAATCTTTTAGACGTTATTATATACGTTTGAGGTATTATCGGGCCTTAGAGTATTTTTTATGGGTACTGGCATTTAATTCTAGCTTGAGTCCGCGAGGGAGACCGCGACCAGAGGTCACAGACGCGATCGCGGCATTTCCGCGACCGTGGAAGTGTTTCCGCGACCGCGGAAACCTGTTCGTCGTCTTCTTCCAGAAGCTCGCGCGTGTCGCCGGTTCGGATGCCGCCATTACGCCGGGGGGAGGCCAATCGCTCCGTCTTCTCGGCGTTGGGCTTCCTTCGCTCTATAAAAGGGAGGTGGAGGCCATGGAAATCTTCATCCACAGCTCCCAGTCTCGCTCTCTTTCTCTCGTTCGTGCCCTCGCTGGAATTCGTGCTCGTCGGAGTTTTCGCCGGAGTTCTTTGTGGTCGCCAGTGGTGCTTTGGAAGCTTGGAGTGGTGGTGAGCCTCGTTCGAAGCCAGGGAGGTCGTCGTCTTCGTCGTAATCGGTGAGCCTCGAACCGATTTAGGGTCGCGACAGGGGGAGATCCGCGACCGCGACTATGAACACCGCGACCGCGGCTCTGCCCAGAAATCCGCGACTGCGGAAATCCAAACCGCGACCGCGGCTTGCTTTAGCAAGCGCGATCGTGGCCTGGAGGAGCCCGGTCACGGCTTTGACCCTCGTTTCCTTTTGATTCTTTCGTTCGTATATTTTATCCGTTCGTATCGAATCTAACTTAGGGTTCCGTCGTGGTTCGTCGTCGTCGTAATCGGAATCCGTAACCAGATTCCAGTTCCCAGATACCCGGAACCCGACAACTACGTTCGTCTCAATTAAGGCAAGTGGCGGTTCACTCTTGCTTATCATTCCATATTTTCTTCAGTTATCAATTATTTTTGATTGTTAATTAAATTGGAATGAAGTGTTGTTTTCGTTTGGGAACAGATTTAGTAAAATGATGTGATTAAAATATGATATTATAATAGGTTGTATATATTGCTAGAACAACGCTATTATACCTGTTATTAATGTAATAAATTTTGGTGTGGATTTAAATGTAACTTAAATGCTAGATTAGCACGAGTATTCGTAGGAACGCTAATGCCTTATGAGGATTAGTCGTTTCTTTATAACTTGGTATTAGTCGGAATAATTCTCTAATACTTTTAAAGGTCATGACCATTGCTTCTTATCCACCCGTTAAGGATAAGAGGTGTTTAAGCACCTTGCTAGTGCCATTGGGTTGGGCGTAATGTCACCCTGTGTTATTCTCGTAGTCACTCGAGATTGTATTAAAAGCTTAACGTGAATATATGTTTTGTAATTTAATAAGATAAGTGGGGTTATGCACATAATTAATATATCCTTGGGCAAGGAGTACAACGTGGAAACCGCCCGGACTCTTGTTAGAGTAAGTCTTCTTTCCAATCTGGATTCGCGTTACGCGGTGAGGTTGGTCGTGGACCCAAATAACTGTTGAGCCTGGCATCCCCTGGGAAGATGGATCGAGCAAATCAAGCCCAAGCCCACGACGGATCGGAAGAACAAGAGAAAAGCCCAGAGGAGGCGATGGGACTTCTCCAGTCGAACGCCCTCCGACAAGATCGCGAAAACCCCGCCAAGCATTAAATGCCAAGATTGATCAACGGCCATATCATTTACACAACACCATAATAAGCAGCAATTAGTGACAGAATCTCCATAATAAAATCCCGGCGTTGAAGATAAAGATGGAATCGAAATGTAACGGTCAGAGGCATGAAGAACTTGCCATATTTGGACGAAGAAGAAGATAAGAGGCACACACACAATTACGTGAGCACAACAACCATTTTCTCGCTCAGAAACACATCAGAAGAACACATTTGCTCTAAGGTTAGCTCTCAAAGAGTCGTCCATGCTGATTCGTCGCCGGTCGCAACCTAAAAGCCACCAGTCGAGTCCTACCCGATCTCTTGTCTTACTACGATAAGTTGTATCTCGATTCGATCTGAATTACACGACATCTAATAAAATCATCTCGCTATTCTACATTTACTTCTTGTTTGTCTATTATCTATTTGGTTTGGATTGTTTTCTATCACCCGATCGACTAGTTACCCCGTCTAAGGCAATTTAGGTCGTCCGATCTTTTTGTCCCAAAACAATTTGGCGCCCACCGTGGGGAAACTTGCCGATCACCCTTCCGAAACTTTTCAACCATGACTATCGACCCACCTGCCAACACTGAAGAACCACGTCTCGTAGAAGAAACCCAAGCTCCAGGAAACACGACCGAAAATCCTACTCCAACCCAGTTCCAAGAACTTTCCCAGAAAATGGCCACCCTTCAAGAGGAACTAGCCCAGCAACGCCAAAAGACCGAAACCTTAGCCACCCTGTCGACCCAATCCGAGTCCAAGATCGCACAACTAACCCGTGAAAATGAATCTCTTAAGTCGCAGGTACAATCGATGGCCTCAGGATCCAGGAACATGCCCATCCACGACAGCGTCCGAACGCGCCTCGACATGGACAACATCGAGCCAACACCTCCGAGTATACGACGGCCCGGACACATAGAGGGTACATCTCGAATTCCTTTTTCTAATCCGTTTTCGACTAACAATGTCACTTTTTCCACACCGATCGGGTCGGCAGGGGCCCGAATCGACGAACCACATGTTACCAATCCGCCAGATGTCCTGGCTCTTTTCCAGCAGACGCTCGACCGACACATGAAGACGATCGACGATCGCTTCAACAGGCTCCCAGGAGTCCCGCAACCAATCGAGAGGGAAGCATCCGATGGATTCTAAGAATCCCCGTTCATTGAAGAAATCGCAAGGGTCGAGATCCCCAAGAAGTTCCATCTCCCCAACATGGCGACGTTCGACGACACCACCGATCCAGATGACCATATCTCTCTCTATAAACAAAAACTAATGACTGCATCCGTTTCAAGGGAGAGCCACGAGGCCGTCATGTGCAAAAGTTTTGGCACGACCCTCGTGGGCCCCGCACTAACTTGGTTTATGCGTTTGCCTCAGGGAATGATTGTATCATTTGTAGATCTGGTCAACTCTTTCAAGAGTCAGTTCGCCAGCAGTCGGAGGCTCAAGAGACAATCAAGTGACCTCTACCGAGTCACACAAAGGTATAACGAACCTCTTCGTAATTATCTCAATAGGTACAATAAGGAGAAAGTGGCGATCCCCCACTGTGACGTCACAACCTCCATCGAAGCCTTCCGACAAGGTCTGGTCAAAGACAACAATCTCTACAACGAAATTACCAAGTACCCGTGTAGAAGTTTCGAAGATGTCCAGGCCAAGACCATGGCAGAAGTAAGATTGGAAGAGGATCGTGAGTCGCAAAAAGCCTCACACGGATCCGATCGTAAAAATCCCTCCGACAACCGTCGAGACAGACGTCCTCACCCCTACTCTCGTAATGGAAACGAGCCGAACCAGGTAAACTCTTTCCAAGACAGGTCACAGGATTGGAGAGACGGTCCGGAGTTGCCTCCTAGGGTCTAGTCTTATAACTTCAATGTTTCCGTGTCAGAGCTCATCAAGAGTTTCGACAAGTATGGAAAAGAGGTAAGATGGCCCCGAATTCTGTAAGGATTATTTTGGGAATTTTTGGAATTTTCCCGAACACCCGTTTAGTACGTCAGATTTAATTCAGAAAGTTGGAGGCATTCTGTAATGTGCTCTGTATCTGTAATATTTTTCTCAGTGAAATAATATACAGACGACGTGCTTTGGATGTTAATACTCGTTCGCGTACGATAATTTTATCCCGGGTTAACATCGTTTTCGTCTAAGAGCTGAAGAGGCGGCGAAGCCAGGGTGGCGGCGCCCGCCGTGGGTATGGCGGCGCCCGCCGTCGCTAGGCTCGAGGAGCAGACGGGTCTTCTCCTAGCTGGGGACGCCAGGCCTATGGCGGTGCCCGCCGCATTGATGACGGCGTCCGCCGCATTGATGGCGGCGCCCGCCGCATTTATGACGGTGCCCGCCGTCATTGTTGTCCGGAGGTCTTTGCCCGATGGTCGCCGGCGAGCGTCTGACGACGCCGAACTAGCCCCGCCACGCCTCCATTTAGGCCATCATTATGCTCCCTTGTGATCTGGCTATAAAAGGAGAGGCTTGGGGATCGGATTTCACACAAAATCAGAAGCTCAAATCTCAAAACTTCTCTCGTTGGATTTCTGAAGCTTTCGCCGGTGTCGTTTGGTGGTGTTTCCAGAAGCCCTTGTGAAGCCTTTTGGTTGCCTTTGGAGGTTGGAACCCAGGCAAGGCAAAAAGGGGTCGAAATGCGCATCATTTGGGTGAGTTTTTCTCTCGTTCTGTTGTCGGAGTTCTTCACGGCGACCGCCGTGTTCTTTACGGCACCCGCCGTGATGAATGCGGCGACCGTCGCCAAGAACGGCGACCGCCGCCAGTGCCCAAAATGCTTTCGTGGCTTTGGCTTGGTGGGTTGTCGTCGTGGCGTCATTTCTTTCGGTTCCTTTCGTCTTTCCTTAGATTCGTACTAGTTTATGTCGAATCTAACTTGGGGTTTCCTTATGGGTCGACTCGAAGGTCGTTGTGCTATCAGAGCTATACCTGTGTCGAGCCCGGAATCCCGTTGTCTCTGCTTTGTTCCAGATCTGCGGACTAAGGCAAGTGGCGGTTCGCTCTTGCTCATCGTTCCATATTTACATTAATTATCAGCTGTTTATCTAAGTAATTAATTTGGAATGATTACTGTGTTTGTCTAGAATTGGTTTTATAAACTGTTTTGGAAAATCATATAATAGGTTGTATATCTGTTAGAACGACGCTATTATCTGTGATCGCCTTCCGGGCATTTATGTGGATTTATCCAGAACTGTTGTTTTGTTTGGGAACTAATTTCATAAATAAACGTGATTAAAGTAATGTTATGATAGGTTGTTTATCTGTTAGAACAACGCTATCATATGTGATAATTACCGTGATGGTATTGTTGTGAAATTAATCTTAA
Source organism: Rheum nobile (assembly GCA_027886185.1). NCBI lineage: Eukaryota > Viridiplantae > Streptophyta > Magnoliopsida > Caryophyllales > Polygonaceae > Rheum > Rheum nobile. The sequence continues at coordinate 2,189,182 of WOAB01000135.1, forward strand.
TGCTAGAATAGCATGTGAGTTAATATGAAAACTAATCCAAGTAAGGATTAGCTGTTTCTATTATCTCTATGTTTAAGTTGATTGCCTGGACGGCTTTAATGTGAATAATTGTTGTGTTAGACTGTTTAGTTAACATGAGTGTTTGTGGAAACGTTAATCCAAGTAAGGATTAGTCGTTTCTTTATAACTTAATGTTCGTAGGAACGCTGATCCAAGTAAGGATTTGTCGTTTCTTTAAATCGTAATATTCCTCGGGATAATTTCCGAATAATAATTTAAGGGTAATGACCTATGCTTCTTATCCACCTTTAAGGATCTGAAGTGTTTAAGCGCCTTGCTAGCGCCAGTGGATGAGCTTAATAGCAGTCCTGTGTATTAAGCACCTAGCTAGTGCAATTGGGGTGGACGTAACTGTCACCCTGTAAATTAAAGTGTAAGCGTTGTGGCAGTGCAATCTGGGTGAACATAAGATCACCCTGTGTAACAATAACTTCCGTTGTTCTCGGAATAATATTAAGCCTCGTGTGTGCGTGTGTGTGTGTTTGTGTGTTGTACTAATTTGGGTCGACATAATGGTCACCCTGTGATTAAGCTGTGTGCCGCTCTTAATAACATTAATGGTTTTCAATAACGTGTGTTCTATAATTAAATAAGATATGTGTCCGAGTGCACATGATTAATAAACCTTCGGCGAGTAGTGCAGCTAAGTAATAGTGCAGCTAGGAAAGCTTGTCTCGACTTTGATCATAGTACGTTCTCTTTCCGATCTCGAATCGCTGTAAGCGGTGAGGTTGATCGTGAACCGAAGCATCTTAGTCAGTTTTTAAATCATCATTATGTGGTTCTGTAAGATCCAGACTTGAATGTAGTACGTTCTCTTTCCAATCTAGATTCGCTGTAAGCAGTGAGGTTGGTTGTGAGCCGAAGCATCTCAATCAGCTTTTAAATCATTGTTGTATGATTCTGTAATATTCCAGATTTGTCATATTTCCTTAAAGACTCAAACTCTTGGAGTCTCTTTTCGAGTCGATTTCTGTGAAGATTCAGTCTTCCAGAATCATCTCTTGTGCATACCTCTTGTTTATTCCAGTAGGAGTATGATGGTTGACTATCGTCATCGATTATTATTCGAGAAGCGATGAGTCTAACCTAATACGACTGCTTTGAACCACTCTGCTTTTTACCCTTGCTAGTCTATTCAAGTAGACTAACCCACAAACTTTGTTCTCTGCATGTGGGCTGGTGTCATCCGTTCCATTCGGCACATCAGATAGAGTGTAGATGATAAGACTAGAAGGACTATGGAGTCGACGGTGGTTTTTCGATGTTTTTAATAATTTCTTTTAATCAGGTTGAGATCCTTGGGAGATGACCATTGTGGTCAAAATCCTTGTTTGTAATATCTTTTATAAGACTTCCGCTGTAATTTATTTAAACTCTGTGTTTGTCCTATTCGGGATTGATATGTAATCCCGGGACTCATGTTTTATATAAATAAGGTTATCATTTTGTATCATTATATTTCTTGAATTGTATTTAAACGGTAAAGCCTTGGGTGATCTCGGTAAGGAACACCGGGGTCACCGGCGGTAATACCTTTCCAAAAGGGTTAAGTTTTGGGGGTGTTACAGTTGTGGTATCAGAGCTAAAAGTTTTTTTTTAAAACGGGTTGGGTATTTGAAAACCATTTACTCGTTTTAATTGAAAAGTGTTTTCAAAGAACTCTGAATTTTTTTAAAGTGAAAAGAACTTGAAAACACCGTTCATAGTCCTGTCTTCTATATGGTTTGATATAGTAAGATTGCTTCTATATCTAGAAAGACTAATTCCTTCCCCGTTGCCCCGTAAGATATGGGTGCATTCTGTTCTCTTCAGAGGAACCGGGAGAAGCCAGGGTGGTTTCGCCATACCCAATAAGGCTTGAATTCCCAGTTCTCTCGTTTTGAGTTAAGGTTGTAGAACCTAATAACTCGATTTGAGTTCATCAATAAAAATTACCAAGTTGATCTATTCTAAGTTGATTTTATTACAATAAGTATATCAGAATAATACTAATGTGATAAAATCCTTGGAATTTGATCGGTAAACAGATGTTGAACACAAGGAACGTTATCCGTGCTGGTGCTGGGCCGAGTAATGACCCCAGACCAAATGCGAGGAATGCTGCAGACCCAACAGGAGAACGTGAGTCTGTCTTTAACAATAATCAGGGAGGCAATGGCCAAGCACATGCCAACGCTCCGATATTGTTTGATGCTGCAGTAGTGGAGGCAATTCGAGGAATTGTCATGTAGGCAATCACAGATGTTATGCGACCAGTTGCACCACAAGCACAAGGTGGTCCAGTTTCTCATGCTATTCCTGAAGTTGAGGAGTCAGTGGAGCAAGTACCTCAGATCAATGTTGTCAGAAACAGAAGAACTTACGGTCAAGCGTTAAAAGCCGTGAGTTCAATGAGGCCTGACAGCTATGACGGTACTGGAGAACCAGTCAGGGTGACATATTGGTTCTCGCATATGGAACGGTTGCTCCAGAACATTAATTGCACTAAGACTGGGAAAGTGCACATCGCCTCTCTTCAACTCAAGGATGTGGCTAGCGAATGGTGGGAGAGCACCGGTCTGGCTGATCATCCCGAGCTGAATTGGAGCATGTTCAAAACCAAGATGACCGATCGTTTCTTTTCCCGAGCTATGAGGGAGGAGAAGCATAAGGAATTTCTGTACCCGCAGACTGATGGGTTAAAGGTGACTGAGCTCACAGCTAAGTTCAATCACTTGATGCAGTACGCTAGACCTGAGGTGTCAACCGAGGAGCAGAAGATCTGGTACTTCCATGGGTGAATGAATCCAGAGATCAAGCCTCTAATGTTGCGTCATGGCTGTTCTACGTTAGAACAATATGTGGATGCAGCCTTCAAGACAGAAGTCACACTGGAGGAGTCTGCCCTTAAGCGGGAAAAGCAAGTTAAGGGAAAGGGTGGGCAACAGGATCGCCAGGTTGGTTCATTCAAACGACCGGCATCGCCTACCAAGTTTGAAAAGTCTGGTCGAGCTAAGACCGAGACAAATCAGTCTGACTCTGCCAGAGGCTCAGGTTGGAGCAACAGAGTAATTCAGTGCCACAACTGTGGTGAAGTTGGGCATACAAATTTTAATTGCCAAAAGGACAAGAGAGTATGTCATAATTGTGGAAGAGAAGGCCGCATAAAAACATACTGCAGACTGAAGGGTCAGGGACCAATGCAGTCTTATCAGGCATCAAATGTTGGAGGTGGGCAGAACCCAAGGCCAGTGGTATCTACTCCTGAGCAGTCTATGACTCGTAATAAAGGCAAAGCGCCTATGGGGTCTTCAGGCCAAGGGCAACGACTCTTTGTAATGAGCCAAGCCAACGAAGAAGAACCCTGATCCATTAAGTTGTATTTAAGTTAAGTCTTTCTGTAAGATTAAGGAGTAGCGACGTGTGTCGATAATCTCCGTGGTATCGTGATCTGGTTGTTCCACTTTTGTCAGTAATGTAAGGTTTGAATGATAATGAAGTGTTTCCTCATTTTGGAAATTTCAGAATGCATTGTCGTTACGAATTAGTTGTTCATACGAAACCCCGTAAGTGTCGAGAACAGCTTATGCCAAGTAAGGATAAGGACTGTCGGACTTATGGTGGTGGAGTTTTGTGGACAACTTAGATGATCGTTCCCTATGTGGTTAATCCCAAGGTCGACTCTGTTGTTTAAATCTAAATCCACTCCTAAGGTTCTTCTTCATACATAGAGTATGTCATCTATAAGAACGGATGCAACTCTTTGAGGAAGATTAAGTTGTGGAGCGGTCATGTTGAGAGGAAAGGTTGCAGTTAAGGATGGGATATGTTGATGATCCCGATGTATTAAAGATTCAGTAAGGAGAATTGTCTATATACATCTAAGGAGTACTGTGGTAAGCGTTATCTCATACGCTGAGTTCTTCTGAGATTTCTTAGGAAAGGGAATGAACTTGTAGAGTTTTGTTCGGAGAGATCAGGAGCTATCTCTCATGTGCGAGTTTGTGCCATAAGCATTGAGGCGGATGAATCATTTTCAGAATGATATCCTAAGGAATTAAGAGTAATATCTCTTGTGATCCATTTCAAGGATGAAGTGATTGAGGATGTTGGATCCAGGAGGAAAGATTGGTTTCGAGGCAGTGTCCTCATTGGCTTCTTGTAAGTTTCGGGGTCGAAACTTCTTTTAAGGGGGAGGTGGTGTGATACCCCGTAATTCTGTAAGGATTATTTTGGGAATTTTTGGAATTTTCCCGAACACCCGTTTAGTACGTCGGATTTAATTTAGAAAGTTGGAGGCATTCTGGAATGTGCTCTGTATCTGTAATATTTTTCTCAGTGAAATAATATACAAACGACGTGCTTTGGATGTTAATACTCGTTCGCGTACGATAATTTTATCCCGGGTTAACATCGTTTTCGTCTAAGAGCTGAGGAGGCGGCGAAGCCAGGGTGGCGGCGCCCGCCGTGGGTATGGCGGCGCCCGCCGTCGCTAGGCTCGAGGAGCAGACGGGTCTTCTCCTAGCTGGGGACGCCAGGCCTATGGCGGCGCCCACCGCATTGATGACGGCGCCCGCCGCATTGATGGCGGCGCCCGCCGCATTTATGACGGTGCCCGCCGTCGTTGTTGCCGGAGGTCTTTGCCCGATGGTCGCCGGCGAGCGTCTGACGACGCCGAACTAGCCCCGCCACGCCTCCATTTAGGCCATCATTATGCTCCCTTGTGATCTGGCTATAAAAGGAGAGGCTTGGGGATCGGATTTCACACAAAATCAGAAGCTCAAATCTCAAAACCTCTCTCGCCGGAGTTTGGTGCCCTCGCCGGATTTCTGAAGCTTTCGCCGGTGTCGTTTGGCGGTGTTTCCAGAAGCCCTTGTGAAGCCTTTTGGTTGCCTTTGGAGGTTGGAACCCAGTCAAGGCAAAAAGGGGTCGAAACGCGCATCATTTGGGTGAGTTTTTCTCTCGTTCTGTCGTCGGAGTTCTTCACGGCGACCGCCGTGTTCTTTACGGCGCCCACCGTGATGAATGCGGCAACCGCCGCCAAGAACGGCGACCGCCGCCAGTGCCCAGAATGCCTTCGTGGCTTTGACTTGGTGGGTTGTCGTCGTGGCGTCGTTTCTTTCGGTTCCTTTCGTCTTTCCTTAGATTCGTACTAGTTTATGTCGAATCTAACTTGGGGTTTCCTTATGGGTCGACTCGAAGGTCGTTGTGCTGTCGGAGCTATACCTGTGTCGAGCCCGAAATCCCGTTGTTTCTGCTTTGTTCCAGATCCGCGGACTAAGGCAAGTGGCGGTTCGCTCTTGCTCATCGTTCCATATTTACATTAATTATCAGCTGTTTATCTAAGTAATTAATTTGGAATGATTACTGTGTTTGTCTGGAATTGGTTTTATAAACTGTTTTGGAAAATCATATAATAGGTTGTATATATGTTAGAATGATGCTATTATCTGTGATCGCCTTCCGGGCATTTATGTGGATTTATCCAGAACTGTTGTTTTGTTTGGGAACTAATTTCATAAATAAACGTGATTAAAGTAATGTTATGATAGGTTGTATATCTGTTAGAACAACGCTATCATATGTGATAATTACCGTGATGGTATTGTTGTGAAATTAATCTTAATGCTAGAATAGTATGTGGGTTAATAGGAAAACTAATCCAAGTAAGGATTAGCTGTTTATATTATCTCTATGTTTAAGTTGATTGCCTGGACGGATTTAATGTGAATAATTGCTGTGTTAGACTGTTTAGTTAACATGAGTGTTTATGGGAACGTTAATCCAAGTAAGGATTAGTCGTTTCTTTATAACTTAATGTTCGTAGGAACGCTGATCCAAGTAAGGATTTGTCGTTTCTTTAAATCGTAATATTCCTCGGGATAATTTCCGAATAATAATTTAAGGGTCATGACCTATGCTTCTTATCCACCTTTAAGGATCTGAAGTGTTTAAGCGCCTTGCTAGCGCCAGTGGATGAGCTTAATAGCAGTCCTGTGTATTAAGCACCTAGCTAGTGCAATTGGGGTGGACGTAACTGTCACCCTGTAAATTAAAGTATAAGCGCTGTGGCAGTGCAATCTGGGTGAACATAAGATCACCCTGTGTAACAATAACTTCCGTTGTTCTCAGAATAATATTAAGCCTCGTGTGTGCGTGTGTGTGTGTGTTTGTGTGTTGTACTAATTTGGGTCGACATAATGGTCACCCTGTGATTAAGCTGTGTGCCGCTCTTAATAACATTAATGATTTTCAATAACATGTGTTCTATAATTAAATAAGATATGTGCCCGAGTGCACATGATTAATAAACCTTCGGCGAGTAGTGCAGCTAAGTAATAGTGCAGCTAGGAAAGCTCGTCTCGACTTTGATCATAGTACGTTCTCTTTCCGATCTGGAATCGCTGTAAGCGGTGAGGTTGGTCGTGAACCGAAGCATCTTAATCAGTTTTTAAATCATCATTATGTGGTTCTGTAAGATCCAGACTTGAATGTAGTACGTTCTCTTTCCAATCTAGATTCGCTGTAAGCAGTGAGGTTGGTTGTGAGCCGAAGCATCTCAATCAGCTTTTAAATCATTGTTGTATGATTCTGTAACATTCCAGATTTGTCATATTTCCTTAAAGACTCAAACTCTTGGAGTCTCTTTTCGAGTCGATTTCTGTGAAGATTCAGTCTTCCAGAATCTTCTCTTGTGAATACCTCTTGTTTATTCCAGTAGGAGTATGATGGTTGACTATCGTCATCGATTATTATTCGAGAAGCGATGAGTCTAACCTAATACGACTGCTTCGAACCACTCTGCTTTTTACCCTTGCTAGTCTATTCAAGTAGACTAACCCACGAACTTTGTTCTCTGCATGTGGGCTGGTGTCATCCGTTCGATTCGGCACATCAGATAGAGTGTAGATGAGAAGACTAGAAGGACTATAGAGTCGACGGTGGTTTTTCGACGTTTTTAATAATTTCTTTTAATCAGGTTGAGTTCCTTGGGAGATGACCATTGTGGTCAAGATCCTTGTTTGTAATATCTTTTATAAGACTTCCACTGTAATTTATTTAAACTCTGTGTTTGTCCTATTCGGGATTGGGATGTAATCCCGGGACTCATGTTTTATATAAATAAGGTTATCATTTTGTATCATTATATTTCTTGAATTGTATTTAAACGGTAAAGCCTTGGGTGACACAAAGAGGAATAGAAGCCAGCCCGGAACAGATCAAGGCTCTCATCAACCTCCGATCCCCCGATGCATCAAAGACGTACATAAACTTACAGGTCGGATAGCAGCTCTGAATAGATTCATCTCCAAATCATCCGACAAATGCAAACCCTTCCATGATGCTCTCAAGAAGAACAAGTCCTTTCAATGGACGGAAGAGCACGAAGCGGCGTTCCAAAACTTGAAGGAATACCTGGCCAGTCCCTTGTTACTGACCAAACCTAAAGGCGACGAGCCCTTATTTCTATATCTTGCAGTGTCAGAATCAGCCGTAAGCGCAGTACTGGTCAGAGAAGAAGACGGCAAGTAGTCGCCAATATACTATGTCAGTCGGACGCTGTTACCGGCAGAAACGAGGTATTCGTCACTTGAAAAGCTCGTACTATCATTGTGAATGGCCTTGAACAAACTTAAACCTTATTTCGAATTCCATACTATTACTGTCCGCACTAATCATCACATGAGAGCAATCATGAGGAAACCCGAGTTCACAGGACGAATGACCAAATGGGCCATACACCTCAGCGGTTACGACATCGAATATGAGCCCAGGACGGCAATCAAGTCGCAGGCCTTAGCTGACTTTGTGGCTGATTTCAGCCCGACCGTAGAACAAGAAGCCACAAGAGAAGCAACGCAATTGCTCGCAACAGAAGAAACAAGCACATGGGAACTCCACACCGATGGTGCGTCGAACGCCAGAGGATCGGGGCTAGGGGTGGTGCTAAAATCGCCACAAGGAAACAAGATAGCCTAGGCCGTCAGATGTGAGTGGGATGCGACTAACAACGAAGCTGAGTATGAGGTACTCATATTCAGACTCATCCTGGCTCGTTACCTAGGGGTCCGAGAGATCGAAGTCATTTGCGACTCCCTGCTAGTCGTGAACCAAATACAAGGGTCGTACAATGCTAAAGACGCCAGAATGATAGCCTACTTGGAGGTAGCCAAGAAGCTTATCGGACAATTTCAAACATTTGACATCAGACAGGTACCCAGGGATCTTAACTCCCAAGCTGACACACTCGCCAACCTAGGATCCGCCTTGGACCCGAAAGAATTTCCATACATACCATTGGCCCACATCATGACGCCAGCCGTCCCAAGGACATCCGTCGAGTCAACAACACCGCTTGAAGAACTCGTCGCCATGGAAATAGGCGACCGACCAGAAGAAGACATCGTCGACACCAATGACGATTGGATGCTACCTTACATCAGATGGTTAAAAGACGGCATTCTGCCCGACGACAAGACAGAAGCAAAAAAGCTCAAGGTACAAGCCCTCTCTTTCGATATCCTAGATAACATCTTGTACAAAAGATCTGTCACAGGGCTACTCCTATGATGCCTCAAGACTCCAGAAATCGGACGTATCTTACAATCGCTACACGAAGGAGAATGTGGGAACCACACCGGCGGACGAAGCCTCTCAGGGAAAGCTCTGCGGAACGGGTACTACTGGCCCACGATGAACAAAGATGCTATGGAGTACACCAAGAAGTGCGACGCCTGTCAGCGGCACGCGCCCGTCCATCATCAACCCTCAGAGCTCCTCCATCCGACTTTGGCTCCATGGCCCTTTATGAGGTGGGGAATGGACATTGTCGGGAAGCTTCCGCCCGCGTCGGGACAAAGAGTTTTCTTCCTCGCCATGACGGACTACTTTTCTAAATGGATCGAAGCAGAAGCCTACAGAGAGGTAAAAGATCAACATGTCATTTCATTCATAAAACGCAATATCTTGTGCAGATTTGGCATCCCATCATAAATCGTGTGCGATAATGGCTCCCAATTCATCAATCATAAGACCCGAGCCTTCTGCGACCAATGGAACATCAAGTTGGTTGTTGGGCCTAAATTCTCCAAAAAAAAGATCAGACCCTCGATCGAGCCCAAGCCCATCGCCATTCGGAAGGCCAAAACAATGAAAGCCTAGAAAAGCCGACAAGACTTCTCTGGTCGAGCGTCATCCGACAGGGTCGCGAAGATCCCGCCACGCATTTAATGCCCGGATCATGCAACGTCTACAACACTTAAACCACCACCATTACCAGCAATTTAATGGCGAAATCTTTGCCATTACGTCCAGCATAGAAGACAAAGATATCGAAGAAGCACAACGGTCACAAAGAGTAAATGGACTTACCATATTGGGACGACAAGGAAGATAAAAATTCAACTCTCACAAATACGCTAGGGACACGCTTTCTTACGGAGATAACTCACCAGAATAGCACTCTCGCGGCCCATCTAGCTCTAAAAACGGTTACCTACGTCTGACCCCTGCCGGTCGCCACTCACAAGTCACCGGTCGAGTCCCACTCGATCTCTGGTTTTATTACGATAAGTTGTATCACGATTCAATCCGATTCACATGACATCTAATAAAATCGTCTTGTTATTACATATTTATTTCTTGTTTATCTATTATTTACTTGGTTTGGATTGTTTCCTATTGTCCAGTCGACTAGTTACCCCGTCTAAGGCGATTTAGGTCGTCCGATCTTTTCATCCCAAAACATTGGTCACATCCACACCTCGGTACCCGTAATCCAACGGACAAGCCGAATCCAGCAACAAAATCATTATCAACAACCTCAAGAAACGCCTCACTGGGGCTAAAAGCAAATGGGCAGACGAACTCCCACTCATTCTCTGGTCCGACAGGACCACTCCAAAGAATGCGACCGGACAATCGCCTTTCTCTCTCGTCTACGAGAGTGAGGCAGTCATTCCGAGTGAGCTTCTAGTTCCGACCGCCCGTTGCAATCTTCAGACGAACGATCAGAACGACGTCGAATTGGCACACGATCTGGACACAGTGGACGAGATCAGAGAAAGAGCCCGAATCAGGATGGTCAGGTTTCAACAACAGGTAGCAAGGAGTTACAACAAGAACGTCCGGATCAAGGCATTCAAGGTCGGAGATTGGGTCCTCAGGAAAACATTCCAGAACACCAAAAATCCGTCCGACGGAAAGCTCGCACCACAATGGGAAGGACCCTACTTAATCACCGAAGTAGTCGGACAAGGAGCATACCAGTTAGAAGACAAGGACGGACAACCAATCCCAAGAAATTGGAACGCAACACATCTAAAGCTATACCATTTCTGAATCAAACAAGGTAAAGCATTACACAATTTTATACATCACTTACTATCGCATATACATCGCTATCTTTTTTTACATGTTATCATCTGACACTAAGCGAGGACTTCCTCCTTACAAAATACAAATGCAGAACAACATTGACATATACACTGGATCCAGTCATCCGCAAAAAGCGCTTACATTACATTACACGATCGATCGAAACACGGGGAGATGACAACACATGCACGTCGGCACACCGCCTGCCTTACATAAAACATAAGGTATGACATCTTATTACATTCACGCAATAGAAACATATTGCTTACCTCCCCGACATAAAGTCATGACTAACACAATACATAAACAAATCGCAGGCCTGCTCTACACACATACATACGGCGGAGCCCCACTCGATGGAGCACACGGGAAAAATTGACATACATAAAGCGTCACCGACTATTCCCTTGAAAGTCTGACGAACATGTACGAAACAAACTAGCATACGATTCTATATGTAAAGACGAAATTGCATCAAAATACAAACATTTTTATACATAAACGCGACCCACGATGATGGACGGGTCGCCAAAACACATTGTCTGCCTACACATCTAGAACTTTATTAACATTCACTTAGAAATATTCTGCGACCCGCGATGGTGGACGAGTCGCCAAAACACATAATATTCAAACCCACACGCAGGTGGGGCAAACAAAGTCGAAAGTACGCAAGAAATGAAAATCAGGCATCGAGGACAACATCATTACCTTCGGCAAGGGCTGGTTCTAGAGAGGCTGCCTCGTCAGTCGGCTCGGCATAGCCAGAGTGGGCCTCATCCTCGTCGGCACCCTCGTCCATGGCCTCTTCTCCGACGCCGGCCAAGCGAAACAGCTCCTGACCAGGGTTGCCCTTTAGGAACATGGAGTCCAAGGTCTCCTTCTCTGCCTTCAAGTCCCAGAGCTCGTGCTTGCCCTTTAGGAACATGGAGTCCAAGGTCTCCTTCTCTTACGCGTGACTTCAGCGCGTAAAAAGCACCAACGTCACCAGCGATCTGGCCATCGACGATCCGAGCCAGCTTCACCTCTTCCTTAACGCATGATCGGCTCTCTTCAAACTCTTTCCGGCTTACAACCAGCTCCTCTTGACAACTCTTCAACTCCCTGGTGAGACGGCGCTCAGTCTCCCGACAACGGCTTTCCGATCCCTCCAACTTGGTCCTCAAGGACGCAAGAGCGGACTCTGACCTGGCATCTCTTTCCTCGGCCTTGGCAACCATCGCCTTAACGCCAGAATACGCGCCCAAGAGGTACTGGAAAGACTAAAGAAAGAAAGTACAAACAAGTAGTCAGAAAACTTAGTCAACGAAAGAGGGAGAAATACAAAATAAAGACAACTCACCTTCCACGCGGAGCATCCCGCTTCACCAATGCAGTCCAGAGGAGAGGCGTCGTCAACTTCCGATTTCAAAGTCGGGTCCTGGGCATAAAAGAGGTCGGCAATCGATTGTCCGACCGCGCCGATCTTGACGACTCCTTCAGTGGGCGCCTTCTTCTTCTTGGGAATCGCCTCTACCATGACATCATCGGAGGGAGCACCTGCCTTCCTCTTGGAACCGACTTTGAGTGGGGGCGCCAGGTCCGTCAGAATTGACTTGCTCGACGCCGCCTTAGCCGCCGCCTTTCTCTGTTCGATCAAGCCTTTTACAGACACCACCTTCAGACGAGCACTCGTTCGACCACCAGGGGAAACTGACATGACAAGACAACGGAAAAGGAGAAGATCCTAAAGCACACAACGAAATAAAAAACAGTAAAGAAGGACTCCCAGAGTCGAGAGTCTACCTTTCGTGCGAGATGATGAGATGTTCAACATGTTGTCTTGAGAAGCAGGAGTCGTCGACAGCAGGTTGACGTTCACAAACTTTCTCTCAGACACGGGAACTCCAAGAACAATCTTTGACAAGCCTTCTGACCGGCTACTCACCTCCAGATCTTCTGGTTCATGAACTACAAAAAAGAAAAGTTAAAACAAAAGTTAAGACACATAAACAAGCAAAGAAGAAGACAAACACGTACTCTCAACTCGCCACTCAGTCAACAAGAACGGACACTCTCCCCCCTTCTCCAGAGACGAGCGTTCAACAAAAAAGAACTTTGACCCCCATCCTCGGTCGTTCACGTCGAGATTCAGCACCAGAGGCTTCCGACCATGTCGGATACGTAACTGAATGCGTGAGGAGCTCTTCGACCCAATGAAGTAGTTGTACCACAAAGCATCAAAATCAAGATCAGCCCCAGATCGGACATTTACAAGGTCCAAGACCCTAAGAATCCTCCATGCCTGCGGCATCACTTGACATGGCGCCAACGCCAAAGTAGCTAAGAAATCCCTGACAAGGGGAGAGAAAGGAAATTTATGCCCTATTCGAAACGGGTATGCGTAAAAACAAACCCATCCTTCATAACGCGCATCGGCCCTCTCATCCGGGTGAGGCAGCTTGGCAACCGTCTCCGGTGGAAAGCCTCCAACTTGAAGAATTTGATCCAGTTCTGCTTGGGACAGAGTGCTCGTCAGAGGATCCGACTCTTTCAAAATGAAGCGAGGAGGAGCTATGCCCTCGCGCAAGTCAGAAAGAATCTTCGACGACTCGGAAGCTTCGCTAGAAACCATTTCAAGGACGGAAAGAGAAGGGAATTGAAGAGCTATGGCTAGAGAAATTGGAAAACTTACCAAGGAAGCTTGTAGGAGAAAACGAAGTGAAGTCTAATCGCTCTCCTCTGCTCCGAATTTATGGAGGGAAGTAAAGACTTGCAGAGGCATCGCATCGTGCCCCGATCGCATGCCACGTAACCCTAGACAACCGCGCCAAAAAAGGATGGTAGAGATCGTGTCTAGAGAAGTTGCCTCGGACTCCACTTTACTTGCCTAAACCTAAAGCCCAAGGCAACTTGGGGCTATTGTTGGGCCTGGCATCCCCTGGGAAGATGGATCGAGCAAATCAAGCCCAAGCCCACGATGGATCAGAAGAACAAGAGAAAAGCCCAGAGGAGGCGACGGGACTTCTCCAGTCAAACGCCCTCCGACAAGATCGTGAAAACCCCGCCAAGCATTAAATGTCAAGATTGATCAACGGCCATAGCATTTACACAACACCATAATAAGCAGCAATTAGTGACAGAATCTCCATAATAAAATCCCGGCGTTGAAGATAAAGATGGAATCGAAATGTAACGGTCAGAGGCATGAAGAACTTGCCATATTTGGACGAAGAAGAAGATAAGAGGCACACACACAATTACGTGAGCACAACAACCATTTTCTCGCTCAGAAACACATCAGAAGAACACATTTGCTCTAAGCTTAGTTCTCAAAGAGTCGTCCACGCTGATTCGTCGCCGGTCGCAACCTAAAAGCCACCGGTCGAGTCCTACCCGATCTCTTGTCTTACTACGATAAGTTGTATCTCGATTCGATCTGAATTACACGACATCTAATAAAATCATCTCGCTATTCTACATTTACTTCTTGTTTGTCTATTATCTATTTGGTTTGGATTGTTTTCTATCACCCGATCGACTAGTTACCCCGTCTAAGGCGATTTAGGTCGTCCGATCTTTTCGTCCCAAAACAATAACTAAGGTCATTTTTAAACTTGTGAGTAAACTTAACGTTCCCAAACATTTGTCATACGTTTCCCATAAGACTCAATTCCTTTGGAGTCATCTTTTCAGTGCATGTCTAAACTTTAATCATTCCGTGAAAGTTCCGGGTTATATATCGTTCCTTCGGTTGTTATTCGAGGGACAATGATAGTAAACGGTTACAATCACTAGAACCATTCTGTTTTCACCCTTGCATAGTCTTTCATTAGACTAACCAACCGGATTTTATTCCTTGCATGGTTGGCTGGTGTCATCCGTCCTATACGGCACATCAGTGGTTGGTCCCCGAAGTCTTGAAGTAACCAATTGAAGAAGAAGCTTGCAGTCGAAGATTTAAGCGTCAGTGTTTTAAGGTTGTTGAGTATTACTTTAATATATTCTTATAACCAAGTCTTGTAATAGGGTTTATTATAAAAGTCTTCCGCTGTAAATTCATTCTATTGTAAAATCGTCGTTCTCATTTTATGAGAAGTCTGTTAATAAAAGGTTGAGTTTTATTTAAATATGTCTTCCATTGTTTAAATCTTTCGTTATTTAATATACTTATTTAAGCTTAATTGTTCCGATTAAAGCCTAGGGTGACTTTGGACAGTAACGTCTGAGGTCACTGGCGTGTGACACGACCGACATAAGTAGGGGGTGTTACAACTTTCTTGTTGTAAGCAAGACGTGTTAGGCATATTCTGTAACCTATTTAAGAACCATTTGAACGTGATGATATACGTTTAATGAGATTTATGGGTTTTAATTATTTGAGGAGTGCTAAAAACCGGAATTTACCAAAGACCCACGATCAAGGTCCAAGAACCGCAAACCACCGATCTTCTCCACCATTCTCATCTCTCTTTTCCTCTTAATAAAGTTTGGATTGTCGTTGGAGTTGTCGTCGCCGGAAGCCGAAGTCGACGCCGTGGTGAAGTTCCTGGAGTGGTGGAAGTGCTCAATTGTCCAGAAGCGAAGATCCGCGCCTCGTCGTCGTCGGTGTTGGGCCTGGCATCCCCGAAGAAGATGAGTCAAGTGAATCGAGCCCAAGCCCATTACAGATCGGAAGAACAAAGGAGAAGGCCCAGAGGAGGCAACAAGACTTCTCTGGTCGAATGCCCTCCGACAGGATCGCGAAAATCTCGCCATACATTTAATGCCCAGATCACGCAACGTCCACAGCATTCAAACCACCATAATTGCAGCAATTAAATGGCATAATCCTTGCCATTGCTCCCGACATTGAAGACGAAGATATTAGAAAAACACAACGGTCACAATGGAAAAGAACTTACCATATTTGGACGACGAAGAAGATAAGAAGATACGCACACAATTACGCCGAGGACACAAGCATTCTGGCTCACAAATGGATCAGAACAACACTTACCCTCCCCGCCTAGCTCTCTAGCAATCATCTGCGCTTACTCCCCACCGGTCGCCACCTAAAAGTCACCGGTCGGGTCCTACACGACCACTCGGTCTAAATTACGATAAGTTGTATCTCGATTCGATCCGATCAGTACATTATCTAATAAAATCATCTTGCTATTCTACATTTACTCTTTGCTTGTCAATTATCTGCTTGGTTTGGATTGTTTTCTATCATCCGATCGATTAGTTACCCCGTCTAAGGCGATTTAGGTCGTCCGATCTTTTCGCCCCAAAACAATTTGGCACCCACCGTGGGGCAACTTGCCGATCACCCTTCCGAAACTTTCCAACCATGACTATTGACCCACCTACCAACAACGAAGAAATTCATCTCGAAGACGAAACCCAAGATGTAGGAAACACAACCGAAAATCCTACTCTAACCCAGTTCCAAGAACTTTCCCAAAAAATGGACACCCTTCAAGAGGAACTAGCCCAGTAACGCCAAAAGACCGCTGCCCTAGCCGCTTTGTCAACCCAATCCGAAGCCGAGATCGTGCAACTAACTCGTGAAAATGAGTCTCTTAAGTCACAGGTACAGTCAGTGGCTTCAGGATCTAGGAACGTGCCCGTCCATGGCGGCACCCGAACACGCCTCGACATGGACAACATCGAGCCGACGCCTCCGAGCATACGACGTCCTGGACACACTGATGGTACGTCTCGAACTCCTTTCGCTAGTCCATTTTCGACTAACCATGTCACCTTTTCCACACCGATCGGGTCTGCTGGGACCCGAATCGATGAACCACAGGTTACCAATCCGCCAGATGTCCTGGCTCTTTTCCAGCAGACACTCGACAGACACATGAAGACGATCGACGATCGCTTCAACATGCTCCTAGGAGTCCCGCAACCAATCGAGAGGGAAACGTCCGACAGATTCGAAGAATCCCCGTTCATCGAAGAAATCGCAAGGGTCGAGATCCCCAAGAAGTTCCATCTCCCCAACATGGCGACGTTCGACAGCACCACCGATCCAGATGACCATATCTCTCTCAATAAACAAAAAATAATGGCTGCATCTATTTCAAGGGAGAGCCGCGAGGCAGTCATGTGCAAAAGCTTTGGCACAACCCTCGCGGGTCCCGCACTAACATGGTTTATGCGTTTGCCTCAGGGAATGATTACATCCTTTGCGGATCTGGTCAACTCTTTCAAGAGTCAATTCGCCAGCAGTCGGAGGCTCGAAAGACAATCAAGTGACCTCTACCGAGTCACACAAAGGTATAACGAACCCCTTCGGAATTATCTTAACAGGTACAATAAGGAGAAAGTGGCAATTCCCCACTGTGACATCACAACCTCCATCGAAGCCTTCCGACAAGGCTTGGTCACATACAACAATCTCTACGACGAGATTACCAAGTACCCATGCAAAAGTTTTGAAGATGTTCAGGCCAAAACCATGGCAGAGGTAAGGTTGGAAGAGGACCGTGAGTCGTGTAAAGCCTCACGCGGACCCGATCCATCCGACCGTAAACATCCCTCCGACAACCGTCGAGACAGACGATCTCATCCATGTTCTCGTAATCGAAACGAACCAAATCAGGTAAACTCTTTCCAAGACAGGTCATAGGAATGGAGAGACGGTCCGGCGTTGCCTCCTAGGGTCCAGTCTTATAATTTCAATGTTTCCGTGTCGGAGCTCGTCAAGAGTTTCGACAAATATGGAAAAGAGGTAAGATGGCCCCGAAAGAGCGACCGACCGGAGGTCAAGAAGGACATGAGTCGATGGTGCGAATTCCATGACGACCACGGTCATTCGACCGAGGAGTGCATCGCCCTGCGGAAGGAAGTCGCTAGGCTGCTCTCACTGGGACTCCTACGCGACGTAATCTCGGAGCGGGCAAAGGCTACCATGGAACGTCGAGATCAGGTAAAACAGAACAAACCCCCATCTCTCGTCCATACAAAAGTTGTCAATACCATTTCAGGTGGATCGGATATATGTGGAAACACATACTCCGCGACTAAGCGACACGCTAGGTAAAGCAAGGGCGACAAGCCCGAGGCATCGGAATTCAAGCCAAGGAGGACGTCTAACCTTCCAACGGTCACATTCGACGAATCCGATTCCGACGGGTCGGATAGTCCCCACGATGGTCTGGTAATCTCTTTGTCTATTGGTAATTGTTTAATACAGAGAGTACTAATCGATACAGGGAGTTCGACAAACCTCTTGACCCTTGACGCACTTAAAGAAACGGGTCTGACTGAGAATGACCTAAACAAGAAGTCGACCCCACTGGTCGGGTTCAGCGGTGAGGTTAAGCATACGACTGGTGAAATCATTCTAACCACATACGCTGGAGGAATCAACCAACAGGTGAAATTCTTAGTCCTAGACTGTCCGTCTCCCTATAATTGTATTCTTGGCAGGCCATGGATACACGCTATGAAGGCAGTACCTTTGACATATCATCAAGTCATCAAATTCCCCACTGAATGGGGAGTCCAAGAAATCAAAGGAGATCAAAGGATCGCAAAAGAATGCTACGTCGCTTCCATGAAAAGCGCAGTCGAACACAAGACCACGTAGCAACCACAGAGCGGCGAAGGGCCTAGTCGGTACGTCGAACCAGAAATGGAAAAACTCGATGAAATCGCACTAGACCCTTCAAAGCCAAACCAAACGGTAAGGGTCGGGTCGGACTTGGACGATTCGACCAGACAACAACTTCTTGACTTTCTCAGGACCAATCCCGACTGTTTCGCATGGTCGCATGAGGATATGGTCGGAATATCTCCAAACATTATTACTCATAAATTAAATGTAGATCCATCTCATCCCCCTGTCAAGCAAAAATGCAGGAAGTTCGCCCCCGAGCGGAACAAGATAGCCGACGACGAAGTCAAAAGCTTATTGGAAACAGGAAAGATCAGGGAGGTCCACTATCCTGAATGGCTAGCCAATGTGGTCGTAGTCCAGAAGAAGAACGGCAAATGGAGAGTCTGCATCGACTTCACAGACCTCAACAAGGCTTGTCCCAAGGACTCGTTCCCTCTACCCCATATCGACGCCATGGTCGATGCCACAGCGGGGCACAAAATGCTTACCTTTATGGACGCTTTCATCGGTTACAATCAGATCCTTATGGAACCCGACGATCAAGAAAAAACAGCATTCATCACCAGCCGAGGTATCTATTGTTACCAAGTAATGCCCTTTGGTCTGAAAAATGCAGGGGCTACGTATCAACGACTAGTCAACAAAATGTTCAAAGACCAAATCGGAGACACGATGGAAGTCTACATAGACGACATGTTGGTCAAGTCTAAAAAGAAAGGAGATCATATAGACCACCTACGCGACAGCTTCGAGGTGCTCAAAAGGTACAACATGAAACTAAACCCTACTAAATGCTCATTCAGAGTGTCGTCAGGGAAGTTCTTAGGATACATGGTGACACAAAGAGGAGTAGAGGCCAGCCCAGAACAAATCAAAGCTCTCATCAACCTTCGATCCCCCCGATGCGTCAAAGACGTACAGAAGCTCACAGGTCGGATAGCAGCTCTGAACAGATTCATCTCTAAATCATCCGACAAGTGCAAACCCTTCCATGACGCACTCAAGAAGAACAAGTCCTTTCAATGGACGGAAGAACACGAAGCAGCATTCCAAAACCTCAAAGAGTATCTGGCCAGTCCCGTGTTACTAGCCAAACCCAAAGGCGACGAGCCCTTATTTCTTTATCTTGCATTGTCAGAATCAGCCGTAAGCGCAGTACTGGTCAGAGAGGAGAATGGCAAACAGTCGCCAATATACTACGTCAGTCGGACGTTGTTACCAGCCGAAACAAGGTATTCGTCACTTGAAAAGCTCGTGCTATCATTGGTAATGGCTTCGAACAAACTCAAACCATATTTCGAATCCCATACTATTATTGTTCGCACTAATCATCCCATGAGAGCTATCATGAGGAAACCTGAGTTCACAGGAGGAATGACCAAATGGGCCATACACCTCAGCGGTTACGACATCGAATACGAGCCCAGGACAGCGATCAAGTCACAAGCCTTAGCCGACTTTGTGGCCGATTTCAGTTCGACCCTAGAGCAAGAAGCCACAAAAGAAGCAACACAACTACTCGCGATGGACGAGGCGGGTACATGGGAGCTCCACACAGACGGGGCATCGAATGCCAGAGGATCGGGGCTAGGGGTCGTGCTAAAATCGCCACAAGGAGACAAGATAGCTCAAGCTGTCAGATGTAAATGATATGCAACTAACAACGAAGCTGAATACGAAGCACTCATATTCGGACTCATCTTGGCTCGCGACCTAGGGGTCCGAGAGATCGAAGTCGGTTGCGACTCTCTGCTAGTCGTAAACCAGATACAAGGGGCGTATAATGCCAAGGACGCCAGAATGATAGCCTACCTAGAGGTAGCCAAGAAACTGATCGGACAATTCCAAACATTCAACATCAGACAAGTGCCCAGGGATCTTAACTCCCAAGCTGACGCACTCGCAAATCTAGGATCCGTCCTAGATCCGAAGGAATTTCCACACATACCATTGGCCCACATCATGATGCCAGCCGTCCCAAGGACATCCGTCGAGTCAACAGCATCGCTTGAAGAACTCGTCGCCATGGAAATAGGCGACCGGCCAGAAGAAGACATCGTCGACACCAATGACGACTGGATACTACCTTACATTAGATGGTTGAAAGACGGCACTCTACCCGACGACAAGACAGAAGCAAACAGGCTCAAGGTACGAGCACTCTCTTACGATATCATAGATAACATCTTGTACAAAAGGTATGTTACAGTACTACTCCTACGATGCCTCAAGACTCCAGAAGCCGGGCATATCTTGCAATCATTGCACGAAGGGGAGTGTGGCAACCACACCGGCGGACGAAGCCTCTCGGGTAAAGCCATATGAAACGGGTACTATTGGTCAACGATGAACAAAGACGCCATGGAATACACCAAGAGATGCGACGCCTGTCAGCGGCACGCACCCGTCCATCATCAGCCTTCAGAGCTCCTCCATCCGACCCTAGCTCCATGGCCCTTTATGAGATGGGGAATGGACATCGTCGGAAAGCTCCCCCCCCGCGTCGGGTCAAAGAGTCTTCTTCCTTGCCATGACGGACTACTTCTCTAAATGGATCGAAGCCGAAGCCTACAGAGAGATAAAAGATCAACACGTCATTTCATTCATAAAACGCAATATCTTGTGCAGATTTGGCATCCCGTCAGAAATCGTGTGCGACAACGGCTCCCAATTCATCAGTCATAAGACTCGAGCCTTTTGCGATCAATGGAACATCAAGTTGGTCACATCCATACCTCGGTATCCGTAATCCAACGGACAAGCCGAATCCAGCAACAAGATCATCATCAACAACCTCAAGAAACGCCTCACAGGAGCTAAAGGCAAATGGGCAGACGAACTCCCACTTATTCTCTGGTCCGACAGGACTACTCCAAAGAATGCGACCGGGCAATCGCCTTTCTCTCTCGTCTACGAGAGTGAGGCGGTCATCCCGGCTGAGTTACTGGTTCCGACCGCTCGCTATAACCTTCAGACAAATAAACAAAACGACATCGAACTAGCACACAATCTGGACAAAGCGGACGAGATCAGAGAGAAAGCCTGAATCAGGATGGTCAGGTTCCAACAATAAGTCGCAAAGAGCTACAACAAGAACGTCCGAATCAAGGCATTCGAGGTCGGAGACTGGGTCCTCAGGAAAACTTTCCAGAACACTAAGAACCCATCCGACGGAAAGCTAGCACCACAGTGGGAAGGACCTTACTTGATCACCAAAGTGGTCGGACAGGGAGCATATCAGTTAAAGGATAAAGACGGACAACCGATCCCGAGGAGTTGGAACGTAGCACATCTAAAACTCTACCATTTCTGAACCAATGAGGTAAAACATCACACAAATCTTATACCTCGCATATACATTGCTATCTGTCGCATACAAATCGCATGCTATCGCATATACATTGCTATCTGTCGCATACAAATCGCATGCTATCGCATATACATTGCTACCTGTCGCATACATACCGCATGCTATCGCATGTACATCGCTATCTCCTTTTACATGTCATCATCTGACACTAAGCGAGGACTTCCTCCTTACAAAAACACAAACGCAGAACAACATTTACATTGGATCCTGTCATCCGTAAAAAAATGCTTACATTACATTACACGATCGATCGGAACACGGGGAGATGACAACACAGGCACGTCGGCACACCGCCTGCCTTACACAAAACATAAGGTACAACACCTTATTACATTTACGCAATAAAACATATTGCTTACCTCCCCGGCATAATGTCATGACTAACACATACACAAACATATCGCAGGCCTGCTCTACATACATACATACGGTGAAACCCCACTCGACGGAGCACACGGGTGAAACCGACACATACGAAATACAAAACGTCGTCGACAACTTCCTAGGAAGTCCGACGAACATGTACGAAACAAACTAGCATACGACTCGATATGTAAAAACGCAATTGCATCGGAATAAAAACATTTTTATACATAAAACGCGACCCGCGATGGTGGACAGGTCACCAAAACACATTGTCTGCCTACACATCTGTAGGACTTTACCAACAATCATTCAGAAATATCCTGCGACCCGTGATGGTGGACGGGTTGCCAAAACACATAATATTCAAACCCACACACAGGTGGGGCAAACGAAGTCATATTACGCGAAGAAAACAAATCAGACGTCAGGGACAATGGCATTACCTTCCGCAGGGGCTGGCTCCAGAGATGCTATCTCGTTAGTCGGCTCGACATCGCCAGAATGGGCCTCGTCCTCATCGGCGCCTTCATCCACGGCCTCTTCTCCGACGCCGGCCAAGAAAAACAGCTCCTGACCAGGATCGCCCTTTGGGAACATGGAGTCCAGAGTCTCCTTCTCCGCTTTCAGGTCCTAGAGCTCATGCTTGCCCTCGTTGAACTCTTCGATCATCTCGATGCGCGACTTCACAGCATAAAAGGCCCCGACATCGCCAGCAATCTGGCCATCGGCAATCCGATCCCGCTTCACCTCCTCCTCAACGCCTGATCGGCACTCTTCAAACTCCCTCCGACTTGCGACCAACTCTTCTTGACAGCTCTTCAGCTCCCTGGTGAGGCGACGCTCAGTCTCACGGCAGCGACTCTCCGCTCCCTCCAGCTTGGTCCTCAAAGACGCAAGGTCGGACTCTGACCTAGCAGCCCTGTCCTCAGCCTTGATAAGCATCGCCTGAACACCGGAGTAAGCTCCTAAGAAATACTGGAAGGCCTGACAGCAAGACACACGACAACACAAAAACACAATCAAGAAACGCGGTCGAGCAAAAAGAAACATAAAAACAAGAACAAAGGGCAACTCACCCTCCACGCGGAGCATCCCGCTTCACCAATGCAGTTTAGAGGGGAGACATCCTTAACTTCCGACTTCAAAGTCGGGTCCTGAGCGTGAAAAAGGTCGGCGATCGACTGTCCGACGACACCGATCTTGCCGACACCCTCAACAGTCGCACTCTTCTTCCTAGGGATGTCCTCCATCTTGACGTCTTCAGGGCGAGCGCTCGCCTTCCTCTTAGAGCCAGTCTTGACTGGAACCGTCAGATCCACCAGATCCGGTTTGCTTGACGCGGCTTTGGCCGCCGCCTTCATCTGCTCGATCAGGCTTTTCCCTGACGCCACCCTCAAACGAGCACTCGATCGACCACCAGGGGAACCTGACACGACAGAACAATAGAAAGGGAGAAATCCTAAAGTACACGACAAAACGAAAAACAGTAAAAGACGCCTAGAGTCAAGAATCTACCTTTTGCACGAGACGATGAGACATTCGACATGTCGTCTTGAGAGGCAGGGGTCGTCGATAGCAGGTTGACGTTCACGAACTTTCTTTCAGATGCGGGAATTTCAAGGACAATCTTCGACAAGCCTTTCGACCGGCTACTCACTTCTAGATCTTCTGGTTCGGGGACTACAAAAAAGAAAAGTTAAGGCAAGAGTTAAGACACATAAAATACGCAAAAGAGAAGACAAATACATACTATCGATTCGCCACTCCGTCAACAAAAACGGGCACTCTCCCTCCTTCTCCAAAGAAGAACTTCGACCCCCATTCGCGGTCGTTGACATCAGGGCTCTGCACCAAGGGCTTCCGACCATGTCGGATACGCAACTGAACGCGACAGGAACTCTTCGACCCAATAAAGTAGTTATACCATAGAGCATCAAAATTAAAATCGGCCCCAATTTGAACATTCACAAGGTCTAAAACCCTAAGAACTCTCCACGCCTGAGGCATTACTTGACATGGCGCCAACGCCAAAGTGGCTAAAAATCCCTGACAAGGGGAGAGAAAGGAAATTTGTGCCCTATTCTAAACGGATATGCATAGAAGCAAATCCATCCTTCGTAATGCGCATCGGCCCTCTCGTCTGGATGAGGCAACTTGGCGACCGTCTCCGGTGGAAAGCCTCCGACTTGGAGAACTTGATCCAGCTCCGCCTGGGACAAAGTGCTAGTCAATACATCCGACTCCTTCAAAATGAAACGAGGAGAAGTTTTGCCTTCACGAGAATCGGAAAGAGTCTTCGACGACTCAGAAGCCTCGATGGAAACCATTTCGAGAATGGAAAGAGAGAGAGATCAAAGAGCTATCACTAGAGAAATCAGAAAACTATGGCGAGAGAGATCGAGAAGCTTACCAGAAGAAACTTGCAAAGGAAGATGGGATGAAGACTAATCGATTCCCTCTGCTCTAAATTTATGGAGGGAAGTGAAGATTTGCAGAGGCGTCGCATCATGCCCCGATCACGTGCCACGTAGCCCTGAGCAAACGCGCCAAAAAAGGATGGTGAAGATCGTGTCTAGAGAAGTTACCGCGGATTCCGTTTTACTTGCCTAAACCGAAAGCCCAAGGCAACTTAGGGCTATTGTTGGGCCTGGCATCCCCGGAGAAGATGAGTCAAGTGAATCGAGCCCAAGCCCATTGCAGATCGGAAGAACAAAGGAGAAGGCCCAGAGGAGGCGACAAGACTTCTCTGGTCGAATGCCCTCCGACAGGATCGCGAGAATCTCGCCATACATTTAATGCCCAGATCACGCAACGTCCACAACATTCAAACCACCATAATTGCAGCAATTAAATGGCATAATCCTTGCCATTGCTCCCGGCATTGAAGACGAAGATATTAGAAAAACACAACGGTCACAATGGGAAAGAACTTACCATATTTGGACGACGAAGAAGATAAGAAGATACGCACACAATTACGCCGAGGACACAAGCATTCTGGCTCACAAACGGATCAGAACAACACTTACGCTCCCCGCCTAGCTCTCTAGCAATCATCTGCGCTTACTCCCCACCGGTCGCCACCTAAAAGTCACCGGTCGGGTCCTACATGACCACTCAGTCTAAATTACGATAAGTTGTATCTCGATTCGATCCGATCAGTACATTATCTAATAAAATCATCTCGCTATTCTACATTTACTCTTTGCTTGTCAATTATCTGCTTGGTTTGGATTGATTTCTATCACCCGATCGATTAGTTACCCCGTTTAAGGCGATTTAGGTCGTCCAATCTTTTCACCCCAAAACAGTCGGTATGGCTCAAACGTTCGATTTAAGCTCGCGTCGGGATGGAGTCCCGTAACCGCGGCTCCATCCATCGCGACCGCGGCCGGGCAGAGACCCGCGACCCCGACTGAGCGTGAAACCGCGATCGCGATTATAAAACCATGGGCGCGGTTTGCCCAGCAAAGCCGCGATCGCGGCTATGCCATCCGCGACTGCGGCACTGGCCTCTTTCCTTCGCGTTGCTTCGTCTTTTCGTACCGTATCTAATTTAGGGTTTTGTCTTAAAACTCGTCGCCGTAGGAAGCCATGCTCAAGTTCAAGTTCCCAGATCTCGAACCCGATTTCTCGTTTGTTTAAGCTAAGGCAAGTGGCGGTTCGCTCTTGCTCATTATTCCATATTTCCCTTGATTATCAATTGTTTGATTGGTTATATAAGTTGGAATAAAGTTGTTGTTTTGTGTTTGGGAACAGATTTAATAAAACGATGTGTTAAAATGTGGATTTATAATAGGTTGTATATACTGCTAGAAACAACGCTATTATATAGTTCTATATGATATTACCGTAATGGATTTTGGTGTGGATTTATGTGTGAACTTATGTGTAGTTAGAACGAGTATTCGTAGGAACTCTATGTACCTTGCGAGGTCTAGTCGTTTCTTTATAACTGGTATTAGGAGGATTTTTCCCTAGTACTTCTGGTCATGACCGTACTCTTATTCAAGTGGTAGGTGCACTTAGCTAGTGCCAACATTCGAGATTCATTCCCAGAAATATCTCTCGTATCGAGATGATGTGAACTAAAAGCTTTAACGTGAATGTACGTTTTGGAAGTAAATAAGATAAGTTCTTTTACGCACATAATTAATATACCCTCGGGTGAGGAGTACAACGTGGAAACCGCCCGGACTCTTGTTAGAGTAAGTCCTCTTTCCAATCTGGATTCGCATTGCGCGGTGAGGTTGGTCGTGGACCCAAATAATCAAGGTCGTGTTTCAAACTTGTGTGAAAACTTAACGTTCCCAAACAATTTCATACATTTCCTATAAGACTCAATTCCTTTGGAGTCTTCTCTTCAATCATTCCTTTTCTTGCGTTTCCGTAGAAGTATTGGAGTTCACATCATATATCGGCTATTATTCGAGAAGCGATTGTGGTAACTTAATACGACTACTTAGAACCTTTTATTTGTACCCTTGCGTAGTCTTTCATTAGACTAACCAACCGTTATTTTTCCTTTGCATGGTTGGCTGGTGTCATCCGTCTCATACGGCACATCAGGTAAATTTCCCCATCTGTGAAGGCCAGAAATCCGACGTTGAAGGCAGTTGATATTTTTGTGTTTTCCTAAGGTTGAAGATCCTGGCGTAAGATCGCACGGTTGAAAACCCCTTTGTGGCGTTTTATTTATCTCAAAGACTTCCGTTGTAATAAACGCTTTCTGTATTTGGTTTTGTTATCAGTTGTAACTTATGACGTCGGTATGAACATTATTTGGTCAACTTTCATGTTAATTAATTAAGTTTAAAATATCACATCATTTGTTATAAAAATGGTAAGTCTTGAGTGACCCCAGGTGTGTATTCTGAGGTCATTGGCGGTAATATTTCCAAAGGTATTTTGGGGCTGTTACAGATTTGATATCAGAGCTAAATGTTTTAAAATGATTTAAGTTTTCAAATCGTTTTATCTAAAACAAAATTTTGTAAACCATTCTTCATTTATAGTAAATAAATTAATTGAGTTATTTCAAAAGACAAGTCAAAGTATTTAGCAAAATTATACTTTTGAGTAAATTATATATTTTGAAACCTCTGCCGTTCTAGTCGTGCTTTCTTCTCCTATCTAATATAGAAAGTTAGCTTCTATATTTAGAAAGTTCTAATTCTCCCTCGTCACCTCACACGCAATGGGTGCTATCGTGTCGCAGTTGAAGGGAAGAAAGGATGCTGAGGTAGCTCCACCACCTAAGGCCGAGCTCGTGTCTCCTATTTTTCTGAGTTACGCTCAGGTCGGGGTTGCGGTTAGTCCTCAAGAGGAGGAGAAGACCGTTCTCGTGGAGTCTGTGGTTCTCATATCCGAAGAGGACCCAGATGAGGACCCCGAGGAGGACCCCGAAGAGGACCCAGAAGAGGACCCCGAGGAGGCTCCTGAGGAAGATCCAGAAGAGGACCCCGGAGAGGATCCTGAGGAGGACCTCAAGGAATACGATGATGATATGGGTCTGGAGCACCTGCTTGTGGATGGAGAGGACCCGGGGATGCAGTTTCTTTTCCCCAGTCCGGAGTACACGCCCTTGTCCCCTGCTACTTCGGAGGCACTTGGGGTGTCCGGTGCTGACAAGGAGGAGTATGAGCCGTTGGATGCACCAGTGGGTCCGCACCCTACCCACGCACCTGGAGAGCCGGTGATGAGCCCTACGTCTCGTCATGTGCACCATCAGAGTGAAATGGCTTCCACCGAGGCTCGTCGCCAAGTGGAAGAGATGACGGAGCAAGCCTGTAGGCGAGCGAGACCGTGGGGATCGTTGGAGGCTTCCGTGGATGTTCCCACCCAGCAGGCAAGGGTCAGGCCCCGTGTGCTAGTTGAGCACATGGATGAGTGGATGGACTCGCTATACACTATGGAGGAGCGGGCTTACGATGTTGAGTCCAATCTCTCTTTCATTCTGGATGATGTCCACGAGCTCCAGGATGACATTAGGCAGGCAAGGCAACTGGTCAACCCACACTATGAGCTGGATGTGGCGGATTTTCGTCCAGGGTTCTTGGATCGGTTTTGCTATCCACCTGTGCCTAGGGAGGGGCCAAACGTTCCGATGCCTAGGGAGGGGCCAAGTATTTCGGGTCCTAGTAGCTCGAGGAGGCCAGCTCCGAAACCAGAGGACATGTCACCTCCGAAGAGATATCGGAGGGATGATGAGTACATAAATCTCTTTAAGGCACCTCGAGGGGGACAATAGCATGTCGTAGTGATCATTTCTCGTTGTTTTGCTTTTCGTTATTTTTAGAGCATTAGCCTCCTAACAGTTTTGTCTCATCGTTTAGGAAGGTTATTGTAAGACTTATAAAACATGGTTTCAGTTCTCGTTATCAATAAAGTTGTCGGTTTAATCTACTATGAATTAATTACATCTATTGTACGTCTTTAAATATATTAATTTTATGGAGTACTTTAATAATCTGATCGACAAACAGATGGTGAACACAAGAAACACTACCCGTGCTGGTCCTGGGCTAAGTAATAACTCTAGGATGAACCTGAGAGGTGCTGCTAATCAGGGGGATGAGAGCGAGTCTGCCTCTCACAATAACCCAACAGGCCATAACTGTGTTCAGGCTAACCCTCAAGTGGAGAGGGAAGGAACTTTCGTCCCACCAACTGCTCCAGTGGTCTTTGATGTTGCGGCCATCGAGGTCATTCGAAGGATCATCGTGCAGGCTGTCACCGAGATAGTTCGGCCAACTGTACCTCAAGCGCAAGGTGTCCCAGATCCTCAGGTTATTCCTGAATTTGGGGAGCTAGTGGACCCTGTACCACCGATCGATACCATGAGAAATGGAGGGAATTACGGTCAGGCTTTGAAGGCCATTAGCTCAATGAGGCCTAATAGCTATGATGTTACGGGAGAACTAGTCAGGGTGGCGTATTGGTTCTCACATATGGAGCGGTTATTCAGGAACGTCGCTTGCACTGAAGCTGAGAAAGTGCACATTGCCTCCCTTCAACTAAAGGATGTGGCTAGTGAATGGTGGGAGAGCACTGGATTAGCTGATCATCCCGTGTTGAATTGGGGTATGTTCAAGACGAAGATGACCGATTGTTTCTTTTCTCGTGCTATGAGGGAGGAGAAACATAAGGAGTTCCTTAACCCCAAGACTGATGGGCTGAAGGTGACTGATCTAGCTGTAAAATTTAACCACTTGTTGCAATATGCTGGACCGGAAGTGTCGAGTGAGGAACAAAAAATCTGGCATTTCCATGAGTGAATGAACCTGGATATCAAGCCGTTGATGTTGCACCACAGCTGCTCGACTCTGGAGCAGTACGTGGATGCCGCCTATAAGCTGGAGGTGACTCTAGAGGAGTCGGCAAAGAAGCATAACCGGTAGAAACCGATGCAGAGCCAGCCTCAGGCTAGTGGGTTTAAACGATCCGCACCACCGTCCCACTATGCCAAGTCTGGTCGGGCAAGAACTGAGTTGACACAGTCAGGTCCTACTCAATGCTTGGGCCATAGCAAGAACCCGATTCAGTGCTATAACTGCGGAACGCCGGGGCACAAGAGCAATGAGTGCACGAAGGGTAAGAGAAGATGCTTTGCATGCAGGAAGGAAGGGCATTTGCAGACTTTTTGTCCTCAAAAGAGGCAGAAGGAGGCTGAGTCGCATTAAGGGTCAATTAGCCATAATAACCGACCTCGATTCAAGCCTGTAGGGACTCCTAGTACCTCGATGTAGACGACTGCTCAGAACAAGGGAAAGGCCCCAGCTGCTCCAATGAGCCAGGGTCAGCGGTTGTACGAGATACGAGAGGCTGATGGACCAAACGCTCCGATTGTTCAAGGTACTCTATACCTTCACTCTACATCCGTGTGCATATTGTTTGATTCTGGTGCCACTCATTCCTTTATTTCGGAGAAGTGTGTGAGTAAGTTAGGGTTATAATGCAATGAATCTTGCGAACCATTTGTGATGAACCTTCCCAATGGTGAGCAATTAGTAGGGACTAAGCGACTGTCGGAATTGCCGATTACCATTCAAGGTCGGAAGTTCGAAGCCGACTTGATCTGTATAGCCATGGCTCCATACGACATCATTCTCGGGATGGACTGGCTGACGTGTCACGGGGCGATAATCGATTTCAGCTCAAGGACAGTGACAGTTTCATCTGGGGGCCGGTTTATATGTAGATTCAAGGGTCATAATGACGCTGATAATGGGAAATTGATAAACGCAATGTCCGCGTTTAAGCTACTTCGACAAGGTTGTGTCGGGTACCTGTGTTATCTGGATAAGCCCAAGAAGAATGAGACTTCAGTTCATGATGTTCCTGTCATATGTGAGTATCCGGATGTTTTTCCTAAAAAGATCCCCGATTTACCCCCGAATCGTGACGTAGAGTTCACTATTGATCTTGAGCCTGGAACCTCGCCGATTTCTAAAGCACCTTATCGGATGGCTCCAGCAGAGATGCAAGAGTTGAAGAAACAACTTGAGGAGCTACTCGAGAAATGATATATAAGGCCGAGTGCATCGCCTTGGGGCACTCCTGTCTTGTTTGTCAAGAAAAAGGATGGTTCGTTCAGACTTTGTATCGACTATCGAGAGTTGAACAAGGTCACCATCAAGAATAAGTATCCTTTGCCAAGGATAGATGATCTTTTGGATCAACTGCAGGGAGCGAAGGTCTTTTCCAGGATCGATCTGAGATTTGGTTACCATCAGCTCAGGATTCGTGAGGAAGATATTTCAAGGACTGCGTTCCGGACGAGATATGGACACTACGAGTTCGTAGTCATGCCATTTGGGCTTACAAATGCTCCGACAGTTTTCATGGATCTGATGCAAAGATGTTTCCATTGGTACATGGACAAGTTTGTGGTGGTATTTATCGACAATATCCTGATCTACTCTCCGAACGAGGAATTTCACGAGGAGCATCTTCGTATCACATTGTCGGTCCTTAGACAAAATCAGTTGTATGCTAAGTTGTTTAAGTGTGACTTCAGGATTAAGGAAGTGGATTTTTTAGGCCATGTGATTAATGAGAATGGGGTTATGGTCGACCCTCAGAAGATCGAAGCGGTAGCCGACTGGAAGCGACCTCAGAACGTGAAAGAGGTGCGCAATTTCTTGGGACTTGCAGGTTATTACAGACGGTTCGTGGAGGGATTTTCAAAGATCGCTCTACCCATGACCGAGTTGCTCCGCAAGGTCCACAAGAAGTTCGTATGGGACGACAAGTGCGAGGCAAGTTTTCAGAAGTTGAAAAAGTGCCTGACATCCGCACCAGTTTTGGCGCTACCAGATGGATCTGATGGTTATATGGTCTATAGTGATGCTTCAAAACATGGATTGGGGTCTGTATTAATGCAGAAAGGAAAGGTCATTGCATACGCATCTCGTCAGTTGAAGCCCTATGAAGCTAACTGTCCAACGCATGATTTGGAGTTAGCAGCTGTGGTTTTTGCACTGAAGATTTGGAGGCACTATCTCTATGGTGTTAGATGCCAGATCTTTACCGACCACAAGAGTCTCAAGTATGTGTTCACTCAGAAGGAGTTGAATATGAGGCAACGTCGCTAGTTAGAGCTACTCAAGGATTACGACATCGAGTTGCTGTATCATCCGGGCAAGGCTAACGTGGTAGCCATTGCATTGAGCCGGAAGACGCTGCACAAGACGGCGGTAGCTCTGCTCACTGCTCAAACCGAATTGCAGTAAGGATTGTGCGAGATTGATGTCTTGTATGATCAGCGTCGAGGATACTTGAGTATGTTGGAGATTCAGGCTACGCTACTCGATCAGATCAAGGAGAAGTAGGTTGATGATCTGATCTTAGTGAAGTTAAGCAACGAAGTTGTGGATGGGAAAGCTCCGGGATTCTTGATTTAAGATGATGGATCACTCTGGTTTCAGGATCGGATCTGTGTGCCTGACATTGATGGCTTTCGTCAATTGGTGATGAAGGAGGCCCATTCGTCAGCTTTTTCTGTACATCCAGGATCCAGTAAGATGTACAAAGACCTCAGAAAGAAATTCTGATGGCCTAACATAAAGTGGGATGTGGCAGAATTTGTGGCAAGATGCTTGACTTGTCAGAAGGTCAAGATTGAACACCGCAGACCAGGTGGTGAATTGCAACCTCTCCCAGTGCCAGAATGGAAGTGGGAGGATATTGCGATGGACATCGTCACGGGGTTGCCGAAGACTCGGGGTCAGAAGGATGCCATATGGGTGATCATTGACCGGCTCACGAAAAGTGCTCATTTCGTGGCCATCAAGTCAACTTGGGGAACCCAGAAGCTATCAGAAGTTTTCCTACACGAGATTGTCCGATTGCATGGTACGCCAAAAACCATTGTATCGGATCGTGATGACCGATTCATGTCGAGGTTCTCGAAGGAACTCTACAAGGCCATGGGAACTGAGTTGAGGTTCAGTACTGCGTTTCATCCTCAGACGGACGGGCAGTCTGAGAGGACCATTCAGACACTGGAAGCTTGTGTGATGGATCGTCCGACCAGTTGGGAGAACATCTTAAGTCTGATTGAATTCACGTACAATAATAGCTGGCATTCCACCATCAAGATGGCTCCATTCGAGGCTTTGTACGGTCGAAAGTGTAAATCTCCGATTTATTGGGATGAGAATGCCGACAAGATTCTGCTCGGACCGGAGTTAGTCGAGAGGATTGCCTCAGATATTGCCTTGATCAGACAGAGGATGCTTACAGCTCAGAGTCGACAGATATCTTATGCTGATTTGAAGCGCAGGAATGTCGAGTTTGAGGTAGGTGACAAGGTGTTTGTCAGGGTGTCGCCATCCAAGGGTGTGTTTAGGTTCGGCAAGCGTGGGAAGCTCAACCCTTGCTACATGGGATCATTCGAGATCCTTGACAGAGTTGGATCTTTAGCATACCGTTTGGCACTTCTGCCGTCCGCGCATCCTATGCATAACGTGTTCCACGTGTCCCTGCTGAGGAAGTATGTGCCAGATGAGTCTCATGTATTCTCAAATGGTACATACGAGGAGAGACTTGTGCGTATTCTCAAACGCCGCGAAAAGCACTTGAGGAACAAGGTGGTACCGTTAGTGAGAATCCTCTGGTCCAAGTCAGGATCTGAGGAGGTGACTTGGGAAACTTGGGAGACTGAGGCTGATATGCTAGGTCGTTTCCCCGAGCTGTTTTCGGCCTAGTTTCGGGGTCAAAACTTTTTTTTAAGGGGGAGGTAATGTAATAACCCCTAAAAGTCCCAACTTTCGTGTTGTAAGCAAGACGTGTTACGCATATTCTATAACCTCTGTAAGAACCATTTGAACGTGATGATATACGTTTAATGAGATTTATGGGTTTTAATTATTTGAGGAGTGCTAAAAACCGGAATTTACCAAAGACCCGCGATCAAGGTCCAAGAACCGCAAGCGCGGCAATGCCGCGACCGCGGTTATGAAACCGCGGCCGCGGTTTGGCCTTTGGGCAAACCGCGATCGCGGTTTCAGAACCGCGATCGCGGGCAACTCTGTTCGTCTTCTTCCTCTGCTTTCCAGAATGTCGACGATCGGCATTTCTTCCATGTGTCCGAACGGCGGGAGCTGGATCGCTTTCTCTCCTCGGCATTGATGTTGAACTCCATTTCCGAGC
The DNA here is from genome assembly GCA_027886185.1 of Rheum nobile. NCBI lineage: Eukaryota > Viridiplantae > Streptophyta > Magnoliopsida > Caryophyllales > Polygonaceae > Rheum > Rheum nobile. The sequence continues at coordinate 2,222,586 of WOAB01000135.1, forward strand.
CTATAAATAGGAGGTGGTAGCACCAATCTTCTCCATCATTCTCAGCTCTCTCTTCTTCTCGATAAAGTTTGGATTGTCGTTGGAGTTGTCGTCGCCGGAAGCCGAAGTCGACGCCGTGGTGAAGTTCCTGGAGTGGTGGAAGTGCTCAATTGTCCAGAAGCAAAGATCCGCGCCTCATCGTCGTCGGTATGACTCAAACGTTCGATTTAAGCTCGTGTCGGGATGGAGTCCCACAACGGCGGCTCCATCCACCGTGACCGCGGCCGGGCAGAGACCCGCGACCCCGGCTGGGCGTGAAACCGCGATCACGGTTATAAAACCGCGGGCGCGGTTTTTCCCAGCAAAGCCGCGATCGCGGCTATGCCATCCGCGACCGCGGCAATGGCCTCTTTCCTTCGCGTTGCTTCGTCTTTTTGTACCATATCTAATTTAGGGTTTTGTCTTAAAACTCGTCGTCGTAGGAAGCCGTGCTCAAGTTCAAGTTCCCAGATCTCAAACCCGATCTCTCGTTCGTTTAAGCTAAGGCAGTGGCGGTTCGCTCTTGCTCATTATTCCATATTTCCCTTGATTATCAATTATTTGATTGTTTAATTAAGTTGCAATAAAGTTGTTGTTTTGTGTTTGGGAACATATTTAATAAAACGATGTGTTAAAATGTGGATTTATAATAGGTTGTATATACTGCTAGAAACAACGCTATTATATAGTTCTATATGATATTACCGTAATGGATTTTGGTGTGGATTTATGTGTGAACTTATGTGTAGTTAGAACGAGTATTCGTAGGAACGCTATGTAACTTGCGAGGTCTAGTCGTTTCTTTATAACTGGTATTAGGAGGATTTTGCCCTAGTACTTCTGGTCATGACCGTACCCATATTAAAGTGGTAGGTGCACTTAGCTAGTGCCAACATTCGGGATTCATTCCCAGAAATATCTCTCGTATCGAGATGATGTGAATTAAAAGCTTTAACGTGAATGTACGTTTTGGAAGTAAATAAGATAAGTTCTTTTACGCACATAATTAATATACCCTCGGGCGAGGAGTACAACGTGGAAACCGCCCAAACTCTTGTTAGAGTAAGTCCTCTTTCCAATCTGGATTCGCATTGCGTGGTGAGGTTGGTCGTGGACCGAAATAATCAAGGTCGTGTTTTAAACTTGTGTGAAAACTTAACGTTCCCAAACAATTTCATACGTTTCCTATAAGACTCAATTCCTTTGGAGTCTTCTCTTCAATCATTCCTTTTCTTGTGTTTCCGTAGAAGTATTGGAGTTCACATCGTATATCGGCTATTATTCGAGAATCGATTGTGGTAACTTAATACAACTACTTAGAACCTTTTATTTGTACCCTTGCGTAGTCTTTCATTAGACTAACCAACCGTTATTTTTCCTTTGCATGGTTGGCTGGTGTCATCCGTCTCATATGGCACATCAGGTAAATTTCCTCATCTGTGAAGGCCAGAAATCCGACGTTGAAGGCAGTTGATATTTTTGTGTTTTCCTAAGGTTGAAGATCCTGGCGTAAGATCGCACGGTTCAAAACCCCTTTGTGGCGTTTTATTTATCTCAAAGACTTATGTTGTAATAAACGCTTTCTGTATTTGGTTTTGTTATCAGTTGTAACTTATGACGTCGGTATGAACATTATTTGGTCAACTTTCATGTTATTTAATCAAGTTTAAAATATTATATCATTTGTTATAAAAACGGCAAGCCTTGGGTGACCCCAGGTGTGTATTCTGAGGTCACTGGCGGTAATATTTCCAAAGGTATTTTAGGGGTGTTACAGATAAAACGTAATAGGATGCTTCAAATCATGTTTTGATATGATGTTTGCTCCTGGATATTTGTGGTGTGCTCATTGGATAAAGGAAGAAACATTTCTTTTTGACTGCTATAGGGGATACATTCTTTGTTTTGGTATATGACCTAAAATCAAATAGAGTGATTTAGCAAGATTGTGTTAACAGCCTGAAAGAAGGATCAATTCAGCTTTCATGTAGGGAGAAGGCTGGCTAGAGTTTATTTAGTTTGAAAATATTGGATTTTCTTGTTCTTTACAATTTTGCTTAATGAAGATAGACATCTTGTCTTAATTGAATCACCAGGTTTGTAATTGTAAGAATAGGAACGTTATTGTTGTCTTCTCTCAAAGAAGGGTGTTGCTTAGTTTATGATAACTCCCTCTATCATGAAAGACTTAGTTTGAGAAATGAAACTTATTTTGATATGTGGTCTCCTGCAGAATATCATAAATTTGGTGAGGTTGATGATGACTCAATCAGGACTAGCACTAGTTATCGTTTTGAATTTTGTGTAGTCTCATCTTCTGCATCCCCAACTTCTGGTTTTGGTATAGAGATATCAGATGTCTTGATCAACCTAACAAAGAAGAACAAGATATTCGAGAAACAAATACAAGAAACAAAGGGCATGCTAAGGGAGAAGCAAACAAAGCTTGCTCAACATCAAGCAATAGTTAACAGAGAAGCATAGATCCAAGAAGCATGTTGTTTACCTCTCTGATAAGGTTTGCACCTTTACTGTCTTCTTTTATTTGTCCAGAATGTGTCTTGGTTTCCTTTTTGGTAGGCTAATCAATATGGTAAATTGGCACGAGAGGCAGATGAAAGTGCAAGCATAGAGATTTTCAAAGGCAGGTTGGTTTTACCTGCTACAACATAGATCATGTAGATTTTCAAAGGTATTTTGTTAGCTATATAAGAGGTAGAACTGGTAGGTGGTACTGATAATCTTGGTGAGTGAATGTGTATCTTCAGATATATGTACAAGCTTGTACGGATTTACATCATGTTTTGTTGCACTAAGAGAATGACATAAAAGTGAAAACTATGTATCATTTTCCTAATTAAGTAGAAGGTATTAACGCTCATTTGCTTCACTAAGTTCCCATAGCCTAAGCTTGCGCTTTATACAATTTTGATGATAAGAATTTCTGAAGTAGTTAACTCAATATCAGGAGCTTGTCAACTATCATATGATTATACATACAGTTCTAAGGTGAATGTGTACATTAACTGATAATTTTTGATAGGCTAGCTTTAGCCTCTATGTATAATCTTAAGAAACTTCTTAATATGTTGGCATGTGGAAGTGGTACTGTACGTAGGGACTTAATATTTTAGAGAGGCTAGGCTAGCTCTAGCCTCCATGTGATAGTGGCGGCTTACCATTTTGATGCATGTCTTCTTTCTTGAAGGTCTGTATAAAGCGAACCTAGATTCAAGATTGAATATCCCTCTTTTTTTTTTTTGATATTCACAGGACTTTTTAGCATGGATACCCAACGCTCCTCGCTAAGAAGTCAATTTTTTTTTTTTAAAATCAGCTTGACTTTTTAATCCGGATCATAAATTTCCGTGGTAAAAAAGTCCAGTTATTTATCCCGGGCGTAGATCCGGGTAATATAGTCTATTTTCCTTGCGTTCTATAATCAAGCATTTAACCCGAGCGTGTCAAAAGGGGTCCGCGTTATATAACCTATTATACCTGGTAGCGTACTTTCAGTCGTGCGCGCTATCAAAGTAATCCTAATATGCAACTAGAGTATAGCATGCAAGTAAGGAGTCGAACCCAAGGGAATCAACACGTCAATTTCTATGTAATTACTAATTTATCAACTTTAAAGAACAAATGGGGGGGGGGGGGGGGGGGAATTGGTTTTCTACTAAGACTACACAAATGAAATGACACCAAAATCAAGCTTAAGAAAATAAGAAGAAAGGGGGTTCCACCTAGCAAGTTTCCACACAACAATTAACCAAGTTGATCATTGATTCCTCTCATGTTCATATTGATCCTATGGATTGTTCCAATTCTGATCTTGTTTATATTAACAAGCCAACCGGTCTTGTTAACACTTACTAATTGATAACCTAGAAGACCTTCTAAGTTGGTTCAATCAATAGCATAAAGCGTAAGATTAACGGATTGCAAACAAAGACTTAACACCGCAAGTATGTCATGCAAATCAATTTCCTTTTCACAATGGAACTCAATTTACCAATTTCATGCAATTGTGATTGCTACCTATAATTAGGGATTCCACCGTCTATCCCAAATCTAGCACCTAAATTACTATAGATTTAAACTAGGTGATCAATCTAGCCAAATAGATAGTAATAGAAATATGGTCAAGGAAATCAATACCAAATCCAAAGGGATGAACAAGAGAAATGAACCTTACAACCAGATTAGCTGTGTGCTTCCACGCTAGGCAAAACAGGAAATTAGTTCTGGTTCATGTTCTTCACACACAAATCAAATCCAAAAGAGACAAGACAAACTAAGTGTTCTTGAGAGGAAAAAAAAAGGGAAAAAACTGCCAAGAGGCTAGGTCTGGATGTCCCAAAAACCCTAATCTGAGCTCCTTAAATACCTATTAATTAAGCAAAACGAAACAGCCAAGCAGAACAAGAAAATCGGAAGCTGTTCAGTCGCGCAGCAAAACCGCGACCAACCGCGATCGCGGGGGATCGCGGTTTGTGCTCCCCAAGGTTCTGCTGAAAATCTGTTAACCGCGACCAACCGCGATCGCGGGGGATCGCGGTTTGTGCATCAACAGCTTTTGTCTTTTGATCACCAGCTCTCCTACATGGCTTCGGGCTCCGTCTTCAACTCGTAAGTGCTTCCAAAAACATCCACAATGCAGCTCCGCACCTCAAACACCAACTTACCTCCAAAACTCTGTAAATCCTATGATTTAACCACTTCTCACATTTTCTCCGGATTACAGAAATATCCCATAAATCAAATCCAAATCTCCTCAATAATATGCTAATAACTACTAGTTGCGCTATGTAAAATATCGCTTATCAAATTCCCCCATACTTAAACCTTGCTCGTCCTCGAGTAAGCTAAAAGAAAACTCACTCCTCCAATCAGCACACAGGTTTCAGAAAGTATAAGAAAAAATGATACTAGCAATTACAAGACTAAACACTTCGCCTCCCAACAACCAAATATGAGTAATGCATTATAATCTAATCCTAGCTCCTATCTAGTTCCTTATCGCTCCATGAGTGATCCTACCCGATCTCCTTATAACACCACTTCTTATGACGCCAACGCCAGAATGATCCTAAAAATTCACTCTTTTTTTCTTTGCACTCATTCTGCCTAGGCGCCCTTTCGCGTTTTCACCTAGCCACTCATTTCATTTTGCTAGATATCTCACATATTGCTCACATTACTCAAGTCCATTTTTGCACCAACCTAGAGTCGGTCGGACTACCTGCTTTTTACCTGAACTGCCCTTTCGGGTTTTCAACTCATCCCAAGATTTTGGTTGCCTTTTTCTCATATTTTTGGCTTTTTCTATTTCAAATTTTTCAAAAATTTATACAAATGCCATACACAAATATACAACACCCTAAAACATGTGAATACATTCTCTCCCCCATACTTAAACATTGCATTGTCCGCAATGTAATGAAAGACAAAGTAGAATCACGGGGAAAGAGAAAACAGAAGACTCACATACAAGACCGGATGACCTCTCTCCAATGAAGCACAAGGTGTGGTAGAAGTGGGATGAGCAACAATGATGATCCAATAATGCACAGCTCATCCAAGACAAGGGGTAACATAGAAGAACTCCGATATATAGATCCACAAAAGAAGATAATGAATGACGAATACAGCAAATCGCCAACTCCCTAAAGGTTTATGAGCACATACCTGTGATCGCAGTTTGCAACCTATAATGACAGGCTCTTCTTCTGGGAACCTACTGACAGAGGACCTCGGATTCTTCTCTCTTGTTTTTTTTTTTTTTGAAAGGGAAGGAACTTACAGTTGAAAAACCGCGACCGGCCGCGATCGCGTGAGGTCGCGGTTTTGGCTGTAGATTACAGCTGAACCTGCGCTTTGGGCATCCTTCCCTAACCACAAACACACTAAAATGGCAGTTAAAATGAACAAAAATATTCAAAAAGAATTAAAGCATCACAAACCTCGGGTTGCCTCCCGAGAAGCGCCTTTTTTAACGTCGTGGCTCGACTCAATGGTGCTCAATTCAAACCTCGGTTTTGGGAACCTCCAAACGTGCCTCCTCAAGAATTCCATTGTCGAAGCCCTCATGATACGGCTTCAAACGCTGTCCGTTCACCTTGAAAACCTTGTGCGTCTCCCCATCATATAAATCCACCGCTACCAACTTCTCCTCGTGTTCCTTGGAAAGACTATTCGAGATGATGACCGGCAACGATTCCTCTTTCCCAAGAAACACGTACTTGAGATGCTTGGGCAGCTGCTTCAACTCAACTTCGGGTGCCTGCACAATAGAAGGTAGGAGCTTCTCGCTCGGCACTATTAGTTCCATGGGGCCACTGCCCAAATGAGTACGAGAATGCTTACCTTCAGCATTCAAATGAGCCAAGACTAGCTGCATGTTAGTGGACAAAGACAATTTTGCATGTGGATCCACTACATCATTCTCTATAATAGATCGCAACTCATCACAACAAGTAATATCAAACACATCTTGAGCTAAGGGCTCAATCACATCAATGGAACACAAGGAATGATCATCAATGGGATGTTTCATAGCATCATATATGTTGTATTGCACTTTCTCCCCATCAAATTCCATTGTAAGTGTTCCACTATTCACATCAATTTTTGTTTGTGCTGTTTTCATGAAAGGCCTTCCTAATAGTATAGGTGTCGCATGCTCGTCATGTTCCATATCCAACACACAAAATCAGCAGGAAATATCAAGTCACCTACCATGACAAGAACATCTTCAACTACTCCCTTCGGATACACATTGGACCTATCAGCTAGTTGAACAACAATTCCGGTCTCATGCAAGGGTCCTAATCCTAGGGATTCATACAAGGAGAAAGGCAAACATTGATAGATGCACCAAGATCAAGCATAGCTCTTTCAATTCTTATATCACCTATCACACATGGAATGCTAAACATGCCTGGATCACCACACTTTTTAGGCATTCGCCTTTGAAACACCGCAGACACATGCTCACTAACCTTGACCTTTTGTTTCCCTTTCAATTTTTGATTCCTTTTAATAGTGCAGATTTCTTTCAAGAACTTAGCAAACCTAGGAATACTCTTAACCAGTTTAAGCAATGGAATGTTTACCTCACACTTACTGAAGGTCTCGAATATTTCCTTGTCATTCTCCGGTCTTCTAGTCTCCTTCAACGCCTCAGGGAAAGGAGGGACCGGCTTCTGAGAGCATAGAGGTGGAAAGCTTGGACGAACATAATCATCAAGATGGTCCTGGTCTAAACCGCGGGAGGCAGCGGGTTCCGGTGATCGCGGTCTTTGAGTTGAGGTTTCTGCATAACTGTCTGGGGTATAACCGCGGTCGGGAGCGGGCGCGGTAGGTCGCGGTTTTTCTTGCAGACTCTCTTCTGCAGAATCCAGTGGGCTTTCATCGTCAAAACAGCGATCGCGGTAGGACGCGGTAGATCGCGGTTTTCTATTTTCACATGCTGCAGAACCGTCTTGCAATTCACCCTGTTCAGCAATAGGGCTTATATTCAGCTGCTTTCCACTTCTCAAAGTCACTGCACTCACATTCTCCCTCGGGTTGACTACCGTTTGTGACGGTAATTTTCCCGAATCTCGAGCCTCTAGATTACTCACAGCTTGAGCAATTTGTGCCACTTGTTTCTCAAGATTCTGGAGGGATGACTTTGTTTCAGCATCTTTCTGCATCACTGTCTGAGCCAAGGACTTGATCATTTCTTCAGCTGACATGGATGGTTTAGGGTTGTATGGTGGTGGCCTCGGTTGTTGTTGTTGCATGAGGTGAGGATTCTGAATATTTTGCTGATTACTCCACCTGAAATTTGGATGATCTCTATATCCTGGATTGTAGGTGTTAGAAAATGGATCATATTTTGGTCTTGGTTTCCATCCTCCTACAGCTTTCACCTCAACATTTGACTCTTAAAGCGTTGGACATAGATCATTTGGGTGTCCTACTTCAGTACAAATTCCACATGGTCTGGCTTGTGGTGGAGTACCATTGAGCATAAAGCACTTCATCATTTCCTTCAACTCATTCACATCGGATTCAATCTTGGACGAAGAACCCACAGCCTTGAGACTCTCTCTTTTGCTAAATTGCCTTGAGCCTTCAGATAGCTCCTGAAACATCTCAAAAGCTTGGGGAGGAGTTTTGTTCAGAATGTTACCTCCACAAGCGGCATTCACCATTCTACGCTCCTCATCCGAGAGACCATTGAACAAGTAGAGGATGAGATCTTGATCACTGTAACCATGGTATGGGCAACTTGCACATAACCGCTTGAATCTCTCGTAGTACTCATACAAGCTTTCAGAACCTTGTTGTTCAATAGTAGCAATGGCTCTCTTTAGACTATTCAGCTTTATGGCCGAGAAGTATTTCTCAAGAAAAGCTTTTTTCATTTCGGCCCATGTCGTGATGCTTCCCGGGGCGAGATAGTAGAGCCAATCATTTGCAGAATCCTTCAAAGTGAACCCAAACGCTCTCAACATGATGGTGTCAGCAGTAACACCCCTTGGCTTCATGCTAGAACATACCGCATGAAATTGCGCTAAGTGCTTGTTCGGGTCTTCTCAAGCAAGTCCATGGAAATGAGGCAACTCATGGATCAATCCTGCCTTCAGTTCAAAGTTCACTCCTTCAGCTAACTCAGGAATGATTATAGCCAAAGGTTGTTGCTCCAAGTTCGGGGCAGTTAACTGTCTCAAAGTCCTATCAGCCATCTCCGTTTGGTTCAGAAGTTCACGGGTTGCTCTTCGATTCCTGAAAAATATCCGCTCAATTTCTGGATCACAATCAAGAATGAGAGAATCAGTAGCACGGATGTGAACCATACAGAAGGTTCACACCAAAAGTTGATAAACAAACAATTACAAAGAGAAAGAACAATAATCAACTTCCCCGGCAACGGCGCCAAATTTGATAGCGTACTTTCAGTCGTGCGCGCTATCAAAGTAATCCTAATATGCAACTAGAGTATAGCATGCAAGTAAGGAGTCGAACCCAAGGGAATCAACACGTCAATTTCTATGTAATTACTAATTTATCAACTTTAAAGAACAAATGGGGGGGGGGGGGGGGGGGGGGGGGGGAATTGGTTTTCTACTAAGACTACACAAATGAAATGACACCAAAATCAAGCTTAAGAAAATAAGGAGAAATGGGGTTCCACCTAGCAAGTTTCCACACAACAGTTAACCAAGTTGATCATTGATTCCTCTCATGTTCATATTGATCCTATGGATTGTTCCAATTCTGATCTTGTTTATATTAACAAGCCAACCGGTCTTGTTAACACTTACTAATTGATAACCTAGAAGACCTTCTAAGTTGGTTCAATCAATAGCATAAAGCGTAAGATTAACGGATTGCAAACAAAGACTTAACAACGCAAGTATGTCATGCAAATCAATTTCCTTTTCACAATTGAACTCAATTTACCAATTTCATGCAATTGTGATTGCTACCTATAATTAGGGATTCCACCGTCTATCCCAAATCTAGCACCTAAATTACTATAGATTTAAACTAGGTGATCAATCTAGCCAAATAGATAGTAATAGAAATATGCTCAAGGAAATCAATACCAAATCCAAAGGGATGAACAAGAGAAATAAACCTTACAACCAGATTAGCTGTGTGCTTCCACGCTAGGCAAAACAGGAAATTAGTTCTGGTTCATGTTCTTCACACACAAATCATAACCAAAAGAGACAAGACAAACTAAGTGTTCTTGAGAGGAAAAAAAAGGGAAAAACTGCCAAGAGGCTAGGTCTGGATGTCCCAAAAACCCTAATCTGAGCCCCTTAAATACCTATTAATTAAGCAAAATGAAACAGCCAAGCAGAACAAGAAAATCGGAAGCTGTTCAGTCGTGCAGCAAAACCGCGACCAACCGCGATCGCGGTTTGTGCTCCCCAAGGTTCTGTTGGAAATCTGTTAACCGCGACCAACCGCGATCGCGGGGGATCGCGGTTTGTGCATCAGCAGCTTTTGTCTTTTGATCACCAGCTCTCCTACATGGCTTCGGGCTCCGTCTTCAACTCGTAAGTGCTTCCAAAAATATCCACAATGCAGCTCCGCACCTCAAACACCAACTTACCTCCAAAACTCTGTAAATCCTATGATTTAACCACTTCTCACCTTTTCTCCGGATTACAGAAATATCCCATAAATCAAATCCAAATCTCCTCAATAATATGCTAATAACTACTAGTTGCGCTATGTAAAATACCGCTTATCAATACCCTCAACCTGAAGCCCAGACCATTTCATGCCAAATCCGAGTTATATTTCGTTTTATGCCCGGGTTAAAAAGCCATTTTTGTGGTAGTGATAGATACATCGGAAGGTCTTGATTTTCTTCGTATAGAGCTTCTTAACCGGAATAAGGTTGTTTCTGGAAATGTTCATTTCAAAAAATAAGAGCTGGTGTCTCGCATTCAGAGGGTGTCGAGAGCTCTTGATCATCGTGTGACTGAAAATTAACTAAAATTGCAACATTTGTTGCACAATCAGCTTGATGATGTGCTACTATAGGAGGAGATGTTGTGGTTTCAAAAGTCTCGTGTTGCACAGATTAAATCTGGGGATCAAAATACCTCATTTTTCCATACTAGTACAATTATTCTTTGAAAAGAAATGATTGGTGTCTCAACCAAGACCTAATGGGCTTGGGTCAAAACGAGCCTAAGGGCTAGCTCATGCAAGCATGCAAAAGGCACAAACCCTAAAAGGTAAAAGTAAACTATCTTAAATGCTATAAATAAGGAAACTATCTAAAACGTTAGAAATAAGGAAACTATCTAAACAAGCTGGAAATACCAAATATAGATAATGTCTTAAAAAGAACGCGTGAAACTCATGGATGCGTTGAAGGATTTGAAGAGATCATCGCGTGAGACGACGAAGTGTCAAAGTCTTCAGAAGAACGCGTTCTTTCACAGTCTTCAGAACTTCCGATGGTGGCGAGGACGACGAGCCTTGGATTGGTCTCTGGGCTTCCTTGGCTGGCGGCGGCGCGTGCGATAAGTGGCGCGACGGCGGCGGCGATGGCCTTGGACCTAGACCTTGTTACTGGGCCCTTTGAGCGTAGGCTCATGGCTTCTTCCTCGTCTTGGGCCGTCATGGGAGGCAGGGTCACATCACCCTCCCCCACTTGGCTGTGAAGCGTCCCCGCTTCACCATCATCAAACTCTGGCTCAACATATGGAGTCAAGTCGGCCACGTTGAAGGACGCGTGGACTCCAAAATCTGGTGGGAGCTCGAGTTGATAGGCGTTGTCCCTTATGGCCTTTATCACGTGGTAGGGGCCATCTCCACGTGGTGCTAGTTTGTGCTTTCGTCGCGAGGGGAACCTCTCTTTTCGTAGATGCACCCAGACAAGGTCCCCGGGGGCAAAGACGACGCGGCGGCGACCTGAATTCTTCTGCGAGGCATACTGCGCGGCCCTCCTCTCCAGCTGCTCCTTTGTCTTTCGATGAAGCTCTTGAACTTGCTCAGCACGATGTGAGGGGGATATGTGCATTGGGTCTCGGAGAGGGCGCGATGACAAATCCAGTGGTGTCAAGGGGTTGATGCCATACACCACCTCAAAAGGTGTCAACTTGGTCACCGTGTGCCTGCATCTATTGTAACAAAACTCAACAATTGATAGTAAGTCCTCCCAACGCTTAGGGTTGGCTTTGAGCATCGTGCGAAGGAGGGCTCCTAGAGTTCTATTGGTGACCTCTGTTTGGCCATCGGTTTGGGGATGGTAGCTAGTCGAGAATAGGAGTTTGGTTCCTAGCTTTCCCCAAATAGTTCTCCAAAAATGACCAACAAACTAAGAATCCCTGTCACTAACAATGGTACGCGGGACTCCATGAAGACGCACCACATGCTCAAAGAATAAATCAACAATCTCACTAGCACTATGGGTGGTCTTACAAGCTATAAAATGTGCCATCTTAGAAAATCTATCTACGACCACAAAAATAGAGTCTTTACCTCGTCTAGAGAGGGGCAAACCCGTGATGAAATCCATAGACAAATCTTCCTAGGGGGCACTCGGAATGGGCAAAGGAGTGTAGAGGCCGTGATGACTAGACTTAGCTTTGGCTCTCTGGCAAGTCACACAACTCCTACAAAACCTAGTCACTTGGTGGGTCATGTTAGGCCAAAAGAAATGTTCTCTCAGTGCGTCTAAGGTCTTCCTAATCCCAAAGTGTCCACGACTCGCATGTGCTTCCTCAATCAAAAGGAGCCTAATGGAAGAGATAGGAATGCATAGACGACTAGCCTTATACAAATAACCCTCAGAAAGGTAAAATGTCTCAAACTCATGCGATCTCAGGTAGTGCTCAAGAATAGGGGCAAAGAAAGGGTCACTAGCATATAAATCTTTAATCAAAGCAAAACCCAAAATCTTAGTTTGCACTTGAGTCAAGAGAACATACATGCGGGACAGCGCGTCAGCAACGATGTTATCTTTCCCTTTCTTGTGAACATCGACATAAGGGAATGTCTCCAGAAACTCCACCCAGCGAGCATGGAGGCGATTGAGGTGAGCTTGGCTCTTCAAGTAGCTCAACACGACATGATCACTGTGGATGACAAACTCACGCGGCCAGAGGTAGTGTTGCCAAGTCTTCAACACGCGTACTAAGGCATAAAGCTCTTTGTCATAGGTGGGGTAATTGAGAGTGGCTCCTGTGAGCTTCTCATTGAAGTAGGCAATTGGCCTCTTTTCTTGGTGTAGCACACCACCAATGCCTATGTCAGAGGCATCACACTCTACTTCGAAGTGTTTGGTGAAATCTAGAAGCTGGAGCAATGGCGCTTGGCATAATGCGGTCTTCAAGGTGGAGAAGGCGCGTTCATGGGAATCCTGCCACAAAACTGTGCTTCCTGTCTTGGTGAGCTCGTGAAGTGGCACGGCAATGGAGGAAAAGTCGCATACAAAACGCCGATAAAAGCCCGCGAGACCGAGAAAGCTTCGCACTTGTGTCAGAGTTGTAGGCGTAGGCCAGTCCCTGATGGCCGCGATCTTTTCCTCGTCAACGCGTAAACCATCACTACTAACAAGGTAGCCCAGAAAGTTGGTTGACGCGGAGAAAAAGGAACACTTAGCCAGATTGGCGAATAGGTGCTCTTGGCGAAGATACTCTAACACTTGTCAAAGGTGATCGGCATGGTCTTTGAGGCTCCGGGAATACACAAGTATGTCATCGAAATAAACGACAACAAACTTTCCAAGGAAAGATCTCAACACGTGGTTCATCACTCGCATGAATGTGTTGGGCACATTCGTGAGCCCAAAGGGCATGACTAGCCACTCGTAGAGCCCATTCTTGGTTTTGAATGCCGTCTTTTGATAAGGCATTTGTCGTAACACCTAAACAAAATAATCCTAAACAAACCTAACTAATGTAGTCTGATAAGCAAGGGTCGAATCCCACAGAGAATCAAGTTATATTTCATGTTTGCAAAATCATTCACCAATTGATAACAAAGACAAAGGGGGCGTTTTGAATGAAACTAACTAAGAAAACGATAAATAAAATATAGAAAGCTTGGCTAGACAAATATCCACCTTTAGTTTGGTTGATCGATCATTGATTACTCATAGTCCTCAATACTCATGAATGTCCTAATCCCTGTTCTGAATTAGTTACCAGTCCTGATAACCCTAACTATCAAATAACCTAGAAGACCTTCTAGATTGAATCTAACAACAACAATGAATTCAGGAATAGATAGGTACATGCAAGTGTAGCAACCAGTCATACAATTGCATGCAATTAATTCTCTACACAAACTAAGGGATTTAGATTCTCAACCAATATCCTCTAATCCTTAGTAGTATGATCAATAACAATCTCAACAGGTTGTATAGAAAAGGGGAACCAATAGCATAATACTAATTTCTCTAGGTTGTCAGACTAGAGGGAACTACTATTAACAATCTAATTGATGTCCTAATCAACAAATCAAGGGGAATCGATATATGATCAATGAGATTAAGCATGAGAGAGAATTAATACAATCATAAAAATAGTAAAGGAATAATCTCAATATCAAATTCAAACCAAGGCTTCAATTGTCTAGCCAAAAACACAAAACAAAACAAAGAACTAAACTAAGAAAGGGAAAAACAATACTGAATGGAAAACTAGGTCTAACGTGATGCGAAGATGATGAATGGAGGCTGTGGGAATTAAGTTAAATAAAGTTAACCTAAAACCCAAGATCACAAACCTCATCTACAAGGAAATAAAATATAATATTCAAATTAAATAAAATAAAGAAAAAGAAATGAAAAAAGGGAAAAAAGAAACAAAAATAGGGAAGATGCTGCTTCTCTCCTTCCACTTCATACGCGCGGCCCACTCTCTCTCAGCCCACAAGCGTGCAACCCAAATCAACACATGCCATCAGCGCTGATGTCATCCGGCGTCATGCCCAAATTCCCCTCTTTCTTTCCGCTTCAATTTGACGCGGGATTCTTCATGTGGGCCGCGCTCCTTTATTTCTTTTGGGCCTTTCCTCCCTGGGCCGAATTTCTTCCAATTCCAGCAATAATATGCACTTCATTCCAGCTTCCCCTCGCGTGGATGGCCGCAGCCGCGACTTCTTGGCCGCGGTCGCGGTTTGCTCTCGAAGTGCCCAAATTAATTCCCGATTTAGCCGCGGGCGCGGCCTTCGCTTTTCACCGTCAGTTTTTTTGGGAATCTTGCCTCTTCCTTGTGGTTCCTTCATGGATTTTCCTTGTCTACTCAGGTGGTCAACTCCTCTTACTCTGGATATCTTCAATTTGCTTCTTCAGACCACCAAATCCACACTTCTCAGCTCCAACTCCATAATCTCCAATTGTGCTCTAAATCCAACCAAATGGCGCCTCAAACCTGGTAATAACCCTTAGATATGTGCTACAAAATAGAACTTATCATCTTTCATTCATCACCTTCTTTCATTCTGATCTGGTGATAACCACTCTTCAAATCAATCTTGGAGAAGAGTGTCGCGCCATGAAGTTTATCAAGCATATCATCAAGGCGGGGAATAGGGTGCCTATACTTGACTGTGATCTGGTTTATGGCACGGCAATCAACACACATTCTCCAGGTGCCATCTTTCTTGGGCACAAGGATCACAGGCACAACACAGGGGGAAAGAGATTCCCTTACGTACCCGCGATCTAGCAATTCTTGGACTTGGCGCTGTAGTTCTTTGGTCTCTTCTAGACCAACTCTATAAGCAGCGCAGTTGGGCAAAGAAGCACCTGGAACAAGATCAATCTGGTGCTCAATGCCTCTCAGGGGAGGTAATCCTTGTGGGAGGTAATCCTTATGGCAACTCATCTGGGAACACGTCTTGGAATGCGGTAAGCAACTTCGCGATCGATGATGGTAAGACCGCGTTCTTCGATGATTCTGGTATGCACAGGGTTGGCACAAGTAGAAAACATGGCGCTTTGCCAGGGACACATGCAGTGAGGTCACTGGGCATGGCCAAAAGAACGCGTTGCTCACAGGTTCCTTGAAAAGGACGCGCTAGGGGCAACGAATGATGTGGGGCACTTGGTGTCCCAGCTGTGGCATTGTGCTTCTTCTTGCTAGCGCTTGAAGGAGATGACGTGTGACCAGATTGGGGCATAGTGGACGCGGTCTCTATGGCCTTCTGGCGATCACGTTCGACCTGGTCCTGCAAGATCTCATGGGGAGACATTGGATGCAAAGTGACGCGCTTCCTCGTCCTCACAAGACTCGTAGCCGACAGCGGCTGTGGAGAACAACACTTTGCAAGCATTGGGACAATCTTTCTTGTAGTGGCCTCTTCTACCACATTTATAACACTCAATATCACGCGCGCGATCATTGTTCACTGGCGCCTGTCTTGGCGTGTTCTGTCGCGGCGTGGTGGCCGGTGGTGCGGTCTTTGCTTTGGGGGCTTGGCTAGACGCGGCTGTGGTAGAGGCACTAGGGCGAACATTAGTAGAAGGTAAACCACTAGAGTTAGAAGAATACCTTTGTTGGCCACTGGAATATGTGTAAGACCTTCGGCGAGATAATTGTGCATGAATTTGCATCGTCGTGTGGGTGAGTGTGTTCATGTCTTTGATGGGCAAAATCTCGAGTTGATCACGGATGTTAGTGTTCAAGCCACTCAAGAATTTGGTCCTCAGAGTAGATGGTGCAACAGAGATGTTGGCCTTGTAATACATGTCTTCAAGCTTGGAAAAGAACTCGAGTGGAGTCATCAATCCCTGGCGAGCCATGGCAATGTCCAATCTCATTTGATTCCGGTAGTCTGGAGGCATGTATTTCCTGGTCATTACGTAGACTAATTGATGCCATTCAGTGACTCGTGCTCTGTGGCATCAAACGCAGTCATCTTCGAACCTATGCCACCACACGCGGACGGCTCCTCGGAAGTTAAGCGTCGCGGCGTCAACATGGTCCTCAGGTGGCACACGATTATAGCGAAGAGTGTACTCTGTAGCCTGCACCCATTCAAGAAACACAGAGGGGTTGTATTCACCATGAAAATGCTCGATTTTTACCTTGACGTGGGGTCGCTGGTATCGAGGCTGTTCTGGGGCTGGGTTGAACGCGTTGTGTGGGGCATCGTCATAAAGAGGGTTGTTAATGGCATGCAATCCATGTGGTCTATCGCGTCCAACGTGGTGTCTATCGCGTTGTTCGCGATCTTCGCGAACAAAGTCATCCCTGGGCGCGTAGGCGTCATCGCGTTGACGTCTTCGTGGTTGGGGATCAAAGTTGTCGCGTCGATTGTCTCGCTGCTGAACATCGCGGCGCTCGCCGCCAATGTCAGGAACGCATTCTCCTCTGGGTCTGAGACGCGGCGAAGGTATCCAATCCGAAGGGTGATCCTGCAACTCAATGGGATCTCCAAGAGGTGGATGGAAAAAAATTGGATTGACCATACCTGAGTCCTCGATCTCTTCGTCATCATACTCGTCGAAGTCGTCTTGGACATTGGGTGTGATCGATGTGTAGCCATTGTCATAACGCGGTGTCCGGACATTTTGGTGTCGTAGATGATCGCGTACATCATGGCTGCGTTGCTGAGTAGGGGGTGTCCTCAAAGGATCATCGCAGGGGGCAGCTCCACTGTGATACCCCGTAATTTTGTAAGGCTATTTTGGGAATTATGGATTTTTCCCGAACGTTCGTTTGGTACGTCGAATTTAATTCTGAAGGTTTGAGACATTCTGTAATGTGCTTTGTATCTGTAATATTTTTCTCAGTGAAGAATTATACAGTCGAGATGTTTTGGAAGTTCGTACTCGTTCGTGTACGACTTTTGTTAACGCGGGTTAAGATTGGTACAAGTTTATTGCCCAAGAGTTGTTATGTAATGGGCAATAATACAAGATTCTTTATCCAAAGGTTATTGTCCAAGAGCTATTATCCATGAGGCAAAAGTACAAGTTGGTTAACCAAGGGTTATTACCCAAGCTCCCTTCTAACCCTAATTTTGCCTATAAATAGAGAGCATTGGGTGAGAGTGAAAGGGGTGAAAAACGCGGAAGCGCTGTCAAGCTCTCGTCTCTCAAAAATGCTCTCAAAACGGTCTCTCTCGGGAAGGCTCTAGTGGATCGTCGGAGCTCGTTTAGTGTCGTTTCCGGTGGCCAAGAGGAGCATTGGAGGCTCTCGGACGCCTAGAAACCAAGCAAGGCGGAAGACGAGCCAAACCGATCGTCGAGGGTAAGTTTTTCCCTCTCGTATTTTTGTTTTGGTTCGCGACGGCGACCGCCGCCAGGGAGACGGAGACCGCCGCCAGGGAGACGGAGACCGCCGCCAGGGAGACGGCGACCGCCGCCAGGGAGACGGCGCCCGCCGCCAGGAACGGCGCCCGCTGTGGAGAACGGCGCCCGCTGTGATGAGGTTGCCCAGCCGTCGTGATGTGTGGCCAAGGAGCGGTGCCCGCCGCAGATGGGCGGCGCCCGCCGTGGATGAGCGGCGCCCGCCGCGTGTGAGGTGGTGCCCGCCGTGATTTGGGCGGCGCCCGCCGGCGAGAGGTGGTGGCCGTGAGTTGTTGTGGTTGGCTTCTGAGGCCTTCGTTCGGGTTTCGTTTCCGTCGATTCCTTTCGTCCTTTCGTAGTTTCTGTATTGTTGTTTGTCGAATCTAACTTAGGGTTTCTGTATGGGTCGATCCGAAGGTACCAGAGTTGGCAGATTCGTCTCTGTGTCGAGCCCGGAATCCCGTCGTTAGACTTTGTTCAAACTATGCGGATTAAGGCAAGTGGCGGTTCGCTCTTGCTCATCGTTCCATATTTACATTAATTATCAGTTGTTTATCTGAGTAATTAATTTGGAATGATTATTGTGTTCATCTGGAAATGGTTTTGTTAACTGTTTTGGAAAACTAAAATATGATGTTATAATAGGTTGTATATCTGTTAGAACAACGCTATTATATATATATGTGAATTAATACAGATATTATTATAGGTTGTATATTGTTAGAACAACGCTATTTTATCTGTAACTGGCCTTGAGGGCATTGATATAAGTTATTGCTGCATTTGTAACTGTTTAGTTAGAACGAGTATTCGTAGGAACGCTACTGTGTATCTCAGTACGAGGGCTAGTCGTTTCTTGATAACCGGGTGGTTAGGATTTAGTTCCTACCATTCTTCTTTAGTGTCGTTGTAAGGATTTAGTTCCTGATTCCGCCTGAGGGATATAGTTCCCGCGAGATTTAGTTCTCGATTCGACTCTTGGGATTTAGTTCCCGAGTCAACTCTGCCTTAGGGATTTAGTTCCTGAGGGATCTAAAAAGATTATAACGTGATGTGGGTTTTGGAATTATGTATCGTCCCTTCGGCGAGTAATGTAGTGCAACTAGGAAAGCTCGTCTCGACTTTTGATCGAGTGCACATAATTAATATACCTTTGGCGAGTAATGTAGCTAAGTAAATAGTGCAACTAGGAAAGCTCGTCTCGACTTTTGATCAGAGTACGTTCTCTTTCCAATCTGGATTCGCTGTAAGCGATGAGGTTGGTCGTGAACCGAAACATCTAAGTCAGCCTTTAAATCACTGATGTGTAATTCTGTTAAACGTTTCAGATTTGTCATATTTCCTTAAAGACTCAATCTCTTGGAGTCTCTTTTCGGGTCGATTTCTGTGAAGATTAAGTCTTCCAGAATCTTCTCTTGTGCATACCTCTTGTTGTTATTCCGTGAAAGTGTCGGGTTATGTATCGTCCCTTCGGTTATTATTCGAGGGACAATGATAGTAAACGATTACGATCACTCGAACCACTCTGCTTTTTACCCTTGCTAGTCTATTCAAGTAGACTAACCCACGAACATTGTTCTCCGCATGTGGGCTGGTGTCATCCGTTCGATTCGACACATCAGATAGAACGAATATATGAGGAGACTAGATTGACTATGAAGACGACGGTTGTTTTTGGATATTTTAATAATTTCTTTTAATCAGGTTGAGATCCTTGGGCAGGTGATCATTACGATTACAACCCTTTTTGTAATATCTTTTATAAGACTTCCGCTGTACTTTGTTTAAGACTTCTGCGGTAATTTATTTAAACTCTGTGTTTGTCCTATTCGGGATTGGGATGTAATCCCGGGACTCATGTTTTATATAAATAAGGTTATCATTTTGTATCATTGTATTTCATGATTTGTATTTAAACGGTAAAGCCTTGGGTGATCTCGGTAAGGAACACTGAGGTCACTAGCGGTAATACCTTTCCAAATGAGTTAAGATTTGGGGGTGTTACAGTTGTGGTATCAGAGCTAAAGTTTTTAAAACGGGTTGGGTATTTGAAAACCATTTACTCATTTTTGATTGAAAGGTATTTTCAAAAGGCTCTGAGTTTAAAAATAAAAACGGTGTTTTTATTTTCAACCGTTCATAGTCATGTCTTCTGTATAGTCTGATATAGTAAGCTTGCTTCTATGTCTAGAAAGACTAATTCCTTCCTCGTTGCCCCGTTAGATATGGGTGCATTCTGTTCTCTTCAGAGGAACCCGGGAGAAGCCAAGGTGGTTTCGCCATACCCAATAAGGCTTGAATTCCCAATTCCCTCGTTTTGAGTTAAGATTGTAGAATCTAACAACTCGGTTTGAGTTCATCAATAGAAATTACCAAGTTGATCTATTCTAAGTTGATTTTATTACAATAAGTATATCAGAATGATACTAATGTGATAAAATCCTTGGAAATTGATCGGTACACAGATGGTGAACACAAGGAACGTTATCCGTTCTGGTGCTGGGCCGAGTAATGACCCTAGACCAACTGTAGGAAATGTTGGACAAGACGAGCAGGAGTTTGGTTCCAACAACCATCCTAGAGGCTATGGTCAAGAGCAGACCAACGCTCCCATGGCATTTGATGCTGCAACATTAGAGGCAATTTGGGGAATGGTCATGCAAGCAGTGACTGATATACTGCGACCGAGTATGCCACAGGCACAAGGTGTGCAAATTCCCCCACCGGTTCCCAGATTTGAGGAGCCAGGAAACCGTGTATTCCAGGAGAATATAGTCAGGACTCGAGACAACTATGGTCGTGCACTAAAGACCATTAATTCCATGAGGCCTGACAGCTATAACGGGAAAGGGGAACCAGTCGGGGTGATCCATTGGTTCTCCCACATGGAGCGGTTGTTCCGCAACATTGATTGTACTGAAGCTGAGAAAGTACATATAGCTTCTCTTCAGTTAAAGGAGGATGCTAGTGAGTGGTGGGAGAGTACCGGCTTAGCTGATAACCCTGTTTTGAACTAGGAGATGTTCAAGACAAAGATGACAGACCTTTTCTTCTCTCGTGCTATGAGGGAGGAGAAACACAAGGAGTTCCTATACCCTAAGACTGATGGATTGAAGGTGACTGAGCTGGCAACCAAGTTCAATCATCTATTACAGTATGCTAGACCTGAGATATCCAGTGAGGCATAGAAAATATGGTATTTCCATGAGTGGATGGGCCCAGATATTAAGCCACTGATGGTGCGTCACGGATGCTCGACTTTGGAGCAGTATGTGGATGCAGCCTACAAGTTAGAGGTGACTCTGGAAGAGTCGACCAAGAAGCGTGATAGCTAGAGGCAAGGGGAGAACCAGCCTAAGGCAAGTGGGTTTAAACGTCCCGCTCCACCATCTGATTTTGCCAAATCTGGCCGAGCAAAAAAAAATATGACTCAGGATGGGTCTACGCAATGTTCGGGTCAGGGCAATAGCCTGATCCAGTGCTACAACTGTGGTACCTACGGGCACAAGAGTAATGTGTGTCCGAAGGAGAAGAAAACGTGTTATGCCTGTGGAAAGGAAGGACACTTGCAGTTATTTTGTCCGCAGAGGAGACAGAAAGGGACTGAGTCACAGCAGGGATCTATTAATCAGAACAACCAACCCAGGTTCAGTCCGGTGGAAGCCCCTAGTCCTTCAATGCAGACAACTGCGAGAAACAAAGGGAAAGCCCCAGTGGCTTCAGGAAGCCAAGGTCAACGCCTACGTGATGCGTGAGGCGGATGGACCCGATGCTCCATTTGCTTAAAGTATTTTGTACTACTTATGTTGGTATGTTGTGGATTTGGGTGTTACCCAGTCTTTTGTTTTGGATAAGTTATGTTAGTAAGTTTAAGTATGCAAAAAGGTTTATAAACCTTTGTTGTAAATATTCTTTCTAATATAAATGTTGGTTGAGAACCAATCGTCTGTCGAAATTTTCAATTAGTAAGAAATTCAAAGAGAATTCGATCTGGATAGCCATGGTTCCATGCGATAATTTTCTCGTTATGAAGTGGCTGACGCGTCATGGGACGATAATCGATTTTAGTTCGAAGATTGTGACAGTGGCATCAGGGGGCCAGTATTTATGCAAATTTAAAGGTCTAAATGACGCTGATAACGGCAGGTTGATCAAGGCAATAGCTGCGTTTAAGCTACTTCGACAAGGTTGTGTCAGGTACCTTTGCTACTTGGATCCGCCCATGAAAGATGAAACTTCAGTTCTTGATGATTTCGATACACTGAAGAATTTGGTACATAGATTAAGTTTATGTATTCTTGAGGAGTAAGGTAACCATGTTACTCGTATAAAAGGATTAAGACACAAGTGTTTGATTCGGTTGAGAATGAATCATTTGGCAATATGATACTTTGAGGTTATAGGAGTAAGCTCTCATGTGATTGATTTGAAGAGCATACGAATAAGTACTGTGTTTATTCTTGGAGAAAGTATAAAAATTTTAAAGGATTTAAGTTAGAATGGCATAAGGTCAGACTTACTTCCAGATAAATGATGGAATTGTAAGAGGTACCTTTAAGGAAATTGATGATGTAATGTTTCGAGGTTACTAAGAGTTGATTTTTGGATGGTAAGGAATTACGATGTGAACTTTGGGAAAATGTGTATAAGGAAATAGTGAGGGAGATGCGTATTCTCCTATTAAAGATGCAATAATGTCGTTATGACAATTTTAAGGACCGTTAGTATTTAATGGTCAGAGCCTTGTGGATATAGTGAGAATGATTATATGGTAAAATTTATAGAGATAAAGTTACGGATGATACCAAGTGGACTTGAGGAAAAAGGTAACCCACGTTGGTTAAGATAATCATATATCACATTCGGGTGAGACAAGAGTATAATCCTATGGAATGGATTAGTGAATTATGTTGAGGTAATCAGACATAGATTGTAGTATTACTGATTGTGGGAACTCATGAGTAAAGATTGTGAGATAAAAATATGGCATAAGGGTTGGATATGATTAAGGTATCAAGTGAATCGTTTATGTGAGGTTTGTATGACAGGTGGAGGTACTAAGTGGTAGTACTGTTGATTTCTAAGTATATATTCAAGGACCGGATTGTCGAAAGGAGGTTAGTAGAAAGATGTTGTATTCTTCTATGTAAGGTTATTAAGGTCTTTAGGAGTAATAAGGCATATCAGCGAAGATTCATTAGAGATTTTTGTAATAGATACTCTGGTTAAGGCAATGGTAATCTTGTGAATGATTACATCTATTCTAACGAAAGTAAGGATGGTAGACTATATGTTGTAAGCGGTTACAAAAGCGAATAGGAAGTTCGATGTTGGCAATATAAGTTGCGAAGACCTAATTGGTTAAGGATACCGACCTAAGGAGGTTTAGGTATATACTTCAAGAGAAGTTTAGAGGTAAGAGCATATGTATTCTCATGAATTAAGTATAGCGAGTCTTTGGTGGTGATCATGACTTTGAGAATGGTCACGAGTTAGTACAAATATAGTGTATAGAGAGAGGTTATGTTGAGAGCCTGTGTACTCGATCGTCCGACTAGCTGGGAGGACAGCCTGAGTTTGATTGAGTTCACAATACAATAATAACTGACATGCTGCTATCAAGATGGCTTCATTCGAGGCTTTGTACGATCGAAAGTGCAGATCTCCGATTCGTTAGGATGAGAACGCCGACAAGATTTTGCTCAGACCAGAGCTAGTAAAAAAGGACAGCTTTGGACATTGCTTTGATTAGACAGAGGTTGTTGACCGCTCAGAGTCGACAAAAGTCTTACGCAGACCAGAAGCGTAGAACTGTCAAGTTCGAGGTTGGTGGCAAGGTACTTGTCAGAGTATCGCCATCCAAGGAAGTTTTCAGGTTTGATAAGCGTGGGAAGCTTAACCCTCGCTACGTGGTACCATTAGAGATTCTGGTTAGAGTAAGATCTCTAGCGTACCGTTTGGCGTTGTCGCCATCAACACACCCAGTGTATAATGTGTTTCATGTATCCCTGCTAAGGAAGTTCGTGCCAAGATGAGTCTCGTATGCTGAGCTATAAGGACATCGAGATTCAGGAAAATGGTACTTGAGAGGAGATGCCAATGCACATTCTCGAACGCCGTGTGAAGCGATTGTGCAACAAGATCGTATTGTTGGTACGGATTATGTGGTCCAAGTTTGGGAAAGAGGAAGTTACTTGGTAAACCGAAGCAAAGATGCTCAGACGTCTTTCCAAGTTATTGGCGACCTAAGTTTCGGGGTCGAAACTTCTTTTAAGGGGGAGGTGATGTGATATCCCGTAATTTTGTAAGGCTATTTTGGGAATTAAGGATTTTTCCCGAATGTCCGTTTGGTACGTCGGATTTAATTCTGAAGGTTTGAGACATTCTGTAATGTGCTCTGTATCTGTAATATTTTTCTCAGTGAAGAATTATACAGTCGAGATGTTTTGGAAGTTCGTACTCGTTCGTGTACGACTTTTGTTAACGCGGGTTAAGATTGGTACAAGTTTATTGCCCAAGAGTTGTTATCTAATGGGCAATAGTACAAGATTCTTTATCCAAAGGTTATTGTCCAAGAGCTATTATCCATGAGGCAAAAGTACAAGTTGGTTAACCAAGGGTTATTACCCAAGCTCCCTTCCAACCCTAATTTTGCCTATAAATAGAGAGCATTGGGTGAGAGTGAAAGGGGCTGAAAAACGCGGAAGTGCTGTCAAGCTCTCGTCTCTCAAAAACGCTCTCTCTCGGGAAGGCTCTAATGGATCGTTGGAGCTTGTTTAGTGTCGTTTCCGGTGGCCACGAGGAGCATTGGAGGCTCTCGGACGCCTAGAAACCAAGCAAGGCGGAAGACGAGCCAAACCGATCGTCGAGGGTAAGTTTTTCCCTCTCGTATTTCTGTTTTCGTTCGCGACGGCGACCGCCGCCAGGGAGACGGCGCCCGCCGCAAGGAACGGCGCCCGCCATGGAGAACGGCGCCCGCCGTGATGAGGTTGCCCAGCCGCCGTGATGTGTGGCCAAGGAGCGGCGCCCGCCGCAGATGGGCGGCGCCCGCCGTGGATGAGCGGCGCCCGCCGCATGTGAGGCGGCGCCCGCCGCATTTAAGGCGGCGCCCGCCGTGATTTAGGCGGCGCCCGCTGGCGAGAGGTGGTGGCCGTGAGTTGTTGTGGTTGGCTTCCGAGGCCTTCGTTCGGGTTTCGTTTCCGTCGATTCCTTTCGTCCTTTCGTAGTTTCTGTATTGTTGTTTGTCGAATCTAACTTAGGGTTTCTGTATGGGTCGATCCGAAGGTACCGGAGTTGGCAGATTTGTCTCTGTGTCGAGCCCAGAATCCTGTCGTTAGACTTCGTTCAAACTCTGCGGATTAAGGCAAGTGGCGGTTTGCTCTTGCTCATCGTTCCATATTTACATTAATTATCAGTTGTTTATCTGAGTAATTAATTTGGAATGATTATTGTGTTCATCTGGAAACAGTTTTGTTAACTGTTTTTGGAAAACTAAAATATGATGTTATAATAGGTTATATATCTGTTAGAACAACGCTATTATATATATGTGAATTAATACAGATATTATTATAGGTTGTATATTGTTAGAACAACGCTATTTTATCTGTAACTGGCCTTGAGGGCATTGCTATGAGTTATTGCTGCGTTTGTAACTGTTTAGTTAGAACGAGTATTCGTAGGAACGCTACTGTGTATCTCAGTACGAGTGCTAGTCGTTTCTTGATAACCGGGTGGTTAGGATTTAGTTCCTACCATTCTTCTTTAGTGCCGTTGTAAGGATTTAGTTCCTGATTCCGCCTGAGGGATATAGTTCCCGTGAGATTTAGTTCTCGATTCGACTCTTGGGATTTAGTTCCCGAGTCAACTCTGCCTTAGGGATTTAGTTCCCGAGGGATCTAAAAAGATTATAACGTGATGTGGGTTTTGGAATTAAATAAGATAAAGTGCCCGAGTGCACATAATTAATATACCTTTGGCGAGTAGTGCTGCTAAGTAAATAGTGCAACTAGGAAAGCTCGTCTCGACTTTTGATGAGAGTACGTTCTCTTTCCAATCTGGATTCGCTGTAAGCGATGAGGTTGGTCATGAACCGAAACATCTAAGTCAGCCTTTAAATCACTGATGTGTAATTCTGTTAAACGTTTCAGATTTGTCATATTTCCTTAAAGACTCAATTTCTTGGAGTCTCTTTTCGGGTCGATTTCTGTGAAGATTAAGTCTTCCAGAATCTTCTCTTGTGCATACCTCTTGTTGTTATTCCGTGAAAGTGTCGGGTTATGTATCGTCCCTTCGGTTATTATTCGAGGGACAATGATAGTAAATGGTTACGATCACTCGAACCACTCTGCTTTTTATCCTTGCTAGTCTATTCAAGTAGACTAACCCACGAACATTGTTCTCCGCATGTGGGCTGGTGTCATCCGTTCGATTCAGCACATCAGATAGAGCGAAGATATGAGGATACTAGATTGACTATGAAGACGACAGTTGTTTTTGGATGTTTTAATAATTTCTTTTAATCAGGTTGAGATCCTTGGGCAGGTGATCATTACGATCACAACCCTTTTTGTAATATCTTTTATAAGACTTTCGCTGTACTTTGTTTAAGACTTCCGATGTAATTTATTTAAACTCTGTGTTTGTCCTATTCGGGATTGGGATGTAATCCCGGGACTCATGTTTTATATAAATAAGGTTATCATTTTGTATCATTGTATTTCATGATTTGTATTTAAACGGTAAAGCCTTGGGTGATCTCGGTAAGGAACACTGAGGTCACTGGCGGTAATACCTTTCCAAATGGGTTAAGATTTGGGGGTGTTACATCCACGATCGCGGCGGCTGTGTCTTCGTGGCGTCACGTCGGCTTGGGCAGCTTGACGACGTCGGCCATCGCGTGGTGTAGAGGCTTGCACACGGCGTTGTGTTCTCCGAGAGGCATACCTGTCATCAAAATTGTAAGGGTCAGAGTACTCACCTCGATCATCCTCGGCGTCGTGGTCGTAGTCGGAGCCGTCGTCGAAGCCAACAGGTGTGGCTCTGGGGACATAGCGGTCCGCGTGGGAAACAAAGCCTTGGCGACTCTCGATGACACTCTGCATTCTGTTGAGTTGTGGTTGATGTTGAGACGTCGAATGTAGTTTGCCTTTGCCTTTGTCGACTCTCGTCTTCGATGGACCCACGTCAGTAGCTCCAGGTGGAGGCGGCGCGTCCATAGCACTTGGGGGGTAGGAGTCGGCACGATGGGTGCCACTGGTGGTTGGGCTTTCATAGTCGCGATCTCTTGTCTTAGAGCCTGGATCAAGGTTTGATCTTCGGACAATTCCATGATTGGATCGCGTTGTTGGTCTTGTGGTGGTTGGCCTTGAGGTAGAACCAACTGTGGGGGTTGATCTCGGTTTGTTGTGTCGACTTCGCGTTCGTCTTGACTGGATCCAATCTGCATCGTGCATATAACAAGACGGCCAGACATGGGAGTAAAAACGAACCAAAAGACAACAAAGAACAACAACCAAGCAAATCACTAATCAAGTCACAAAGTTCACGTAGGTAGGGCTTGTTTGGGCTTGCCGTGAGGGCGGCTTGGCTTGCACAAGAGTTGGTGTATCAAGCAAGTTGCAATCAAACAAACAAGAACAAATTGAAACCCTAAACAAACGTAAACAAAGCAACCGAGTATCAAGAAATCACCTTCTAGGAAGCTACCTAGACGATGGAGAGATTGAGAAGATGAGCTTAGACCTGGGTGAGGGAGTTAGGGTTGCCTTATTTTGGCTTTACCTAACTTTGGAAACTTTATTTGTTTAATTTTTTTGTTTAATATCTTTTTGATATCTTTTTTTTTAATATCTGAGATCTTATCTTTTGATCTTTGCGGATTGCAAAAGGAAACAAAATAAATAAAAAAGGTCTAAGTAACTAGAATATCACAAGTGTGATCTTTGTAGAGAGAGGAGAGAGAAGATAAGATTTGGATGATATCTTATAAGGAAATTGGTAAACTTAACTAAAAAGCAAAATCGAGCAAACAAGGAAACTCTATCCACGCATGAAATAAGGAAACAAAATATTCTAGCATGCAAGAGAACAAAATACCTAACACACCAAAACTTGGGAAGGAAGGAAAAAAATTTCGGCCAAGGTGTGACCTTGTAGAAACCGAAGGGTCAGCAAAGATGGAAAATTTCTGGTTTTTCGTGATCTTTTTCTCGCGAGATAGTACGAAAGCAGAGATGGGGGTCAAGAAAAATTGTGAACAAAATTGAAACTTGAGTTCGTGACTTACAAGACTGCTGGGCTCTGATACCAGTTGATGTGTCCTTGTCTCCTGTGACAAGTCGAATTGCCAAAGGTGACGACTTTTGGATCTAGTCTTGGTTGAGAAGTCACTCGTCTCCAGTATTCTGTTGTGGAACGTGGTGATGATGATCGCGAACGGAAGAACGCGGTGAATCGGTGGCGATGGAAACGATTGATGGAATGATGGAAGCGGTGGCGGAAGCGATTGAATGGAGGGATAGATGACTTGAAGAGACAAGTCGTTAGTGTCGTAGCGTCGACTGCGGATGGGATAAACTCGATGGAGATCGAGTGGTTGCCGTAGCGTCGGCGGCGGAGTGAATGGGGATGAGAGGGATATGGGTGACGTCCGATCAAGGGAAGGAGGGATTAACACTCGACTTTAAACCTTGAACTTTAACTTGAACGTGAGAAATAAAGAGTACAAAGTAGGGTATAAATAGGGAAGGGGTCTCAACCAAGACCTAATGGGCTTGGGTCGAAACGAGCCTAAGGGCTAGCCCATGCAAGCATGCAAAAGGCACAAACCCTAAAAGATAAAAGGAAATTATCTTAAACGCTATAAATAAGGAAACTATCTAAAACGTTGCAAATAAGGAAACTATCTAAACAAGCTGGAAATACCAAATATAGATAATGTCTTAAAAAGAACGCGTGAAACTCATGGATGCGTTGAAGGCTTTGAAGAGATCATCGCGTGAGACGACGAAGTGTCAAAGTCTTCAGAAGAACGCGTTCTTTCACAGTCTTCAGAACTTCCGATGGTGGCGAGGACGACGAGCCTTGGATTGGTCTCTGGGCTTCCTTGGCTGGCGGCGGCGCGTGCGATAAGTGACGCGACGGCAGCGGCGATGGCCTTGGACCTAGACCTTTTTACTGGGCCCTTTGAGCGTAGGCTCATGGCTTCTTCCTCGTCTTGGGCCGTCATGGGAGGCAGGGTCACATCACTGCTCTCAAGTATGGAAATGATGAGTGGGTTATTGATAAGAAGACATTGTAAGATATGGTGGTCACTCACTTTGCTGATTTATATTCCCTCCCTGCCATAAAGAGTGCCTTTACTCCTTTTGCAACATGGGGTTTCCTACTGTCTCTAACTCGGAGATTATAAAGGCGCATGGAGTTGATGGGTTCCAACCGATATTTTATCATAAATGTTGGCAGACTGTTGGATCATTATTTTTTTTCGTTTATCCATGGATTTGTTTGACTGGTGCTTGTCAATGACACTCTTATTTCACTAATTGGGACTGGTCAAATTCACGATCCTACATTTTTACCCCCATTTAAAAAAAAAAAATCAAATTAGCCTAAAATAAGCATAGCACTGACCATTTGTTTTTCCAGTAATTGTAGTTTCAACCCCATACTTTTTAGTAATTACAATTTGGACCCCATATTATTATCCAATAATTATATTTTGAGCACATATTTTTTAATTTTTATCCCAAAGGTGACGATACTGTAGGGGAAGTTCTGCAAAAAATAGCTTGACGCCAGGATCATAAAAAGCTTAAAACCTCTTATCCGAAGTTCCTCCTTTTTGCATTAATATTCATTCTATTTTTAACGCTTGAAGCAGCTTATGTACATGCAAACGATTTGACTGACCTCGCTCATGCCACAACATTCTAACCTTGTGTTAGGACCCACGAGCCAAGGGACAATCTCAGGTAGACAATTTCTATGGGGCGCCGAAGATTTTTGTAGTGTTAGCAAGAATGCAAGTGCAAAAATCTCATCCCCTAGCGAGTGAAGTAACCTACTCTTTAGTGAACCAGATCAACCACTTTTTAGGGTCTACTTTTACTGGTGTTGGATTCTCCTGAAGGGGTGTATGGATTCTTGAGAAGAGATGAGCCATAGTGGTCTCCCCCCGGACCACTCGGATCCCACTAAATCTCTTGTGGATGAAGAAAGGAGGAGGTCATAATCAGCACAAATATTTGATTTTCTATTTTTCGCCAAAAAAATAGTGGATTAGTTTAAACATCCTTACTATGAATCTTAGCGTTACCATATATTAAAATTATATAACAATATATGAACATCAACGCATAACATATGAACCCCTAGTTTTATGAACTTTGACATTATCATATATGAACATTAGATGGCAATATATGAATCATCCCCAATGGAAGATTCTATATCGGAGGGCTGAGAGGATCGCACAATAGCATCCTACTGCGAAAATTAAGAGCATTGAGAAAAATAAAATAATTAAATAAGTTGCATGAAAATATAGATAAAAATCATATAGTAAGAGGTGCACAATAAAATATAGAAATGGTGCACAAAATAAAGAGGATGAGGTGCACAACAAAAAGCTAGGGTTGTGCACAAGTAAAAAACTTGAAGGAAAAATGTGATGCACAACACTTAAACATGTAGTGCACAAACAAAAGAGAAACAATGCACAAAATAAGGAGGATGTGGTGCACAATAAAATGGTGGTGACTTGTAAAACAATTTGAAGGAAATATGTTGTGCACAACAATGAAAACGTATGGCGCACAAACAAAGAGGCAAAGTAATGCACAAGAATACATAATTTGGTGATGCTGATACCTTCCCAATGGTCTCAAACCGCCTGGAGAGTGCAATCAATCCCCAAATCAAAGGATGGAGGGGTGACATTTCCCGAAGCTTTAGACTTCTTTGACTTCTTATGCTTTGGTTGCTCCTCCGATTGTTCATCGTCAGTTATTGTCCTTTCAGAGTCCACCTCTGATATGGATTTTGTCGTATGTACCTATCAAATAAACCTCAATAACCCAACTAATGTAGTCTGGCAAGTAAGGGTCGAACCCACAGAGAATCAAGCTATTTATCTTGTTTGCAGAAATCGTTTACCAATCATCAACAGTAACAAGGGGGGGGGGGGGGGGGTTGGTTTGAGTTCTAAAGCTACGAAATTAACTAACAAAAGTAACAAAGATGTAAACAGATATTGACAAAAGAGCTCAGCCAGAGAGATATCCACACTTCAGTTTGATTGGTTGATCATCGATTATCTCCAGTTCTTTAACCCAATGAATGTTCCAATTCCTTTTCTTAAGTTTATTAACAGGACAACCAGACCCTGATAATACTAACCATCAAACAATCAGGAAACTCTCGAGATTCAATTCAATAGCAGCAATAAGTTCCAGGAATTTCAGCAGATACATGCAACATAAAACAACCAGTTTTATTTAGCATGCAAATCAATTCTCTTCTACAATAAACTATCATACCTAGTTCTAGAAGATCGTAGTTGCTACTCTGACTCAGATATTTCAACTAGAAATACTCCAATTCTAGCATAAGAGTAATACCAATGGCCAATTAGCAAAACTCAAAGGGATTAAGTTCAAGATAATCAATAACATTCAAAGGAGTAGAACAAGAGTGATAATCATACAACCAAATCAAACGAAGGCTTCAACCGTCTAACCAAGCAAAGGAACTTAGTTTTTCATAGTCTTGCAAAAACTCCAAAAACAATAGAAACGATCGTTCTCCAAAAAACAACATAATGAAAACTAGGTTTAGAAAAGTATTTATATCCTAGGCTAAAGGTAACAGTTTCCATAAAAACGTAATTAAAACAATTAATAAAAACTGATAAAATAACTAAGGAAATCCGAAATAGCAACTCTGCTGATTTTTCTTCAATGGCCGCGATCGCGGCTTTGCTTGTTTTTGACTTCAGCGAATTCTTCCTTGGCCGCGTCCGCGGCTTTGCTTCCTCAGCTTCTGACGCTCCAAACTCACTAAAATCCACCCTTTTTGTACTAATTGTCCCACTCTCCTCAATCATAAACTAACTCCTAAACTAGTACAAACATCACTTATAGCATACTAACAATTCCTAGTTACGCACTACAGAGTAGAGCATATCAAATTCCCCCATGCTTAGACCTTGCTCGTCCTCGAGTAAGCTAATGGAAACCTACTCCTCCAATGAAATACCCAAGGTCTCAAGAAGCTCTACAAAATTCTCCACTAAGAATTGCACCAACTACTCATGAATCTCCAGCCAACACCAACACCCAGGAATTGCAATCCACTACCACCAACACTCCAACAACAAGAATACAGCCCATCAGTATTAAGGAAAGTAGAGTATTTCCCCCAAGCTTAACCTGAACTTTAGTATGTGAATGAGAATTTCTAATCCTAGCTCCAATCTATCTCCTTATAACTCCAGAGTGACCTACCCGAAACCTCCTTATAGCTCGACCACTTATGTCGCCACGCTAGAAGAATGAATGAATCCTAATAGTCGCTCTTTTCTTTTCACTCATTCTGCCTAGGCGCCCTTTCGGGTTTTCACCTAGCCACTCATTTCATTTTTCATAGATGGGTTCACCAATCCTCACAACACTCTTTAGCCTCTTATTACCCCAGTCTAACGCTGGTCCGGGCTCCTGAATTTTGCCTAAGCCGCTCTTTCGGGTTTTTAGCTTAGCTAGGATTTTCTGCTTTTTTTTATATACATACAACAAGTACAAATCCCTCCCCCATGCTTAAATATTGCATTGTCCTCAATGTAATGAAAGACGAAAATGGAAATATGGGGAAGAAAAAAAAAAACTCACTATTGGCGCCTAGGCGGTACTGCTCAACCAGACTCCGAGTGCAATCAAATAATTCCACTGTATGCAAAGTGGGCACATCAAAGAAGCGGGATTGCACGATTCCTTTACGAACACAGATTCGAAGCCCTAGGGAAATTGTGCTACGAGTTATGTCGCTGGCTGCTGCGGTCGCCGTTGAAATTTCGATGGTGGCAGCGAGTAGTGGTCGCAGCAAGAAGAAAGGATCTACCGCGAGTAGGAAGGAAGTGGCGAGCAGCCTTGCAGTGAAGAGAGTGAACATAGGGGACTTGAGCGGCGGCTTGAATCGGAAATGATGGACAGTGAGGAGTTCTGAAAGGGAGTTTTGATGTGTGGAAGTGGCGATTTGAACGAAGAAGATGAAGAATGTCGAGCATGAAGAAATTGAGGGTTGTCCTTTCTGCCCAGCAGGGCCGCGATCGCGGTGTGGTGGGCAGCGATCGCGGCTTTCTCTTCGCCTTTATTTTTTACCCAAGGGCAAGGCCGCGGTCGCGGTTGATAGGCTGCGATCGTGGCTTGCACACGACGTTCTTCTTTTTTCTTTTTCGAACAAGTCAAAACCGCACAGGCTGTGCGTTGCTCTCGTCAAATCTATAAAATAAAAAAAATTGAACAGCTCCGAAACCGCACGGCTGTGCGTTTTACTGCACAGCCCGTGCAGTTCTGTATCTGCATGTTAGTCAAGAAAAGAGAAGAAAAATGGAACTAACGAAAGAGATGAAGGAAAAACCGAATTGAAAAACGTCATACCTCGGGTTGCCTCCCGAGAAGCGCCTTGGTTAATGTCATTGGCTCGACATAGTGTCATGGTGATCAAAATAAGTTACTCACATCAATAGAACACATAGAATCATCATCAGGAGGGTGTTTCTTAGCATCATAAATGTTATACTCTACCATTTCCCCATCAAATTCCATAGCAAGTGAACCACTACTTACATCAATTCTTGTGTTGGCAGTTTTAAGAAATGACCTACCTAACAGAATAGGAGCTGCATGCTTGTCATGGTCCATGTCCAACACAAAGAAATCAGCAGGAAAAATTATCTTATCCACCTTCACAAGAACGTCCTTTACCACTCCTTTCTGATAGGCATTGGAACGATTAGCTAATTGAATAATTATCCCAGTTTCATGCAATGGTCCAAGCCCTAAAGATTCATATAAAGAGTAAGGCAACACATTAATAGATGCACCTAAATCTAACATGGCTCTTTCAAACTTGGTGTCACCTATCGTACAAGGAATGTTAAGCATGCCAGGGTCGCCACACTTCTTAGGCATTCGCCTTTGAAGCACATCAGACACATGCTCACTTACCTTAATCTTTTTCTTGCTTTTCACTTTTTGATTCCTCTTAACTGTACACAATTCTTTAAGAAACTTTGCATAGTGAGGAACACTTTTAACCAATTTAAGCAAAGGAATGTTTACCTCACACTTACTGAAGGTCTAAAAAATCTCCTTGTCATTCTCCAACCTCCTTGTGTCTTTTAACGCCTCAGGGAATGGAGGAACTGGCTTCTGGGAGCCGAGTGGAGGAAAATGCGGCCTGACATACGAATTTCCAGCTTCTGGGGAAAGGCCGCGATCGCGGTTCTCAGGCAGCGACCGCGACTTTGCCTGAATTTCTTCTTCTGCTGCAATGTTCATTGGCCGCGCCTGCGGCTCCCTTTGCACGCCCGTGACTTTCTTATTTGCAGCTAGTTCGTCCATTTCAGCTGAGGGAACTCTGATGTCCGCTCTGTCATCCAACTGCTTCCCACTCCTCAGCATAATTTCACTCACATTCTGTCTCAGATTCAACTCCATTTGCGATGGCAGCTTACTCGCCTCCTTAGCCTCCAATTTTCTTACTGCCAGAGAGATATGCCTAACCTGATTCTCTAAATTTTGAATGCTAGACTTGGTCTCATGTTGAAATTGCACTAGATTGCTCTACATGGTGGTCATGTTATGTGTAAGGGCCTTGATCATGTCTTCTGTAGACATAGATGAACCCAAATTTTGCCCCTGAGGTCTAGGATCATATGGTGGTTTGAATTGTTGTTGTTGTTGTTGTTGTTGTTGTTGTTGTTGTTGACCTCCAGGCTGCTGAAATTGATGTTGTTGTTGGAATTGCTGGTTTTGTGGGTTCCCATATCTCAAATTGGGGTGATCTCTCCACCCAGGATTATAGGTGTTGGAGTATGGGTCATATCTCGGTCTAGGAGGTCTGAAACCTCCCACAACATTCACTTCAGCTGCAAGCTCTTGCAGTTGCGGGCATGCATCAGTAGGGTGCATCGTGTCATAACAGATGCCACAAGACTTAACTTGTTGCGGGTTTCCTTTCACCATAAAATGCTTCATCATCTCCTTCAACTCGTTGATGTCAGATTGCAGTGAAGATGATGGATGAGAGTCGGCTGCTTTGGTTGCGTGAGAGCTCACTCTCTTGCTGAATTGCCTTGAGCCTTCAGATAGCTCAGAAAACATCTAAAATGCCGCTGCAACGATTTTATTCAGAATGTTACCGCCACAGGCTGCGTTCACCATTCTGCGCTCATCATCAAGAAGTCCGCCATACAGATATAGAACGAGATCTTGGTCAAAATAACCATGGTACGGATAACTTGATATTAGCCGTTTGAATATCTCATAGTACTCATACAAAGTCTCAGTAGCATGTTGTTCAATATTGTTGATGTTCTTCTTCAGGCTATTGAGCTTTATTGCAGGAAAGTACTTCTCCAGAAAGGCTTTCTTCATCTTTGCCCATGTATCAATACTTCCCAGAGCTAGATAGTAAAACCAGTCATTGGCCGAATCCTTCAAAGAGAAAGGAAAGGCCCTCAGCTTGATCTGATCTTCAGTAACTCCTCTCGGCTTCATGTTGGTGCAGACAGCGTGAAACTCAAAAAGATGCGTGTTGGGATCTTCTCCATTCATCCCATGGAAGTGGGGTAGCAAATGAATCAATCCAGATTTCAACTCAAAATTTACACCATCGGCCAACTCAGGAAATTGTACAGCAAGCGGTTGTTGCTCTAAATTCGGTGTTGTTAACTACCTTAAAGTCTGTTGAGCCTGCTGATCAGCCATCTCGAGTTGCTCATGAATGGTTTTGCGGTTCCTGAAAAGTGTCCGTTCAATTTCTAGATGAAGATTTAAAATTGGAGAATTAGTAGCACGGGTGTGAACCATAAGACAGGTTCACACAACAGTTGGTAAACAATCACACACAAACACGAAAAGATTAAAACTTTAGATTCCCCGACAACGGCACCAAATTTGACAGGGCTTTTGTCGTATGTACCTATCAAATAAACCTCAGTAACCCAACTAATGTAGTTTGGCAAGTAAGGGTTGAACCCACAAAGAATCAAGCTATTTATCTTGTTTGCAGAAATCGTTTACCAATCATCAACAGTAACAAAGGGGGGGGGGGGGTTGGTTTGAGTTCTAAAGCTACGAAATTAACTAACAAAAGTAACAAAGATGTAAACATATATTGACAAAAGAGCTCAGCCAGATAGATATCCACACTTCAGTTTGATTGGTTGATCATCGATTATCTCCAGTTCTTTAACCCAATGAATGTTCCAATTCTTTTTCTTAAGTTTATTAACAGGACAACTAGACCCTGATAATACTAACCATCAAACAATCAGGAAACTCTCGAGATTCAATTCAATAGCAGCAGTAAGTTCTAGGAATTTCAGCAGATACATGCAACATAAAACAACCAGTTTTATTTAGCATGCAAATCAATTCTCTTCTATAATAAACTATCACAACTAGTTCTAGAAGATCGTAGCTGCTACTCTGACTCAGATATTTCAACTAGAAATAATCCAACTCTAGCATAAGAGTATTACCAATGGCCAATTAGCAAAACTCAAAGGGATTAAGTTCAAGAGAATCAATAACATTCAAAGAAGTAGAACAAGAGTGATAATCTTACAACCAAATCAAATGAAGGCTGCAATCGTCTAACCAAGCAAAGGAACTTAGTTCTTCATAGTCTTGCAAAAACTCCAAAAACAATAGAAACGATCGTTCTCCAAAAAACAACATAATGAAAACTAGGTTTAGCAAAGTATTTATATCCTAGGCTAAAGATAACAGTTTCCATAAAAACGTAATTAAAACAATTAATAAAAACTGATAAAATAACTAAGGAAATTTGAAATAGCAACTCTGCTGATTTTTCTTCAATGGACGCGATCGCTGCCTTGTTGGCCGCGATCGCGGCTTTGCTTGTTTTTTACTTCAACGAATTCTTCCTTGGCCGTGCCCGCGGCTTTGCCTTCCTCAGCTTCTGACGCTCCAAACTCACTAAAATCCACCATTTCTGTACTAATCGTCCCACTCTCCTCAATCATAAATTAACTCCTAAACTAGTACAAACATTCCTCATAGCGTACTAACAATTCCTAGTTACGCACTACAGAGTAGAGCGTATCAACCTCCTTCTTATAAAATTAGGATTGATGGATCTCTTCCTTCCCTTGCCCCTTTGATGCACCCTCCTCCCTCTTGTTGTCTTTCCTTGTAGCCTTATCCATCCCGTCCTTCTCCTTACCCATGTCCTCATCCACGTCCTCCTTATGTTCTTCCTCTTTCGTACCTTGATCTTCTCCATCCCCTTCACCCTTCTTCCCAACATCACTTATGTCGTGATGAACATCGTCATCTTCTTCCTTGATGTCATCTGCATCCTTGTCCTCTACTTCTTCTCCTTCATCCTTCCTTTCGTCCTCCTCCTTCCCTTCCGCGTCTTTTCTTTCTTCAGAAATAATAGTTGAATATCTTTCCTCACTAGCATAGATATCAACATCATCTTCTGTCTTGTCATCAACAACGTCGAATAGGGTGGCAGGGTTGTGCGTGAGAGTATCCCTGGCCGCGTAAAAGTCATTAGTGAACGGTGTGTGAGTTTCATCAACAGGATCCTCATTTGACATCATGAATGCCGCCTCAACCTCTCCAATGCACTTAATAACAAAAGGATACGAAAAGAACCTATCCTGGTTGTCTTGAGACTAAGAAGATTGGCATTGACAACTAGAAAGAATCTTGAGGTTGATGATCTTCTCAATTGCATCATTGATCTTCTAGAATGTGGAAGCATCAAACACACTCTTAGGCGCGTCCCTGATATGCTGGTAGAACTTTATGATATATTTGGCAATTATACGTGCCAAATCAGCATGATCACATATATATTTGTAAAAGCTTTAATCCCCTCCATCACCACCTAGATCAATATCCACATCACCTTAAACTATAGGTTCAGCCTCAGGTTGTTCCTCAACAACATGAGTTGGTGGCTCTAGTAGTGCAGCATGGGGTGCGAGGTTTGGTGACGCTATATCATACCCTAGACCAAATCCACCAACTTTAAGCTCATCCTTCTCCCTCTTCTTGAGGATAGCAGATGTGTAACAACTGATGATAGGGTACCGCCTCTCTATCATCTCTCCCATTAGGCTAACTCTTTCACAATACAAAGTCTGCGAAAAAAGAAAAAAGAAGCATGTTATAATGGTGCGTAAGTTATGAAAAATACAAGAGCACACAAAATAATAGAAAGACCGGTGTACAACTTACAGAAAAATGAATACACAATTAAATACAGAGAACAAAACTCTTGTACTACAGTGCGTAAATATTACAGTACAGATGCACAACATTTTCTTTTAATCGTGCACAAGCTCTTTTATAAAGGTGCACAAAAATGAGATGAATAATGCACAACACTCTTTTATAATGGTGCACAATAAAATACATGATGTGGTGCACATAACTACAATATTGTTTTTCATTAAAGATCGCAAGACAAATGCAAAACAACTTTACATAAGATCGAAAAAACTCTAATGTCATGGAACACAACACAGTGGCGCATATCAATATAAACATGATGCACATCATAGAGAGAGAGAGAGAGAGAGAGAGAGAGAGAGAGAGAGAGAGAGAGAGAGAGAGAGAGAGAGAGAGAGAGAGAGAGAGAGAGAATAAATAACTTACAAGTAAAAGAATGAGAAGACCCCTATACAACGATACTTTAGAAGCACTATACCTCAGCTGACATAGCCTAGTCCGGAGCAACCGACACCAATCGTAATCCTCCACACGATCAGAGAGATCCCATTCAAACCAATTCAGAAATTTTGTGGTCACAATACCATTTGCATTGCTCTCTATAGCATTAGAGTAAAACAACATAGCAAAATCAAGATCAAACGTCACATCCACGTCCATGTTCGCTTTCAGCCTATTCGCCACATCAGTTGGCATGACAAGAGCATCAATGGCATACCTTTTCCTCCAATTCCTTACTACATCACGGGTAGTACGTCGTTGATCAAACTCGAGCAGCCCCCTTGGCAATCCAAGGTACTCCTACATGACGTTGTCATTGATCGCGATAGGGGGAAAATCATTACGCATACGTAAAGAGAAGGAGGGACCATCAAAATTTTCAACCAGCCAGTAGGATAAATCCCCTAGCAGATCCTTCATGACCCATGACAACAAGAATCCAAATCCCATACGGCTCACGGTAGCCTTCTGAGCTGCATTAAATTCGCCAATTGTATCGATGAGGAAGATAAAGAGCCCCTTACCTTGAGCCTTTCATTAGGGGCCCTGCTTTCAATAGGCAAGGGAACACCAGCTCTAGAGGATTGTGAAGGTGAAACCCTCCTTGTCTTTAACAAAGGGGCTAAATCAAACGTCAATTTATGCTTGCCTACAAAAAAAACACAAAATGTTAAAGAAGTGATCACTGAATCCACAAAGATTATAAAAACTACAAAGAACAATTTGCTAGATTTAAAGGAAATAAAAATTACCCTTCGAGTCCTACTTCTGATCAACGGGAGAAGTGATGGCAACTGCACAACCCTAGTTGTCACCCTTTGATCGTTGCTCTGAAAAAAATCCATAACATAAATATAGAATCAATAATAATCACAACATTTCTATGCTAAAATTAATAGTTGAAGCATTCAACCTATGGTGAGAATATCAGTGCAGATGGTATAATAGTGTGTTGCACAACTTATACAAAGGTGATACATAGCAATAAGTGAAACTATTGCACTATCTTTAAATAGTGTTGTGCACAAGAAAGAGGCAATATGGTGCACAAGTATATGATATAGATCACACAACTTATAATACAAATAAACTAGTGCACATAGTTTTCACAGTGCAATGCACAACACATGGTGAAGTTGGTGCACAATGATAAGGATACGAGTGCACAAATATTAATAATGTAGTACACAAAGATTTATATATATATATATATATATATCAGAGGAGCATCCTCAGATTGTTCTAAAGATTGTTTAGCTAAATGAGCGGCTTGAGAAACTTGTGTAGGAAGCTCAACATCTTCAATAACTGCTAAAGCGTTTGATTGTACTCCTGACTGTATGCTTGACTCTTTTTCTTCACAAACATAACCTTCCTTTTTGAAGCAGAATGTTTGCTTCGTGAAAAAACTACGAAGAAAACACAATTTAGATGACAAGTGCACAAAAAGAATTAAGCAAAAATTAGATGCACAACAGATTCAACATCATAAAGTAATGTGCTGCACAACAACAATACAAAGCATTGAAATTAAAAAGAATACAAACAAAGCATTCTAGTCCACAATATAAGGTAATGTGGTGCACAATAAAATAATCAAGCCGTACACATTGAAAAGATACAAACAAAATCACACAGGCACCAGTTCACTATATTATATGTAGTAATCAGGTGCACAATGAACATAAAATGTGGTGGACAACTTTTTTAAAAATAGTGATCGAATGAAGTAAAGATAACTTAGTGCACATCAATAAAGTGAAGTAGTGAACTAGTAAACAGTCTAGTGATGCACAAATAAATTGCGAATGGTAAAGATAATGCGATGCACAACCTATAATGCAATAGTGAACAATGAAAGACAGTTTGGTACATAAAAAACACAAAAATACCACAAAATATGGAATCAACACAACAATGATACATACAACAAGAAAATATGAAAAAAACTCAAAAATTAAAACAGAAAGAACAAAATAGTGATCAAATACAACTGATACACTCTCATGAATGGAAAACATTAAAGGAAACAACAACAACGCACAAAAACAGATGTCTAGGGTTAGGTTTACGATAATTTCACCTCGAACTGGAAAGGATGGAGAATCACATTGACTTTCAACCATTTAGTGTAGATGGATGTGTAACACCCCCGACTTATGTCGGTAGTGCCACACGCCAGTGAACTCAGATTGTAAAGTCCAAAGTCATCCTATAGGCTTTAATCGGAATAGTTAAGCTTAAAATAGACAAATAAACGTTAAATAATAATAGAGTGAATAGCGGAAGACTTTTAAATGAAACTCCAACTTATATTAAAAACTCTCGTAAAATGAGAAGGATGGTAATACAACAAAGTGAAATTACAACGGAAGACTTTTTTAAAGAACCCTAATTACATAACTAGTTTATATATGTATTACAACTCCTTAAGAATATTAAATCAGTACTACACATCTTATTATTACTTTAAAATAAAAATCTTCAACTTCAAGCCTTCTCCTCGATTGGTTACTTCAACTCGTCGGGGACCAACCTCTCATGTGCCGTATAGGACGGATGACACCAACCAACCATGCAAGGAATATAAACGGTTAATTAGTCTAATGAATGACTATGCAAGGGTAAAAATAGATTGGTTCTCATAGTCGTATATAATCACTACCCTTGTTTCCCGAATAAAACTCGGTAAACGGTATATGACTTTAGACTTCTACCGAAAAGAATGAAGAGCTATGATTAAGAGAAGACTCCAATGAATTGAGTCTTATGGGAAATTACATGAATTTGTTTGGAAACATTATATTATCACACAAAGTTTTAAAAACATCTCGTTGAATATTTGGGTCCTCGACCAACCTCACCGCATTATGCAAATCCAGATTGGAAAGGGGACTTACTTTAGACAATGGGTTCCATGTTGTACTTCTCATCAGAGGGTATATTAACTATGTGTCACGCGGCACTTATCTTATTTAATTCCAAAATGTACATTAATGTTAAGACTTTTATTATTATCCACAACCGATCTCGCAATGAGATTTATAATGGGATGAATCCTGAATTTCGGAACTAGCTAAGTGCACCACCACTTATATAAAATAAGGGTAGGTCATGACCAAAGGTATTAGGGCAGTTCTTCTCCTAATACAAAGTTATAAAAAAACAGTTAAACCTCACAAGGTAATAGCGTTCCTACGAATACTCGTGCTAACTAGCAATTATTATCTACACCAAAGCACAACAATCCACACCAATTATTATCTAGCACCCTATAATATATATATATATATATATATGTAAGAGTTATAACTAGCATATATACAACCTAATAAAAAGGTTCATTTCACACAACATTTTATACAGACAAGTTCCCAAATGACAAATTAAGAATATTTATCCTAACTTAATTAAGACAATAGCTTAATTGTCAATTAATAAAAATATGGAATAAATTAGCAAGAGCGAACCGCCACTTGCCATGAATCACGAAGACGATGAACGACATTTCGGAGATGGTTGCTTTCAAAAAGCAAATCAGCTCCCTGCTTATTCCCGTTCCAAACGCAATTCCGAGACGTACCTAATCATACACAATGAACAAATTCCATTAGATCATTTATTCAATATCACAATTTGAAGGATACAATGTCTCGATTTTCAATTGAATTTATTTACTCATAAATAAATCAATTTCAAGGTTTTTTTATTAAACGATTATTTATACGATTAAAAATTAATTAGTTGTATATTCTAAATAGACATAACATAAATAAATTATTTTTTATAGTCCTAAAGTTTTCCAAGTCAAAATATTATCTAAATGAATTGTCATAATTTACCCATTCATAATATAAGATAATATTACAAAAATTATAATAAATTCAATTTTAATTTTCATAAAATCAAATTAATCCTAAAATATTTTTCACAAATCTAGATGATCTAAATTAGTCAAGATTAAGCCAAAAATTAATTAAAAATACCCAAAATCATGAATTTAGGTCGACCTCAATTCTTCCCGGAAACACGTTGGACAATCGTCGGAAATGGATTAAATTGGAGCTCGGCGGTGGCTCTCCGGCGTCTAAAAGATGGTACTTTTGAAGAGGACAACTAGAAGAACCCAATGGTGCAAGAAATTGCAAGAACAAAGCTCAAAAACTCTCGCATTTTGATGAAGAACAACCGATAACGAATTTTAGGGTTCTTAAGGAGATCGAGTGATGATTTAGGGGTCCGATTGGGAGGGATTTTATAGGGTTTTTGTAGGTGTGAGAGCCCTAAACATTAACCCTCTCATTAATCCCTCCAATTTAAGCTCAATCGGATCAATTTGGAATCGAGGTGAATAGACCCTAAAATGACGCGAGATGCAATGGGGACAAATTCCGCCATTCTCGTCGACATTCAATCCAATTGAATGAGGTATTACATGTAGGATAAGGTTTTCTTGAATTCACAAGGAGTAATTGCTCGAATCGGGATCCAATGGAGTCGAATTTCCGCCATGGGAGCACCTTGTGCTGTGCGTTTTAATGGAGGAGAGGGCTGGGAAGAAGACAACTCAATTTTCAGCTAATTATACACGGCCACCCCCTATTTTGCCCTATTTGCACATTTTTTCCCAACTTTCTTATGGTGTGGCAAAAATGCCCTTATTTTATATTTTCAAAATTTACCCAAACTTATTTATTTTAATATTCTAAGTTTATAATATTATCTTAACCCAAAATTAAAGTATAGAAAAATTAAACTTAGGTTAAGATAAGCTTATATTATTATTCTTATGAATTTGACCATACTTAAATCCTTAACAGAAATTTGTTAGACTTGATTTTAATATTCTAGGTCAAATTTGATAAGTTTTATCTAAATTATAATTGACATAAAGTTAATCATAATTTAAACCATCCTTAGCTTACAAATATAACATACTTAGGACAATTATTACTTTATCCCTTTATGGATAACATAATAATTCTTATGACATTTATTGTTATTTAAAATTCTAAAATTACATCCATTGTTATACTTATTTATTTATTTTAACACCATACTATTATTACTCATTTGATAATTTGTACAAATAATTGTCATAATATATCCTTTGAACCTAAGTTCATGAAAATTTAAATTACTCCTCTAAAAGAAATAAAATAACTTTCATAACTTTTATTTTTATCGCTTTGAAATTATCATTTTACCCTTCTAATTTAAGTGGAATATTACAAGATGATTGATATTGCAAAAGCAGAGTAGATGAGATTGAATCAAAGAGAAGGAGAAGTTTGTTCGTCAAATAGCCTCCAAGGTGACTTCGATGAAGAGAGCAAGAGAGAGCAGGAGAAAATGAACGAACGATTCAAATGAAAATTATTTTTAGATTAATACGCGTAGAAGGTGTGCAAGACGCAAGTTATGGCATGTGATTGGCGGTTTATAATCCCACTCGCGAGATCGGACCACATGATTAAATTCATCTAACGGCTGGGATACGTTCACAAATTTTTTAAATGGACCCCCATCTAAAAAAAATTGGTGCATTGTAATAATCAGAAAGAATTTACACGTGATGTAAAAAGACCTTGTATTCTTTATGCACAATTTAAATTGAACCAGTGCACACCATATGTGTTTTGTGGTGCACTATTGTTGAAATAGAGATGCATAACATATATAAATATTGTGATGCTCAATATTTTTTTACTTGGAAAAGTAGTTTAATATTTGTGAAATTTGTGCAACAAGTAATATGTATTTGTGCACCGATACGTAGGACATTGTGCACTGTAAAATGAGTATGTGCACCTTGAGTTTTTGTATAGTATTTTGTTATTTATAGTTTGTGCATCAAGCTTTGAATATTCCAGCATCGAAATACACTATTTTGTGCACTGTTTTGTTCTTAAATGTGTTTGCAACAGGTTCTAAATATTTGTACATCAAAATACACTGATTTGTGCACCAATGTATATCTCGTCATTGTGCAC
Organism: Rheum nobile; assembly: GCA_027886185.1. Taxonomy (NCBI): domain Eukaryota; kingdom Viridiplantae; phylum Streptophyta; class Magnoliopsida; order Caryophyllales; family Polygonaceae; genus Rheum; species Rheum nobile. Next base: position 2,267,354 of record WOAB01000135.1, read on the forward strand.
TTGAATTTGTGAAAGGATTAAGTTGAATAAAATGCACAAAAACATGTACTTGGTGGTACACAAATGATTTAATAGAAGGTGCACAAATTAATACGCAGATAGTACACAACAGAAGAACGGATGGTGCACAAACATAGAGTGAACTAGTGAACAAGTAGACTAGGAAGAACTCTTATAAAACACAAGCAAATGACAAACTTGAAAATAACTTATGTCCTTACTATACAAGCATATCCAAATTGGAAATACTTAAACAAACACATGGTCTTAGGTTACATTCTATGATAAAAGAGATAGAGGGGGTCGTCGGATAAGTCCCAAATCCAGGTAGACAATTCTTTGACTTGTGGAGTCATAGGTTTGAAACGGAACCTCTAGAATTTTTGATTATCTGCAATAAAAAGACAACAAAAAATCAGAAGGCTTGCAGTTGCTATGTATCATATAATAGCATGAGTTAATTATCTTACCTCGAATTTGTTTTCCCACCATTCGTCATCTGTAATAATTTCCCCAGTAATGAGGTCACATTGAACATTGCCAAGGGATTCGAGCAGATGCCAAAGCTTAAAATTCTCCTTGAAGATATTATATGTAAACTTCACATTCAACACGTTGAATTATTTGCCGAAATACAAGTTAAGTCTATCTCTTATTCTTTCCCAACGTATAGGACGGTATAGCTGATAGGAGGCTGAAGTCGTGTGCCCAATCAAAGTAAAATCCTTAAAAACCTAAACTAGTAGAATAGGCAAGCAAAGGTCGAATCCCACAGGGAGGAGTTGTCTTTCTTTATGTAAGGTTGCATGCACAAGTAACAAAGGGGGGTCTTGGTTGATTGTTTGTAAGCAAGTAAACAAAGGAAACAAAAGCAAAGATTTGTAATCAAATTGGGAAAAATACTTAGCCAAACAAATATCCACCTTTAGTTTGGTTGATTGATCATTGATTATTCCTAGTACTCAATCCTCATGAATGTCCTAATCCTTGTTTTGAAATAGTTACCAGTCTAACTAGTCCTGATAACCCTAACTATTAAACAATCAAGAAACTATCAAGATAAATCTAACAACATTAGTATACTCATGAATGGATAGACTCATGCAATACTTAACAACTCGCCAGTACTCGATATGCAATCAATTCTCTTCACAATAAACATTCACAACTCGTTCCAGTAAATCGTGGTTGCTACTCTGAATTAGGGATGAACAATATTAATCTCAACAAGATGACCAGATTAGAGAAACTAGCACTATAGATAATATCAATCTCAACTAGTTTGTCACGCTAGGGAAACCAATATTAATAATACTAATCAAAACAATTGATGAACTAGATCAACCAATAGAGTTCAAAACCCTAATCCTGCAGTATGAATAATACCATTAAAACTAGGTAGCTAATCTAGAGAAATCAATATAACTCAATGGAATGAGGCATAAGAGAATCAATAACATTCAAGGATAGAGTAAAGGAATAATCTCACAATCAAATTCAAACCAAGGCTTCAATTGTCGGACTAAGCAAAGGGTGCTTAGCTCCTCATAGTCTTAAGCCACAAACTCTGAAGGGAAAATAATACGTAGAATGAAAACCGAATAATCAAAAGGCTGGGAAATTAGGTTAAATAACCTAACCCAAAACCAAGACTAAAGATAACAAGTCTAATCTAAAAGGAAATAATAAAATCGAACAAAAAGAAATAAAGTAAAAAGAATTAAAATAAAAAGTAAACTTCGGATCTGACGAAATCCGTGCCGCACTGATGCACATTTTCGCGACCGCGGAAGCATTTCCGCGATCGCGGAAAATTCACTTTTCTGACTCTTTGCTCTCGACTTATCCGCCACCAGCTTCCGCGACCAAGCTTGGAATTCCGTGATCGCGGCACTGTTCATCCGCGCCCGCGGATTACTTTCTGTAGCTTCTTCTCGCTTTTGTTGTGGTCTTCTCGTGGTCTTCCTTCCATCTTTTATAAGTCTTCGTTTAAGCACTTGAAACCACCATAACGACACTTCTACTCTTCAACTCCAACCTCTACAATTATGCACTAAACGTCTCCAAATAGCACCCAAAACACCGATAACAATTCCTAGTTAAACCCTACAAAGTAGCGCTGATCAAATTCCCCCATGCTTAAACCTTGCTCGTCGTCGAGTAAGCTAAAAGAAACCTACTCCTCCAATCAAATCCCCAAGGTCTCAGGAAGCACAGAGAAACTCTCTCCACTAAGAATTGCACCTAACATGAATCTCCAAGGCACCAACACCATACAATACAACATAACACAACAACCAAACATACAACAACCAAGCTTAAAGGAAAGCAGAGTACTTCCCCCAAGCTTATCCCGAACACCATAGAGTGAAAAAAAAAACTAATCCTAACCTCCATCTATCTTCTTATATCTCCCAGAGTGACCTACCCGAATCCTCCTTATATCTCTTCTTATTATGTCACCACGCCAGGTAAAATGATGATTCCTAATGATCACTCTTCTTCTTTTCACTCATTTTGCCAAGGCGCCCTTACGGGTTTTCACCAAGCCACTCATTTCATTTTTCAATAGATGGGCTCACATGTAACTCACATCACTCTTGACTTCTTATTACCCCAGCCTAATGCTGGTCCAAGCCACCTGCTTATTACCTAAGCCACCCTTTCGGGTTTTCGACTTATCCCAGGATTTTATTTTTGTCTTTTTCAATATTTGTTACTTTTTCATTTTCTTCATTTTTTTCTTTCTCAACGACTATCAAGTATAGAACACTCCCCCATGCTTAAACATTGCATTGTCCTCAATGTAATGAAAGACAAGAAAAAATTAAAGCACAGGGAAGAGCAAAAAAAGTACTCACAACCGTCGCTGAGTTGGCTTGGACATGGAAGTTGTCGCTGGCGGTATATGAATGAAATCACATGTCTCTAGTGTTGCGCCGGTCTTCAAACAAACCCCACCGTGCAACCAAAAGGAACCATTGTAGGGTGTAGTGGAATAACAACGAAGTCGGGGTTGCACGACCTTCAATGGACACAAAAATGGGGCCTAGATGTAATTGTGGTGTGGGCCCTGGTGTTCCTCCTCCTCAGTTGTCGAATGTAGGGCCATCATCGGTGCCAAATAAAAATGTGGGGTGAATGTCTCCTCCTTGGCAGCATGATGCACACCTTCTCTCCATGGGGAACTCGGACAGCTGGCCTTCGATAGAACTATTTTTTTTTATTTTTTTTCGATTTTTTTTTCAGGTCAGGAGACTTACAGTGGTATTTCCGTGACCGTGGAAAATTTTCCGCGCCCGCGGAAATGTTGCTGGTGCGTAGTTCACCGTCTTCAATTTTTCTTCGAGTCTCCTTCCTGCATGTTAGTCTAAATGCAAAAACAAAAACAAAAGCAAAAACAAAAATAACACACAAACAACTAAAAACATGGAATGAAAAGACAGGAAAGAAATACATACCTCGGGTTACCGTCCGGACAACGCCTTAGTTATTGTCGTGGCTCGACTTGGTACTCTTCCACTCAACTCGGGTTGCTCACAGCAACTGACTCCTAGGGTCAAGATCAGGGGGGTGCCTCTTTGTATTCTCTATGTTGAGCTTTACCCCCATTCTCCTGCACTTCATGGTGAGTGGACCATTGTTTATATCAATGATTGCACTGGCCATTTTCAAAAACCGGCCTACCCAGCATCCCAGGGGCTGCATGCTCGTCCCGCCCTATATCTAGCATGTAGAGATTCGACATTTGAATCACGGTCTCCTTCTTGTGTTTCTCCTTTGGCTTCTTCTTGATCTTGCGCAACGCCCTTAAAAATTCCACACAGTGAGGGATTCTCTTTGCCAGTTTGATCAAAGGAGCGTTTGCCTCGCAGTTACTGAAGGTTTCAAATAAATCCTTGACGTTCTCCACCTTTCTGGTGTCCTTCAAAGCCTCGGAAAAGGGTGCGGGAGGCTTCAATGAACTGAGCAGAGGAAAATTGGGGCACACATATGCGTCGAAGGCAGCTTTGAGAGGGTCTTCGTCTCCAGGGGTTGTTCCGCGATCGCGGATATCCGTCCGCGGTCGCGGAAAATCATCGAGCAACTCCTCTTCAGTAGCGACTTTTCCGCGATCGCGGAAATCCGTCCGCGGTCGCAGAAATTTGCCAATTTTTTGCTCTTCTTAAACAACACATTTGCGGTCGCGGCTCTCCTCCTCGCAGTCGCGGCATTCTTCCTATTCCCAGAAATAATCTTCTTCAGAAAGCACCTCTCGCGGTCTCGGGGCCTCTTCTACAGACATCTCGCTGCATTTTGCTCCCGTCGCACAAAATTGTTGTTCCCTTTCAGCTGGTGGGATGACATGCAGCTGCTCAGTACTTCGTATGGTCATCGAAAGGGCACTCTCTCTCTGATGCACTACTGGGTGAGATAGTAGTTCCGTCGATGCCATGGTCTCTATTCTGCTCATTGCTTGAGCCGTTTGCCCCATTTGATTCTCCAAGTTCTGGAACATGGACTTCATCTCTGGTTCATGTTGGATCATGTTTTGCGTAAAAGATCGAATCCTATCCTCAGTAGACATGTGGGAACTTGGATCGGACACTGGTGGGCTATGCTCGTAGGCTTGATAGTATTGTTGTGGAGTATCCTGCTGATAGTACAACTGTGGCTCCGGATAGAACTCCTGGTAGTCATGGCCATAGAGAGGGTATTACTGGTTCCCATAACTCGAATTAGGGTGATCCCTCCACCCTGGAGTGTATGCGCAGGAGTATGGGTCATATCGCAGCTCCTGCTGATGTCCGTTGTTTGTCATATACATATGCATCATCTCCTTTAGTTCCCTAATCTTAGCATGCAGAGCTGCGGCCATCTCTCGTTTGCTGGTTCTCTGTATTAGGACTCAGAAGTGGAAGATTAGTAGCACGGGTGTGGACCATAAGATAGGCCCACACCAAAATTTGGCACACAAACACACACAAATAAAAAACAAAACTTGCCTCCCCGGCAACAGCGCTAATTTGATAGGAGGCTGAAGTCGTGTGCCCAATCAAAGTAAAATCCTTAAAAACCTAAACTAGTAGAATAGGCAAGCAAAGGTCGAATCCCACAGGGAGGAGTTGTCTTTCTTTATGCAAGGTTGCATGCACAAGTAACAAAGGGGGGTCTTGGTTGATTGTTTGTAAGCAAGTAAACAAAGGAAACAAAAGCAAAGATTTATAATCAAATTGGGAAAAACACTTAGCCAAACAAATATCCACCTTTAGTTTGGTTGATTGATCATTGATTATTCTGAGTCCTCAATCCTCATGAATGTCCTAATCCCTGTTCTGAAATAGTTACCAGTCCAACTAGTCTTGATAACCCTAACTATTAAACAATCAAGAAACTATCAAGATAAATCTAACAGCAGCAATTTACTCATGAATAGATAGGCTCATGCAATACTTAACAACTCGCCAGTACTCGACATGCAATCAATTCTCTTCACAATAAACATTCACAACTCGTTCTAGTAAATCGTGGTTGCTACTCTGAATTAGGGATGAACAATATTAATCTCAACAAGATGACCAGATTAGAGAAACTAGCACTATAGATAATATCAATCTCAACTAGTTTGTCACGCTAGGGAAACCAATATTAATAATACTAATCACAACAATTGATGAACTAGATCAACCAATAGAGTTCAAAACCCTAATCATGCAGTATGAATAATATTAATAAAACTAGGTAGCTAATCTAAAGAAATGAATATAACTCAATGGAATGAGGCATAAGAGAATCACTAACATTCAAGGATAGAGTAAAGGAATAATCTCACAATCAAATTCAAAACAAGGCTTCAATTGTCGGACTAAGCAAAGGGTGCTTAGCTCCTCATAGTCTTCGAAGCCACAAACTCTGAAGGAAAATAATACGTAGAATGAAAACTGAATAATCAAAAGGCTGGGAAATTAGGTTAAATAACCTAACCCAAAACCAAGACTAAGGATAACAAGTCTAATCTAAAATGAAATAATAAAATCGAACTAAATAAAGTAAAAAGAATTAAAATAAAAAGTAAACTTCGGATCTGACGAAATCCGCGCCGTGCTGATGCACATTTCCGCGACCGCGGAAGCATTTCCGTGATCGCGGAAAATTCACTTTTCTGACTCTTTGCTCTCGACTTATCTGCGACCAACTTCCGCGACCAAGCTTGGAATTCCGCAATCGCGACACTGTTCATCCGCGCCCGCGGATTACTTTCTGTAGCTTCTTCTCGCTTTTGTTGCGGTCTTCTCGTGGTGGCTTCCTTCCATCTTCTATAAGTCTTTGTTTAAGCACTTGAAACCACCATAACGACACTTCTACTCTTCAACTCCAATCTCTACAATTGTGCACTAAACGTCTCCAAATAGCACCCAAAACACCAGTAACAACTCCTAGTTAAACCCTACAAAGTAGCGCTGATCAATAGCATAATATAGTATCGAAATTGTGCAATTACTTCATGGAAAGTGACAGTGTCCTCATATGCCCAAGTACTATTCAGCATCTTGTAAATGAAGTAAGTCATGCTCAACACTCATAAAATTAAAAAATAAGATTATGACCTTTGTTGGCTTTTAGGTGACCAACTTGTAGTATCCATAAACAAGTTATATCAACACAGGTGCACAAATAAATATAAACATGGTGCACAAAATAACAGGAATAAAGTGCACAACATAAGCTAATGTGGTGCACTTACAGTAAAATATGATGCACAGCATCTAAATCACGTGGTGCAGAAACAAAGGGGGAGCAGTGCACAACTAAGGATGATGTGATGCACAAAAAAAAATTATGTGTGAACTTGTAGGACACTTATAGGAAAACAGGTAATCAAAATAAAGAAAAAGCAGTGCACCACAAAATGAGATCCATAAATAGAGGAAGAAGTGGTGTTAATAACAGATAGATCCAGAAATGGTAATAATAACAAACAAGACATAAATGGTAATATAATAACTAACCAGCCATAAATGGAAATAATAAGAATTACCAATTTTGAAATTACCTATATCTGCAACAACAACAAAGATGACAATAATATTTATATATGCAACAACCAAAATCTTATCTATTTAGAAATTACCTTTAATTGTAGTCGGCTTCTTCTCTGTGTGCTCTAGGTCATTTTGTGGTCTAACGTTTTCCACTTTGTTGTGATAAAATCTGCTCACAAGTCCGCATTTATGTAAAAAGTGTTTTAGGGTTTTTACCATTTGAACTCGGAAAGGGCATATGTACAGTATGGGACCTTTGGGATAGGGAAGGGACATGTGTATAGTTTGGGCCCTCTGAGTTGGGGAAGGGGCAAATGTACGGTGTGTGCCCTTCTAGGGTTTTCTGGCGATGGAACAAGTGTTGTAGGGTTTTCTAGTGCACATGATACAGTAATGTGGAGCACAACTTATTCTAGTGTAGTGCACAACAATAACTAATCTTGAGCACAAATAAAGTTTAATGGGTGAACAATTATACAGTATAGCGGTGCAAGGCCTAATACTAATTTGGTGAACAACAATTATATAAGATCTTATGCACCATAAATAATTTAATATTATAGTGCGCACCACTGTAATATCATTATGTGCACCTCAAATTTTTGTGCGCTGGTGTATTTTAAAGTTTGTGCATAAAAGTGATGCACATTTGCGCATCAAGTTTTCAGTATTTGTGCATCAAGTTTTCAATATTTGTGCATCAAAGTACACTATTTTGTGTACCACTATATCTCACCTTTGTGCACTTGAAGTTTGTGCATCAATTAAGAATTGTACATCACGATATACTATAATATGCACCACTTTATGGTGATTATGTGCAAATTTTTTTTTTTTAGGGGGGCGCCTCACTTGAGAAAAGTAAGTGATGTTGTTACTGTTGAACAATATTTATATACTTTGATGCACAAAATTTATGATGATGCACAAGACTTCTTATTTGAGATGCACAATTTAAGTTGAGCAAAAGCACAATACAAATAATTAGTGGTGCACAATAGTTCAGATAAAAGGTGATGCTAAAAAAATCAATAAAGCAATGGTGAATGATCAAAAACTTGTATTGTTAATAATCATCCACAAATGTGCTTCCAAAAAGATATTTGTTGATTTCATCAGGTAAAACCCCAAAAATACAGTTTAACAAACTATGTACAAATATTTTCATTTCCTACGACAACTTTTCATTGTTCAACTCCTAAAATTTCCTTTTCTTCTTAATCATGTGTACAATTTGTTGTTGTTCAGAAGATGTCTTTACGGTGCCTTGAAGCATGTTAAGAGGAATCAAGAATATCGCTGAAAGATATCTTTGGCGCATCATATTCAACTGAGATTTTTTATTTAGTGTCAATCCAAAATTGAAGTCGGCTTAATTTCCCATTACATTTATATGTCTCCATGTCCCGCCTTAGGTAGACACCACATTCCTCCTTGTTCTTCATATCCCTCCACGGCATGGGTAGCCGTTCTATTTTAACATTCCCTTTATAAGGAAGGGCTTTCGATTCTAACCCATGTCTGCCCAAATAATTGATCATCAATCTCCGCTGCAAATGATTGCCAAGAAAAAACATGAATGAAACAAAAGATTAATCAGATGCACAGATTAATACAAAATTGTTGGGAAAAAATAGTTAAATCATGGTGGACAAAATAGTACATTACACATGCACAAACAATATTACTATGGTGCACAACTTAACTGGTGAGCAAAGCAATTTAACTAAGGATTAAAAAATATAGTAATGTGGTGCACAACTTACAACAATATGGTGAACATTAGATGGAATGTTGGTGCACAAAATTATAGTTAAGTAATGGTATATAGTGTGGTGCACAATAACAACACTTACCACCTCTTAGGGATGTGCTCGTGCTTATCTTCGATTGAAATGTTTGCGGCAAATTGTCAAGAATGTCGAGTCTAGGATTCTTGACATTCATTGCAACCATGTGGAAATGACTATACTTTAGATCGGAAACACATACTGAAAAAATAAAATAAAAACAACAAAATACAATTAGAGAATAACTTCACGAGTGCGGTTCCGGTGCGGAGCACTCTTCCCGTGCGGACGTACGGACATGCACTATAGGGCCTTATTTGTGCACTTTAGAGCCTTATTTGTGCACTTTTGTAAAAATTTGGAAAAATGCTTGGAAAACAATTTGTAAAAGAATTTTTTTTTTTGAAAAAGTGCACAAATAAGACATTAAAGTGCACAAATAAGGCCCTAAAGTGCATGCTCCGCACGTCCGCACGGGAAGAGTGCTCCGCATATGATCCAAACTCATAACTTCACTATGTGAAAACTAAACACATGTTGATGCAAAATATCATATTATGAAGCATACCATTTCAACATCAGAAGGTTTTAACCATGGTGTATGGCCCATGTCTTCGTTAATTGATAAGAAAAACCATTCACATCGTGCTTCAAATGAAAAAAATGTTTTATATCACGGTAAGCATCTTCATCAAAAAAATGAATAAAATAAGAAGTTAGTTCAGCAATCAAATAGAAATACTGTGAAAAATAAGTCACAAAATACACTACAATAATATTATTAAAAAACAAAACGTGTACTAATATGGTGTACAAAACAATGTGAAGTGGGTGCACAACTTGTAGTGGACTGGTGCACAGTGTATAATATTGTGGTGGACATCTTATAGTAAAACAAAGATAAGATGGTGCACAAATGTTTGATAGTGCAGTGCACAAAATATAGATAAGGCAATACACAAGTACACAATATAGTCGTTTACTTCTAAGAGTAAAGAGGTAAACAAGGAGAGTCAAACTGGTGCACATCTATTAATTATGTGATGCACACAAAATGGTGAACAAGATATAATAGTAGAGGATGTACCAGTGGTGGGACTGTGAAGAAAAATCTCAAAGGGGACTCATCACTCTTTTCTTCTTCTTTGTAGTTCAAAAGCCTTGACCAAATGCAGATAACATCGTCACCAATAAATTCACCAATATCCATAGTCCGGAACAATTGGTGAGTACCCTGTAGGCCAACCCGCCTGAAAACAACCTCAATGCAATAAAAAAAAGAAGGGAAAAAGAATGGACGAGTATGTGTAAAAATTAAATGTAACATTGATGCATGTATGATACAGTAAAAATAATGTAAACATTATACTTGGGATCATTTCTCTCATCAACTATCCACGAGAAAATCCTCCTCTCAATTTCAGTAATCTTGCTTTAAACGTCAACTTCCCTAGCCAAATAAGGAGATTTGCAAAAATACGATAACTTCGTTGGCTCTTCTCTTGCACATGAGTTACTAAATCATCCTCAAGGGAAGCTTCTAGATCAGAAGCATGTGAAGCTTCCACAACAGCATCCTGAAAGAAATTAAAAGCATCAAGGAAAATGAAATAATATAAATAAAAGTTATATCAACACAGGTGCAAAATTAAAGATGAACATGGTGCACAAAATAACCGGATAAAGTGCACATCATAGATAAGGTGGTGAACTTGTAATACACCTATAGGAAGAGTGTGATGCACAACATTTAAATATTTGGTTCACAAACAAAGGAAAATCAGTGCCCAAGGGTGTGATGCACAACACATATTTATGTGGTGTACTTGTAGGACACTTACAAGAAAAATGGTGAACAAAATAAAGGGAAAGTACTGCACAAAGTAATGAGAAAGTACTTCACAACATAAATTTAGGTAGTGCACTCATGCCTTTCCAATGTTTGCAACCTTATCAAGGATGGAATCAATCCCCAAGTCAAAGGAAGGAGGGGTGAAATCTCCCGGACTTGACGACTTCTTACACTTTGGCGGCTCCTGAAATTGTTCATCATCGGTTACAGTCTTTTCACAATCCACATCCTTCTCAGAAGCTTGGGATTGAATGATCTCTTCCTTTCGCTCCCCCTTGGATGCGGATGCATCCTCATCCAAATGGTCGTCTTTCCTTTTAGCCTCCTCCATCACATCATTCTCTTTCCTCACATCCTCAACCATGTCATCCTTCTCATGTTCCTCTCCTTCTTTCCCTTGATCACCTCCTTGGTTAGCTTTACCATATTGCTTATCCCCATTCCCTTCATCCATCTTTCTAGTTTTGTCATCCACTCCCTCATCCTCCTCTTCCTTCTTATCTTCTTGGTCATCATCCTCATCTCCCTTCTTGTCCTCTTTCCACACACCCTCAACCATCTCATCCTTCCCTTTTTCTTCTCCTTCTTTCCTTTAATCACCCTTGGTTAGCTCCATTTTTCTCATCCTCATGCCCTTCATCCATCTTGTCATATATTCCTTCATCATCACCTTCCTTCTTATCTTCTTGTTCATCATTCTCCTCTCCATTCTTGTCCTCTTGATCCTCTTCCTCCTTGTCCTCTACTTCGTCCTTCCCTACATTCTCCTTGTTCCCTTCCATAATCTCTCTTTCTTCAGAAGTCACAGTTGTGGTTTCTTCCTTACCGAGAGTAATATCCACTTTGTCTTCCTCGGTTTCTTTAGGAGCCTCAGGTGTGGTTCGATCATCGTGCATGGGAGAATTCATCTCCATAAAAATCGCATCGCTAAACGACGTCTGAGTTTCCTCGACGAGATTATCCATTTCCATAAGGAACGTTGCCTCAATCTCTTCAATGCACTTGATAACGGCATGGTCGAAACATCATCGGTCCTGACTGTCTTGATACTGGGATGATTGGCGATGAGAGTTAGAAACAAACTTGAGGTTGATAATATTCTCACATGCCTCGTTTACTTCAAAAATGTTGAAGCCTCGGATACCTTCTTGGGCGTGTCCTTAATATGCTTGTTAAACTTTCTGATATATTCGGCAATTATCCTTGCCAAATCAGCATGCTCACGGATGTAGGCATAAAATCTTCCCTCCTCTTCGTCAGAGCCCAGATCAAGCCCCACATCCTCTCCCTCTGAAGGTTCACTCTCAGCAACTTCCTCAGCAAAGGGAACGTGTGGTTCTAGAAGTGCAGCAGGAGGTGGAAGGTTTGGTGGATCTATAACAGCCCCTATACCAAAACCACCAAGATCAAGCTTTGCCTTCTGCCTTTGCTTCAACAACTGAGACGTGTAGTTACGGATTATAGGGTACTCTTTCACATTGGTATCTCCCATCAAGCTCAGTCTTCACAGTATATAGTTTGTATAAAATAAAACAAAGACTGCATATACACTATGGTGCACAACTTAATAAAAAAAACAGTGCACAAAACTAAAATTATTAAGGTGCACAAAGATTACAAATACATAACCACATACATATCATACACTCGTGCACAAAAAAACAAATATGAGGAGCACAACACAGTTGTAAAATGGTGCATAAAATACTATATCATGGAGCACAAATCTGAAACATCAAAGTGCACCAAAAAAGAACATCATGTTGTATAAAAAAAAACTTATATCATGGTGCACAAAAGTACCTTATCGTGGTGCACATATAATTATAAACATGATGCACAACAAATACTATTATAGAGGGAAAGTAAGTGACTTACAAGTAAAAATATTACAGGACCCCTGTACGAAGCTATACTGGGAGCTTGAATCCTCAACTCACATTGCCTCCTCCGGAGTAACTCACACTAGTTATAGTCTTTCATTCGATCAGTTAAATCCTAGTTAAACCACTTCAGAATTTTTGTTGTTGCGGAACCATTCTCACTGCTCTCTATAGCAAAAGAGTAAAAAAGAACAATGAAATCCATATCAAACATGAAATTCGCTTCCTTGTTTTCAATAAGCTTCTTACTCACGTCGGTTGGTAATACAAGACCTGTTTTAGAATACCTCGCCCTCCAATTCCTAAGTACATTTTAGTAAGTATTATAGTGAACAAGATAAAGTACTGAGGTACACAATAACATAACAATAAATGCAAATCTAAGGGACATGCACAAAGAAATAGTGATGTGGTGTACAAGTTATAACAAGTGTAGTGCATAACAGTGACTGATGTGGTTCACTGAATGCAGTAATGAGGTGCACAAGAAATAGTGTTGTGGTGCACAAGTTAAACTAATATAGTGCACAACAGTGACTGATGTGGTGCACTGAAATCTAGTAATTAGGTGCACAAGAAACAGTATTGTGGTGCACAAGTTAAACTAATGTAGTGCATAACAGTGACTGATGTGGTGCACTGAAATGCAGTAATGAGGTGCACAAGAAACAGTGATGTGGTGCACAAATTAAACTAATGTAATGCATAACAATGACTGATGTGGTGCACTTAAATGCAGTAATGAGGCGCACAAGAAACAATTTTGTGGTGTACAACAGTGACTAATGTGGTGCACTTAAATTCAGTAATGAGGTGCACAAAAAACAGTGTTGTGGTGCACAAGTTAAACTAATGTAGTGCATAACAATGACTGATGTGGTGCACTTAAATGCAGTAATAAGGTGCATAAGAAATAGTGTTGTGGTGCACAAGAAACAGTGTTGTGGTGCACAAGTTAAACTAATGTAGTGCACAACGGTGACTGATGTGGTGCACAAATGTTGAATCTGTGAAAGGATTTTTTTTTTGCATTTTACATTAACTTGAGCCAGTGCACAAAACATGTACTTAGTGGTGCACAAATAAATTGATAGAAGGTGCACAATGTACTAATGAAATAGTGCATAGCATGAGAAAAAATAGTGTACAAACAAAGTGAATCACAAACAAAGTGAATTTTGTGAACAATCAAAACGAATTTGGTGCACATAAAACACGAGAATAACATAATATCCACTAAAGCACAACACTCATCAGTAAAACGCGAAAATATGAAGAAAAGAAACATCAACACAAAAAGTTCAAAAAACAAAACAAAAACAACTCATACGCTTGTATGCAACGAAAAAACTGAAAGGTTACAAAATCAACAAATAAACACATATGTCTAGGGTTTAGGAATATGATTACTTCACCTCAAGACAGAGAAGATGAATATTCACTTTGATTTCCAGCCATTTTGGACGAGTTGGAGTTAAGATTACGAAAGAGAACGGATAATCGATTTGAATGAATGAGAGAACTGTAAAATTTGCCTAAGAAAAGAGAGAGCAAAGAGACGTTTCAAATAACTTTTTTTATAAAAAAGCAAGGCGGGGCGCGTGTTATACACAAAATGATGTCGCGTCTCTTCTTCCTTTCCCTCCCACTCGCGCATTTACAACCACACGATCAAAAGCCATTAAATAATCTAAATGTGTCCGCAATTTCATATATTAATTATGGGTCACACGGGAACCGGTTACTTAATAAGAATATGTACCAATCTATATATGAATCATGCTTAAGTATACTTTTTTACGTATTATCTAATATTTGCGCATTTTTCATCTAGGTGTTTGCATAGTATTACCTACTATCTTACGATATATATATTTATGAAATGATGTAGTGATGAATAATCTTATGATATATATTGAGGAACGTAAAATACTCGATCAAGCAAACGAATATCTCATACGTACAACACATATTTTTGCATTAAATGTTGAGTTTCTTATGTCTTAAATATAAATAATTGTATGTGAACTATTTATATTTTTTATTTCACTAAACTCCATCATTATTTCTGTTATTATTATTGTTTTTTTCAATATTATAATTATTATGGTACTGATCGGGTTACAGTTGGTGCTCATATGCGGACGTCCAGAATCATCTCAACCGTTCAAATCTGAAAACAAATAGAACGGATTGAATTTTCTTTAAAAAGCCAAACAATCAGCACAATTGAATTCAATTCGTATAATTCATTGTTAAAATTAGATGGGCGCGCTTAAATTTTTGTGCACCACCGTGTACCAAAATGTGCAGCAGAGTATCTTGAAATGCGAACCATAGTGATATTGAATTGTGCACTACTATTTTATTTTAAGTATTTGCACCAATGTGTAAGATTATGCATTTTCGTGAAAAAGTATGGGTTAAGATTAACTTTTCATCATAATGGTCGTGTGATTATAGTATTTTCCTATACAAACTGAAGTTATAAACACATGAGTCATTGTAATTTTATAATGTGCACAAAATATGTTAGAGTATGTGCATCGGAGTTGTAATACAAACATGCATTAGTGTTAAGAAGCCTTAATTATCAAGGTGTATGAGTATGTGCATAAGATTTATACCAAAATGTGTACCGAGTTTGTTGGATTGCGCACCAAAGTCATAATGAATTGTGCATTAGTAATTTTCGAATGTGCACCACAATGTGTATAAATGTGCATCAAAATTAATTGTTATACACAAACACATAAAAATGTGATGCATAAATACATGAAATGTAGTGGACATAATAACATAACTGTTATCCACAAACACATAAAAATATAATGTACAAACACATGAAATGTTGTGCACGCAATAACATAATTGTTAGGCACAAACACATCAGAATATCATGCACAATTTATATTAAAACGAGCTTATATTAAAGCAAAAGCCCATACGTAAAATAAGGTGATGCACAAACACGTGGAAATATAATGTACAAACAAATACAATGTGATTCACAAACACAAGAAAATATGATGCACAAAACACATCAAATGTGATGCACATATACGGACAACGCTACGACCATCAAATAGATAAGTATTTGATGCACAAATACATAAAATGTGGTGTATATAATAACATAAATGTTATGCGTAAACAGGTAAATTAGAATGTCATGCATAGTTTATATATTACAACAAAAGCACATACTTAGAATATTGTGATATACATACTTAGAATAATGTGATAAACATACTTAGAATATTGTGATAAACAAATTTTTGGAATTGGAATGAACAAACATGTGGAATACGATGCACAAACACAAGGAAATATGGTGCACAAACACTGAAAAATATGATGCACATAAGAACGCTATAACGTACAAATAGATAACTCTTTGATGCAAAAATATGCTAATGTAATGCACCATCAATCTGTAATTCCAAGTTTGATTCACACTCATGTTCCTTGCACATAAGAATTCAAAAACCAATCTAATTCCCCAAGTAAGGGCTCAAAAAACTACAATGTACCTTTTTTAAAATATTGGTGCACATTTTAGTATATCTCTGGTGAAAAAAGTTCCTAATCGTCTCATCGGATTTTATTCAAAAAAATTGTGAATTATTCGAAAAAAATACGACCGTGCCATTTTTTCTATTTAATGAAAGACTAATCTGCAACATTTATTTATTAAAATCCAACGGTCGAGACTTATGTGCATGTCCCCAACAACCGAGACTTATCCGCACCGCATCTCATTAACCAATCGCACATGATACAATTTTTATTATCATTATTATTATTATTATTATTGTTGTTGTTTATTTTACTATTATTATTAATAATATTATTATTAAATCATCGACTTACACAGTAAATATATGAATACACATTCAAATACAAAAAAAGACTACACACATTAAAATAACAAAATAATATGAAATATATCAAGAAGGGAGGATCACATGAGGACAAAAGCCTGGAGAGGAGTGAGGGCAGTCGTGGGTCGTTGGATCAATAAAAAGGGACATCCAGGCAAAAATTTAGGAAAAACTTCTGTTGTGTCGAATTTGATGTGAACAACGCGCGTACCATGTGTACACGTATGTTGTTTCATATGCACACGTATGTCGTTTCATATGCACACATACATTGTTTTCATTTGCACGCATAAGTTATTTTCATGTGCACACACCAGTCTTTTTTACATGCACACATAGGTTATTTTCATAGGTTTTTATACTTATTCACACATGGTATTTCGTCTACACACTTAGGTTATTTTCATATACACACATAGGTTATATTCGTAGGTTTTATATATACTAGTAGGGTTCGCATGCGCAAGCGCACGCGAGGATTGATGCAATTATTTCATAAGAATTATAATGAAGTAGATGTAATAATCAAGCACATCATCCAACAACGTATTGAGTAGTATATGATTAAAGATAAAAACATGGGTTGTTTAATGAAACACTTGAACAATGTTAAAAATGTCACTAACAAACATTCAAACCAAATGTATTACCAAATGTCACTACCAAACCTAAGTTAGCATCAAATTAGATCTTATAACCATTGCCATATCTTTCGTATCTTCAAGTGAGAACTCAATGTGAAGAAGTTCTATTTCAAGCTGCAAAGCACACAACATGGAGTCAAATATGATATGCAAATATTGATAAATTAATATGAAGTGAAAATTGTCGTGTGCCGTTCATTTTGGTTAGCGAAAATCTGATACGGAGTTTGGGGGTTACGGTTGAGTAGTTCAGTAATTTTTTGGTTGACCCTCTCTTTCTCTGCCAACAGTTCGGTGATTTTCCGATCTTCATATTGTATGTTCCGCATATATTCGAGAATCCTTTCAAAGCTCATTGCCCGCTTTAATAACAGTTTTTATTGTTGTGAAGTAAGTATGAAATTAAATTTATTGTAATTATGTATGAACAAAAATGCGACTGATTACCGCCATTGGGTGTGGTTGTCCTTCTGGCAGTTTGAAGTAGGTCCCATAATTCTTGACACACTGCATTTTGGGGTCTGTAACCAACACTTGTGTTGGCTGCCAGTGTTCAAACGGTTTAGAATTAGAAGGTGTCATGATTTAAATACAGATTATTGATGTAAATTGCATGATGCTAGTAGTGTTTCACCCATATTCACCCATGATGCTAGTAGTGTTTCACCCTGAAATAATTACTGTTTTCATGGGATTAATCAACACCCACAATTACATTATATTTATATAATAGTCAATCTTGCAGTTTTAGAGAAGAGCAAAGACAAATTTCTAATACAAGCAATGACTTTAAAGTCACATAATAGGCAAAAACCAAACAAAAGATTGATAGAACAATATAACAGAAGCGCAATGGATAGGAAATGGCATAGTTAACAATTGCTATTCAGTTGTCTTATATGTCTTGCATTAGAAAAGTGGACTTCATTGTCCATAGTTAGCAACCTTAAGAAGACAACCGGTGATGGATACCAAATGCAAGGGAAAGGTTTACAATATGTAAGCATATATCATATAAGTGAAGCAATTAAACCCTAATTAACCAAATTAGCATTTTTAGACCGACATTCCATGAACACACTGAGGTAGTCTCTATTCTCTTATTAATGGACCAGACACCCATAATTTCCTAAACTCCGAAACTAATCCAATATTGTGCACTCTTGAAGAAACACATATAGACAGAAAGAAACCTAAAGTGTTCAATCAGAGTAATAGAGTAGAAAACAGGTAAAATGGAAAGTTATGTTAATAATGTACCTTTAGATTTGTTGAAAGTAAGAGAGGGCAAAAACTGAAATGAGTTTGGGAAAGATAAAGGGGTTCCTATGAAGAGTGAATTTGAAGGCCTGGTGTTGGACTTGGAGGGCGGAGTTGAGATCGGTGCACTTCTAGAGAACGAAGAAAAGAGAACAACAGTTAAAAGGGAGGCATCAGGGTTGATGTGATGGACTTGTTTAACTTTTGAATTTTCACAATAAATTTGTACGCTTTACGAAGTTGGTTGACATGACTTTACATTTTTTCTAGGAGAATGAAGGTGCTAGCAGAGAATATTCAATAGGGTGATAAGATAGAAAATAAGGTATGTAGAATATGAAATTGTAATTAAATTGTTTTACACATATGTAGGCTGTAAAATGAATGTAGTCATTTAAAATATACAAAAATAAAATAGGATTTAATATATTACGAGTTTATTTGAAATAATTTTATTAAATCCTTTCACACGTTAGCAGTAAATGAACCTTCTAGTATTTGTGGATTACGTAAATGTGTAATTGTTTTTTTTGTATTAACCATTCAGTTGGATTGTTTTGTATTTTTTTTGCCGTATTTATTGTGATTTGGTGGCAGGAATATACGTTTCAGAAGATTGCAATGCAGTTGGCCCGTTCAAAAGAGAAGAATGTGTTTAATTGGTTCGTGTCAGAGTTGTCATAAAGGAAATGTAGAGTTCCAAAGGGTTTTTTGAACTGATCGGCCGTCTTAAATTCCACCGGGGCTTCAAATACTTTCCCCTCATGTGCTAGAACCCTAATCTGTTTTCATTTCCTCTTCTCTTCGCGTCGATCATTGTTCTCTATTCTTCCTATGTTCTCTCTTTCGGCTCTGTTGGTATGGATTCTTCTCGATTTCCTTTGTTCTTGATTTTGTGTTTTTCGTATTTGAGAGTGTTTTTTGTTCGTTTTTAAGTTATCGTTTTGAATGGGTAGATAGCAGATTTATTTTCTATTGGTATGGATTATGTTCGTCGATCATCATAGATTTTTGTTTTTTGGTTTTTAAGTTATCGTTTTGAATGGGTAGATAATCGGTGTCTACTTAAAAGTTCTTGGTTTGTATTCATTTTTTTTTTGCCGTCTTGTTTTCCCGATTGCTTGTGGAGATACGGTTCGCGATTCCATGCCATTTCTTATTTCTGGCCATTTTTGCTTGCCATAGATCTTGTCTTTGCATTTTGGTTTTTTGTTTGTTGTGATTTTATGAAGGTGAGATTGACTTTTTTTAGTATCAGAGAAGTCGATGTAGTTTTTAGTATTTTGTTTCTGTCTATGTTTATTGTACTTCATGGGTGGGTTATATATTTTTTTTAATTTGGATGTGGTAGTGTACTGTGTAGTGTGTTGTTGTTGTTCCTAGCAGTCAAAATATTGCAGTGGTGCAGTTAGGAATAGTTGGTATTGTACTTTCATCAGATTTGTGTTTTTTTATTTTGAAACATGCTTCATATTGAATTTCTTTCCATCTTTACATGGTTGATACGTCTAATGTGCATATTTTAATATTGTAGGACAACATGGCACCAGAGCACCACTTCCAGACTGATGTATACCAAGAATTGTCCGATTTGCTGAAAGTTGCAAAAGAGGTTGAGTATCCCTGGGGAGGTTGTGCATCCTTTTGTGAACAATATTTAGTTCCTTAGTATGTTTTGTTACAATGTGTTTCATTTGGCTTTTGGTTATTGCAGGGAAGAAGATGGGCCACGACAGGTGGATGTATTATACGAAAAAGATCGTTGTTAGGGACATAAAGTTGGATGAGCTGGAGGCTGAAACAGCTCGGTTGCGGCAAGAAGTTGCATCACTGGATGCTTCCTCCGTTGAGAATCATGCGCAACTATGGAAGATTCAAGTGAAATTTAAAGAGGTAAGCTTACTATTTTGTTTTTGTGTTTGTGTTTGTTATGTAGCTTACTTTGTTTTGTTTTTGCAGCTTGAATAGGGTGCGATGTTTAATGGTATAAAGATTAGGAAGGCAATTCAGCACGCTTATTTGTTGAAGGGAGCTCTGATGTCTCACTACATAGACCGATGTAGTGTTGTTTTGTAGTTGCTTATCTTGGGTATCTTTATAATGGTTTTTGTGTATCACACGTTTTGTAAAGTGTCTATGGTAGGTGAAAGGATGTCTATGGGATGTTATTTTGTATTATTGTCGTTATCTTATGGGATGTAATGTGGATTTTTTGTTGTTTTGGCAATTAACAATGTAATGCTCGGATTAGCGACCAATGCAGTATATAAATTAATGATTAAATTGTGTGTTTTATGCAAGTCATATTTTCTGTCATTTCATGTGTGTGTAGTATTCTTAGGTAGTTGCCATATTTTCGATGGTGTAGGTACATTATTACGCTTTGATGTTTATTAAAATTACATATAAGACGTTATCATAATTTTTGTATATTGTTGGATCTTTGTCTCCTATAATGTAGTTATCCCTTGAACTAAGATAGTTTCGCCAGGCCGGAAGATTTCCATGCATGGACTTGGCAAGTGCAGCATTTTGTAAAATTTGTGCTCATTCTTTTACATCAAATCTTTGGTGTCGGCGATGTAGTGCATCATTTAGAAAATTCCAGTAAAGAACGCGTGGAATTTTGTGGTCAACGTATTATAATGTAATTGTTTCCATAAAAGTCCCACAACTCAAGTATGTAAAAACGTGTGGCATATGAACTTATGGTGTCTTGGTTATGGGTTATTTTTCTATTTGCGAACCAACCGTTTTAAGCAATATTGTGATCGCCGTATGTGTTTTTTCTCGGCTTTTGTTTTTGGTTCATGCATGCAGTATAAATTGATTTTTGTGAAGTGAATTAACGCGGAAGTGTTACTTGTGTGTATCGTTGTAGGGTTTAGGGTCATATCATGGTCAAGTCATAATTCAAAAGTCATTGAGTGAATTTGGAAGCCTATAAAATGATGATGAACTTTAAACAGAAACTGGACAAACATAGTGAAATAACGGAATTCACATAGATTACGATACTATTGGTGAGCCAAACCTAATAGCCAACAGAATGATATTTGCACAGTTACACACGTTAAAGTAATTTAAGATTTAATTTATCATCAAAAGCAAGTAATTGGAGATTTAATTTATCTCCTCACCCAAAAGCAAATAATGCTCCCCTTGGTTGCAAAGTTTTTTTTTTTGAATTACCTATCCTACCTTATTGAGATATATGGTTGTGCATGGCCCAATGTCTGATCCAACTCCCCACGATCGTCAGATTCAAGACCACACAAGCAGGAATGGTAAGTCATTTTGAACTGCTCGAAGTGGTGTGGATTGGTGGGCTAGTATCATTTCGCTCCAAGATCTTTAACTTCTTCTACACATGTTACCTCTTCCCAATTCATAACACCAAATCGGATAGTGAAATGTTCTAGAGATGGCTTCATTCCTTGTTGCTTGTGTTTTTTCGGTGAGTACTCTTTTTTAGCTACTAAGATCTTCAAACAATGATGAGTGAACACATACTTGAGTCCGATGTGCCACTTCATTTTTTTTGTTGGAGTGGAAATCCCTGCTATCACAATGAAAAGTACGCAATAGAGATGAAGATACATTAGCATATGATAACAAATTTGTTACTATTTTGTGATCATATTGTGAATATTATGTATATCATATTTATTTCTAAATCTAATCTAGTGCAAAGTGTGCTTAGAATTGGTTATTTATATTGGTATTTTAGGTCATAAAATCTAAGATTGTGAAAGTATAATGGAAATCTTTTGTAAAGTTACAGTTTAATCAGTAGTATAAGAAAGATGTGAGAATAAATAAAAGCACAATTGGTATTTTTCTTACCTGTGAAAATATACAGTACACCTTCGTTTCTCCTGGGTAGATGAAAGTGATTTTATGCGAATCATAAGACCTTTGTGATTCTATTAAATTATGTGTGTATCTCATTACTACCGAGCACATGTACGTATAAATAGGCCATTTGAGTTTGTCATCGGTGAGTCCATTGGGCCAAAAAAGGGCACTTAGAGATGACATGGATGAAATAACACTGCTTAGCCTTTTATGTAAGTGATTTTTTCCCCTTTTTCGGGACGTGCTATAAGGTAACATAAAGCTAAACAAAGGTAAGGTATTCTTCTTGTTAGGCCCACGTGATACTTTTTCTGCGGATTCAGAGAATTCATAATTACCAGAGTTCATGAGAAAGGTAAAGAATTGTTATGCGTTCACGTCAACGATTTGGATTTTGTGCCTTTTTTTGCTTTGTCGGTATGTACAATTTTTATGTGTTCACGTCAATGATCTAGATTTGTGCCTATAATCTTGCCATTTTTTTTCTTCGAATTCTACAAATTTTTAAATGTAATTTTTAGAAATGGTTGTATTTATCCCAGAAATTATCATAATGAATTGATTTTGTTTGGAACTGCCTTTTGATCTTAGTGCTTGTTTTTTCCAACCAGTACCTCTTAATTATTTATAAACATAGTCATTACATTGTTTCTATTTTTTTCAGTTAATATGATTGATATTTACATATTTTTGAATAGTATATTTTCAATGTAATATTTCATATCTTTTTCTAAGTGCCAAAACTCTTTGGTATACTATTTTTTGACTCCTTATTCATTGGATTTTTGTTGTTGTTGATCTCATTAATCACATATTGAAGACCTGAAAGTGTTGGAATTAATGTTTGTTTGCTTCTTTTTTTCGTTCTTTTACCACAATGTGCAACTCATGTGAATTGTTTAACCAACAGTAATAGACATGAAACAAAGGCGAAAAAGAAAGTGATTGTGTTGGAACCTTGACGTTCCCTCTGGTTTTGATGATGATAAACACCATTAGGTTTTATGTTTTCTTGTTGTTCCTATGAGTTTCAGGTTTTATGAAAGGATAAAGGAACAATGCAAAAAACAGTGAAGAAGAAAAAACAGAGAAGCACAATGGAACGTTGTGGATTCAAGGAATAGTTCCAAGAGAAGCAAATTGGAATCTGAAGCGTGTGGTTTCTATACAAGGAAACAGTATCTGTGGAAGAATGCGAGAACGCAGAGATGCCAGCTGTTCCCAGATTGATTCAGTTATACAAGGAAACACGATTTCGAGCATTACTTGGAAGAGAATCAGAAGATTATGAGTCTTAGGAAAGATTATAGAAGGAAACCATATGTTTATCAGATTTGTTGTATATTTGGTAACGAAGTTATTCGTTGTTACCATATGTGTCTATTGCTAGATATTTGGTAATAGGATATTTGTTAGACCATATATATAGATGAGATTTGCCCTAGGAAAAGGCATCTCAGCTATTGTCATCAAGCATACGAAGGAACTCTTGTGAACTGAGATCAAAGGTCCAAGGCAAGGTACGAGTAGTTCTTGCCAAGGATCTAGTTTTTGTTCTTGTGTTGTTTAGAGTTGATTGCACTCAAAGTCTTTAACCTAGGGTATAGGTGGAGATAAGACTTGTGAGATTGTACAATTCTTAATAATACAAGTATTTGTTTTTGGAATTTACTTGTAACTTTGAATCTCTATATTCCGCTGCCCAGAGAACAGTCACATTGTTCCCTGTTTAACACACTAACGATTCAACAATTGGTAACAGAGCAGGTTTGCTCTAGATTGTGTGTTCTTTTCAGATTCATAGATAACAATGTCTTCCACTTATGAAGTTGGGCTTGGGAACAACAAACCACCGTTCCTGCCTATCGGTGGAAAGTTCCAACACTGGAAGGACCTCTTCACAGACTGGATGAAGAGTAATGATTACTAATGTTGGAGGGTCATTGAGGTTGGTGAAGAAAAAGTTGTTGAAGATGTAATCAAAGGATTAAAACCTTGGAGCCCAGATGATTTCAGAATCATGGAGAAAAAATCTAAGGCTCGTATGTTTATCAACAACGCTATCAGCATTGAAGATGCATCCAAGTTACACTCTTGTGCAACTGCAAAGGATATGTGGGCAGCCTTGGAATAGATGTTTTAGGAAACGGAACTCAGGAACCTCAGTTCCCATGAGAGTTCATTTCCTCAGTTTCTCTACTTTTGAAGATGACAAATACTTTGATACTAATGGTTTATCTCAAAGATGTGTTTAAAGGAACCACATGACAATTACTGAAACCATGGAAGCCAAACAAGACAAAGAAACCAAACAAGCAAGCCAAAGGAACCCAGAAGTGCAACACGTGACTTTGCTTTTCCCGATAAAGTTGGGAACGTTGAACCTCGGACAAAAGATGGTGAAAGCGACATGAGAAAAGCTTCTAAAGCCTGCCACCATCCAAAGGAAAGCTCCAAGCTGTCCAGAATGCTGAACCTCAGACATTGGTCGGTGAAAGCGACATGTCAAAGAGCTTGTCACCATCCAGAGCAAAGTTCCAAAGTATCTAGGTTGCTGAACCTCGGACGAAAGGTGGTTGACAACGACATGACAGATTCTTCTAAAGCTGTTGACCAACCAATGTGGGTTCTGAGTTGCCTAGGTTGTCGGTACATGTCTAAGTTAGCGTGAATCAAGGATCACCACACAACCTAGGTCAAGCTTGCTCTGTGGGAACCGAGAGAAGACTCAACCTCGAGAATACACTATATAAGGAAGACAAGCTTCAGTGTTATTCTCAAGCACTACAACAAGAATCACACTTCATAGCAAACATCAAAGTGTGAACTCTCAACAAGATCATCAACTCAAACCAAGATCAAGAGGAACCAGTCAAGGAACCCGAGAGTTGTGTGCTAGTTTCTGTGACTGTAAGTGAGTTAGTTCCTTAGTGCTTAGGACTACTTCTTGGATTGATTATACTTTCTGTTAAGTTTATCTAGGATTGTCTAACTGTGTGTAAGACAAAGAAACTGTGTGTTTGTTCCTAGAGTAACATGTAACCGAAGTGATAAGAAATCAAGAAGTAGACCTTGAAATCCTTTCGAAAGAAAGGTAGTGGTTTTTATCCTAGATTGCTAGTTGACAATCGAAGGTTTCTACTATAAGGAACTTGTTCATTTATATTTGATTGTTTATTTCCACTGCGAAGGGAACTGTAATCTATATTCTCAGTTCTCTTGTTCTTAATCTAACAATCACGATCCTACAATTGGTATTAGAGCAGGAAAAGCTCTAGATCTTTGTTTAAGTTTGCAGATCTAAGATGTCTCAGTCAAACAAGTTTGAGCTCGGAATCTCCACCAACAAACCACATCTCCGAAAGAAGGGAGAGGAAACATGGTGGGCCAAGTGCATGGAGAGCCACATAAAGACCAATGACTACCAATGCTGGAGGGTAGTCGAGAATGGAGATGGCTATGTCAATCTCAATCAAAAGGATAAAGAATGGAAACTTGAGCATTATTTCATGATGGAAAAGAATGCCAAGGCTAGACAGTTCATTCTCAATGGACTGGATAGAGAAGATATGGACAAAGTCATAGGAATCAAGACGGCGAAAGAGATGTGGCAAGCACTCAAGGATATGCATGAAGGAAGTGAGGAACTAAAGCAAAGCAAGAAGTTTGCTTTAGAAGGAGAATACCACACATTCAAAATGATGGAAACTGAAACCATTTCTGAGTATTACTCACGCTTCAACAAGCTCATTGGAAAGCTAACAACTGCTGAGGTCATCCTTGATGAAGTCTCCAAATCACTAGTGGTCATCAATGGACTTAACTCTAAGTTCACCCTCATTAAGGGAATCATGAAGAACACCCCAGGTATCCAATATCTTCCCTTGACTCAAATCACAAGGAAACTGGAAGTTGAAGAAGGAGAACACACCAAAAGCAATGCTGACAAGAAACTGGAGAAAAGAATTGCCCTCAAAATCTCCAAAGCCTTCTCAAGGCTTGAAATGGAACAGGAGAACTCAGACTTAGAAGATGAGAAGGATGAACTTACAGCTCTCTTCACAAAGAACATTAAAAAATTCTTTGTGAAGGGAAAGTTCCAAAAGGGCAGTTCCTCTCACATTGGATCAAGGAGAGATCTCAAAGATGTCTCTTGCTATGAGTGCAAGGAAAAGGGACACTACGCTAAGAACTGTCCCAACAAAGAAGACTCCAAAGAAGATGAAAGACCTCAAAGGAAAAAGGCTCTTGTGGCCTCATGGGAAGAAGACTCAGATGAGGAACTAGATCTGAGTGGATTCTCTGGAGGAAGATGCCTCATGGAAAAAGGAGATCCAAGCGACTCAGAAGACCTTGAGGTAACTTCTGATGACTTATTAAAAACTCTAGTTGATTGTGACAAGAAACAACTTCTAAAGATCATAAAAAAATCTAGGGAAGAAAGCTAGTGCTCTTCAACAAAAACTTGATGATTGTGAAGATGAGATTGCTTGTTTAACTGTTGAGAACTCTGTGTGGAGTAAGAAACTTGAAGAAACTGAGAAAGATCTTGCTGAAACCAAATCCAAACTCATGGAAGTTAGTAATATGCATGCTAGTTCCCTTAAAATTTGCCAATCTTGTCGTGAATCTAAGATAGAATCTGTTACAGTTCCTATGTATGATAACCTATCTAGAAATATCTTTCTTCAATCTATAATTGATAGGTTAGATGATCTCACTGATTCTATATAAGAAAAAATAGTAAATCAAACTGTCTTTGTGAAACAACGCCATGGAGTTGGATACATTAACAACAAGATCAATGGTGATGCTGAAAATGAAAAGGTTAGACGTGAACTTGTTGAGATGAATGAGCGACTTCTCGAGATAGGAATCAGTTCCTATTAGAGAAGATCATGGTTCTTGAGAACAAGGCTGAGGTTGCCAAGCTTCTCGTAGAAAATTCTAAAAGTCCAAAGAGGGACCCTAAGGCCTTTGAAAGGGAACCTAAGGGAAAGGAGAAAGTATCTCCTAAAGACAAGTGGTTCACTAACTCCTTTGCTCACAAAAGGTACGTGGACATGGCTCATGGTAAGGTTAGAAATAATGTTGATTTCAATAAAAGAAAAAATGAAAAACCTTTTAGGCTAGGAAAGGGAAAATATGGTCATGTTGTGTATAATCGTATGTGTTTCTATTGTGGTAAGAATGGTCATTACAACACTGAGTGTCCTAAGAAAAGGAACTATGATAATGAGAAAAATGCATACTACCATGAAAGGAACCAGTTTCCTTGTCATTCACAGACTCGCAATAATAAATCACATGTTAATCCCCTCAGTAAAGCCAAGCTTCACTGGGTTCAGAAATCTTAGTTTCCTTGTGTGCAGAAAGAAGAGAGACAACCTCAACTATGGTATATTGACAGTGGTTTCTCGTGCCATATGACCGGAAGAAGAAATCAAATGACCTCTTTTCAACCCCTCCAAGGAAGGAACATCTCCTTTGGAGACAAAAGCAAAGGGAAAATTTGTGGGATAGGAACTGTGAATCTCAATAACCACATTAAGGTAAACAAAGTTCACCGTGTTGATAATCTTGGTTTTGATCTAATTAGTGTGTCACAGCTGTGTGATCAAGAAGACAACGAAGTTAGATTCAAATCAAATGAATGCATTGTCCTTAACTCCTCGGGACAAATCATCTTAAAAGGTAAAAGGTTCAACAATGTGTATGTTGTTGACCCTTACTTCGTTCCCAAGGATAAACTCTGTCTCTCAACTGTGAATGATCAAATGAACTTGTGGCATCAACGTCTTGGTCATGCAAGTACCAAATTAATCCAAAAGCTACACTCAAAGGAGCTAGTCAGAGGCCTCCCAAAGATAAGTGGCATATCTGAGGAACTATGCTCAGATTGTGTAAGAGGGAAACAAGTTCGGAGTTCCTTTAAATCCAAGAATATGGTAAGTTCCTCAAGGCCCCTTGAACTCATTCACATGGACCTTTGTGGACCCATGAGAGTTCAAAGCCTAGGAGGAAACATGTATATCTTTGTTCTCGTCGATGACTTCTCTCATTTTACTTGGACAATATTCATAAAATCTAAAAGTGAAGTCATTGGACGATTTAAGGATATGGTTCCCATGTTAGAAAAATCTCTCGATTGTTCCATCAATTCTATTCGTTTTGACCATGGTACTGAGTTCGAAAATGGAGAATTTCTAACCTTTTGCAGTGAGCATGGCATTGATCACAACTTCTCTGCACCATACACTCCTCAACAAAATGGAGTAGTGGAAAGAAAGAATAGAATCTTAGAAGACGTGGCTCGAACTATGCTCATCTCAAGTGGACTCCTTCAATCATTCTAGGCTGAGGCAATCAATACAGCCTGCTACATCATCAATCGAGCTATGCTTCGCCCAATCACAGAGAAGACACCCCATGAACTTCTAAGAGGAAGAGTTCCCAACATTTCACATCTTAGAGTGTTCGGATGCAAATGTTTTGTGCATAACAATGGGAAAGATAATCTTGGCAAATTCGACCCAAGGAGTGATGAAGGGATCTTCATTGGATATGCCTCAAGCAGCAAAGCATACAAGGTCTTCAACAAAAGGACTAAAAAGGTAGAAGAAAGTGTTCATGTTATTTTTAATGAGAAATCACTTGGTAGAAATATACAGAACACCACCAGCCCCTTTGAAGATCCATTTCCCAAGCCACCTCAAGAAGATCCAGATGAAGACATCACACCTCCCAATTCCTACCCAGCTACACAAATTCCTCCACCAGTTCCCATGGATAATCAACAATAATCCATTTCTGGGAACCATGAACATGAAGACAATACTTGTGGAGACATAAATGATTCATCCTCTCACATGTTCTTAAATGGAGAAGGTGATCCCAACATAGAAGTTGAAGCTGAATGTTCAAATCAAGTTGCCTCCACATCAAATGCTCTAGCTCCTAATAGAGAAAGAAGGACCATCAGGCCTCCTGTCAGGTTCGAAGATCTAACCTTTTATGCTTTCAATGCTTTCTTATCTATTGTGGAACCAAAGAACATAGGTGAAGCACTGAATGATGTAGATTGGATCCAAGCCATGCATGAAGAACTTCATCAGTTTGAAAGGAACAAAGTATGGCATCTAGTTCCCCGCCCTAAGGATAAGCATATCATAGGAACCAGATGGGTTTTCAGAAATAAGCTCGATGAATCAGGAGCTGTAATTAGGAACAAAGCAAGGCTTGTTGCTCAGGGATACAATCAACAAGAAGGAATCGACTATGATGAAACCTATACTCCAGTGGCAAGGATTGAAGCAATAAGGTTATTGATTGCCTTTGCATCACACAAGGGTTTCAAACTATTCCAAATGGATGTAAAGATCGCCTTCCTGAATGGCATTCTTCAAGAGGAAGTCTATGTCAAGCAACCACCCGGTTTTGAAGACAGTGATCATCCAGACCATGTCTGTTTCCTAGACAAAGCCTTGTATGGTCTCAAGCAAGCCCCTAGAGCTTGGTATGATCGTCTTGCCCAGTTCCTACTCTCCAATGGTTACAGGCGTGGAATCATTGACAAGACTCTCTTCATTCTAGAAGAAGAAGGTAACATCCTAGTGGTTCAAATTTATGTTGATGATATCATTTTTGGTTCCACTAACCTGTCCCTTGTAGATAAGTTCAAAGACTTAATGAGCAGTGAATTTGAAATGAGTCTCATAGGGGAACTCACCTTCTTCCTCGGATTGCAAATATCCCAAAAGAAAGATGGCATACAAATTCACCAACAAAAGTATGTCAGGGAACTGTTGAAAAAGTTCAAAATGGAGTCTTGCAAGCCTCTCTCCACTCCTATCTCTATAATCGCCCATTTGGACAAATATCACTCAAGTCCTCTTGTGGAAGAAAAGCTCTATAGAGGTATGATAGGTTCTCTCATTTATCTAACAGCTAGTCGTCTAGATATTGTGTTTGTTGTTTGCTTGTGTGCTAGGTTTCAATCATGTCCAAGAGAAACACACTTAGCAGCTGTGAAAAGGATATTCCGATATCTCAAAGGAACTGACTCACTCTGCATTTGGTACCCCAAAGAGTGTCCCTTTGATCTGATAGGTTTCACCGATGCTGATTATGTTGGATACTTGGTGGATAGGAAGAGTACTTTTGGAATGACACAGTTCCTAGGCCCTTGTCTTGTGTCATGGGGTTCAAAGAAACAAATCTCAGTCTCCCTCTCCACCACAAAATCTGAGTACATTGCAGCTGCCTCTTGTTGTTCCCAACTCTTATGGCTAAAGCAACAACTCGCGGATTTTGGTATGTCTTATGGTCCTCTCACTATTCTTTGTGATAATACTAGTGCTATAAACATTTCTAAGAATCATGTGCATCATACTAGGACCAAACATATAGATATAAGGCATCACTTCCTTAGAGATCATGTTGAGAAAAGGAACATCATTATGGAATTGTGTAGGACTGAAGATCAGATTGCAGATATATTCACCAAAGCTTTGAATAGAGTTCCCTTCGAGAACCTTAGATTAGAACTGGGAATGATTCCTATAAACTAGCAGTTCCTTTAGTTTAAAGTTACTCTACAGTTCCCGTGATTGACTAGTTCAGATCCTTTTGCTTACTTTTGTCTTGGAATCATTGTGTTATCTTTTTTGCAATAGACCCTCATATCCATAATGGTTACTCAAAAGGCTTTGATAATTTTTTCTAGTTCTTCTCCTTGAATGTTCATTTTTCATTTTAACTCAATCATTGTCCAAGTTTCTTTGTTGGCCCAAAAGTCACAATCTGATCATATTCTAACCCAATAATACAAGCTGAAATGATAAATGTACTATGACCCTCCCTTGCCTCATTGCACAATCTAATTTCCTATGATCCATCTCTTAACCCTCTCTGGAAATTAGTGTGTGATGCGATAAATGGCCTTCCCCGATTTCTTTTATAGGAACGTACTTTCATGTTCTATGTCTTAAATCCCCACATCAAAGGTTCCCATATATCCCTCTAGCACAATGAAAAAATCGCCAGAAAGGAATAGGTAAGGCAGTTCTCCAAACGGCTAGTAGAAACTCGCTCTTCCCAAGACGGCATTTATTGCAAATCAACAACGTCAGAGACTCTGATAAGCCCTGCATTGTTGCCATTTTTTATCATTTGCTTTTTGAAATTATGACCGCTGTAAAGCCGAAAAAGCTGCAAGTAAAAGAGTCGTTTCCAAATATCAGAGTTCCCATAAATCTCTCTCCCCAACGGCTTGATTCTCAACGGCTCCAAACGCTGCTCAAGGGTTATTTAGGGGCTCTTGTTTGAATGAGCCGAGCACTCTGCTTCCTTTGCCCTCTCTAGCTTTCTCATCCTCTCGCTTTCTCTCGTTCTCTTGCTCATTTCTCTCTCTCAAAAACACCAAACTCCTCAAATGGCCAACAAAGACCTTAACCCTCACCTTGCTCAAGATGAGGAAGAAGCTGCTCTCCTTAGAGCCTTCAGAGAAAAGAGAGCCGCCTCATCCTCCAAATCCCTTGATATAACCCCCACAAAAAACCCCTTACCCAAGCAAACAGAAGAGGTGGAAAAGGAACTCCATCATGAATCTGAATCAGCTACTCGCACCATCTCTGATGGCGGTTCCCATGATTCATCTCCAGACAAGGATACTCTGGAGGTTCACAGCTCTGATCCCTCGCCTGTCAGCCTCAAATCCAAGCCTGCTCCTTCAGTTGCAACCAAGCTCAAGCTTCGCAAGCGAAGTTCCCAGGCCTTGCTTCCCTTCAACCCTGCCTCAGAAGAGCCGACCCTCTCCAAAAAGCTAAAATCAGCAGCCCTCTCTTCCTTGTCCACCAGAGCAATAACCTCCACCTCCACCCTGGGGAAAGTGTCTTCCTCCTTCGCTAAGAGAAAGATTCTCAAACCCCTCATCATTGGTGAGGAATTTTGGGCCCAGCCCCTTGAAGAGGAGGATGAAGCTCAATTCAGTGATGCCCTCAGCGCATTTCACTCTCTGCTCCAGTTCCAAGGGTGGGACCCGATCTTGGTGGAACCATTCTCCGTCTCAGATGAAGTTGTTCGAGTCTTCTACCAAAATATGACCTTTGTGCCAGCCAAGGCGGATTCTCCCTGCAACGATGCCATCGTTCAATGGAAGGAAAATATGCTTCCTTTGTCCCTAAGCATCATTGCCTCTGCCTTAGGCATTGAGTACAGGCCTGGCTTTGGCATTCTGCATCAAAAGAAGACTTGGCCAAAAGGAAAAGGCTACAAAACCAAGACTGAGGTGGTAAGCACGCTCTATAATGGCGATAATCCCAAGAATCTGCTGACCAAAGGGCTCTTTCTGTCCAACAAGTTGCTGCACTTCTGGATCATTCGGAATCTGGTTCCCATGCAAGAGCATAGAGCCACAGTTCTCATCACAGATGCCATCCTTATGGAGAAAATTCTATCTGGGGAACAAGTTGATCTGCCTAAGCCGGTGCTAGCCCACATGCAATTCTGTCAATCCCATGAATCACATGCCTTGCCCTTTCCTCACCTCATAAAAAACCTTCTCTCAATGCTCAACCTGTATCCAGCCGACCTCAATGAAACTACTTACAACAAGTTCCTCACCATGGCAATGGTGAAGAAGCTCAAAACCAAAGACCACCTGGATGCTCCCTCTGAAGTAAAAGCGGAATTGCCTAAGGAAAAGGCAAGTTCCTAAGCCACTCCAAGCTCTCTGCCTCCACTCTACCATGTCCAAGACTCCTCTGCGATCCTAGCTTCACTAGGTCATATTGAAAAAGCTATCATGGATGGAACCAATGCTATCTCTCTTACCATCCGTGATCAAGTGACAGAAATGGGGAAGACCAGGAATGCAATATCCGGTCTAAGGAGTGTGATTCAGCAAACCTTGGAGGCTGCAACTGGAGGAGCTCAAGCAGGCAAAGAAGAGGAAACTGAGGAACAGAAGGATGCTGAAGAGGAGGAGGACACTACGAAGCCATAGGAACGTCTCTCCTAGTTCCCAGTGCTATAATACCACATGGACACTGTATTGGCTTTAATGTCTAATGAACTTTTCTGGGTATGTTTCTAATGCATCATTTGTCTTTGCCTTCAGTTTCTATTATGGTAACTGTCATGGGTTTAAAGCAATTGTTTATTTCGCATTGATATCCTACACTTGATAAGTTAATTGATCTTTTCGATGATGTCAAAAGGGGAAGAATGGATAGGAACCTTGAACTCTTGGAACTACTGGACTTGTAGGAAATCTAAACCCGTTCTATTTCTGAGGGGGGAACTCGAATAACTTAGTTCATTTGCTTAGGGGTAATTTACAACTATTGAATGTTCTTTCATTATTTTGTAAAGTTGTAAATCTCTTAGCTCAACTGTTCTCATGAATTTCATGTCCTTATTATGTTGCCATGTTCCTTATATTTGTCATCATCAAAAAGGGGGAAATTATTAGGAAACGGAACTCAGGAACCTCAGTTCCCATGAGAGTTCCTTTCCTCAGTTTCTCTACTTTTGAAGATGACAAATACTTTGATACTAATGTTTTATCTCAAAGACGTGTTTAAAGGAACCACATGACAGTTACTGAAACCATGGAAGCCAAACAAGACAAAGAAACCAAACAAGCAAGCCAAAGGAACCCAAAAGTGCAACACGTGACTTTGCTTTTCCCGTTAAAGCTGGGAACGCTGAACCTCGGACATTGGTCGGTGAAAGCGACATGTCAAAGAGCTTGTCACCATCCAGAGCAAAGTTCCAAAGTATCTAGGTTGCTGAACCTCGGACGAAAGGTGGTTGACAACGACATGATAGATTCTTCTAAAGCTGTTGACCAACCAATGTGGATTCTGAGTTGCCTAGGTTGTCGGTACATGTCTAAGTCAACGTGAATCAAGGATCACCACATAACCTAGGTCAAGCTTGCTCTGTGGGAACCGAGAGAAGACTCAATGATAAGCACTACTTTGTAGGGCTTAAGTAAGAGTCATTAGAGGGTTTATTGGTGCCATTCGGGTAGATTTTGACACATTCATGTGTATGGCATTTGGGGGCGAAGTTTGGTGTTTTTGGAGGTGTTTGAGCTGTTTTGGAGATCATAGGAAGCCACAAGGAGAAGACGCCAAGGAAGTGAAGAGAAGAGTAGAAGAACAGTGGGCTAAATTCAAATGGTTCGTTCTCTCTACTCAGATGTCCAAATGGAGTGATTCCAATTCGAGGAGTTAGATCTTGAAGTCTACTACAAGTCCTCAAAATATGAGCGCAATCCGAGTTGGGAATCAAAAGTTATGGCATTTTTACTGAAGTGTCGCAGAAGCTGAAGTACTGGAATCCCACCGCACCCAGCGGTGGGTACTGACGCACCCGCGGCGAGGTCGTCAGAGAACTGGAGTTTCTGTTAAATGGCCGCACCCGGCGGTGGAGCCACCGCACCCGCGGTGGAGATGCGCTGAAGACCTTTTTCGGATTTATTTCCGAGTTTTTATTTCCCGTTTTATTTTATTTCCGAGACTTTGTTTCCAAGTTTGTTATTTTCTTTTCTTTATTTCCTTTTTATTTCCTTAGTATTTAAGTTAGGTTTAAGACTCTTTTAGAAAAAAAACTTCTCTAACCCTAGTTGCCACTTTTCATATTTCTCCTCTCACAAACCCTAATGGAGAACTAAACCTCCATTGTTGCACTTGACAGTTTGAAGCCAACAATTGATTGGTTGTGAGTTTTCTACTCTTGTTCGTTTTCCTATCTAGTTGGATTAATTCTCTTGTGCTTAAATGTTTATTGGTTTATGTTGATTTATCTAGAGTAGCTACCTAGGTTTATTGATATCTTCCTAATTGCTAGGACTTGTGATTCCGGGTTCGGGTTGCATATCTAGTAGCGAACACGATTGTGCGTATAGGGGATCCGAGCGCATAATTGTGAGAGAGAGTTAATTGCATGCTTATAGTAACGGGTTGTTTCTATTGCATGTGTCTTGTTAATCCTTGGTTGAATGCTATTGCTTTATTGAGTTCTGAAGGTTTTCGGATTTGATTTAGTAATAAGTACTATTAGGGCTGGTAGAACTAATAGTTATCTAAGATCGGGATAAGAACAACTATAGGAATATTAAGAACTTGAGATTGATAGAATCCCGTGATCGACCTTTCTATTGTTGTGTGGATCTCTGTTGAGTGTGGCGCTTTTTCCCTTATTATTTACAACCATTATTTGCGGACTGTTTATTTGCTTTCTTATTGCTTGTTACGAGAAACACAAACAACCCCCCCCCCCCCTAGTTCCTAGTTGGTGATAACAAATTGCATAAGTTGATAACCTGACTCTC
The DNA here is from genome assembly GCA_027886185.1 of Rheum nobile. Taxonomy (NCBI): domain Eukaryota; kingdom Viridiplantae; phylum Streptophyta; class Magnoliopsida; order Caryophyllales; family Polygonaceae; genus Rheum; species Rheum nobile. Next base: position 2,302,889 of record WOAB01000135.1, read on the forward strand.
TGTGGGATCGACCCTGACTTGCTTGCTATACTACTTAGTAGGTATTTTGGGATTTATTTGATAGGCATTACGACTTTAGCCCTGTCAAATTTGGCGTCGTTGCCGGGAGTCAAATTTTCTGTTTTTGTGATTTGTCTGTTGCCTACCTTGGTGTGGACCTATCTTACGGTCCACACCCGTGCTATTGATTTTTGAATTTTCTTTTTTTGCTTTTGATACAGATATGGATTTCTGGGAAGAGCCGCGATATGACTCATACTCCTACGCATACACTCCAGGGTGGATAGATCACCCCAATTCGAGTTATGGGTACCAACAATACCCTCCATATGGTCATGACTACCAGGAGTTCTACCCGGAGCCACAATCGTTCTACCAGCAGGGTGCTCCATAATAGTACAATTCGGCCTATGAGCATAGCCCGCCAGTTTCCAATCCTAGTCCCTCCATGTCAACTGAAGATATGCTCCAAGCTCTGGATAAACATTTCAGCACTCACGTCCAAGCTACGACGTCGAGTATCAAGAACATTGAGACACAGATGGGACATATGGCTGAGGCGATTACAAGGATCGATGCAAAGATATCGGGAAATCTACCATCTCAAACGGTAGTTAACCCACGGGCAAACGTTAGCGCGGTAACTCTTAGAAGTGGAAAGCAATTGCATGTCGCTCCTAATGCTGAAGAGGACGACTCGGGAAAAGAGGGTGTTCTGGAGAATGACCGCACGCAGCGGCAAGGTGACCGCACCCGCGGCGAGCATGATTTGGAAAAACAGAATGTTCTGTCAAGTTCACCGCACCCAGCGGTGGCAACCACCGCACCCGCGGCAAGCGGTACTGTTTCTCGAGAAAAATCTGGGGATTCACCGCACCCGGCGGTGGCTTCTGGACGCACCCGCGGCGAGACTTCTGGAGCTGTTGATGAACCTTATGTGGACACCTACGTTCGTCCATACTTTCCCCCTCTCGGTCCCAAAAAGCCACCCGCCCCATACCCAGAGGTGCTTTCGGAAGAGGAGTACTTTTTGGGACTAGAAGAGTTCAGCGACAATGAGAAGGAGTCTCGCGATCGCGGAAATACTCCAGAGACAACCGTTTCTCCCGAAAATACCCCGACAGTCCCCGACCCTCTGGAGGCTGCCTATGATGAGTTTGTGCGTCTCAACTCCTTCCCGCTCGTCGCGCTACAACCCGTCGCACCCTTCCTTGAGGCTTCCCGAGATACTCAAAGACTAAAGAACAACGAGGATATCTATGAGGCCTTCAGTGACTGCATCAAAACCGTTCCCTTGGTCACACTGGCAGATAGCACCCCTCGCTGCAAGGAAATGTTAAAGGTGCTGGGCACGATCAAGAAGAAACTGAAGGGGAAGCACAAGAAGAAGGCCTTGATCCAATTGGCGAATTGTTACATACTGGATACGGAGCAAGATAGGCATGCAGGCCCTGAGATGTTGGGTAGACCATTTCTGAAGATGGTCAGTGCGTTCATGGGTATGCACAACGGTCCACCCATCATGAAGTGCACCAGCATGGGGGAAAGGCTCAACATGGAGTATACAAAGAGGCATCCCCCTAATATGGACCTCAGGAGTTTAGTTGCTATAAGCAACCCAAGTTGAAGATGGAGTAATATGTCAAGCCATGACAATAACTAAGGCGCTGTCCGGGAGGCAACCCGAGGTATGTTTTTCTTTTCTTGCTTTTCTTTCTTTGTTTTTGCATTTTCTTTAGTGTGTTTTTGCTTTGTTTTTGTTCTTGTTTTTGTTTCCGACTAACCTGCAGGGAAGAGACCCATGCCTATTGAAGAAGGTGTTTCCACACCAATGTAAGTCTCTTCCTTCCCTGCACTAATAAACTCCCCGAAAAAACCTTAAACGGGGAGCAAAAAAAAAAAAAATCGAAAAAAAAAAAAACAAAAAATCCGAAAAAAAAAATTGAATAATCGGAATTAGAAAAAAAAAAGTTGTACCAAGGCCAGGTGTCCAGAGTTTCTCATGGAGATGTTGCGCATCATGTTGTCAAAGGAGGAGACATTCGCCCCACACATTATTTGGCAACGATGATGGCCCTACAATCGACAACTGCGAAGGAGGACCACTCATGGCCCACACCATGATCATATCTGGGCCCATTTTTAGTGGCATTTGAAGCCCGTGCAACCCTGTTATCATTGTTCACCACTATTCACCAAAGTGGTTCCCTTTGGTTGCACGGTAGGAAGAAGACACTGGAGTTGATGAGAACACTCAACACCCGAGACCTGTGCGTCTATTGAAGACCGCCAGCAATAAAGGAAGTGTCCAAGCCAGCTCGGCGACGTTGTGAGTTATTATTTGCTTTTCCTTGTGCTCTATTCTTTTGTCTTTCATTACATTGAGGACAATGCAATGTTTAAGCATGGGGGAGGGTTTTATACTTGCTACGTCGCTGAGGAGAAAAGGAATAAAGAAAAAAGCCAAAAATTGAAAAAAGGCATACATAAAAATCCTGGGATAGGTCGAAAACCCGAAAGGGCGGCCTAGGTAAAAAGCAGGTGGCTTGGACCAGCATTAGGCTGGGGTAATATGAGGTCAAGAGTGACGTGAGCTTATGTGAGCACATCTTTGAAAAAATATGAGTGGCTTGGTGAAAACCCGAAAGGGCGCCTTGGCAAAATGAGAGAAAAAGAAGAAGAGTGATTTTAGGATTTCTCATTATTCTTGGCGAGGCGTCATAAGAAGAGGAGTCAAAGAAGGATTGTCGGGTAGGTCACTCTGGGAGGCATAAGGAGCAATAGATGGAGGCTAGGATTAGAGGTTACTCACACTATTGGATGTCCGGGTTAAGCTTGGGGGAAGTACTCTGCTTGCCCCTTAAGCTTGTTGAGTATGGATGTGTTGTAGATGAGATTGGTGCCAGGAGCTTTGGCATGGGTTAGGTGACTCTTAGTTGGAGGATATGTTTCCTGAGACCTTGGGTGCTGCATTGGAGGAGTAGACTCTTTATTAGTTTACTCGAGGACGAGCAAAGGTCTAAGCATGGGGGAATTTGATAAGCACTACTTTGTAGGGCTTAAGTAAGAGTCATTAGAGGGTTTATTGGTGCCATTCGGGTAGATTTAGACACATTCATGTGTATGGCGTTTGGGGGCGAAGTTTGATGTTTTTGGAGGTGTTTGAGCTGTTTTGGAGATCATAGGAAGCCACAAGGAGAAGACGCCAAGGAAGTGAAGAGAAGAGTAGAAGAACAGTGGACTGAATTCAAATGGTTCGTTCTCTCTACTCAGATGTCCAAATGGAGTGATTCCAATTCCAGGAGTTAGATCTTGAAGTCTACTACAAGTCCTCAAAATATGAGCGCAATCCGAGTTGGTAATCAAAAGTTATGGCGTTTTTACTGAAGTGTCGCAGAAGCTGAAGTACTGGAATCCCACCGCACCCAGCGGTGGGCACTGCCGCACCCGCGGCGAGGTCGTCAGAGAATTAGAGTTTCTGTTAAATGGCCGCACCCGGCGGTGGAGCCACCGCACCCGCGGTGGAGCCACCGCACCCGCGGTGGAGACGCGCTGAAGACCTTTTCCGGATTTATTTCTGAGTTTTTATTTCCCATTTTATTTTATTTCCGAGACTTTGTTTCCAAGTTTGTTATTTTCTTTTCTTTATTTCCTTTTTATTTCCTTAGTATTTAAGTTAGGTTTAAGACTCTTTTAGAAAAAAAACTTCTCTAACCTAGTTGCCACTTTTCATATTTCTCCTCTCACAAACCCTAATGGAGAACTAAACCTCCATTGTTGCACTTGACAGTTTGAAGCCAACAATTGATTGGTTGTGAGTTTTCTACTCTTGTTCGTTTTCCTATCTAGTTGGATTAATTCTCTTGTGCTTAAATGTTTATTGGTTTATGTTGATTTATCTAGAGTAGCTACCTAGGTTTATTGATATCTTCCTAATTGCTAGGACTTGTGATTCCGGGTTCGGGTTGCATATCTAGTAGCGAACACGATTGTGCATATAGGGGATCCGAGCACATAATTGTGAGAGAGAGTTAATTGCATGCTTATAGTAACGGGTTGTTTCTATTGCATGTGTCTTGTTAATCCTTGGTTGAATGCTATTGCTTTATTGAGTTCTGAAGGTTTTCGGATTTGATTTAGTAATAAGTACTATTAGGGCTGGTAGAACTAATAGTTATCTAAGATCGGGATAAGAACAACTATAGGAATATTAAGAACTTGAGATTGATAGAATCCCGTGATCGACCTTTCTATTGTTGTGTGGATCTCTGTTGAGTGTGGCGCTTTTTCCCTTATTATTTACAACCATTATTTGCGGACTGTTTATTTGTTTTCTTATTGCTTGTTACGAGAAACACAAACAACCCCCCCCCCCCCCTAGTTCCTAGTTGGTGATAACAAATTGCATAAGTTGATACCTAACTCTCTGTGGGATCGACCCTGACTTGCTTGCTATACTACTTAGTAGGTATTTTGGGATTTATTTGATAGGCATCACGACTTTAGCCCTGTCACTCAACCTCAAGAATACACTATATAAGGAAGACAAGCTTCAGTGTTATTCTCAAGCACTACAACAAGAATCACACTTCATAGCAAACATCAAAGTGTGAACTCTCAACAAGATCATCAACTCAAACCAAGATCAAGAGGAACCGGTCAAGGAACCCGAGAGCTGTGTGCTAGTTTCTGTGACTGTAAGTGAGTTAGTTCCTTAGTGCTTAGGACTGCTTCTTGGATTGATTATACTTTCTGTTAAGTTTATCTGGGATTGTCTAACTGTGTGTAAGACAAAGAAATTGTGTGTTTGTTCCTAGAGTAACCTGTAATCGAAGTGATAAGAAATCAAGAAGTAGACCTTGAAATTCTTTCGAAAGTAAGGTAGTGGTTTTTATCCTAGATTGCTAGTTGGCAATCGAAGGTTTCCACTATAAGGAACTTGTTCATTTATATTTGATTGTTTATTTCCGCTGTGAAGGGAACTGTAATCTGTATTCTCAGTTCCCTTGTTCTTAATCTAACAATCATGATCCTACAAGATGTACATGGGAAGTTCTGATCTCAGAGAGCTTGATCGGTTCCAAGCAAAGAAAGACTTCTATAACTTCGCCATGATCGATGGTGAGACTGTTTCCTCTTATCAATCCAGATTTGAGGAAATCACCACTAGACTTACTGCTCACGATGTCGATGAAAAGGAAATTCTTCCCAAGGAGAAAATTTTCATCATTATTGATGGACTTCCTCCAAGGCATAAGATGACCAAAGCAATTCTCAAGGAGATTCCTAATACTCTCAAACTCACACTTCATGAAGTATTTGGGAAAATTAAAAAGTATGATGAAGAAGAAAAATATGTCAAACCTAAAGGCATTGCCTTGATGGTTGAAAAAGCTTTCAAGATGATAGAAAACAACAAAGATGACAACTTGGATGGTGTAGATCCAGAAGCTGTTCTTCTCACCAAAGCCATGCGAACTCTCTATCGCAAGGGTCGATCATTCAGAAATGATGGGAACAATGGTGAGAAACGAGACATCAAGGATGTTACTTGCTTCAACTGCAAGGATAAGGGTCACTATGCCAATAAGTGCCCTAAAGGGAACAACTCAGGCAACAATGGTGAAAATTCTAGAATGATAAAAAGAAGGCTTTCGTTGCTGTCTGGGGAGATGATTGTGCCAACTCTGATGATGACGAGCTTGAGTCATAGGGGAACAACAGAATGTGCGCAATGACTCTGAAGTCATCAAGTGAAGAACAAGAGGTAGATGCTGAAACCTTCTTTGAATCTCTTGTCAATTTTGATAAAAAATCATTGATCTCTCTTATCAAAAGCATGTATAATGAGAATCTTAAAACCCAAAACGATTTAAGTGATGCTGAGGATAAATGCATTGAATTGAATGTGTTGAATCGTGTGTGTTAGATCAAGGAACGGTAAGTTCATTCCTTGGGCAGCGGAAAATAGTAACAGAAAAACAGAGTAACGAACTCAGTTCCTTAGAGAGGAAAACTTAATCAACCAACTAGTTGACTAAGAAAAACCTCTACCTCTAGGTTTCCCTAGTAGGATTTCGAATGTACTTATGTTATTAATCCTGGAATTACAAACAAGCAAGTCTTATCTCAATCTAGTTTACTCCTAGATATCTAGTCTTATCGTCCCTTGTAAGTGTTCTTCTTCTTCCTTCGAATACTCTTCTCTTCTTTCGAATGCTCTTATCTTGTTCCGAATGCTCTACTCACTGAATATCTCTGTGTTTCGTCGTCTCAAATGAAGTTTGTAGCTTTCTAATATATAGTCTAGGTTTACTCTCAGATTTACCCTAATTTTACTTAAGGAAAATAAGATAATAAAATCCTATACAATCTTTTCTAAACATATTCTAACCAAATTATCTCTTCACCGAGATCTTCCTTGAGGTCCAAGCACGTCTTCAAATATGTTTTCCATAATAGATGTTCAGTGGCGCGCTTTAGGGTTTCAGCGCCAGCGCGCGTCCTCCGTTCCTTGCGCTGTTCCCTTTCTCTGTTTTGTCTTGTAAACACGCGTCTCTTTTCTTCATTTGTTCCAGCGTGTTTTCTTATCATTGTTGGCTTCTCTGTTCCTTTGCTTCTCTGTTTTGACTCTTCACTGGTTTTCATCGTTCCTTTTCATCGTTTCCTGAAACTCATAGTCACACTAAAAACCATCAAAAGCATTTGAGTTTATCATTATCAAAACTAGAGGGAACGTCGTCGTTCCAACAATTTCCCCCTTTTTGGTGATGACAAACTCCTTCAAAATGTGCAAGTCAAAATACACAGTTCAAAACAGACAAGTAAAGGCATTTTCACATTTAATCACACAGATACTATGTTCAAGATGTTAACACTGTTCCCCCTCAGAAAGTTCATTGAGAATTTACCTTCAAGCAGCATTGTCGTTCCCCTTAGCACTAGCTTTTGTTATCAACTCTTCCTTGGGTTTCACATTTTCCATACTTCCCCCTTTTGGCATCATCAAAAGTTTCACAAATGACAAAAAGACTTGACACACATGCAACTCATAAGCAAAATAGTTCATTCATAAAGTTAGACGAAGTACAAAGCATAGGGGCATAGACAGCTAAGTTCAAAAGATAAGGAACAATCACAAAAAGAACATAAAAACATAAGAAAAATAAGAACAGAGGGTCAGACGGGCAGGGAAAGGAACGGAGAGCACTCAGATCTCAGGGTCTTCAGCAGAGTCTTCGGCTTTGCTCAGAAAGTGATCCAAGTGCAATGTCATGGTGGAGTTCAGTTGCTTGAGCTCAGCAAGAATTTGATGCTGAATTGAGCTTCCCTTAGACGTTCCTTCACCAGCTGCTTTCTTTGCAGCGACAGTGTCCGTTCCCTTGGTATCGCCTTTAAATTTCATCTTCTCCACATTATGACTGTTCTTTGGCCTGTTGGAGTTGAAGGATGTAGGCATCCATCTCAGCGTCGGTCAATTTGTCGGTGATGATCTTGCTTGGGGAATCCATGGAAGCAAAGAGCTTGAGAGATTTGAGTGCTGAGAGATATCAGAGAGAGTAGTGGCGGTGAAAGAACTTGAGGAGATATGCCATATATATAGGAACAAGATAAAATATTTTCCAAGATAAAATCTTTTCCAAATAAATCTTTTCGGATCTCAACCGTCTCCAAGTTTCCTTCTTTTCAAAAATTTCCATCAATAGCGTCTTCTCTCTCCAAAAGCAATGGTCACTTTTTGCTTGGTAGCCACGTCACTGTTCCTATCTCAGATCAGTCAAATCACACAGGGAGCCGTTCCAACAGACACCTGCAACTCAATTAATGCGAGCCTCTGATTCAAATTCAACATTCCACACCTATCAGTTCCCCCTTAATCTGAGCAACGGTCTTCGTTCCCCCTGAGACCAAGAGTGCTTGCGAGGCTTGTCTGGATATTTCAATGTTGGGTTCATGCAAAATATAGTATATCCAAACATATGGTATAGAGAAAAGCAACTCAAATAATTATTCCCAGTAAAAAGTTTAACAAAGAGGGATCATAGGGAACGTTTACCTGAATCGCGGCTAAGGTAGGTTGTACAACCAATTATCATGTGGGCTTGTAATGAGGGTTCAATCATCAAATTGGTTGTTTTGGGTCTTTAAGAGAGATGTTAGCATGTAATCAAGTAATTTAACACAAATCAAAAGACAAAGTACCTAGACCCTAAGACAAGGTAATTCGAACACACAAAAATCATGAACATTCATATCATAAGAAGCCAATAAACAAGGAACTTCATGAAATCTGTGAAACAAGTTAGCCAAGCATTGAGGGAATAATGGGTGTGAAGGTCCTCAATTCAGAGAGATCATGCCAAGGAGTAATCGAAGATACTCGAATGGGCCTTTGTCTAGTGCTTTGGTGAAGATGTCTGCCACTTGATTTTCAGTCCTGCAATGTTCCATTCTAATAAAGCCCATATCAACAATATCACGTAGAAAATGATGACGAATGTCAATATTCTTAGTACGTGAATGATGAACTGAATTTTTTGAAATGTTGATGGCACTAGTATTATCACACATAATAGGAACGGTGCCAAGAGACATACCATAGTCTTTCAGTTGTTGCTTAAGCCACAATACCTGAGCACAACAGCTTGCCACGGCAACGTATCAGCTTCTGCATTGGAGAGGGCCACAAAGTTTTGCTTCTTAGAACCCCATGAAATGAGACAGGGCCCAAGGAACTGTTCCGTTCCAGAAGTGCTTTTGCGGTCTACTACGTGCCATTTTGTTGTTCCCTTGGTCGCAAAGCTGTGCAACACTCAACAAACTGAAACCAAGTTCATGAACTAAACTAACTTCTTTTACCGTGATACTAGAGTTTAGTTGTATTTCGGTTGTTCCAATGATTTCTTTGCATCTCTTGTCTCCAAGAGCAACACTCCATTTTGAGTGTTTGTGAAGTGAGGAGAGTTGATCTTCCTTTCCAGTCATGTGGCATGAATAAGCGCTGTCAATATACCACTTCTCGTTCCCCCTCACTTCAGCCTGCACAAAAAAGGTTAAGGTTTGGCGACCCAGGCAAGCTTACCCTTACCTGGTCGAGACACATAATGCAATTGTTCCATAGGAATAGTTCTAACATTAACAACAGATTTCTTCCTAGTCTTAGCATGATTATGATTATGCACATGTGAATCATCATAGAAATCATTCAAGTTCACATTGTTACTCCTACTGTTCCTTCTCTTTGTGTGCTCTTCAGAGAACTTCTTTTTCTTTTTACAGTCTCTTTGCACATGTCTGTTGTCCCCACAATACCAACATAGCTTGAACTGTTCCATCTGAACATACTTTCTATTGGGAACAATACTCTTGCGTTGTTTGGTACGTTCAGGACATGGAACGTTTGGTTGCGTTCCCTGAGACTGCTTGAGAAAAATCTTGTGGGCAGGTTGTCCAGTGTACCAGGACTGAGTTTCATCCAGACCACTCTCAAGGACCTTGACGCGTTCCTCAAGATTGCGATTCTTCTCTCTAGCATCTTGAAGTTCCCTATCTCTTGCTTCACGTAGTTCCAGTATAGAGGGATCATCTTCCGTTTGCTTGGAACCTGTATAGCCAATACCATACCTTGCTTCGACGAACTTGATGCTTTCAGCTTCAGCCTTCTGTTCCATCAGAACAGAATGAATCTTGTGTACATAGGACTTCATCTCGGTTATCTGTGCTTCAAGCTTACTTGGACTAGCTATACTCCTTGCGTCAGTATTGTTAGAAACTTCATTCATAAGCAAAGAGACCTTTTCATTTCTTAATCTCTGAAGTTCCTCATGATTAGCATCACATGAAGAACAAGGAACAATTGAGCTACTAGCAGTGTTAGAAAGATTTTCTTTTAAACTACTACACTCATCTTCAGAATTAGCAAGTTCCTCTTGTGTTTTCAAGTTTTCAGAATACATTTCCCTTATGAGAGCAATTAAGGATTTCTTATCATAATTCACAAGAGATTTCAAGAACGTTTTAGGATTTACCTCGAGTTCCTCAGAGGAGTCGTTGATGGCCATTGCACACATCTTGCCACTCCAGGCTTCAGGATCTTCATTATCTGAGTCATCTTCATTGCCCCAGACAGCAACGAGAGCTCTCTTCTCATCGTTCCCAGAAGGTGTGCTTGGTTTTTTGGGCTTTGGGCATGAACTAGAGTAGTGACCCTTTTCTATGCAGTTGTAGCATGTGATATCCTTGATGTCACGAGTCTCACCGTTCTCACCTCTACTGTTTCTTTCTTTGTTGTAGAGGGAACGCATGACTTTGGTTAGAAGCACCACCTCAGGATCATCGGAGCCATCATTGTCATCGAGGTTGTTCTCAATTCTATCGACAGCCTTTCCAACCATCAAGGCAATTCCCTTTTCTTTGGAATCCTTGTTTCTTGCAGCCTTTTCTTCATTGTCATACTTTTGTATCTTGCTGAATACCTCATGGAGCGTCAGTTTGACGGTGTTGGGATTCTCCTTCAGAATAGCTTTGGTCATTGCATGACGATGAGGGAGACCATCAATGATTATGAGGATTTTCTCATCGGGGAGAATTTCCTTATCGGTGACGGAGTGAGCAGTGAGATTTGTTGTGATCTTCTCAAATCGTGTTTGGTAGGAACTCACATCTTCCTTGTCATCCATTTTGAAGTTGTAAAAGTCCTTCTTCGCAGTGAAACGATCAACTTCACGCAGATCCTTGCTTCCCATATACATCTGTTCCAAGGCAAGCCATTTAGCATTGGCCGACTCACAAGATTGGAGTTTTTGCACATCTTGCTGATTGAGAGTGTTGTTGATGAGCATGGCTGCTTTGCAATTTTTCTCCATGATCTGGAGATCGTCTTGATCCCATTTCTTCAGTTTCTTCTTCTTCTCAAGATCAACAATCTCGAGATCTCCAAGAGAAATCACCAACCAACATTGGTAATCGTTGCTTTGCACCCATTTGATGAAGAGTGCCTTCCAATGTTGATATTGGCCAGCAAGCAAGAGAGGATGTCTTGAAGAGTTCAAACCAACTTCGATGGTAGAAGGAGACATTATTACTTGTAAATCTGTAAGTAACACACAATCTAGAACAAACCTGCTCTGATACCAATTGTTGAATCGTGTGTGTTAGATCAAGGAACGGTAAGTTCGTTCCTTGGGCAGCGGAAAATAGTAACAGAAAAACAGAGTAACGAACTCAGTTCCTTAGAGAGGAAAACTTAATCAACCAACTAGTTGACTAAGAAAAACCTCTACCTCTAGGTTTCCCTAGTAGGATTTCGAATGTCTACTTATGTTATTAATCCTGGAATTACAAACAAGCAAGTCTTATCTCAATCTAGTTTACTCCTAGATATCTAGACTTCTCAATGTAATGTTCCTAATAACACCTAAGACAAACAAAACCCTAACAAGTACTCAACTCACCAAAGTCTCGTCCCTTGTAAGTGTTCTTCTTCTTCCTTCAAAAACTCTTCTCTTCTTTCGAATGCTCTTCTCTTGTTCCGAATGCTCTACTCACTGAATATCTCTGTGTTTCGTCATCTCAAGTGAAGTTCGCAGCTTTCTAATATATAGTCTAGGTTTACTCTCAGATTTACCCTAATTTTACTTAAGGAAAATAAGATAATAAAATCCTATACAATCTTTTCTAAACATATTCTAACCAAATTATCTCTTCACCGAGATCTTCCTTGAGGTCCAAGCACGTCTTCAAATCTGTTTTCCATAACAGATGTTCAGTGGCGTGCTTTAGGGTTTCAGCGCCAGCGTGCGTCCTACGTTCCTTGCGCTGTTCCCTTTCTCTGTTTTGTCTTGTAAACACGCGTCTCTTTTCTTCATTTGTTCCAGCGTGTTTTCTTATCATTGTTGGCTTCTCTGTTCCTTTGCTTCTCTGTTTTGACTCTTCACTGGTTTTCATCGTTCCTTTTCATCGTTTCCTGAAACTCATAGTCACACTAAAAACCATCAAAAGCATTTGAGTTTATCATCATCAAAACTAGAGGGAACGTCGTCGTTCCAACAGAATGAATCTTTATCTAAATTTGCTAGTTCCTCTGTTGTTCCTTGCGTTAGAAGTGATGTTACTCACAGTGACCCCAGTTCCTTTAGCAATGTTAGGGAATTGTCTTAGATGAAAGCTCAGATTGATAAAATTCACTCCATCTTAGTTGAGCAAAAGCTTAAGGAAGAAGAAATTCGCTTTGTTGCACCCAAGTATGGTCTGGGGTACAACGGAGAAAAACAAGAAAGTGAAGAACATGAGTTAACCATACCTGAGCTTAGAGAGATGAAGGATAGGGAACTTCAGAGTACTAGGGATAGGAACTTATACCTAGAAGAGCGTGTGAAAACTCTGGAGAGTGGGTTGAGTGAAGATCAATCATGGTACCAAGGTCAACCTGCCCATAAGATGTATCTCATCCAATCCCAAGAAAATTTGCCTAGCACACCTGACCCAGTTAGAGCCAAGCAACGTAGGATGCCTGTCCCAAACCAAAAGTACACTTTGGGAGACTATTATAAGATTTGCTGGCATTGTGGGAACAACGGCCATGTTGTGAAAAACTGTGCTAAGAAACAAAAGTTCACTGAAGAGCACACTCAGCGAAGGAATAGTAGAAGTAACAATGTTGATTTAAATGATTATGATGCATCTCCTGAAATGTGCAATGTTAAGCCTAGAGAATATCACTTTGTCTCTAAACGACCAGGTAAAGCCAAGCTTTCCTGGGTCGCTAAACACTAACTCTCTTAATGCAGGAAGAAGTGAGGGGGAACAACAGGTGGTTCATTGATAGCGCATTCTCATGCCTAATGACAGGAAATAAATATCATCTTACCTCACTTCAACAACACTGTAGGGGAACTGTTTCCCTTGGAGATAAACGCTGCAGAGAGATAGTGGGAACAGGAGAAGCCACCTTGAACTCAAGCATCAAAATAAAAGAGGTTAGTCTAGTTCATCAACTTGGTTTTAATTTGTTAAGTGTAGCTCAACTGTGTGATCAAAGAGACAACAAAACTATGTTCACAACCAAAGATTGCTACGTAAGGAATAGAAAAACCAAGGAGATCATAATAAAGGGTGTCCGATTCAACGATGTATACACTGTTGACACAACATTCAAGCCTTCAAGGGAACTGTGCTTTGCGTCTCTAGCTGAAGAGACGGAACTGTGGCACAGAAGGCTTGGACATGCAACTTACAACTCATTCACAAACTTCACAAGAAGGAACTAGTTAGAGGGCTTCCAAATGTCAAACCTGAGTTCCATGGAGTCTGTGAAGCCTGTGTAAGAGGGAAACAAACACGTTCCTCTTTCAAGAGCAAACCGGATGTTACCACTTCTCGTCCTCTAGAACTGATCCATATGGATCTCTGTGGTCCCATGAGGATACGGAGCTATGTAGGGAACAGGTATGTGTTTGTTATCGTAGATGATTACTCTAGATTTACATGGACAATCTTTCTCTCTTCCAGAAACAGGTATTCGAGTCATTTGAATCTTTCATCAGAGGTGTAGAAACAAATATGGGACAGCAGCTCAGTTCCATCTGATGTGACCATGGAATGGAGTTTGAGAATTCCAGGTTCCTTGATTACTGTAGGGAACATGGGGTTTCTCATAACTTCTCAGCTCCTAGGACACCACAACAAAATGGAGTGGTCGAGAGGAAGAACAGAACATTGGAGGACATGGCTAGAACAATGCTCATAGCAAGCAACCTTCCTCGAATATTCTGGGCTGAGGCGATCAACACGTCATGCTATATCCTTAATCGTTTCATGCTTAGACCATTGCTAAATAAAACTTCTTATGAACTAATCAGGGAACGCAAGCCCAATGTTTCCTACTTGCGTGCCTTTGGTTGTAGGTGCTTTATTCACAACAATGGAAAAGACAACTTGGGAAAATTTGATCCAAGGAGTGATGAAGGAATCTTTCTGGGATATGCTAACTCAAGCAAAGCTTATAGAGTCTTCAACAAGAGAACCTGGAAGATTGAAGATAGCATTCATGTTGTCTTCGATGAACACTCAAAAGTTGCGAGTGTTGATGCAAACTCACAGGCCCCTGATGATCACTTTCCACGTATGCAACGAGAGGATTCTGATGATGAAAAAGATAATGGGAATCACCAAGGTAATCCACGTACAAGGAACAGTGCCCCTAATGCTGGTGGGAGCACTACTAGTTCTCTTGGAGCTACCACAACTAGTGACAATGATACACCTTCTACGCCAGCACCTGATGTTCCTACAACAACTCCATCCATCGATGCTGATATAACCACTGTTCCCAATGGAACTTCTGGTGATGATACTTCGAATGCACAACTTGTGCAAGATGGCCAATTGAGTGATGATGTGGTAACAATTATTGAGGAAGAAACCATGGATACTGTTGAAGGAACTGTCTCTGAAATAGCTACTCCAAGTGATGCTGACGTTCCTCCCTCTTCATCCTCAGTTGCAACAACAACTGTTGCTCTTCCTCCTATTCCTCCACCGCCAGAGTCCAACAACGTCTGGACCAAGAAGAATCACCCAGTTGATGCTCTTCTCACACCATACGAACAAAGAGGTTCACGCTCTCAACTATATGACTTTTGTGCTTTCTATGCTTTCATATCTTTTGTAGAACCAAAGAACATCAAAGAAGCACTGAAAGATCCAGATTGGATAGTTGCTATGCAAGAAGAGTTACATCAATTCGAAAGAAACAAAGTCTGGAGACTTGTTCCCCTTCCAAAGTATAAGCATGCTATTGGCACTCGATGGGTTTTCATAAACAAGCTCGATGATTCTGGAACTGTGACAAGGAACAAGGCAAGATTGGTTGCTCAAGGCTACAATCAACAAGAAGGGATCGACTATGATGAGACATATGCTCCAGTAGCCCGCATCGAAAAATTCAAAAATCTAATGAGCTCAAGCAAGCTCCTAGAGCTTGCTTGAGCTCATTAGATTAGTTTATGTGAAACAACCCACAGGCTTTGAAGATATAGAACATCCTGAATATGTGTATGCACTGGATAAGGCACTGTATGGGCTCAAGCAAGCTCCTAGAGCTTGGTATGATAGGTTGGCACAGTTCCTTCTATCAAATGGATACAGACGAGGAGCAATTGACTAAGACATTGTTCCTCTTGGAACACAAATGTGAGATTCTCGTAGTTCAAGTCTATGTTGATGATATTATTTTTGGTTCCACTAACTCTTCCCTTGTAGAAAAATTCAAAAATCTAATGAGTAGTGAATTTGAGATGAGTATGATTGGGGAACTCTCTTTCTTCCTCGGATTACAAGTCACTCAATCCTCTGAGGGAACAAGGGTACATCAACAAAAATACATCAAGGAACTGTTAAAGAAGTATGGTATGGATAAAGCTAAACCTATTGATACACCTATTTCTCCTAACACTCGTCTTGATACAGACTTGAATGGCCAAGATGTAGATGCTACAATGTATAGAGGCATGATTGGCTCCTTACTCTATCTAACGGCAAGTAGGCCAGATATTATGTTCACTGTGTGTCTTTGTGCTAGGTTTCAAGCAAATCCTAAGGAGTCACACCTAACTGAAGTCAAAAGGATCCTGCGATACTTGAAAGGGAACGACAATCTCTATCTTTGGTATCCAAGGAACAATGGGTTTGAACTTGTGGGCTTCACTGACGCTAACTTTGCTGGTCACCTGGTGGATCGCAAAAGCACATCAGGTACGGCACAGTTCCTTGGCCCATGTCTTGTCTCTTGGGCATCAAAGAAACAAAATTTTGTTGCCCTTTCAACTACTGAAGCTGAGTACGTAGTTGCTGCTTCTTGTTGTGCCCAAGTATTATGGCTCAAACAACAATTGGAGGATTTTGGTATGTCTCTTGGCACCGTTCCCATTATGTGTGATAATACTAGTGCTATCAACATTTCCAAAAATCTTGTTCATCACTAACGTACTAAGCATATTGATATTCGTCACCATTTTCTTCGTGATAATGTTGAGAAAATTTTTATTAGAATGGATCATTGCAGGACAGAGGAACAAGTTGCAGATATCTTCACCAAAGCACTGGATAGAAAACCCTTTGAGTATTTGCGAATGCTCCTTGGGATGATCTCTTTAAACTAAGGGACTCCACTTCCACTATTCCCTCAGTGATTGGCTAGATCGATCATTCTTAAACTAGGGAACATCCTCTATGTGGCTTGCTATTTGCAAATGACTTGTTTATTAATCTTGTTATGTGTTTTGTGTTACATTATATCAAAAACGTTGTGCAACTTCTACTCTTGATCATATGTGCTTCATTTTTACATAATAACATCTTCTTTCAAGCCCAAAGCAACCGATTTGATTATCTGCACCCTCATTACAAGCCAAAATGATAATTGGTTGCAATGTCGTTCCTAGCTTGGATCCAGGTAAACGTTTCCTATGAACTTCTTTTTATTTACCACATGTTATTGGGAATCATTATCTGGATCATCATTGTTCCCTACCTATATTTTTGTTTGGATATATCTTTGCAATTTTGTGTGAACCCATTAAAATATCCAAATTAGCCTTTCCATCCACTCAAGCAACTCAGAGTCATCCGTATGGGCTTTGCCTAAGGGGGAACTGCATAAGGAACAGTGAAAGGGAATAGTATGCTGAACGTTGAGAGTTACAGGTGACCGTTGCTCTCTGTGGCGCTTGCATTCAATGGTGATTTGATTGTTCTGTAGCGAGGAATGGTGTGATTGCGAGAAACGAGAAGAAAATGGCCGTTACCTGTAGAGAGAGAAAAGATCCGGTTGCCATTTTGATAAGGCGTTGTCGTGACACCTAAACAAAATAATCCTAACAAACCTAAACAAGTAGTCTGGGCAAGTAAGGGTCGAATCCACAGGGAGGAAATGATCTTTCTAAGTGTTTATAAGCATGCAAAGTAACAAAAGGGGGTTTTCATTGTTCACAGAGTAACAAGGATGCAAGCTTTAGAGGGAAAATAAATATGACGGGTGGAAATATTCCACTAGACAAATATCCACATTGCAAAGGAAACAGGTTGATCACTGATAACTATTTTTCCAAGTTCTTTTCACAACCTTATAGTTGTTTCCACCCTGATCTTAAGTACTACCGATTCTCACAGTTGTCGATAGACTTATTACTATGCCAATGATAAAGTACCACTGATTCTCACAGTTGTCGGTATACTTTACCACCAACAAAGAAATAGCAATACACACAAGGATATAGGATACATGCAAATAGAAAGACACCTTACTACTTAACATGCAACTGATTCTCACTCACGATTGCGCGCTCGGAACCCCTATACGCAACAATCGTGTATGCCACTATATATGCACTCGGAACCCCTATATGCAAATCCTAGCAATTGATAGATGTCGAAAAACCTAGTTAGCTACGCTAGAAGAATCAACATAAACCAATAGACAATATGCTCAAGAGAATTAAACCAACTTTATAAGATATAGAACAAGGAATAGAAATCTCACAACCAATCCATTGCAATGCTTCAATTGTCTAGTAGAACAAAGGTGTTTAGCTCTCCATGGGTTGAAACCCTAGAGGCAGAATGAAAAACGAACTTGTAAAACTGAATAATTAGTTGTTGGCAACTAGGTTAACTAAAAGGGTTTTTAACCTAATTATAAAAGGTGTAAATATAATAATAATAAAAATAACAATAATAAAATAAGCAAACGAAATTAAACAAACGAATTGGGAAATTAATCCCGACGACAAACGAACAGCACGAGCCTCAAATTCTCTCGTTCAGCAGCTGCTTCGCACGGCCCATCTCCAAGCAGCGGCCCACCTTCTCTTGCATGGCCCAACTCCATCAAACATCTTCGCTGACATCATGCTCTGTCATGCCTCCGCTACTTCAATTCCGCTTCCAATTCTTCGGCTTCAACACGCGGGAATTCTTCAATTGGGCTTCTCTTAATGGGCCTTCCGTCTTCACGTGGGCTTTTCTTCCAATGTGGGCCATCATTAGCAATCAGCACGCGAGGCTTGTTCAATTTCTAATTAACTGCTTCGCCTTGCGTATTGGCCGTGGGGCGGCA
This sequence comes from Rheum nobile, assembly GCA_027886185.1. Classification (NCBI taxonomy): domain Eukaryota; kingdom Viridiplantae; phylum Streptophyta; class Magnoliopsida; order Caryophyllales; family Polygonaceae; genus Rheum; species Rheum nobile. Next base: position 2,321,004 of record WOAB01000135.1, read on the forward strand.
CCTTTCTCTGAGACCCATCGCCGGGTCGCGGTGGCTCTGGCGTGGCGCGGTGACTTTTGCCCGCCTTCTCTTTCTCTTCTGCTCTTTATTGTGGTTCCTTCATGGATCTTCGTCGTCTCCTCAGGTGGTCAACTCCTCTTCCTCTGGATGTCTCCAATTAGCTCCTTCAGACCACCAAAACCACACTTCTCTGCTCTAACTCCATAATCTCCAATTGTGCTCTAAATCCAACCAAATGGCGCCTCAAACCTGGTAATAACTCTTAGATATGTGCTACAAAATAACACTTATCACGTTTTCAAAAGATGTCAATGGCGAGATTTTTGGCAAGTCAATCCTTCTCCTTCCCTTATTCCCTTTCTTCCCAATATCTCACCTTCTATAAAAACCTCACCTTCACCACAACCCGATTTACCACTGTTTCACATATTCTCTCTCTCAATCTCTGAATTTCCTTCTCTTTGCTCCTTGCCGTCTTCAACCCTAAATCATCATCCATTTTCTCTCCAAACACAACCTCATCATCATGTCTACTCCCACATCTTCTTCTAACCCCGCCATTGACGTCTCTGCTTTCACTGAGGAGCAACTCAATGCTCTCAAGTACTCTATTGAAATGCTCCAGGCTGCTAAGACTCCGCAATCCAAGGACACTACCACCATAGCTGATGTGGTGGAAATAGCCAAAGAGGCCACCTCCTCAATCGCTGAGCTTCAAAAGGAACAGCCTTAAGAGGGAACAACCATCAGTGGAACAGGTCCAAGAAACTGATGCCTCCAAGGAGATGGTGACCATCACTGAGCAAGAAGAAGAAGTTGACTCCCCTCCTAAATCAAAAGAAGCTAAAGAAGAGGAGGCCATGGCAGATGTAGAGGATGATCTAGGTCTTCATCCTCTGGAAACAGTGGAGCCCAATCGCAAGCACACGATTGGCTCTGAGGATGATGAGCACCCAGAGGTTGAGTACTTAGGGGAACAGCGTGCCTCCACCAACTTCTCCACTCCAACTAAGTCTGTCGCCGGTGAGACTACTCCAGGAACTTTAAAGGCACGTCTGCGATCTGCAAAGAAGATCGAGGCCAAGACTGAGCCCAGGAAGAAAGCCAAGCTGGAAGAAAAATCGGTTGATGGGAAAAAGATCATTCCCCACCTCCTCACCCCAGAAGGGTTCTTAGTCGCCAATGGCTTTGAAGATGTCTTGGAGAGGCTCAAGTTTCAAAGTTGGGAACACTTCCTTTCCAACCGTGTCCTGGCCAACTCAGATCAGATCAGGGAATTTTACCGCTCCTTTCAACTCAACACCGCCGCCACCATGGTGGGAACAGCGTCAATCGACGATGAAGATTTGTCCTTCACTGTGTCCAAGGTAGCTCGCCTGTTGTCCATCTCTGCTGAAGGGTTTTGCGAAATCTCTGGAGAGAAGAACTCAAATGCTTTGAAACTGTCTAAGGAGGCCAATGCTGAGAGGCTATTCAAATCCAAAATTCCGGCCACCCACGATGAAGATTTATCATGAAGGCTGTCGTTCCCAGGCAGGAGAAGAGGAACACCATCACTGCCACCGATCTGCTGTTGTTGGATAGGTTTTGGCACATGGAGAAAATTGATCTTCCTAGGATCATTCTACAACACATGGCCAAATGCAGTGCCAAGACTCACTCTCTTGCCTACCCAAGTGTCATCAAGCTGATTCTACAAGCAGAAGGGGCTTACATAGCAGAAGGCGAAGTTCCCCTAGTCACTGAGCTGGATATGGTGAATGTGAACAAAATGAAGTTCCAGGGAGACAGCAAGGGAACTCTGCCTGTCTCTGATATTTTGAAGCGAGAAGCTGGAGAGGGAACATCTAAAGGTGCTTCTGTGCAAAGCCAAATGTTGACTGAATTGCGTGAGATCAAGAACATCCTTTCACTGGTTCTTGAGTATTTTCTCAACAAGGACAAGGCCCAGAAGGAGGATTCTGAGTCTTGAGTGGATACCTTCTCTTATCCAGCCCGTCTTACCCTCTTCTCTTCAATTTTTAAATGTTATCTTGTTTATGTGTTTGCTCTTTGATCTTTTTGTGGCTGTTTGTCAAGTTGTTTCTTCATTTTTGTAATCAATTCCATGCTTGATATATATGAACTTGTCTTTTGATTTTGCTTGTTGTCTTAGTTATGTTGTTCCACTGTTTACTTTTGATCCGTTGATGATGCCAAAAGGGGGAAGTGTGGAAATTGTGCGATAACTCAGTTATGAGAGGTAACAATTTACATTGTTCCTAATTCTTTATGAATTTCTGGGCGATGCTAGTGTTGAGGGGGAACAATGATGCAACTTGAAGGTATGAATTGCAATTGTTCATTTGACATAAAATTTTGCTTATACATTGAAACTGAGATACATGTTGATTAATATTGCCTTGCTTATTACTCTGTTTTGATCGAACAATTTTTGAATGGGTTTGTCATCACCAAAAAGGGGGAAATTGTTGGAACCTTGACGTTCCCTCTGGTTTTGATGATGATAAACACCATTAGGTTTTATGTTTTCTTGTTGTTCCTATGAGTTTCAGGTTTTATGAAAGGATAAAGGAACAATGCAAAAAATAGTGAAGAAGAGAAAACAGAGAAGCACAATGGAACGTTGTGGAAACAAGGAACAGTTCCAAGAGAAGCAAATTGGAATCTGAAGCGCGTGGTTTCTATACAAGGAAACAGTATATGTGGAACAATGCGAGAACGCAGAGATGCCAGCTGTTCCCAGATTGATTCAGTTATACAAGGAAACACGATTTCGAGCATTACTTGGAAGAGAATCAGAAGATTATGAGTCTTAGGAAAGATTATAGAAGGAAACCATATGTTTATCAGATTTGTTGTATATTTGGTAACGAAGTTATTCGATGTTACCATATGTGTCTATTGTTAGATATTTGGTAATAGAATATTTTTTAGACCATATATATAGATGAGATTTGCCATGGGAAAAGGCATCTCAGCTATTGTCATCAAGAATACGAAGGAACTCTTGTGAACTGAGATCAAAGGTCCAAGGCAAGGTACGGGTAGTTCTTGCTAAAGATGTAGTTTTTGTTCTTGTGTTGTTTAGAGTTGATTGCACTCAAAGTCTTTAACCTAGGATATAGGTGGAGATAAGACTTGTGAGATTGTACAATTCTTAATAATACAAGTATTTGTTTTTGGAATTTACTTGTTACTTTGAATCTCTATATTCCGCTGCCCAAGGAATAGTCACATTGTTCCCTGTTTAACACACTAACGATTCAACAGATTGGATAACCTATAAGGAAATTGTATTATATACATTTGAATGTTACATGTATTTGGAATTAAGAAATGAATTACAGTGTTGAAGTTGGAAATACTTGCACAATGAAGTTCAAAAGTCATTTTTTCTCGATCTATTTTAGTTGTTTTTTCCACATAGGGTAATTTGTCCTTCTTGTCCAAGCAATTGTGATGCTCCAAAGCCAACAGAGTGTTGAGGGACGTCAGCCACATCCCTCCTCCTATGAAGCACCTCTACCTGAGGTACCGTCGTCCCTTTTGGAGGAGGGATTAAGGAGGAGAATGGGAGGCAACAACCCACAAGTGCTCAAAGACACATTCATAAAACAAGAGAAAAGGTGAATATGTAGTTTCAAAGATATGTGTGATGTTTTGTCCTAATATTTAGAGATGGCTTGATTCCTTCCTTTTGATATTTTTTGAATGAGGATTTTTTTCACCTACTAAGATCTTCAAACAATGTTGAGTAAAGAGATACTCGACTATGATGTGCCACCTCATTATCTGCTTTGAGTAGATATCCCTGAAAAAATGTGAGCACATAAAAGTAAGTAATGTGAAATTTGTAGAACAACCAGATTTGCGAAAGTATATTTTATCTACAAGATAGTGGAGAATTTTTTTGTAAATCTACAATTTAATCGATAATATAATGAAGGTATAAGAATAAATCAACACCATAAGGTGGATTTTGCTTACCTGTAAAAATTTATGGTATTGTTCTGTTTTGCTCGCTTAAATTGAAATGAGTTTCTCTGCATGATAAGGCTCCTTCGAATTTAGTAAGAAATGTATGTATGTGACTACTTAGGATCATACGTACATATAAATACTGGATTTTGGTTTAACTCTTGGTGACTCCATTGGGACCAAAAAAAGCCCACTCAGATGGTGTTTTTAAAACAAGCTTGGTAGCTGTCTAGTCAAAAAAGAAAAAAAATTGCAACCTGTCAATTGTTTTAAAATGAACAATACAATTTAATTGTTCTACAGAAAACATTGGGAAAGTACTTCACTTTATACTATTAGCATTGCATTTCTAGGCTTTTGGAAAGTACTATTGAAGGGTTGGATTGACCAAACAACATTGGAAAAGTACTTCAAATGCCTAAAAAGAAGAGAAAAACTAGAAAACGTCATTGGAAATGGGAATTAAGAGTAATCTCTTAATTGTGATAGATTAATAACAAATTGATTTGTTAGACGCAAGGAATTTGATGATTAATCTGAGTTTTGTTGGGAGTACTGTGACAACTTTTTAAAACGATTTGGGTTTGGAATGCTTATAATTAGTTTAGTCTACTATTAAGCTGCATAATATTTTTTGGTTGCGGATATTTTAATGTACCTGCTAGACTCATTTCTTCTATAAAACCACCCATTTTTGTTTCGAAGATGGTGCAATACCTGGGGGGTTCCCTGCTATGGTCATTGAAGGAACTTTGAATCTCATTGATACATTAAGGCCTTGTGCAATGGTGGTTTCATATTTTGGGTTTCATAATTACCTTTTCATATTTTTATTTTCTTTAGCTCATCTAAAAAAATTATTTTATTATTAAAATAAGTGTAAGATTAAATATCAACCCTTTATATGAAAGGAGGGACCCATTTATCTTGTTGTAACTCTCTTTTTGGGTTTCATATCATGAAACTTTCTCCCTTTGGTTCCATACAAAAATCAATATTTTATTTAAAAAAGAAAAAGGAAATGCCGATAGCAATTCATAGAAGAAAAAACGATTTTAATAAAAAGCATTGCATGCTAGAAGATAGGGTACACACTGCACTCCATTCACGTGAATATGTTCGGATTCACGTGAACCTGCAAAACTCAAGCACTCTCAGTTTTTGAAATACTTGCAAGGCAAGATAAGGTCAACTGTTTTAATTGGTTGTATGCATTTATAACGTTTTAGACAAACCTTTAAAAGTAAATGTTCCATTAATTAAGTGATGAAGATAATCTGGGCATGCATAAACTCCATTTGAAACGCAAATTCGACCGACATTGGAACCTGAAGCGAAACTAAACTCCATTTTTTTCTATCTTGTTGTACAGCGTACTATATACTACATACATATTTATAGCTATACTAAGTACTTTGTTAACTATTTATTGTGTTTTCAAGTATGTATTTTGAACAAAAAAGGAGCGTTAAAACGTGTACATACTAAGGGTAAGTTTTATATGTCGTTGTCTTTTCCCTCCTTTTTTTCTATAACAATTTCAAATATCATTACATCGCTATCGTGTAGTGGACTGCTTGGCAACCTTGTTGGGTTCGCCGTTGATCGTCTCGGCTTGCACAGACAAAAGTCAAGTATGAACAATCTGATTGAGAGTCCATGGTTAACTTGTGCTCGTTTGAAAATTAAGGCCCAATAATTGACCCAAAGAGAAAAGGTGGATCGGGCTTGGTCTGGCTGCTATTATCATGTGTCATTCACGTGTTGGATTTATGGGGTTTAACTCTCACCACCTCTCTTTTTCCATCTTCTCTTCTATCTACTACTCTTTTTACTGTTCTTTCTTACACATCTAGACCTGAATATCCCTCTCTAAAATTGTGTGTTCCCTTCTCACTTTGTCATTTCTTCATGTTCTTTCTTACACATTAGAGCATTATGCCAAGACATTTCGATTAGAGCGAGAAGACAATTTTTTTTTGGTTTGATCGGATTTAGTATATTAACTAATCTGGTAAACAATTTGAAGTAAGATATTACTCACATTGTTAAGAAGTACGCATTTTTCCATTGATTCTTTGTGTACATAGCTATAAGTATTTATGAATTCCAGCGGGTACACTTTGCAGTTGTCATCTATTGCAGAATCTATACTTGTATATTTGATCAAAACTCTTGGAAATCTTTCAATCAAAGTTGTGTTCATCATATTGACATCTTTATTCGTATGAGTTAATATGGCTCAGCCACAGAAAATGGAGTTATCTAGTGAAGGTCTAGGTATTTCTGGAAAAATGAATTGCACCAAAAGATCAAGGCAGTTTTCATCGTTGGTAATGTAATGTGAAATTTCAATTGGTATTTTGATTAAAGTTTTTTCTGTATTTTGTAGAGATACATTACCAAGCCGCAATAGAAATTCTAAAAAAAATAGGGTCTTGAATTTTATGAGTTTTGCCCACAGGCAAGAGCTCACCAAGCTAGCACAAATTGTTTCGTGTTGTGTTTTGTGTGGCAATACTGGCAAGACTTGTCTATAATCTCCACCAAAAACTACCCCCGTCATAAACAGATCTTATTTGAAAATATAAGAAAAAAGCAAGTGCAAATTCTAGAGAAAATGACATATGTTAATGTAATGCCTTTCTCTAATCTTTTACACTCATATACTGTGTAACAGTATATACCATAAAATTAGACTACAATGAAATAGCAGCATAAATACATTATGTATTAAACAACTAACTAAAATTTTTCCACCCAAAGGCAGATCTCCGCCACTCTTCGGATCACTGTAATAAGATCGAAATCAAAATTGAAATAAATATATTAAAACTGCAAGTAATTTAAACTGAAATAAAAATTTAAAGTACATTTTGTATAATTTTTCTAATAAAGAACATGGAAAACCGATTATGCCCGTGTATGAGTAAGAGCATAAGCATGAAGGAAAGAAGTATCTAAATTATGCATAACCATGATCTCAATTTCTGGAAAAAAAATGTTAATTTAATATCTTTGTGCAAAAAACAATAAGTAGTAATTCATATATATATATATATAACCTTAGCAAACATAATTACTACCCCTGTATAAACACAAAATCAGGGATATAGCATTGGTCATAGTAATCCTATATCTCATATCTTATACACAAAAAACAAACCTTTTTTTAGCATCTTCAACCACACAAAACTACCTACTACAATTTTTCCCACTCTCGGACCTTTGGTGATTTCTTGCCGCTGAAGTCAGCCAACTGCCTGGTTGTTTCTCTAGAATCTGGTCGCCGATGAGCTCTCCGGCGGGTATGACAACGCGATTTGGTAAGAAGCATGGACGGGGAGGCGCAATGAAGACTATTCCAGGTTCGAAATCCCTGTCTCAAGGCCCTAATATCTTCGATCAGACCTCATTGCCGAGTTTAGAAACTCCGGTGGTGATTGTGAATCTGGTTGATCCTGTTGCTTCTCTGACTAATTCAAAGCTTCAAAAGGATAATCTGAATGTTTTTGTGACTGATCTGTCCAATTCCGTGGACCTAGGGCTTGATGGAGTACAAAAATCCTCTATTGATTTGGAGAAAGTGCTAGATCTTGAACCTAGGAATTCTGATCATGTGAATAATTAGACTGCGAGGAATAGAAAGCGATCTCTTGCTCATAAACTTGACAAAATTGAGATTGTGGATAAAGATACCTATGTCTTCTCTAATGAGGAAGTGGAAAAGGAGGTTGATCTTTGGAAATTTACTCTACTTGGAGGTGTCTTGGGAAAACAGCTTTCCTTAGAGGAAATGTCTAACTTCATGAAGCAGAATTGGGGAGAGATTTTGCCTGAGGTTCAAATGAAGAGGAATGGCATCTGGATTTTCAGATTTAAGTGTGGTGAGCACTTGGACTGGGTTAAGAGGAATGGACCATGGTTGGTGGATGGAATTAAGCCTCTAGCATTGAAGCATTGGTACCCTGGGCTAGTTGTTGCTTGGTCCAGCTTTGAGGAGGTTCCAACTTGGATCCAAATTAGAGATTTGGACCCTATCTTCTTCTCTCGACACATGTTGAGTGTCATTGGAAGTATTATTGGACAGCCTGTGTGTATGGATGAATTTACTGCGAGAGGTAGAAAGTTTTCTTATGCTCGGCTCTTGATCATTGTAAATGTGCAGGATATTCAGAGAGAGGCAGTGATCTTAAAGGGCCCTGATGGAAAGGTGTATAAGTATAAAATCTTGTTTGAATGGGTGCCTTGGTGTTGTGCTAAATGTAATGTTTTTGGGCATGATGATAGTGTTTGTTGGCACCAAAAGAATAAGAGTAATGCCAATAAGAGTGACAAGAAGCAAGGGGTTGCTCAAGGGGCCAGAATATGGGTGCAAAAAGGTGACAAAGTGCTGGATAATGGCCAAGACAATACAGCTAATCTGAAAACTGCATCTACTACTGCCACTGTTGAGATTGAAAGTGTGTTGAGTCCACAAAGGATGGAGACTGAAAAAGGAAGCCCTAGCAAGGACTTAGTGAAACAAAAGGGTGGTGTTGATGTTACTCACAAGGTGTCACAGGCCCTAGTTCATAAAGGCAAAGCTAAGAATAAGCAACATATCTCTGGACCTGCCTTAATGAGTACTCATTTCAGTTCTTCACCTCTTACTGAAGGAATTGGGAGTGGTAGCAGCTCTAAAACTATTCCTCATGGCTGAAGTGTTCTTTGGTGCTTGGAATACTAGGGGATGTTGTTCTCCCCCTAGAATAAAAATGATTATAGAGCTTGTAAGGAAGAATAGGCTGTGTGTTATAGCTCTCCTAGAGACTAAGATTCCAAAGAATAAAGAACTGGATGTAGCTAGTAGAATGATGTTTAAATGGCCTTTTGTGACTAATAGCTCTCCTACTGAGAGAGGAAGAATTTAGCTGACTTGGGACATTGCTGTAGTACATGTATCTGTGCTCTACTCTTCTAGGCAATTGATTCACTTCCTTGTGGTCAGTAAGGATGGACAGATTTCTTTCTCAGCTTCTTTTGTATATGCTTCTAATGCTTTTGCTAGTAGAATGGAACTCTGGAAAGAATTGGGAAGCATTGCATTGACTGTTAATGGGCCTTGGACAATTGTTGGTGATTTTAATTGCATACTTTGTCCTGCTGAGAAGCTCTCTTATAGACACAGTGTGAGGGTTAGTAGTGAACTTGTTGATGTGCTGGATAAGTTGGAGATGCATAATCATGTTTTCTCCGGTTCTAAATACACCTGGAGCAACCAACAGGAGGGTGTACACAGGGTTGCTTGCAAGCTAGATAGAATGCTTGTCAACAAGGATTGGGACAATTCCTTTCCTGCATCAAGGGTCTTCTTTTCTGATCCTAATATTTTTGACCATTCTCCTTGTGTGGTGCAGCTGAATCCTACTCAAGGGATTAAGAGAATTCCCTTCAAATTTAGGAATTATTGGACTGAAGAAGATGATTATGAGGAGCTGGTAAAGAATGCTTGGCAAGGCACAATTCAAGGAACAGCTCAGTTTGTGTTGGCAGAAAAACTGAAAAGAGTGAAGGATGTTTTGAAGAGCTGGCAAAAAGGAAGATTTAGAAAGTTGGAGGTCATGGTTGAGGAATGTGTTGAGAAGCTGAAAGTTGCTCATGTTTCTCTTCAAAATGATTTTTCCTGCCTCATTAAAGAGCAAGTTGTCTCTAATACTAAGTGTGAGCTTAATCTAAGGCTGGAACAGTTGCAAAGTTACACTGCTCAGAGAGCAAAAATTGACTGGATTAAACTAGGTGAAGAAATCTCTCCTATGTTCTATAATGGTATTAAATCCAGGAAAGCTAGATGTACTATTTTTACCTTGAAAGATAGTACTGGCAGGGCTCTTGAAAGGCAAGAAGATGTTGAGAAGGAAATCCTGGATTTTTATATAGGATTATTTGGTACTGTTGGTCCATATGTTGCTCTTAATTTTGACAGATATGGGGGTGCCAAGATCAGAAATGAATGCCATGGTAGTTTGTGTGAACAACCTAGTCAACAAAGTGTCAGAGATGTTGTTTTTGGTTTAGGTAACCTCAAATCTCCAGGTCTAGACGGATTTGGGAGTTGGTTCTATAAGAAGGGCTGGGAAGTCATCCATAAAGATATTTTGGCAGCTATCTTTGAATTCTTCAGTAGAGGTAGGCTTTTAAGGCAAACAAATGCTACCTTTGTTTGCCTTATTCCTAAAGTTGATTAGCCTTTTTCCATTAAAGAGTTTAGGCCCATATCCTGCTGTAATACTATGATGAAGATCATCTCTAAGGTTCTGGTGCAGAAACTTAGGCCTTTACTTGATGAGATAATCTCCATTAATCAGGGTGCCTTTGTACCTGGAAGATCAATTACTCACAATATGATGGTGGCTCAGGATTTGGTGAAGGGGTATGACAGCACTAGGATTTCCCCTAGGTGCATGATCCAGATAGATTTGTAGAAAGCTTATGACTGTGTATCATGGGATTACTTAGAGGAAAGCCTGATTTTTCTCAACTTCCCTAGGCAGCTCATCATGTGGATTCTGGAGTGTGTTAGAACTCCTGGTTTTTCTGTGATCATCAATGGTGAAGCAAGAGGTTTCTTTGAAGGGAAGAGAGGGCTTAGGCAGGGATATCCTCTCTCTCCTTTCCTCTTTGTCATTGTTATGGAATTATTTGCTAGAAAGATGAAAAAGATGAGTGCTGATAGGGATTTCAGATTCTATCCCAAGTGCAAGCAGTTGTAGTTGACCAATATTGCCTTTGCAGATGATCTCCTGCTCTTTTGCAAGCCTACTACTCCATCCCTCAAGTTGATTAAGCAGTGTTTGACTGAGTTTGGTCAGGAATCTGGATTAGTTGCTAATGCAGCCAAGACAAAAGTCTTTTATGGTGGACTGAGTGATGACAGAAAGATAGCTTGCTCTTCTGTTTTAGGATTCAGCCAAGGAGTTTTCCCTATGAGATACCTTGGGACCCCTCTTCATTCTAGAAAATTGAAGGTGAGTGAACTTACTCCTTTGCTTAATAGAATTAGGAGTGTGATTCAGGATAGGAGTGCTAGGAAGATGTCTTATGCAGGTATGGCTCAAGTTATAAGAGTTGTCATAGAGGGTGTTGTTTCTTTTTGGATGCAAGTGATCTTTATTCCTAAGAAATCCATAAAGAAGATTGAAGCCCTTTGTAGAGCTTATCTTTGGTCAGGAGAAGTGGAGAGTAAAAGATGTCTGGTTTCTTGGGAGGCAGTGTGCAGGCCTATCAAGGAGGGTGGCTTGAACTTTAAAGAGCTGCTCTCTTGGAATAATACCCTCATGTTTAGACTGCTTTATGACTTGCATAAAGGTAAAGAGAACCTTTGGACTTTGTGGGCTAGAAAACATCTCACCAAGGGGCAATCTGTATGGTTGGTGGATGCTCTTCCTTGTAGTTCTGTGGTTTGGAAACAGCTTCTTATGGTTAGAGATAAAGTTTTGGTGCAGAGGAATGGTCAAGCTATTGATGAGCAGTTTCTATCCAAATGCAATGGGAGAATGGATAGTCAATACCTCTATGAATTGCTTAGGACCCCTTCCCTTAAGCTTCCCTAGTGTACTGTCTTATGGGATGGCATTCAGCCTCGAAGATGGAGTTTCATGTGTTGGTTGGCTACTCTTAGAAGACTTCCTACTGCAAGCAAGCTTCACAAGTGGGGTGTGCTTCCTTCTGCCACTTGTGTCCTTTGCCATGCTGTTGATGAAGATGAAGAACATTTATGGTTTGGTTGTCCTGTTACTAGTAAGGTTGCTCACCTTGTTCTGCAGTGGCAAGGGATAAGTACTAGGAAGAGAAGGTTGACAGATTGGTGGACTTGGTTTGCTCAATGTGAAAAAAGAAGTAATAATATCTACAGAAGCAAGTTGTTGTCTGTCATGGGGATTGTCTACCACTCCTGGAGGATGAGAAATGAGATCATTTTTAGAGTTGGCAAGGTATCTCCTGAGCAATGTGCAGCTAGCATTATGGAGGAATGTAAGTTCAGAATTCTTCAAAAATTGAAGCTTACAGGAAAAAGAGGGAGAGACATGAGGAGAATAATTAGGATTTGATTTTCTTAGCTTGGTTTAGTTTTGCTTGTATTTTGCCTTTTGTTTTAGGCTTGTATGGCTTGCTTTGTTTTGTTTCTGTTTTTGTTCTGTTTGGTTTGTTGTTGTGTTTGGTTTGTTGTTGATTTGGTTTGTTGTTGTTTTGTTGTTGCTTGTTTCTTCATGTATTGGTGTGTGTAAATAGGACGTTGGGCCTTATTCCCAACTATCAATACAATTTACCATTTTGCTAAAAAAACTACCTACTACATACAAAAAGAACACCCAAAAGTAACTACAGTATGATTCATTACAAAAAACAGTGTTGCTTCATGGAGGAGCATGAGCTTACACCATAACAACACTAAACCATCTGAAAAGAAGTATATCACATATATATGATATGTTGATTTTCAGAAGGAGCGTTTCACCTACAGTCTAGACACCACATATAGTTGCAGAGAGAAGACATTTTATACTACATCTTTTAGCATCCACCATAAAGTCTTGTGATCCTCAAGCAAAGTCTCCACAAGACACAACAACATTTCAGTCTTCTTGCTACGAAGTGCCGTGCTCAGTTTGTCTATAAATGAAGCACGCTCCTATTACACAAGCATTTGCCACAATACAAACACAAAGGAAAAAGCTAAGAATGTATAAGACAATGATTTCACTCAAAAGTGTACACAAGGTGAGTAGAAAAGATAAATATATGTTCTAGCAATAACAATTATAGAATGTTCAGGGTTGTAAACCATATAACTAATATATGTGCATACAAATACGACAAAGTATATAGATGCTGAAGATTTAACAAAATAACCCGAAGCAAAAAAAAAACAAGAAGTGTAAATTTATCTACAACCAACTACCTCGTCATCCATAGCACATATCTCGGATGGTTTAAGTTTCAGCAACCGTTTTGCAGTGCGATTCTGTGCAACCAACTTCAAGGTTCCAGTACCATCTGTAGCCGTGAAATCAAAAAACACCCTACACAAAAGTAATAATACAAGATGAATATATGGTCGGTTTAATCAAAGTGATAAAGCATTACATTATAGTTTCCTTACTTTGCTTTCAACACTGAATATTGTTGACAAGAGTTACACACATAAGAATTGTTGGGAGGAACATCACAACCCTTACCACACCAATTACAACTAACCGACATGCGTAAACAATCAGTGGTGAAATCAGGAATATAGGGATTGATCTTAACCATACCACTGGAAGTAATGTCAAATGCCTACATATATGATCCGCTCTACTTTGTAGTGCGTAACTAGGAGTTGTTACTGGATATTAGGTACCTTTTTGTATGGTTTTAGAAGACAGTTTAGGAGAATGAAGTTGTAGAGAAGAAGTGGTGAAAAGGAAGATTTTAGTGTAGTATTGAAGCATTGAGGAGATGAAGGCCAAGAAGCCACTACAAGAGAAGCCCGTGAGGAGTACGGTGATGAGAAAGAGTCGCGGGAGCGCACCAGAGAAATCCACGGGCGCGGAAATATTTCCGCGGTAGAGGATTGGCGACATAAGCATTTCCGCGGTCGCGTAAATATTTCCGCGGTCGCGGATTTCCTTTCCTGGCGCGGTGCGGAGATGCGATTTTCGTCCGAAGATCTTTATTTTATTTATTTTCTTTTCTTTTCTTTTAGAGATTGTTATTGTTATCTTTTAGGAAATTAGGTTTTGAAAAGTCTTTATATTCTTCCTTTAGAACATCGGTTTTGTAAGTTGGGTTCTACCCCGAGTTGGGTTTTACCTTTCTTCCTCTTTTCCCTTTTCTTAATTTAGTTCTTTGTTTTGTTTTTTGCTAGACAATTGAAGCCGTGGTTTGAATTTGATATTGAGATTATTTCTTGCTCTTTCCTTGAATGTTATGATTCTTTTGTGCTTCATCCTATTGCGTTTTACTGATTTCTCTAGCCTGATCACCTAGTTTTATTGGTATTATTCATACTGTAGGATTAGGGTTTTGAATTCTATTGGTTGATCTAGTTCATCAATTATTGTGATTAGTATTATTAATATTAGTTTCCCTAGCCTGACAAACTAGTTGAGATTGGTATTATCTATAGTGCTAGTTCCCTTAATCTGGTCAACTTATTGAGATTAATATTGTTCCTTCCTAATTCAGAGTAGCAACTACGATATTCTAGAACTGGTTGGAATAGTTTATTGTAGAGAGAATTGATTGCATGTCGAGTACTAACTGGTTGTTAAGTGTTGCATGTATCCTGCTTAATTCCTATGCTTACTGCTGCTGTTAGATTGAATCTTGACAGTTTCATGATTGTCTAATAGTTAGTGTTTTCAGGGCTGGTTGAGTTGTTAATATACATAAGATCGGAATAGGAACAATCATAGGATTGAATGAACTTGAGATAACCAATGATCAATCTGTCATACTGAAGTGTGGATATTTGTTAGGTGAAATACCCTCACAATCATATTTACAACAGTCTTAATCACTTTATGCTTTTATTCATTAGTTTTAGAAATCAAACAACAATCCCCCCTAGTTCCTAGTTGGTAACTTGCTTTCTTACTTAGAGATAGATCATTTGATTCTCTGTGAGATTCGACCCTTACTTATCAGACTACATTAGTTAGGTTTTTGAGGTTTACTTTGTTAGGTGCATCCGACAAAATGCCTATCAATATACATCAACACAACAAAATATATTTTATAAAATACATAGAAAATTGATTGTTATAATAATGTGAAGGGAAAAATAACGAGTCAAAACCTTTATTCCTAAGGCATGTTCAATCGTAACAATCGGCATACCAACTCCTCCATTCTCCTTCTTGATAATAGTACTATCTCGTAACAATCGGCATACCTGAAAACATTACAAGCAGTGACTAAATTAGATCACAACAATCTTGTTATATTTTATAACATTGAATAACAAATACCATTTCCGAAGCACATTTGCCCTGACCCCATCAGGGTTGATTACAATCTTGCTATGATAGTTTGTAGACAATGAAAATTATGTCCGAGTAAAAAATTAGGAGTTAAAGTCAGTGAAATAAATAAAGCCGAAAAAAATGCAGATATATTTATGAGACACAAAATGGTAGAAACATAGTATTTGAATACTAACCATTAAAAGTTGATGTCTTCAACCCAGTAAGTAACATAACAGAACCACAAGGATCAACACAATCAGGTTTAACAAAAGTAAATGCGAGTTGATTCCATGCATAAATAAGTGTAACCTCAGAATAGCTGAAACCAATTGCATATAAAAATGAACTTATTTATAGCACACGAGAGAGAAAATATGCAACATATTTAACAAACTATACATGTCATCAATAACGTGTAACTCACATAGATCAAATAGATTAGGTGAAAACCTATTTGCTACCTTCTGAAGTGGTGTGCAACGGAGAACCACAACTATCATATCTAGAAGAAATAGGGGATAAAGTGAATTATATAAGTATGCTACTATTTGTGTACAGGAGTGAAACATAATAAACACTTTTAACAAAAACGTACCAAATACTACATTGCAAGGACTTGTTTCATGAAGTATCTCAGAAATCCGAACAAACTCTTGCTTGAACTCAAATGACCATTCATGCAAATCAACTACTTTAACAGAATAGGAACTATTGATATGGATTTGTTTTTCGTCTGAGAAGCGCTTATAATCTTCACCCATAGGTGGCACCACAACATTGCTAATGTCATAACACTAATCCTCCTTAATGATATCATCGAAGTAGTCATCATTGTTACCAAACAGTGTGACTCTCATACTAACTCCCTGCAAAGGGGAAAAAATGTGAGCAAACAAACATAAACTAAGCATTAGATAAAAATTAAAGTCAAACATTTTCATCGACAAGATATTGACGTTGGAACTTCTGTTTTCATGGCTTGTTAGAAAAAGTATGCTTATTGATCACCTTAACACGCACAACGTGATCCTTAGATTTTTTAATCATCGAGTCAAGATACACCTTTTTTGGACTCATCCTACAAGAACACAATGCATGCATGATCACAAATAGACCTGAAATAACACATGTTGAACAAAATTTGCAT
Organism: Rheum nobile; assembly: GCA_027886185.1. NCBI lineage: Eukaryota > Viridiplantae > Streptophyta > Magnoliopsida > Caryophyllales > Polygonaceae > Rheum > Rheum nobile. Next base: position 2,337,123 of record WOAB01000135.1, read on the forward strand.
GCACAAAATTAAACAAAACGTATCATTTATAAAAAAAATAGTCGTATACACAACAACAAAAGTACACAAAACAAGAACATATCACATTAAAACGAAGAAAAAGCCCATCAGAAAAAACAAAAGCAAACAGAACTCAAAGTTAACTCTGCATGCAGAACTCGGGGGGGGGGGGGGGGGGGGGCAATGTCGCACGAAATAAGGAAAAGAAAACAAAAAGGACATCCAACCAGAGAAGAGAGATGCAGAAAATCAGTCAAAACAAAAAAACAACAATATACAAAAAACACATGGACATTTAGCATACAACCCAAAAACTTTTTGAACATGCAGCCCAAAGTACTCTTACAAAAAAGCGTAAAAACTGCACCACATGAGAACGCTTTAACGAAAAAAAGGATCATCGGTACATGCAACACAAAACATAAAAAAATAGAACGTAAAAGAAACCGAAAGCACACCCAATCAGAGAAGAAAACATAAAGAAAGTTTTTTTAGATATAAAACACTGGGTGTAGCTGTAAAACAATTTAAAGCACACCAGAAATCAAGACAAAGAGGAATGTTTAGAAAGAATAAAAGAAACCACACAAAAAAGAACAACAAAGCTGGAGAAAGCTTTAACTACAAGGAGAACCAGAATTAGAACAAAGTCAGCAAAAAAATGACCGGAAGCAAAAATAAATGCAAGAATTTGCTTATAAAGAAACAGTGAAGCACCACTCAGTTGTCACGTGTAACCCACTACAAATAATATAGTGAAGCACCACTAAGTTGCCACGTGTAACCCACTATAAATAATATACAATTATATCATAGGAAAAAAATATAGCATCGGTTAGAAAATCAAAGAACAAGAAAGCCATATTTAAAAAATAGAAGCTCATTTAGAAAAAAAAGGCCCATTACCATAAAAGGCCTAGTAGCAAAAACCAACAGGAAAAGAAATTAGCATTGGACAGAAAATCAAAGAACAATAAAGCCATATTTAAATAGCAGAAGCCCATTTAGAAAAAAAGGTCCATTAGTCAGAAAAGGCCTAGTAGCAACACATTAAATTGACTAAAGGTGGTAGCAGGAAGACTGAACCGATAGTTATATAGGATCAAGATTCAAGAAATAAAAATCATCGGACATGCAGATTACATCACCTGATTCTACCACAGTTCTCTAAATTTCAAAACCACCTAACTGGTTTAGCATCTCTATCACTGTTCTCTAAATTTCACAACCTGCAATGAAAAACAATAAACTATTCACTATAAAAGAATGTATCAAAAAAGAGTTTGACCATTCACAAAAGTGTGAATGGACGCTAAATAATACACACATTAATGTACATAATTTGAGAATGAAAGGAATTACCATTAAACTGTAGACTACTGATATATATAAAATAGTGAAAAGATTTCAGAGCTCAGTATCTTGATTTGGAAAAGAATTACCTTCAAATGACTACAGCTAACAACACTAAATTACACACCATCCAAAAAAAGACATGCACAACCTCTCCCATGTATGCGGCTTACATAATAAACAGACGAACAGTTAGTAGTGGTCTGCCTACCATACTATATAAGATTAGAAGAAAGTCATCCATTAGACAAGATTAGAAGAAAGTCAACCATTAGACAAAATTACAGCAATCAAACGACATGAATAGTCAAGGATTCGATGCAAACAAACGAGAAAAAGAAGATTGAGAAGGCCCAGTATCAACACATTAAATTGACTAAAGCTGGCACCATGAAGATTAAACGAATAGTTATACATTATCAAGATTCAAGAGAACGAAAATTCATCGGTCATCCAAATTACATCACCTGACTCAAAAGGCGGAAAATTTTGGGAATCAATCTCCATAGTAGGAGGATGTCCCCACCATAGGTGCTATCGTAGCACCTTGAACAGCTACACATGCTCGCATCAGCTTCTTATCTAATCTGAAACTTATTAAGCCAATAGTAAGGCCCCACCAGTTGTCAATGCACCTGACATTGTAATATACAAACTCCACGTAATCAGAATAGAAGAAAGTCATCCATCAGACAAAATTGCAACAATAAAAGGACATGAATAGTGAAAGATCCATTGCAAACAAACCAGAAAAAGAAGATTGACCATTGAAAAAAAACCCTACATATTCAGTACAGCAGGAGCACAAGGATCGCAAATTAGTCAAAGACTCAATATCCTATCAATGAATCTGAAAATCCTACACATACAAAACGACAAAGACATAAAATCAACAAGGTTTAAATGACTTGAGACGACCTGTAATACTACAAACTTATTAGCATTAGAACGCTCCAACGAAATGAAACTCAACATTTAACACAACCAAAGAAGGAACAAAACTTATTAACACTAAACACCAGAATAACATATGACAATGATAAAACTGCTTCCTAACTTATACACAATGTCTTCACTAAATCTCTTCCAATCTAGAAATTAACAGATTAACACAAAGATTCCAATTGACCATTAAAAAAAATACATATTCAATACAGATCAGAATATCAAGATCAAAATCCATTCTAGCTACTCTCTAAACAATACAACTCAACATGACAAAACAAGAATAAATAAAATAAACATGAGAAAAATGAAGGCAAGACGAAAATCCATTATGTACCAAAAAGTTCACTAAAGAGGAATGATATGAAACCTTGTTAAAACCTGTGCTGGATTCAAACCCAAGACCTGGGGATTTCTCTGCATGAAACATTGATAAAACCTTACTCATTAGGAGGATATGAAAAAACAATAATTGAGCTAGCGGCAGAGTTGCTACCACCACCAAAATAACTTGAGACAACCTGTCATAATGCAAACTTATTAGCATTAGATCATTTAACACAAGCAAAGAAGGAACAAACTCATTAACATAACCACTGGAATAACATATGACAATGGTAAAACTACTTCCTATCTTATACACAATGTCTTTACTGAATCTCTTCCAATCTAGAAATCAACAGATAAATACAAAAAGTTACAATTGGCCATTGATAGAAGCTAGTAGCAGAGTTATTCAGCTCTTAGGATGTTATTCAGTACATGCTCTATCAAACGTTATTCAGCTCTTCCACCACCGCTCTTCCAATCATTGAGAATTCAAAAACAATATACATATAATTTATACAGCACCAGCAACTAGAATATACATGAAGCACAACCAAAATTAATATCAGCAAGCAGAATATACACAAAATACAACCATAATTGCAAGAATAATATACACATTAGTATATAGCACACGTAATTCTTTTGCCTCTGCAGAATTCAAAAACAATATACATACAATTTATACAATACCAGCAACCAGAATATACATGAAACACAACCAAAACAAAATACAATCATAATTGCAAGTAAAATATACACAACATACAACCACAATTATATGAACTTGTAATCAAATCGTCATTCTTTTGCCTCTGCAAAAACAATATACATATAATTTATACAATACGGGCAACCAAAATATACATGAAACACAACCAAAACAAAATACAGCCATAATTGCAAGCAGAATATACATAAAATACAGCCATAATTACATGAAGTTGTTTCCTAGCTTATACACAATGTCTTCACTAAATCTCTTCCAATCTAGAAATCAACAGATTAACACAAAGACTCCAATTGACCATTGAAAAAAAAATGCATATTCAATACAGATCAGTATATCAAGAATCAAGATCGTAAGCCATTCTAGCTACTCTCCAAACAATACAACTAAACATGACAAAACAAGAATAAATAAAATAAATATGAGAAAAATGAAGGCAAGACGAAAATCCATTATGTACCAAAAAGTTCACCAAATAGGAATGATATGAAACCTTGTTAAAAACTATGTTGGATTCAAACCCAAGACCTGGGTATTTCTCTACATGAAACCTTGATAAAACCTTACTCGTCAGGAGGATATGAAAAAAAAAACAATAATTGAGCTAGCGGCAGAGTTGCCACCACCACCAAAATAACTTGAGACAACCTGTCATAATGCAAACTTATTAGCATTAGATCATTTAACACAAGCAAAGAAGGAACAAACTCATTAACACTAACCACCGGAATAACATATGACAACGGTAAAACTGCTTCTTATCTTATACACAATGTCTTTACTGAATCTCTTCCAATCTAGAAATCAACAGATTAACACAAAAAGTTACAATTGACCATTGATAGAAGCTAGCAGCAGAGTTATTCAACTCTTAGGATGTTATTCAGCACATGCTCTATCAAACGTTATTCAGCTTTTCCACCACCGGTCTTCCAATCATTGAGAATTCAAAAATAATATACATATAATTTATACAGCACCAACAACCAGAATATACATGAAACACAACCAAAATTAATATCAGCAATCATAATATACACAAAATATAACCATAATTGCAAGCATAATATACACATTAGTATATAGCACAAGTAATGCTTTTGCCTCTGCAGAATTCAAAAACAATATACATATAATTTATACAATACCAGCAACCAGAATATACATGAAACACAACCAAAACAATATACAACCATAATTGCAAGAAAAATGTACACAAAATACAACCACAATTATACCAACTTGTAATCAAACCGTAATTCTTTTGCCTCTGCAAAAACAATATACATATAATTTATACAATTCTGGCAACCAAAATATACATCAAACACAACCAAAACAAAATACTGTCATAATTGCAAGCAGAATATACACAAAATACAATCATAATTACATGAAGTTGTAATCAAACCGTAATTCTTTTGCCTCTACAGAATTCAAAAACAATATACATATAATTTATACAATACCAGCAACCAGAATATACACAAAACACAACCTATAATTCATACAATACCGGCAACCACAATATACATGAAACACAACCAAAACAGAGTACAACCATAATTGCAAGCAAAATATGCACAAAATACAACCATAATTACATGAAGCTGTATTCAAACCGTGATTCTTTTGCCCCTGCAGAATTCAAAAACAATATACATATAATTTATACAATACCAGCAACTAGAATATACATGCAACACAACCAAAATTAATATCAGCAAGCAGAATATACGCAAAATACAACCATAATTACATGAAGCTATAGTCAAACAGTAATTCCTTTGCCTCTGCACTACTCCACCAAAATAGAGCAACTAGAATATACACGAAACACAACCAAAATTAATATCAACAAGCACAATATACACAAAATACAACCATAATTACATAAAGCTGTAATCAAACCGTAATTCTTTTGCCTCTGCACTACTCCACCAAAATAAATAGAGGAAAAACTTAAACACAGACCGAACGACCAACCCAAAAAATACATACGAAACAAGCATCGTTTCTGAATGGCAGGGCCAAAAATTGACACCACAACTATAAACCTAGATCAACAATTTAATATGCGACCCAATACATAGAAACATGTAACTCACAATCACCAAAAAATACAAAATAACAACACAATGCACAAACACTCTACTTATAAATATTACAATCGGAGACAGATACAAACTTAAGAAATACCTGTATAATGACCGCGACAGCACAAGACAAACGCAAAAAATCTAAGATGACAAATGTGGAAACAAAGAGAACAATTTAATATCCGATCCAATACATACAAACATGTAACTCACAATGACCAAAAAATACAAAACAATAACACAATGCACAAACAGTCTACTTATAATTATTACAATCACATACATATACAAACTTAATAAATACTTGTATAACCACCACGACGGCCCAAGACAGCCGTAAGAAACTTGTATAATGACCGCAACGGCACAAGCCAAGCGCAAGAAATCTAAGATGAGAAATGTCGAAACAAAGAGAATCTATGATCAGATAGCGGAAAAATACAAAACAACAATACAATGCACAAACAGTCTAATAATCGGAGACAAAGACAAACTTAAGAAATACATGCATATATAAGACCGCGACGGCACAAGACAAACACGTGAAATTTGAGATGAGAAGTGTGAAAACAAAGGGAATCCCACATAAAAGGCCGAAAGAAACAAAATCGAAGATTAGGGTTAGTAGGAAAAAGACGATAGAGATGAACGAAGATCAAAAACCAACTTCACAGATGGAGATGGCCAAACAAAGAAACCAATTTCACACACAAAGATGGCGAAAGAGGAATTCGCAAATAGAGATGAACAAAAAAGAAAATTCGAGAATGGAAGCAGAGGAAGAAGACGATAGAGATGAACGAAGATCAGAAACCAACTTCACAGATGAAGATGCCCAAACAGAGACACCAAATTCACAAATGAAGATGGCGAAAGAGGAATTCGTAGATAGAAATGAACAAAATAGATAATTCGAGAATGGAAGCAGAGGAAGAACACGATAGAGATGAACGGAGATCAGAAACCTACTTAACAGATGGAGATGCCCAAACAGAGAAACCAAATTCACAGACGAATACGGCGAAAGAGAAATTCGCATATAGAGATGAACAAAATAGATTCGAGAATGGAAACAGGAGAGTGTCGAGAGAGGACAACCGGGAAGAGACGGAGAGTAGGCAAGAGAGAGGCAGAGAAGAACTACACAGAAGCAGCAAGCGTAAACCCTAACATCCACAGCCAACTAAAGGACCCAAAAGCCCAGCCCAATAGAAGCACGCGACCTACACGTGATACGGGCTACTGTTCATTTCCGCGAGCTAGACTTGTAGAGTAAGTAAGATATGCACACATGTGTTGTTTCGTTTCGCATGCACACATGTGTTGTTTCATATGTACACATAACACGTTGTGTATTTCATATGCACAAATGGGTTTATTCACATGCACGATAGTGTGTTCCATAAGCACATATTGTCTATTCCATAGGAACGTATGAGTATTTATGCATGCACACAATAGTGCATTTCACATCCACACATTAGTGTATTTCGTATGCACGCAACAGTGTATTTCGTATGCACGCAACAATGTATTTCATATTCACACAAATGTGTATTGTGTGTGCACAAGAATCTGTTTTTTGGTATAGAATTCGGTCGTGCCGATTTTTATGAATTTTCTCTTATAATGGGACGCGTGATCCGTTCGGTTCATTTCTTCTGATCCGACCACTGTGGGGCGTCCTCACTCCGCTCCTAAGCTGCCATTCTCACAAGATCTTTTCCCATATATCAAATATGTGAGATAATTTTCTATTTCACGTTATCACATATGCAACTTTTTTTTCTAAAAAAATTGTAAATAATTTATAAATGAATATTTGTAATATCCAGTTAGATAAAATCGATAAAAATTGGATCGAGAAAAACTAGAATGCTTCTTATATTATGTTTTTTCGATTTCAACATAATTACATACAGTGGCGGATCCAGGATTACTCGGAAAGGGGGGAGGGGCGGAAGTACAAGTAGTCTAAAGCGCTCTCTTCTATTTGATGCTCTATTTACCGATGCTATTACATATATTTTGACTCATTAGGATTATTTAAAGTGAAATATTTGGAATTATGACTTCTTTGAACAATTAATTTCCCCATAAATAAAAATAATTTAATTAATATCTAATTACTTTAATCATATAAATCATAAATAAAATTAGACAAGTTTTTTTAATAAAAAAACCATAACAAACTAAATTAGGTATTTCAGAAAAATAGAAAATTGGGACAACGCTTTTGATAAAGAAACGTTGTCTAAAGGTCATTTCAAAATGTTGGAACAGGAAAAGCAATTTTTATAAAGGGCGTTTTTTTAAAAATAACCGTTGTCCCACCTTAATTATTTTCAAACTATATTTTTTTCTGAACTATACTAGACTCGGCGGATTCTATCGGGGCCGCCCCCTCCGTCCCCTTAGATCCGCCACTGATTACATGTATTTACGAATTGGCAAATCGAACATTTGTACGTATAATTTTTAGTTTTGAATGTATTTAAATAATTATTATTTAAATATTTATCCAATCATACTTCTCCATTTTTCGCTCATCTAAACAAAGTGTTTATTTTCCCTCCCTCTCTTTAAACCAACATAGAGCTTAATTCATCTTTATTATACAAGATTATATAAGTGACTTCCCCACCACCAAATTAATTAATAAGTAACACACATTTTCTAGGATCCCCTGGCCTAGTTAAATTAAATAATGAAGTTTTCCCTTTATTGTTGATTGAGGTGAGACAAATGTTATCATCTTAAGATCGTCCGAATCCTAACATGCATAGCCCACCAAGGCCACCATCAACCTTTTTTTTTTTTTTTAATGAATCCATCAACCTAAAGTATGCTTAACAACGAAAAATAGACCAATACGGGACGATGTCAAACTACAACCCCCAATAAACATTAGCATTTGGAAATAGGGCCCAAAAGGATAATGAGTTTGATTTCATTTAGGATTTTAGATGTGAACTCTAAACCTAAATATGAATTAATGAAACCTAGAAAATCAGTTTAAAGAAGAAGAAAAATCAATTAAATTTATTTACCAAATATGGAAGTATTAACATGTGTTATAGACATATATTAGAAAATCCTAAATGAATTCAAACTCATTTTCCTTTAATTCCATATGAAATCTTCACACCAAAAAAGTGTTGTCTTCTTGGGTGGGATAAATGTTTAATTTTGTAATTTTTTTACATATACATAAATCAATAATCAATATAAGTAACACCCAAATTTGTAATCAACTCTATTAACGAATACGATGTTAATCTAATGTGTGGGTTGAATCTACATATGTGCGTCAAATTGCATTAGTCATGTACATCTCATAAATTAGTTTACCTTAATGATTTTTCTCTAGAACTCCTATGTTACATATTTAATTAGCACTCCATTAATTAATTTACTATATAGTACTAAAGTAAAATCCCTTTGATATTATGTGTCGCCTCCTGAATGATCCAAGTGATTTTACCACTTGTCATCACTTAAAATTCCCACACAATTTTTGTATTATTTTTACAATCAATCTCATATTTTATTTCTTTTCAATTTCAACAAGAAGAATGTTTTTGAAAATATTTCTAGATCTTCCTAAAATACTATTTATTATTTGATTTTAATGCTTAAAATAAGTCTAAATTAACCTAAGAAATTAATCTAAGATAAATCATTTATCAAATATCTTAAAATAAAATTTTCAACCTTCAAAACAATCATTGAATTCTTAACGTGGTTGTAAATAATACATGTAATGGAAATTTAATTTTCATTAGAATTGAAGATTGAATGTGGTACATGTTTGAACAAATTTTATGAGTATGAGAATTAACTATTCAAAAGTGATAATGGTTTAAGTTCACACATATTGCTTAACTTTAAGCACGGCGACTCATATTGCTCAATTTTAAGAAAAAAAAAATATATATATATATATATATGTGAGATTTGTAAATTTTTTGTAACATATATTTATTAACTTTTCAGTCAATATTTAGATATCATATTCACTAACAAATACATCTTTAAATATATTTTTTTAATCTCTAGAATTGATATTTTACTTTTTATGACTTTTCGTATATGTTTAAGATATGATATTAATAATGTAAATTGTTTATCATATATATGTAAAATATGATAAAAAATAAATTATATGTGCAAAGCACGAGAATTAAGCCAGTAAAATATAATTGTAGCATGTGGTTGCAAATTTAGCATTTCATTATAAAGAGCTTGTGGCTAGCGAAGTTATTGTTTTTTCCGGTCATACTAGCAAATGAAGTTATTGTGGATATGACCATTAAAGCCTCTGAAAATATGCATTCGAACTTCCAAGTGACAAACCACGTATGACTAGCCTACAATTATTTCGCTTCCTACGTAAATTAATATTTAATAAAATAAAATACATTTATAATATGGTTGGGTGGAGCTAGCTTTTAAGTCATGTGAAGTGACTTTATATGTCTTACAATCTATATATATTAATATTGCAAGCACTTAGCTTGATTCTGTTGCTTAATTTATGTATACAAGTCTATTAGAACATATATGATATTAAAATATAGATTTGGGTTCCCGTGCAACAGCCTCTTACCGTGCGAAATGCGAAACGATCTCGGCCGTCTTTTTTTTTTTGTCAACATTTTTTTTTTCGTCTCCTAATCATTCTGAAATAACCTATATAGAAGGTTCACCAATAAGCTCTTACCGTTCATTTATTTGTGTACTGAAGTTCACAAATAAGCTCTAAATGTGCAAAGACATGTGTTTGAACATGAACATGTTATATATGAACTTGACGGCATAGAATAATGAACATTTAATACTTATATGTGAACGTCAATAATTGTCTATTCTAGAACGATCAGAGACGAAAAAAAAAACTCTTAACATTCCCTGATCATTCTGGAATAACCTATATAGAAGGTTCACAAATAAGCTCTTAATGTTCACTTATTTGTGCACTGAAGTTCACAAATAAGCACTAAATGTGCAAAAACATGTGTTTGAACATGAACATGTTATATGTGAACCTTACGGCATAGAAAAATGAACATGTAGTACTTATATGTGAACGTCAATAATTGTCTATTCCAAACCGATCAGAGACGAAAAATATATATAAAAAAAAGTTGTTGGCCGAAAAAAAAAAGTTCGCCGTATTTACGGTTATGCCACTGCGTCACTATTTACTCTTTTTCATCCCTTTTAATCTCAACCATCAATCTCCTTGATCCAATGGTCCATAATATTTCGCATGTTGTACAATAAGAATCAAATGTATGTGAAACTCACTCATAAAATATATACATAGTTGAAAAGCTATACTTCAGTTAATTATTTAATTAGCATATACAAACATGAAAGCTAGGTATCTATATGGTAGAAATGTAAATCATGATAAACAAAAATAAAATAAAATGGACAGTCGACCCGTGAATGGGTCAATTATATAGAGACAAAATCTAAATTAATTCGTAATTACAAGGGACAACTAGGCGGCTAAACACAAAAGCATCGGAGAAGATGGAACACAGAAAATAGCTATCTAGGTGGGAATCACTGATATAAATTTTTTTTTTTTTATGAGGTAATAATTTAAAGTTATAAACTTTGAGAGGCCGAAAATAACGGCTGTTCGGAAGGCCGACAAACAACAAACAAACACAAAACACTAACAAGCAGGCAAAAGACAAACCAACAACAAGAGAAACACACAAGAAGAAGAAAGCTAAAGGACTCAGAGGAGAGGTGAGTAAAACACAGACAAACTGCGCCGCCGGAAGGATGAACATCCTTGGTCAAGTCCGGAACTACAACTCGATTCACCGTTTAGAAAGCTCTCTCCACCAAAGAATGCATCACATGAAGTCAGGACCACAGACAAAAGATCTGGTTGACACAAGCACAAAAACCAGATCCGGGAACAAAAGAGAACCAAAGAACAAAAAGAACACAAATCAAAAAACAAAAAACAGAGAAAGTAGCATCAGGGGCTCGGTCAGAGCGGAGCGCGGTGGAGCGGTGATGTGGGCGGAGCGCGGTGGCGGTGGAGCGGTGTCTGGAGGCGGAGCGCGGAGGCGGTGGAGCGGTGGTGTGGAGCGGGGTGCGCAGCAAGGAGGGTTCCGAGGTCCGGGTGGCTCGGTGTGGGTTGGTGGTTGCGGGACGGGTACGGACCAGTGAGGGTATGGGTTCGGGTTCTGATGGGCGGCTCAAAGGGCACAATCCGGCGCGGTCGAAACGGAGCTATACGGATCCGGCGAGGTTGGAGCGGAGCGGGGCTACACGAACGAAGCGCGGTCGGAGGCGGCGGGGGCTCGGTCGGAGCGGCCATGGTGGCGGCGAGTGTGGTGGTTGCCATGGGGTGGAGGTTGCCATGGTGGCGGCGGGGTGGTGGTTGCCATGGTGGCGGCGGGCTCCAGAAGGAGCTATTTTAGGGCCGACTCACTGCTTGTGTTCGTATGGTGATATGGGTGGTCTTTAATTACTAACGTTGGAGATGGGATTCCTCTTTTACTGATATTAAATTCTTTGTACCCTTTTATGCACTCTTCTATCTATCCTATAGGTTTAACTTATTTATTTTATATTCTAAATTCTAAAATATAAATTCTAAATTCTAAATCCTAAAATATAAACCATATACCCTAAGGGCCCGTTTGATATTATTGATATCAGGATATCAAGTATGTGTATGAGATATCAGTCATACCCATATATGTGTTTGGTATATCCTGATATCGATATCAAACTGATATCTACTGTTTGATATAGGTAGATATCGATATCAGTGATATCAGAGTGGTATTGGAGTGTTATTTTGATATCTTTCAGAAAATTGATATATCAAACATATCACTCATACCCTTACCCATATTTGATACCTTAATATCACTCATACCCATATCTTGATATCCATATTGATACCCATACGCCATACCCGATATCTCATATTTTTTATATTGATACCAAACGAGCCCTAAATCCTAAACCTTAATCCCTATACCCTAAACCCTATACCCTAAATCCTAAAATCCTAAACTATAAACCCTAAGTCTTAAGCAATAAATCATAAACCTAAATTATTAACCATAATTTAAAGTTTAAAATATAAAATAAGCACGTAAACTTTAAAGCGTACATAAAAGGATTCACAATTAGAGTGCAAAAAATTTGATGTGAGAATCACTTACACATGGATCTAATTTATTCCAACTTTATTAAATTTAGAAAAGCTTTAAAAAATCCCATTACGTACGTATATATTTTTGTGGAGATTCTAAGGTGTCCCATGATGTTAGAATGGCGCTCTGTTTGTCACCCTTTTGAACAAGATAATATCGTTTGTCATAAATTCTTGGAAAAAAAACATAAATAGACCATTTTTATTAATGAGTTCCAAAAAAGTATCCTAACATAATAATTGGTAATTAGTAACTCATTCATAATACAATTAGAACAAAATATTTCTCACTATGTAACTGCTTCACAAAATTAAGAAAACCTTCAATTACGTCCATTTTCTTCTTTTTCTTCTCAACTAAAAGTCAGTTACCAGAAAATACCAAATCCTAGTCCCTCCACGCACTACCACCGCTCCGACGCACTCGCTCCTAGTCGCCGACGCACCAGCTCCAGCGAAGCACTCGGTACGTGATGCTACACGTATATCAATTGGTGGCTGAATTCAATTCAAGGCTAGTGATTTTCGGTATTTCATGAACTATCAATTCGAAAAGGCTTCAATTTGTTGCTTATTTCATGTGCTACACAATGGCATATATATCTCATGTAGCCTTCAATTTAGCGTGATGCTACACAGTGGCATATATATTTTGTGTAGCCACTCTTTTAAAGCCATGAAATAGAATATAAATCATATACAAATTTCGTGTAGTAGTATATACATACTTATGTAGTAGCATACAAAGAAATTATGTAGAAGCATACATGAAATTATCTAGCCTACACGAATAATATTTAGAGGCCTACACGAACTTATGTACTAGCTTACACGAAACTTATATAATAGCTAGTACAAATATTATGTAGTAGCATTATCTAGCCTACACGAACTTATGTAGAAGCATACACGATATTATATAGTCGCTTATACGAAACTTATATAATAGCATAGACGAAATTATGTAGAAGCCTACATGAATAATATGTAAAAGCACAAACAAAATTATATAGCCTACACGAATATTATTTAGAGGCCTACACGAACTTATGTAGTAGCTTACACGAAACTTATATAATAGCATACACGAATATTATGTAATGGCATGCACAAACTTATATAGAAGCATCCAAGATATTATGTAGTAACCTACAAAAATATTATTTAGATGCCTACACGAACTTATGTAGTAGCTTACACGAAACTTATGTAGTAGCTTACATGAAATCTATATAATAGCATACACGAATATTATGTAGAAGCCTACACAAACTTAAATAGTAAATTACAAGAAACTTATTGAATAGCATACACGAATATTATGTAGTAACCTACACGAACTTATATAGTAACTTACACGAAACTTATATAATGCCATATGTGTATATTGTGTAGAAGTATACACACAATATATTCTACACAAAGCATTGTAACAACTTCTTTGAGCATAGTGAAATGCACAAACTTGGATGAAAATGACAATCTTTCACCTATCTTCACGATTGGCCCAAAACAACTCTCATTTAAAGCTTTTTTATCTTCATTATTCAGACCACTAATGACCTTCTTTATCAAACTCATTCGAGAATGATTAGTAGTCCTTGCCTTGTGATCTTCTTTAGTTTCAACAACCTTAAAATGAAACTGAAATACCAATAATAAAAATAATAAATACACTAAAGTACACAAAATGAATAGTTTAGCCAATATTGTTGCACTAACCGTCAATTTTTGGATATCTTGCACACCCTCGTCCATATCTTGTATGATGACCATCTCGAATCCGACCTTTACACGACATTAACATCAATTCAAGGTAACAAATCCTTAGTTAGCACAAAATATTTACATAAATTTACTTTACACTAAAAAATTATCTAGTTACATAAATTTTGTTTGTTTACACTAATTTAGTTTACATCAATCAATGTTACATAAAATCCCAAAAAAAATCATGTAATCTATCTTACCTACACAAAATGAATTCATCTACTTCTTTACACTAAAATCGTGTACCCTTACTTACTTTATACTAAATTCAATTTTATATTAAATCTACTTTTACACTAAAATCATGAACCCTTAATTACTTTACAACTAACATCGTGTAATCTCATCTACATAAAATATCATCTACACGAAAACTAGGTGTACCCTAAATTACTTTACACTAAAAACTACTTTACACTAAAATCGTGTGCCCTAAGTTACGTAAACTAAAATCATTTTTACCCTAAAAACTTCTCTACTTATATAAATTTTATTTACACTAATTAAGTTACATCGAAATTCGTGTAACCTATCTTACCTACACGGAAAAAACACATCTAAAATCATGTACCCTTAATTACTTTACAACTAACATCGTGTAATCTCATCTACATAAAATCTCATCTACACGAAAACTAGGTGTACCCTAATAATTACTTTACACTAAAATCGTATACCCTAAGTTACGTTACACTAAAATAATTTTTACACTAAAAACTTCTCTACTTACGTAAATTTTATTTACACTAATTAAGTTACATCGAAATTCGTACAATCTATCTTACCTACACGAAAAAAACACATCTAAAATTGTGTACCCTTAATTACTTTACATTAACTTTAACTACTTAGAGGAGAAAGTATACTAATGTTACAAGAAATTAAACCAAAAGCACCGAACTTGCTACATGAATAACACATCAGTAAAAGAAACGAACATACACAAAATTCGAATTAAAAAATCAAAACCACCGAACTAGAGAACATAAGCACCAAACTAGAGAACTAGAGAACTTAAGCACCAAAAGCACCGAACTTGCTACTTGGACAGCGAAGATCAGTGACAATCATGATTACTTACACAAAATTCGAATTAAAAAATCAAAGCAGGACTAGAAAACGTAAGTGACAATCAGGACTACTTACACAAAATCCGATCGGTGGAAACGGAAAAGAGAAGGAAAGATAAAGGGGGAAATGGTGGAGCACGGCGGCGGAGCGCGAACAGGGTGGAGAGTGGAGACGATCATGTAGCAGACAATTGGAAGAATACGTAGAAGCTTTTAATTAGGTTAATTTGATTAAAGGTTAATTAGATTAAGGGTAGTTTAGTTAAAAAGTAAATAAATAAAAGTTTAAAAAATATTAAAGAAGGGGTACACTTTTGGAATGAGGTTATGAAAAAGAGATTATTGGGGAATTCTTCTCTAAATTCTTTACCGATAGAAGAACTGATCGAGTGTAAAGTTACCAATTGACTAAACAGATTTGAGTTAATACTCCTTCCGATTAATCGTTATGTGACGTTGTAGAAAAATGCACAAGGTTTAAGGAAAGAAATTTCTTTTATGATATCTCATTTAATTTATAAAAAAATAATTAATTATGAGGTAAAAGATGGGATGATCTTGGATATTGAAATGTTAATTTCTGATATCCTTTGTGTTTTATAACTGTTTTCTTCAGTACAGATTTGTCACGTCTTTCGAGAAACTAACGATGTTGCCAATTGCATTGCAAAGCTGGGGCAGCGGAATTCCTTGGTAGATATTCAAGTCAATCTAGAGTTTTTAGTTCTCATTCAAAAGAATGATATAGACTGAGAAATCGTCTCTTTTGTGGTTTTCAAACTAATCTACTATATATATATCTACTAAACGCAAAGACCTATTACGCCACGTGGCACTCCTAGAATGCACCCAATTTTTTTATGCCACGTGGCATCTTTATAGCAGTTTTGACACGTGTCACTAATTCCGTTTATTCCGATTTTTATCATTTCTATCATTCATTTTGATTCTTCCAGAATGTGTATAATATTATAATTTCCATATTGATAATATATGATCTTCTACTCTATTTTTATAATTATTTATTTCGCAACTCAGATTACAGAATCGTACAAATATTTTAAAAATCGTAAATATATGAACATCTACACTATAAAATATAAATGGCTAAAATTGGACCTAATTTATTAACCAGTACCATATGCAAATTCAGTTTTTCATTCTAATAGACATTTGCAAAGCCTTAAAATGTCCGAATAACCTGCAAAATAATTTGAATAACCCTAATGCTATTAGGGCAGGCATAAAAAAATTCCAACCTGTAAAATAATACATGTATATGAACCTGCAATATGTGCAGAGAACAAAAAAATGAAAAAAATTACATCCATGCAAAGAATACAACAATGAAACTGCTTCTTCAAATGACCTAAAATAAACTGCATAGCCATGCGTACAAAAGAAATCATTGGCAGGAAACTGAAACAAATTGCATAATACGTACATGGATAATTATTGCTTAAACCCAAAATGGAAATGGTAATCTGCAAGGCAATTCATACAAAGTCAGTGCAGAATATGCTCCGAGAGATTATATTTTAATCCTTTTGGCGATTAAACTAATAATTGCTCAGAGCATACTCTGCACTGACTAATGAATTGCTTAAACCGAAAATAAAATGCTAATCTACAAGGCCATACATAGTAATAAAATGATCTGGCGCACGGTGCATATATTTTTCTGCATTGTGTAATATGCAAGGCAAGATTTTTTCCAATTTGAAGATGTACACAATACCTGTACAGAATAAAATACATCGATTATGGCAGTTTAAATATGTGCATAATCAAATAAAATCAACCATTATAATCCATAAAAAATATGCCTTATAAATAGAGAGCATCTTCCTCAATCACATTCTAAAATTTTAAGAGTTCTTGCACAGGCCTAAACAATATCGATTCTTCCTTGAGATAGCAGGTATGTATTTGCAATTCATAATAATACGATCATGCTATATAGAATCTTCCTGGGGTTCGGAAATTCTCCCCATATTGACTGGGTTTTTGCAATTACAGAATTGATATTCCACTACTGATTTTTCTATGTATTTTGTGCATTTACAGAACTGCAAATAGCGAACTGATTTTCCATTACTGATTTCGTATGTATTTTGTGCAATTACACAAGTGTAAATAGTGCACTTATATTAACTTTCATTATTTTTGTTTTACTGAATTTGTATTGAATTTTTTTATGAACTTTGTAGCAATGTCAAAACAACAACAAGAAATAAAGGATATTACGGGTACCCGAGGGAATTATGAGCTAAATGTTAGAGTAATTCGATTGTTTAAAGTTCCGAAGAAAGAAGATCGTACACAATACAGTACAACTGAAATCATTTTAATGGATGAAAAGGTATTAATTTTCAGTTCTTTAATAATTTGTTGAATAGGCCAATGTTGAATAATTTATCTATTCTATTAGCAAATTTTTTGTTATAAATTTTTTAGGTTGAAAGCTATACAAAGAATCCATAAGAAAATCATATAAAACCAAATTAATATTTCTATCGTGAGTTGCATGAAAATCATACTTACTATATGGATCTTTTATACTAAGTCTAGACATATATTTTACTGGGCCAATTGGCCCTAAAAAATTGGGAGTTTAATTGCGATTTTTCTGAAAATGGCAAGTTGTACATAAAAATGGTTTATTATCCAGTGTATGACAATTTAAATTCCATATATGAGTGTAGAATCAGTTGATATATTTGTAGTTAATTATTTTTGGGTAATGTAATCATAACTTCTATAAGTGAAAAATCAAAATTAATAGTATTTATATATATAATATGAACCGGAAGATTGCAGGAGTTCTGTGTGTGCAGTTTTTCAAGTTGTTCGATACTAGGAGTCTTACAAAAATCTCAGAAGTTGTTCACTTGGAAGAGGCATCGAAACTAAAAGGTATTGTATATTTTTGTGTTGTTAGATTTCTAATGTTTGATTGTGTTAGGTATTAAAACTAATGGGGTGTTTGATTGTGTTAAAACTAATAGAATAGGAGGAATCGAAACTAAAAGGTATTGTTTATGTTTATGTGGTTCAATTTGTAATGTTTGATTGTGTTTATCTATAATTAAATCATTAGTTTTCAGTTATATGCTTTAGGTTAACTATCTAATGCTAAAATACTGACTACTATATGCAAACATTAATCAGAGCATTTAGTTCTAGGCATACCTTTATGTCTTTCATGATTAACCAATATCAATCCAAAGTTGTAATTTCTGATTCCAATCTGATCTCCCACATGGCATTCCTATACCAATAATAAATCATTTTGATTAATGAATAGATTTATAAAATAAATTAAAATAGTGATCTTAAGTGTAAAGAGATAGAACCATAACCTTTAGTGTAAAGAGATAGAACCATTCCTAGACTATATGATTTAGTTTACTATCAATATTTATTTTATGCAGTTGACTATTTACTATCAATATTAAAAATTGACTACTTACTAAACTACATAAATTGTATGCAGTTGTGTACTATCAATATTTACTTTACAACTATATGATTTAGTTAACAACTGAAGCATTTACTTACAACTTATATAATTTAGTTTACAGCTAAACTACTTACTACATTACAACTAAACTACTTACTACACTAAAAGTTAGTATAGTAGACATACCTTTAGGTCTTTTTTTGTGTATTTATAATCCAAATTTCTTTTGAGTCCAATCCGAGCTCCCACATTATACCTATAGCAATAACAAATCTGTTAAGTACAAACTAAACAAGTAAATCGGTTAATTACAAAATTAGTCAATTGATGAAACCATGACCTGATTGTATAGATTGAATCACATTAGCAGATGCATCTTGGAGATTATATGTTGCAACCTGTAATGGCACAAGTTTTATGATCAGTAACTACTATACAATATATTGATCACATGAAATCTGACATAGGATAGCAGTTGCAAATTTAGTTGTATTAAAAATTGTATTCGAACATTTCTAAGCTCTATAAGAAAGGTACCTTTATATGTATTATTGTTCCCTGATTTTAGAAGCAGGTATCATGGATATTTATTTTTTTAAACCTATGAAGGAAAATAATAGGGTTAAATTACTACATGTACCAAATGTCAGTAGAGTAGAATAGAAGTTAAGAACTTGAATGAAAATGTATATTTTGTAGTGTAAAAAAGAGTACCTTAAAATATGATTGTAACACTCAGATTGCTGACTGATTTCCAGTACACTTCTAATTTTGGATTCAGTTATTTCTACTTGCACAAGTGGAAAAACGATTAATTAGAATATGAATTAATAAGCATGAAGCAATAATGTAAAGTAATATGTTGCAGAATATTAACAAATTGAATTTTGCAAAGGAGATATGTTCTACCTTGCAGAATATGAAAGTATTGAACTTTATGAATCCATTAATATTGTATTGATTGTTGTTATTAGGGCCACCTAGAGTGATTATCTGCATTCAGATAGAGGAGAGGAATTGAAAAGGTTAGTTTCGTACTCTATGAAAAAATTATTTATTATATATATAAGTTGCAACTAAATATAAGTATCCAAGCTATTACAGTAAGCTAAGATTGATTTAAGACATTTCAAATTCTATATCAAACTTGCATTTGGAGACTAAAAGACATAGAGAAGACGGAGACTAAAAGACATAGAGAGAAAGATTTTATATGAATTTAGATTTAGCTGATGACCGTTCGGTGGTGGAAAGTGATTTTGTTTTAACTCTCGAAGACAAAGAAGTTTAAAAAAAAATAGATTTGTAAACTCATACACAAAGATATATATATATATATATATATAGAGAGAGAGAGAGAGAGAGAGATAGATATATATATATGTAGAGAGAGAGATCGAGATATATATATATATATATAGAGAGAGAGAGAGAGAGAGAGAGAGATGGAGAACTTACTTTTGTCCAGTGTGGTTCTCAGAACCATCTTCTTCCAAATCTCCTCATCAACCCCGGTATTTGTTTTGCATGTTAACTTGGGGACAAGAATGCGTGCGGATCTGAGGAAGACGACGAAGTTTGTCATCTATATCTCTTTTTTGGTTTGGTGGGATACATATCTGAAGTGGGGTTGTGGATTATCAGATGAATATTTTTGAGATTCAGTGAAAAGGAAATAAAATGAAGAAGTTTGATGGAGAACAGATAGAAGATAGAGAGAGAGAGAGAGAGAGAGAGAGAGAGAGAGAGAGAGAGAGAGAGAGAGAGAGAGAGAGAGAGAGAGAGAGAGAGAGAGAAATCAGAACGGCATAAATGGGAAGATGCTAATGACTAGGGTTTCCGAAACGAGAGATATTTGTATGTTGTTATTGGACTGAACCGACTTTGAATTTAAGAAGCCCATTTCCCATTTGGAGTTGGGCTTATAATGTTTTTTCGGTGTATGAGCCCAATTAATATAATTTAGGTGATGAATAATAGTAAATAGTTTTTAAAATTATTTATACAGATTGGGCCGGAAATAGTGGGCTGGATATTGTTTCTAATATTGTAATTGGGCCTAGAAGCCTGTTAAATATAACCAGGTTGTAAAAAAATGTACTATTTAATCTAAGTAATCTATAATTTGGGCATGAAGCCCAAAATAACGCCATAATAATTTTATAGAATAATTACAATTAGTAATCATTAAATGGGCCAAAAAGCCCATTTAAAAGTTTATACTGCATCTGTAATTATTTGCCGGAAATATAAGTTAGGGCCGCAAAATAATTTTGGTAATTTTGTAATTGGGCCTAAAAGCCCATTAAAGTCTATAAAGCAGTTTTAAGTTTTAATCGGTTCTATAAAATTTTATATATATAAGTATTAATAGTGTTAATGGGCCAAAAAGCCCATTAGACATACTTTAATAATGCTGTATTAAGCCCATCAACCCTAAACCCTAAGCTAATCAACCCATTAAGTTTATAACGTTCATTTAAATGTTAATCGGTTCAATTCAAATTTAATGGGCCTTGAAGGCCATTAAATGTTAACAGCGTTAAGGGGAATATATATACTTTTCTAGAAGATTCTTATCGTTTTTTTTAAGTATTACTAAGTATTAATTTAATATGCATATAATAGATTCAGTTTGAGTAGTACATGATTTAATATGAAACACATTATGATATATTTATATTATATAGTTAACAAATACACTACACTTATATTTTAATTATAAGTATTAATTTTTTAATAAGTACAAATATATATAGCTGAGCCGAAGTGAATTTAATAATTATTGTAAATGTTTATAAAAACCAAATTTTAAATCTATATTGCTTTCAATTAATTGGAAGAACAAAGCGCTTAAACTAAAAAAAAAATTGACAAAAAAACCCTAAAACATTGCAAGAAATAAAGACATCAAATGCATATAGCACATTTTCCATGAATCTTTTTGGTTACCTTGATGATTTCAAGAAGAGCACCAGAACCTCCTTCTTCAAGGTACAATCCAAAGGCGAAGTGCAGATCTCCTCATATCCTCATATGCAAAAAATTGAAGTCATTTTTTTAGAACGAAATGAAGCAGGTGAGAAAAAAAATATCCAGTGAAAGAGAGAGAGAGAGAGAGAGAGAGAGAGAGAGAGAGAGAGAGAACTTACGTTTCTGGAATTTGGAGTTTGCGAGAATCTTCGCCGTGGTTGATTGTAGATCTGAACTCCGGTGGTCGGTAATTGGTTTAGGGTTCAAACTCTAAGACGAAGAAACATATTGGAAAAAAAATACCGATCTGTCTCTCTCGGCTTAACCAAAACCTCCTTCTTGAAATTACATTCCAAAGCCAAAGTCCAAATTTCCTCATATCCTCACATGCAAAAAATTGAAATCGTTTTTTTAGAACGAAATGAAGCAGGTAAGAAAAAATAAAGACACGATTTATATAGACAGAGAGAGAGAGAGAGAGAGAGAGAGAGAGAGAGAGAGAGAGAGAGAGAGAGAGAGAGAGAGAGAGAGAGAGAGAGAGAGAGAGGAACTTACGCATGGTGGAATCGAGATCTTCTGTCGATGGTAGACAATCGGCAAAGGTTTCGTTAGGAGAAGGTTGAAAATTGATTTATGGGAAGGTTTAAGAAAGCGGAGTTTGAGGATTCACAAAGAAGGGCACCGACAGAGACAACCCAAATAAATTTCGATCGAGATTTTGGTGAAGGTTGAAGAAGGTGAAGTAATTTAAGATGGCGAAGGTTGTTTTTTTTTACAAAAATCGCCATGGATCTGCAAGTAATAGATGGTGAAAGATTACAGAGAAAGAGAGCGTGAGAGGAGACGAAAACGGCAAGGGTTTCGTCTTGCAGCTAATTAGGGTATTAAGCAATCTGGAGCTTAATGCTTCGGGTTGGGCTTATTAGCCCATGAACCAGATGAGCCCAAATTACTTAAGTGTAGCCGATCAACTAGACCTATAATAAGCCCATAAAACAATTATCTGCTATCATTACGGCCCATCCACATATAATATTGGCCCATAAGTTCATTTAAAATTAAAATTTTAAAAATATTAAAATAAATATTTAGTATTTACATATATTTTCCCTATTTTTCCATAAATATATTAAGTATTTACATATGTCTATATATTTATATTGTATTAACAAATGATGAGTATGTACACTTAATTATTTCATTTCAAATTTCAAATATATAAAAGATTTTTTCAGTGATTGAGTTCTGAATGAAATTACGTCGATTATATTCAATCTATTATGTATACATATTTATTAGTTATTGTGTTATAATGAAATGAATTATATTTTATAATCCGATTAAACCAATTTGGATCTCGAAGATTTAAAAAAAAAAACAAGACGAAGGCTTGGACGATATTTACAAAAAGAGCAAATTCGAAGTTTGAAAGTGGAAAGAAACATGCGGATCGAACTGGAAAGATTGAAAGAGGCAAGAGTTTTCTTGAAGCTTCAAGAATAAGAGAGAGCGAAACGAAACGGCGGAGAAGAGAAATGAAAGTGATGCAGCTCTAGGGTTTCGTTCTCTGTAAAATTTGGTCGAGAATGAATTAGAATGGGCTTGGCCCAATTTATTTTAGGGGTCATGGTTTTGTTTGGTGAGATTTGACGAAGAAAACTATGGTACACGTTTTTTGTTCTTACTATATGTTTTATTAAGTATAAAAATTTATGTGTGTTACTATCATTAATAACTACATTATGATATAACTATTTATTTGTAGTTCAATTGCACAATGTCATGCTTACAGAACAAAATCATATGCAAAATGTCGAACAAGGTATGTTATTATTAAAAGTGATATGAAATGAGTGATTTATTAATATCTAATATTAAATATTTATTTGTATGCTCAAATTAGCTCGACCGAGGAGGAAATTGATAATGAATGTGATAAGGCATAAGCGGAATGAAACACCGCTAATCGAATCAGGATAGAAAAAATATATCATATTTAATTAAAATATTAAATTAATGTAGATTTTGCTTAACCAGTTTTATGTTGTATCATCAAGGGTGACTAGCAAGAAAGGTTTGAAGATATTGATTTGCAACAAAGACAATAAGAGATCTATTACTACAACCAATGTAGTATACAAGGATGTTTTTGATAATTTGTAGCAATTTTGAACATCCTGCCAGATTTTATGTTTAGCGTTTCATTTTAATGTATTAGATTAACATTTTTATTATGTTTCATTGTTTTAGTAGTATTGATGTAAATGATGTGGCTATCCCTGTTTTAAAAATTACTTAGCCAATTTAAATTATTAATAAAGTTATGGAGAGAGTTCCGCCTCTCTTTTAATAACGTAAGATTTTATATCTTGAATATTTTTAGTCGATTAGTCATTTTTTATATAGAAACTTATATACTCCTATAACAGTCATTAACTTTATAAACCTCAATGAAAATAAATAAAACATATACTAAACTATAATATTTTTATAAATGTAAGAAAAAATAAACAAATCTCGTGCAAGGCACGGGTACTACACTAGTTTTTACTGTATGAAAAAGATGGGGATGAGAAAAATTGGGGGGAAAATAAGGTAATCTGTTAAATAAATAAGAAATACGGAGAAAAATTAGAAAGTGAGGTCATTAAATTAGGAAAGATTTAAAAAAAGTTGAATAATGGAGATAATTAAACTCCAACGTCAGATTTTACAGATCAACAATCAATCTATTAGACGGGAGTATGTCATCTTTACTAAATTGATGTACTTACATGTTGACATCATGACATGTAGTTGGTAATAGCAGGTAACTAGGTAGGGTCTTGTTTAGTACATCATTTTCACTTTTTTGATATGTTTAGACCATCTTTATTGATGATACTCACTTAAAGTATTATAAATTATTATTTTTTTCTATATTATTTTATGATACTTTTATCTTATAATCATGATATTCATCTCAAATATCATAAATTTTTTATGCATGAAAAAAGGTAAAGCAGATAGAGCCCATTAGATTAATTTTTGATATCTTTTGGCTGAAAATAAAAAAAAGAGTCATTTACAAGTGGACAAGTGATACATTTATAGAATGAAAATATAGTGATACTTGTCAGCCCAAATATCATATTTATGATACTTCTCTCTAATTATGATTTTGATTTTCACTCAAATTCTGACGTTTATTTTTATTTTTACTATTTTTAAATGGGGATGGTACTCTTGAAATCATGGTTAAAGATGCTAAGACATTATAATTAGTTTATTACACGAAGAAAGCTTGATTGGATATTCAAACTTGCAGTCATGAATGTCATTAGTTACATTATAATTAGTTGTGACACAATTTTTAATTTGGAGTTTTTGAGCAGCGTTTCCTACTACTTTGTTTGCACTTGCAGGCAACTGTAATGACCATGTGGTTCTATATCGCTGCCCGAATTGAAAGAGCTAGAACCTAACAAATTTAGGACATGGACTTCATTCGATCAACTAGCTGGCTTTAAGGCATAATTCTGTTATAAGCAACCTACAATGTTGTTGGGCTAAACGGTATTAGGACGTGATTCAAAAAAGGATCGGACAAAAAACGATCGATGGAGCATGATAGGAAGTTTAGTCCACAATTAGAATTATTGAAAGAAAAAAGTGCAACGGGCAAGGCCTAACGTACACATACGTTGGCTTGGTTTTTTGTGTTAGAATGTAGATTTCCGACTTTATGTGGCCTGGACACAACTCTATCTTAACAAATATTAATGTCACCGTGAAAACTAAGATTTTGATGTTGTAGTCAGGGATAGGGATTTGAATACAGAGCTCAACACTTTTGCCTCGGATACTACAACTCCATCTACGCCATCAAAGTCAACTCAACACTCGTTTAGTTGGCTGAATAATTGTACAAATTAATGCAAACTTTTTTCTCTTTGTATCAAGTCAAATTATAGACTTGAAGTGGTTTTGTATTACCAAAGATACTATTGCATTAAATATTTTGAGATTTGAAATAATATAATGCATTATCCTTGATAATTCAAATGCATCATTGCTTGAAGTTGAATTAAGGATTTGATCAGTCTTCTAGAATAGCAGGACTCGTATACTAACGACAATTTGGGGTGTGGAGGTCAACGTACTCATACACATTACATTGTTTTTATAATCATTGTCGCACTCTAACTTCTTAAGTTTCTCACATATGCTTCATATTTCAGGATGGAATAAAACCATAAACATAACAAATTGATAAGGAATATTACACTACTAGAACTTTGAGGCAGGAGTAGTGAAATAATCTTTTTGGAGATTTTGTCCGGTAACCCTCACGTTTCCACATTATTCAGTGTGACCATTTTCTTACCTTTTTTTTTTTTATGAAAAACGTTAAGTTGGGCCTTTTTGTGATAAAACAAAAAATATGTTGAATTAAGAAATAGCAAATCGAAGGGGTGTTGGTTGCGAAAGATCATTGCTCTTGGATGGTGGTCAGCGAAGACTTGGGTGTGTATCTCGACCTAGTAAAGGAATAGCGTGGCCGAGTTGGTGTTTTGCTGGAACCAACAAAATAAATGGTTGAGCGGGTCTAGGGATGGGTCAGATTCATGTAATGGTCCTAAGGTAAAAAACGAACTGCATAATTATAAGGAAAAAACTAATTTAAATATTTTGTAAATAAATAGGAACAACTGAGGTAAAACCAACAAAATTGTGACACTAACGAGCAAAAATCCCAAGCGACCCGCCCCTTGTGACCTCGTAAAATTGTAACCCGAAATGACCGATCCAAAATCTACCCAAACCCGAAGTATTAAAACCCGAACTCGATCCACTCGAACTGATTGATAGATTTAAGCACGAGGTATTCTGATTTTGGTGTAAAGCTTTAAGTTTTCATAAATTCCAAGTGGTAGCCATGATGTTTCACATATATTGGGTGGTAGAAACGAGGTTTCATAAAATTATCTCTAGTACCCTCAAAGCATGATAAAGAGCAAAGTGCATTACAAATTAGCCATGTTTTAAACTTAATTACATAAAATTATCATATTTGTAGAATATTTTCAAAAATGCACCTAAGTTTCATTTTTCTACCGAATTACATAATTATATGTTTTTAAAAATAAATTATATCCAGTACCCTTCTTCCCTCCGGCGTGCCGCTCTACTAAGGGTCTGTTTGGATTCTAAATAGAATGCATTAAAAAATGTATTATTTTACACTAAATTGATGATTTAATGCAAGATAATGCATTCTAGTATGAAATCCAAACAGACCCTAACCCCATAAGCCCTCCCCACCGACTTCATTTTGGCCCATTTTATAACTTTTTAAATGAAAAATTGATAAGAAGTAGTTACAACGAGACTGATTTGAGCTCCATTCTTTTCCAAAATTGAAGTTCATTAAATCAAAAATTGGCGCTATCCGCTAGAATTTTGAGTATAATTTGTTTCAGGGTTTAAGTGAAACATTTAGTATGAATTATATTTTTCTTTGATAATTTGATTGCTTAGTAAAGGTATCTTGATTATAATGAGTATATTTAAAACATTTTTTATAGTTTATTTTTTTATTAATTATCTAGATTGATTGAAATATTGATTGAAATAATGATTATTATTTAAATATTTTAATTAATTTTGTTTAAATTGGATTTTTTATCCTTAAGAAAATGAAAAAAATATTATTTAGAGTAAGAGGACATCAATTTCAAGTACTGAGTTGCAAAATGTCGATATGAATATGGTGGATTCTATGAGTCTAAACATGTTGATACAAATGTGGTCGACTGAATAAGTCTCAAAATGTTAATATGAATGTATGTGGATCTAATGAGTCTCAAAACATTGATATGAATGTGGGTGGATCGAATGAGTCTCAAAATGTTGATAATAATATGGGTGGATCAGACTCTTTTCAAATTGTTGATAACAATGTGGGTGGATCGAGCTCCTTTTAAAATGTTGATAACAATGTGGGTGGATCGAGCCCCAAAAGAGTTTGAATGAAGACTATATATGAAGATGATATTGTGAGTGATCCGACATTGCGAAAACCCATCAACGAATATGACCCTCGAATTAGAGATGATGCTAGGAGAGAGTATACGCTTAAATGTCCATTTTGACAATTTTCTCATGATTTTATACGAAATAATTTTGGTAAGACTTCGATGTGTTTTCAAGTTGAGTGGCTCAAGATATGAGAATGGTTGGAGTATAGTGTTTATAAAGATGTCGTATTTTTTTGTGCTATCTTTTTAAAGGGGGTATAGGAAAAAGATTTGGATATGATCGATGTATTTCTGAAAATGAGATTTCGTAATTGAAAGAAGGATTGTGATAAATTTAAAGAGCATGTGGGAGCTACTAGTAGGATACACAATGATACTCGAACACTATTATTTGCTTTCTAATATCAAAAACAAAGTTTGACACGATAGGTGATTTCATGAAAGCAAGTATTGGGTGAGGCATATCGTACTCGTTTGAATGCAAGTGTGGATGTTGTTAGATTGATAATTAAACCATGGTAGCTTTTCGGGGGTGTGACGTGTCACCAAGCTCACTAAGTAGGGGAAATTTCCTTGAAATTCTTGATTGGTAGCTCACTATTGTAGCATATTTTTGTACCATAAAGATTAAGAGAACCAACGATGATAGAACTCCATGGAACCTGATCAGTGAACTGTATCTGCAAGGAAAAACTATCAAAGGGTGGAGCTTTTCTCCCTCGAAGGACCCTCCGATGCTTAAGTCAGACACAAATTGATTCTAGAGAATTCCACCCATGGTGGCTAGAGTTTTCGTGTAATAGAACACAATGAATGAGAATGCAAAAAAGGTTTTATATAGCTTATCTCTTTCTTGTGAGACCATTAATTATCCCTAATGGGCTTTAATGAGTTTCTTCCCTCTTTAATACCATTAATTGAATAATAATGACAAAAACAAATAATATATTTTTTACTTCCACAAATGCCCCTCGGATCCTGTAAGCTGAGTACAGGTTAGAGAATTCGAATAATAGCTTGTTGAGAGTCTGAATGGCTTGCACGGTCTATGACTTGGTATGTGCGTCTTTTTTTTCTTGAAGGGTGCATTCTTGCACAATGTCTGTATGCTATTATGGGGTGCGTTCGTGCACAATGTCCGTATGCTATTCAGGGTGCGTTCTTGCACAATGCTCGTAGGCTATTCATGGTGCGATGATTCAAGGTTGCCCTTCTATAATGAAGGGCCCTTTTATTTGCCTTGTATAAAAAAAAATTAAAAGCATAAAACTGGTTCATTTTACAAATTAAACAACAAACCAATATTATCTAATAACAACTTAACAAAAAAATTGGACATGCATGTAACATATATAAAATAATATTTTCGTAAGGAAAAAGAATTGTATTCACAATCACCATATATTTATCAATAATTACCCCTCAACCATTTGACCATGAATTCATCAAAATGTACATAGTGTTGTAAAACGAATGAAGATATAGAGATTGATAATTTGTTAAGAGAGTATAAAGAAACAAGATAGAATGGTATATGCACACCAAATATTCTTTCTTCTCCTTGTTATCTTTGATCTTTACATAAGCCTCTATTTATAGGGTAATAGAGACAAGATGTTACAAGGTTACAATTGAATAAAAAGAATAAATAGCTAGATAACTTATATCTAGTAAATGAGTCAAAATAGTAACTTGAGAACCTTTAAGAGTAGTGAACATCCAACACCTTTAAGTAAGGTATTTACAACACTCCACCTTTGGATGTACACTTTGTAGTATACATATTGATTGTTAAAAACTCTTGCGTGGATAAACCCTGTGGGACAAAAACCAATGCTAAGGAAAATAGCATAATTAAATGCTCAAACTACAGGTTGAAACTGTATTTAATACTTTAAATCGTCTATCACATATATGTTATCAAATGAGAGCATGCCGCATCTCTTCTGGAGTTCTAACTTGTTGATTTCATGAACTGTCTCGTTAAAAACCTTGCTTGGAAAAACCCAATGCGATAAAAACCAAAGCTAAGGAAAAAAGAGTGCAGTCGTAGAAATAATACTCCCCCTCATTTGAACATATGCTCTTCATGCGGTATATATATAATCATAGTACTTTTGCATAAGCTATGGTACCTCTGGACCAACTATCTTTTATTGTTTGCTTAATGACAAAAATAACACTTTGTCACATCAAATGACCTTATTAACTTTATTTTTTGATGAGGGAAAATGTCAATCTTTTGCATGAAATGATAAGTCAAAATATTAGTTGTTTTTTGCATC
This sequence comes from Rheum nobile, assembly GCA_027886185.1. Classification (NCBI taxonomy): domain Eukaryota; kingdom Viridiplantae; phylum Streptophyta; class Magnoliopsida; order Caryophyllales; family Polygonaceae; genus Rheum; species Rheum nobile. The sequence continues at coordinate 2,367,356 of WOAB01000135.1, forward strand.
TCTTCTAGAGCTCCGATATTATAGATCAACTTGTTCGCTTTTTGTAAATATATAACAATGATAGGATTGTTTATAAATCCCTTTTTCTTATCGAATACACGCATACGATTATATCCTCGTATGCTTTAATCATTTTTACTTCATATAGAAGCCTTCGTTATTTAATGAAATACATATAATGTGTTTTCTCTTTTATGCTTCAGGCATTTTCAGTCCTTCAGGGAAATTATGTATACATAATTATATATAAATCAAATGTCTCATATAAATATGAAGTAAAATATCCAAAACCTGATGAGTAATAAATTTCACTATAGGTGAATACATTCTCATTAGCTATAAATCTGTTGACAAAATTCATTACGAGTGAATAGAGTTCCATATACTCTAGTGCAAACTTTTCTATAAAGCCTCATGTGACCATTATATCTTTAGATCACAATATTATTGCACTCATGGCATTTTTATACAGTTGAAAATTTTCATGTTTTTCGGTATTGGAACTACTGATCCAAAAATTATCATGTTTATTCAAACAATCTTGCTTCTTCAAATTACTTCATTGCAACACATGCAATCATTGCAATGTCGATGCTCTTATTTGAGAATCAACATCCTCACTCAAACCTTCTTGTGTCTTTGTAATAACTAAGAGTCTATAAAGAGCTTTCTTATCCTTACCATTCGTAAATGGCTCTTGTATATGTGACTTTGTAACACTATCTTAGCATTGGTAATTACATTTGATATCATATTAGTTATACGATCCATCGAACTTCTAGTTCATGTTTTTGAACTTTGGGTTCATTCCTTTGAACTTCAGGTTCAATTACCCTCGGATCTAAAATGTTAAAATTGTGTTCCCTACAATTTTTTTTTACATAGTAGTCTTGTTTCCTTCTCCCCCTAAAGTTGGGATATTCACCTTATCAAAGTGATAATCTCAATACCGAGCAATATATTGATCACCCGCTCATAAGCTCTAGGTATTTGGTAAACGATAGGGAATCAAACCCATCGTATAATACCAACTTTTATGTGGCTTTCCTTTAATATATTGAGGGAGGTAAGAGGACGTATACCGCATATCATAAAACTTTTAGTTCTCTTCCGGAGACAAGTTTTAATTAGGAGAATCATAAGCAGTCGATCTCAGTCAAATTAAATTCTCGACATCCAAATTATGATTTGATATGATCAACAACTCTATCAGGTCGTATACGTCATGTATTAGCATTTGTCAGTGCATTCATTATGATCGTATTATTAACGACACTACTGGGCCGTTTTATGACCATTTTGATTGTATTATTAACGACACTACTAGGTCGTTTTGTGAATGTGTAGGAGCTATAAAATGCTCAACTGCTACACTAATTAAATTATCTCATTCTCCCACTAATTAATTTGTGTAGCCAATGTGTTGAGGCATCTATCAACATTAAAAAATATATGATAATTCACATTGGTCCACATGCCAGTGTACTCGATCCTCATATGTCTCTCGAACTCAGTCAAGGACCATAGGAAACTTCACATACTAGGTCACCCTTATCCCTTAGGAAAAGAACATCAGGTCTTAGGATCTTTTGGTCCTATAGTGTCCATGTGAATATTCAATGATCATGTGTATCATTATTTCACTTGGGTGACCGCATTTATCATGCTATATATTTTAAATCAACTAATCTCTAGTTAGTGATATTATATATACTTTAATGGTTATATAAAGTGTCATATAATCTAGGTGTGTAAGTTATCATCTTCTTTTTAGACTTGCTTCGGGCTAGTCTATGAGATGAAACTTATATATTTGACATCTTCCTCAATCTTATTTAATTGGTTACCATTTTGTCAAAATATATCTCTCGAATAAATTCTTGTTTCTTCAGGTAACAAGATAGACACTCTTCTTGTTTCTTCAGGTAACAAGATAGACACTCTTCTATTGTCATTTATGATTTGATATGATCAACAACTCTATCAGGTCGTATACGTCATGTATTAGCATTTGTCAGTGCATTCATTATGATCGTATTATTAACGACACTACTGGGCCGTTTTATGACCATTTTGATTGTATTATTAACGACACTACTAGGTCGTTTTGTGAATGTGTAGGAGCTATAAAATGCTCAACTGCTACACTAATTAAATTATCTCATTCTCCCACTAATTAATTTGTGTAGCCAATGTGTTGAGGCATCTATCAACATTAAAAAATATATGATAATTCACATTGGTCCACATGCCAGTGTACTCGATCCTCATATGTCTCTCGAATTCAGTCAAGGACCATAGGAAACTTCACATACTAGGTCACCCTTATCCCTTAGGAAAAGAACATCAGGTCTTAGGATCTTTTGGTCCTATAGTGTCCATGTGAATATTCAATGATCATGTGTATCATTATTTCACTTGGGTGACCGCATTTATCATGCTACATATTTTAAATCAACTAATCTCTAGTTAGTGATATTATATACTCCAATGGTTATATAAAGTGTCATATAATCTAGGTGTGTAAGTTATCATCTTCTTTTTAGACTTGCTTCGGGCTAGTATGTGAGATGAAACTTATATATTTGACATCTTCCTCAATCTTATTTAATTGGTTACCATTTTGTCAAAATATATCTCTCGAATAAATTCTTGTTTCTTCAGGTAACAAGATAGACACTCTTCTATTGTCATTTATGAGATTGTTCAGTTCAATCATAATATTCACACCAAATTTATCATTCACATATTTGTGAAAAACTTCCGGTTTTTCAAATAATATGTTTTGATGACACCACCATGGACATATATAATTTTTCACCATTGAAAATTTTCACATAGGTGATCCATTCATAATTTGGAAGATCATCAACTAAAAATCAAATATATCATTATCTTGATTTCTAGAAAAAACAATGCCTCAAAATGGGTGCATTCAGACCATCAATTTAGATAAGATTAGTCTTCACGACATAAGACATGGTATCATACATCTGGTACTAGACTAATGACCAATTACCTTAATGTTTTCAAGACATTAGAATTAAACCATACACAATTAAACTCTAGCAATAAACCATAACCATGACTACGGTTGTGCGCTTAACCATAACTCCTTCCACACCCTCTACTGGAGGTGGCATGCTTCAAGCATGCTAGAGGTTGTCAACATATGGTCTTCAACTACAAAGTCGTGCTTGGTGGTTATTTATAAATTGTTCTGAATATGACATAGACCCATTATTCTTGTACTACTACTGGAGTACATGATTTGGTATAAGATCATCTAACTCTTCCAGAGCTTATAATGATCCCTAATATTCCAAATTCGAGTCTTCAAGATCTCGTGTAGTTGATGATAATTAAGATCATGCATAGCACAATTCTACGGGAATTCAAGGGCCATATGTTTCTCCCAAATTTTTACCAGCCAACAAGTTTGGTATTAGAAACTCATAACAAGTTGTTTCTTCTGGAAACATTGGAGTGTACAAAATAAAATAACAATCATCACAAATAAGATGAACAAGAAATAAATAAGAATGAAGTACAATATACGAAATATATATAGCAGTATATAAGGAAATATAAATAAACGATAAACACAATAAATTTTATTTGTACACTTCAGGTGACAAATACTAGATGTTTTGTCATATTCTTCAAGAATAAAAATCTCATAAAATCTCAATTGTCAACTTCGAGTAACAACTAGATAAGCATATCATTTCTTTCAATAACTTTTATCATCTAATACGGGAGTCGATATTTCATATGCATTTCATAATCTACTACGGGAGATTATACTTTCATAGAAAACATTCACCTTCTTCAAGAGATGATATATTTTTTATCACTTACTTCGAAAATATATGAAAATCTATATATAAATCCACTTCGAGGAATAAAATTCATATAACTCATAGAAACCTCTTCGAGAATTATATTTTGAGAATAATATTTTTTCATTGTCAACTTCGGGTGACAAGAGCTCACCATATAATATTATATGACAAGAGTTCAACCATAAAAAAATCCTTAAACTTTTATCACCTTCTACTAGAGGTAATAGTTATTTATATATATGTAAGTTTTATCTACTTTGGGGGGATTAAATCCATGAAGCTTCACACATTAAACATCCATAAACAAGTTATAGTCAAAGCTCATAAATATAGTAAGTTATGAAAAATTGACCAACATCCTATAATAAATGCATTATCCATAAACAAGTTATATTTTTAACATTAATTATGTAATAAAACACAATAAATAATAACAAGCATCAATGAAGAATATATCAAATTAGCAATTAGCTAGTTAGATATATGAGCTTGTAATACAAAAAAAAAAACTATATTTCAAATTCAAACCAACAATATACAAACTGGAATAAACTTTATCAAAATGATTTTTTTTTGTCTTCTTACCACTAGCTATGGGAAGTGATATCTCAAATGTTTTTCATCATCTATTTCGAGAGATGATCCAAATATTACAACATCTACTTCAGGAATGTAATATAATTTATACAACTGATACATATAACCACTTCAGAGGTTTGTATTTGTCTCAATTTTGGATACATGTCTACTTTGAGATATATATATCACTTTACATTATAATTCATGATCGTCTCTATTAGAAAATACAATTTTGTTTTCATTTACTTCAAGAAATGACTTTCACCATTACAAGACGATATTCACCACTTATGGGAATACAACTTGTCGCTACGCGGACACAAGTTGTCTCATATGTACATCCTCTTCGAGGGATGACACTCATCACTCCGAGAATAGTATTTGTCACCACAAGGGCTTCACTTGGTTCAAATGTATATCCTCTTAAAGGGAATAAACATCACTATTGGAATGATATTTCATGTAAATATATCCTCTTCTACGGATGATTTTAGTTTGTCTCTTCGGGGACTAATAAGCTTTATTAGCAAACATCCACTTCAGGGGATTATACTATGTTTACATACATCCACTTCACGAAATATCATATTTTATTTTATAATATAAAATCTATGAATATAATAATTTACCATACCTTCATGTTAGATGCATATTGAGCACAATTTGTTTGTAAGAATTTGATTAGAATCAAACCCTCCATGTAGAGGCTAAGCCTTCAATTGAGCAAGATACAAAATGAGAGAATCAAACCATAACCGACGTTGAGCAATTCGTGCTGATAACGTGTTGTAAAACGAATGAAAATATAGAGATTGATAATTTGTTAAGAGAGTATAAAGAAACAAGATAGAATGGTATATGCACACCAAATATTCTTTCTTCTCCTTGTTATCTTTGTTCTTTACATAAGCCTCTATTTATAGGGTAATAGAGACAAGATGTTATAAGGTTATAATTGAATAAAAAGAATAAATAGCTAGATAACTTATATCTAATAAATGGGTCAAAATAGTAACTTGAGAACCTTTAAGAGTAATGAACATCCAACACCTTTAAGTAAGATATTTACAACACATAGAACGTTTTTTAATTCGCAAGATAAATGACTTTTTAGAAAAAGTATCTCCGTACGTAATATGAGACTAATTACTACTCATCTATTTCGTTATATTTGTCATTTGGGAAGGAAATCAATATTTCGAATTATTTATAATTTTAGTAATATAATTATAAAAATTAAAACTCTATTAAATTTAATTATATCTTTTCAAAGTGAAATAAGAAAATAGTCCCGGGAAATACATATGTCAAACACTCAAACTAATATCCATTTTATTAGTTGTGATGTGAACTAACCAAGAAAAAATGTTTATATTTATTAGTATTTGACAAAATTCTATGTAAATTAAGATATTGTCTTGCTTATTGTGTTTTATGCCCAAACAACACTTACACGAAAACAGAGAGAGTAGTTTTTTGTATAATAAATGTTTTATAAATAATTATTTGCAACTCTAGTAATACATTTTGAAAATTAAACTCTCATAAATAATAATTACATTAGAGCATCCTCAATGGGAGACTTATTGGATGGGCTTATTGGGGCTTTTTGGAATTAAGCCTCTCCAATAAGCATCACTCATTTGTTTAATTTTAGTCGGGGGCTTATTGGAGTATTTTAAATTACAATTATACACATTCATTCATATCAAATTACCAATATACTCTTTATATTAAATACTTAATATATCCTTTATAGTAAATTATTAAAATTAAAAAAATATATAAAAATTATAAAATATATTTTATTTCAAGTATTTTGTTATGTTATTGTTATTAATGAAAATGAAGAGCGAATATTAGACGTGAAGAAAATTTACGACAAACATATATATTAAAACAACAAATGAAGGATGAAGAAAAAACATTAAAATGGAACAACATAAACTGAAGCAAATTACCGAATTGAACGACAAACATCATTACACGATACATAGCTTAATAATTAAAGAAACAAAGCACTAAAAGTCCCTAATTTTTGCCATGTAGTCGCCAAATGTTTGAGCCTTCAAATCTTCATGAAGATGGAGGTGTGTAATTGAATTCCGAAGTGCCCTCGTCCGTTCTAGGTAGTTTCTCATATCCGGTGGTGTATCAGTGGAGTATGTCCAATTCGGGTTATTCACCGATGGTGTCTCTCCACAATGTTATTTTAATGCAAAGAAATTAAATTAGTGTATATTTATATTTTCAACCACCATAAATAATATTAAAATGATTTGTTTTCAATTAATAATATACAAAATATAATAAAAAAATCAAAAATATTAGACACATACCCAAAATGGGTGTCTATGGATAGAGAAAATTGCAATTAGAATAATAGTATTTTTTTTTAAATGTGCGGAAATGAAAATAAAATGTTTTTTTAAACAAAATAACAGGCGGCTAGGAAAAATTCATGGCGCCGTTCTGTAACACCCCGTGTTTGTGATCCCTTATAATAATTAAATGTGTTATCCATGTCAACAAGAACTCTTCCTTTTCTTGGTTCAAGTGAGGACAAAGAACTATGAAGTTAAGCATGCTAGGGCGGGAGTAGTACCAGGATGGGTGATCTCCTGGGAAGTTCCCGGATTGGCATGAGATGACGCTTCTAAGGCCTCGAGCCTTATAAATGGTATCAGAGTCGACTCTGGATCACTACTACAATAAAGACATAAGGAAGTGGTCACCAACCGCTACAACAAGTATCAAAACCGCTTCATATTGTCTAATGCAGCGGTTGTCAATCGCTTCATCTACTCGTGTTGCATTAGGTCTATTGCAGTGGTAGATGTTATCTATTGCAGCGATTGTAGAAGGAAATGGACATTCGCTTCACTAGAGGAAACTACCGCTACTAAATTATCTAATGAAGCGGTTATAAATAACCCCTAATGCAGCGGTTGTAAACCTAATGCAACGGTTGTATTGCAACGGTTGTTATACTATTGCAACATTTATCTTGGTCCAACGCAATGGTTGTCTAGTCTATTGCAACGGTAGTTATATAATAAAGGTTTAAAATGCTAGTGTAGTAGGCTTACGATTTCTAGGTACAGATTTATAATATATATATATATATATATTATGATAGGATAGCAATTTGAGGACCTTTGTTAGTATACTCGCCCAAACGCTCTCGTCCTGAGGACCTTGTCTTCTGAGTTACCCGTCCGGCGCCTTGCCCCTCACGGGCCCTGGCCTCCGGCCCCACGCCGGAACCAGAGAAATGGGATGCCGGAAGACTGCAACCCCACCTCCTCCCTTGACCTCCTCCAAGCCTTCTTCCTCGTCTGGCCTTCCTCCCAAACCACCAACCCGTCCCCCTGCCATCGCCTCGTCCTCCTCTGTTCCCCTCCCTCACTCCCGTCATCTAGCTCCAAAGCTAGAGGCAACCGCTCCAACGCTCGCGCCGGAGGACTCGCCAGAAGAGGCGTTGATGAGCCCCTCCACCCCAACCCACGCAATCAACCCCGATAATGGGCTGGTTGATGTTGAGATTGTGCTTGGATCGGCCCTCCTCCATGCCAACCCAAGTGTGGATAAGACGACTGCCATGGTTATAGTCGACACTCAAAGCAAGCAGACTAGTGCAAGTCACGAGATAGCTCTGGCCCCTCCAGAACCGCTTATCCAGGACTCCCCGGAGTTCGTCCCTGAAACTCAAGAGCAATAAGTCCTGGATTTGATGACCAATGATGCTACCAGTTCAGAGCCACCTCGACAGGCCTCTCCTCACAACCCAAGGCGCACTTGGAAGGACATGCTCCTAGGGGAAACTGGACCCAAAAGACCCACGCTTGACCCTGAATTCCTCAATGGCCGAATGAAGGTGAGCTTTCCTGCCGGTGCAGATGGAGAACCCACTATAACCATAGCTACTGAAGTCATTGATGTCCTGGCGGCCGCTTGGCAACCATCACTCATCCTGAAGGTGTTGGGTGGGTTTGTACCCTACACAACTATGGATAAAAAGCTCAAGGAGATATGGAAACCCGTGGGCAAGTTCTTGCTAATGGACCTACCGAAGGGCTATTACGTGGTGAGGTTTGACACAGAGAAGGACTACGATCATGCACTTATTGGTGGCCCCTGGACAATGTTTGGCCACTATCTCATCATCAAGAGCTGGACACCCGAATTCAACCCAGAAGCAGATGTGATTTCCACCTCGCCTGCTTGGGTCAGAGTCTCTAATCTTCCCTTCATTTACTTTGAGGAGAGTATCCTAAAGAGAATCGTTGGTGCTATAGGACGGCCAATTAAAGTGGACACCAAAACCCTCTTCTCCAACAGAGGTAGATTCGCCAAGTTATGTGTAGAAGTGGATTTATCAAAGCCTTTAAGCATTAATGGAACCCGGTACTTCATTGAATATGAGGGGTTCCAAATGATATGCTTGAAATGCGGGAGATATGGCCACATTGATGCTAGTTGCCCCACTTTGAAGAACACTGGAATATGTAATGATGGGGAAATTAATGCTGGGAGACAGAATCCCTCTGAGGCGGGGAAGACTAACCTGGAATACGGAGAACCCAGTATGGGGGGCAAGCCTGGTGAACAACATGGAGCATGGATGAATGAAGCATGGCACCGGAGGCGAACAAGAAACCGACCCAGAAGGAAAGCTCCGACAGCCTCAACTCACCAAACCCAAAGCGGTAGTCGCTTTCAGATCTTAGGGAAAGTGCATGAGGGAGGTCAATTCTCTGAGCAGGCAGAGCAATTAGAAAATGGAAAAGAGAAGAACGTTGGAAAATTACCTCAGAACCCCAATACCCACCTTTTTGGTGATTCTAAGAGGCAGCAAACTACACATGGCCAGGCAGTAGGGAAAGTGAGAGACAACCTCGGCACGGCGACAGGCGCAGCTCAGACGCCTATTACAAGTAGGGTACAACTGAAAAGGAATGACAATCAGAGGCAGAAAGGGGTGTACATCTCTAATGGGCCTAAAGTGCCTGCAGAAGGTGGGCTCCCACCCAGGACAAGCCCATGGGAGGAACAGACACCCTCAAACCGCAAGCCCACGTTGGTCCAACTGAGGCCAGTCCCATACCCCCCAAATCCAACTCTCAGGCCCAAAACGGTGTTCCAACCCCTTTAATGGAACCAGAACAGAATTCCAAACTCGGAGCAAAAGCAGTTAGGGGAACTAACACAGAGTTTATTGAGGAAGTTAGCAAGGTTTCCAACGACGCTCTAGATCCCACCAATCGGCAATTGGGAAGTTCTAGCTCACATGGTGAAGTACAGATAGAGAATTTCAGTGCGGAGAAACGGGTTGCTCAGATTGGCTTCGGCCAGTCTACTTGAAGAAAATCATGAACCCGCAGTCAGTTGTTATGTCATGCCTTCTCTGGAACTGCTGCGGTACCGGTAAAGACGGAGTCCGCAGAACGCTTCGATATGGGATCCGTCACCACAAGGTTGATGTGCTAGCTTTGTTTGAAACTAAGAGTTCTGGGGCTCGAGCCGACAGAGTTTGTCAAAAACTAAAGTTCTCACGTAATGTTCGTATTGAAGCCATTGGGTTTACTAGAGGAGTCTGGTTGCTCTGGAATGATGATCAAGTCGATGTCTCCATTATCAACTCTCATCATCACTATATCCATGTCATCCTGAGACGAGGAGCCACATCCACCCACTTGTTTGCTGTTTACGCTCCACCAACCCCTGCTCGCATGCGTGATTTTTGGAGGGATCTCCAGGATAAGGTTGCACAGATACAAGACCCAGTGATCATCGGTGGTGATATGAATTGTATTCTCCACAGCTGGGAGAGACAAGGTGGTTCAGGGGGTCTCACCCCTGACACCCACATCTTTGAAGACTTTGTTGATCAGTTAGGTTTGATTGATATGGGTTTTACATGACCCTCCTTCACCTGGACCAGAAAACACCAAAACAGAGAGGTGATCTCTAAGAGGCTGGACAAATGTCTTATTAATTTCGCAAGCAGGTTGCAATGGCCTAAAGCCCGCATCTTCTATCTTCCAATCATAGCATCTGACCACGCCCCTCTCTTGCTCAAGTTGGATCCTACTAGTCATGTGAACAGAAGTCATCGGCCTTTCCGCTTTGAATCCGCTTGGCTATCTCATCCTGATTTCCAAGAGTTTATTACTACAAAATGGAATCCTCACCTTCACACCAAAGAAGCCCTGACTGCTATCAAGCTTGATCTTCTCGATTGGAACAAGGCAATCTTTGGGAATATTCACATTAGAAAAAAATGCATTGTGGCTCGCATCACTGGTGTCCAGAAAGCCATGGCGATCAGAGTCACACCATTCCTGATAGCACTTGAAGCTGAGTTGCAATCTGAGTTCAATTCCGTCCTCGAGTAGGAAGAAGCCTTGTGGATGCAGAAATCGAGGGAACAGTGGCTTAGAGAGGGTGACAGAAACACATCGTACTACCACATTGCTACTATTATCAGGAGGAAACACAACAAAATTGAAGCTTTGCAAGATGATGACGGAAGCTTAGTTAGGAATGCACGCAGAATGAAGGCTCTTACTCTCCAGTTCTTTTGCAATCTCTATAGCATCCCCCTGAATGAGGTGATGCCCATTAATGTGATCCATGGTGCCTTTCTTGCTATTAGCAACAATGATTGGAACCAGATGGACACCCCCATCCGAGATAAAGAGATTGAGTCAGCACTGAAACAGATGGGAGCTTTGAAAGCTCCTGGTGAGGATGGGTTCCAAGCTTTATTCTTTCAAAAATGTTGGCATACAGTGGATAAGTCTGTCTATAACTCAGTGAAGCAATTATTTGAAACCGCCCAGATGCCCCATGACCTCAATAACACTCTTATTGTTCTGCTTGCAAAAGTCAACAAACCTGAACTTATGAGCCAATTCCGACCCATCAGCCTATGCAATGTTCTTTACAAGATCATCACTAAAATCCTAGTGAATAGATTAAGACCACTACTTGCGACACTAATAGGGCCCATGCAGGGGAGCTTAGTCTCGGGGAGATTCATTACTGACAACATCGTTCTCATGCAACAAATAGTCCACTCAATGAGGAAGAAACAAGGGAGGCAAGGTTGGATGATTCTGAAAATTGACCTCGAAAAGGCTTATGATCGGCTCCGCTAGGATTTCATTGAGGACACCCTTACTGATGCGGGCTTCTCTCCCCAGTGGAATAACTGGATCAGAGAATGTATTTCTACCCCAACAATGAAGATCCTTCTCAATAGAGAGATGACAGATGGCTTCACCCCATCAAGAGGTATCCGTCAGGGAGACCCCATCTCCCCATACCTCTTCGTCCTCTGCATGGAGAAGCTAAGCCACATGATACTCAACGAGGTGGATAATGGTAACTGAAAACCCATCCAACTGTCGAGAATTGGGCCGGAGATCTCTCATATCTTTTTTGCCGACGACATCGTCCTTGTCGCTGAAGCCTCGGTTCCCCAGCTCCAAGCCATCCAGACCTGCCTTGAAACCTTCTGCAGAGCCTCTGGCCAGCGGGTCAATGTGGCAAAATCCAAGCTCTTCGTCTCCAAGAATGTGGCCACGGACACTATTGAGGATCTCAAGAGACATTGCGGGTTTGAAGTCACTGAGGACTTAGGCAGTTATCTCGGCATGCCGGTGCTTCACAAATAGGTCTCCAAAGAAACTTTTCGCCCCCTGCTGGAGAAAATTAAATCCAAACTTGCGGGTTAGAAGACTCAATTCCTTAGCTTGGCAGGAAGAATTACACTGACCAAATCTGTTCTCACCTCCATTACCGTCTACTTCATGGCGACAGTTTGCCTGCCTTCTTCAACATGTCGGAATATCGACTAGATCTGCAGGAACTTCATTTGGGGAGGCAGCTCTGGCCAAAGAAAGATGCATCTTGTCGCATGGAGGGAGGTGTGTATGCCGAAAAGACTTGGGGGTCTGGGTGTCCGATCCATGTCCAATCTCAACCAAGCTCTTATCGGTAATTTGGGATGGTGTTTCTTGCATAACAACGGTAACCTTTGGTGCAGTGTGCTTCACTCCAAATACATCCGCCCCTCAGGTATTGAGACCGCGGCTCCATCTCATGTGTGTAGAAGCATCCGTTCTGGTATTTGTAATGTTATCTCCAAAGGGAGCCGCTGGCTGCTAGGGAATGGGTGTACCATTCATTTTTTACTGGACTGCTGGCTTATGGAGAATCCCATTCTGGAAGAGTTGGTGGGTACTCTTCCTATGGCTATGAAGGAGGATCTTGTTACTGATTACTGGCTGCCAGGACATGGCTGGAATTGGACCCTTATCAGTCATTTCCTTTCAACGGTTGTTATGCTCAGACTCGCAGCGGTTGCAATTGTTGACAACCCGGATATGGTCGACTCTCTGAGTTGGAAATACACAGCAAACGGGGACTACTTTGTCGCTTTTGGGTATGAGGTCATCAACGACTCCCTGCACAACAAAGATATTGATAGTGGAGTCTTTGTCAACATCTGAAAACTCAAAGTTCCTGAGCGGGTTCGGTCTTTCTGTTGGCTCACCATTAGAGGCACGATCCTCACAAATGATGAGAGACGGAGACGCCATCTGACTGACTCCGCGATGTGCAGTCTATGCCATGGAGCTAATGAATCACTCAGCCACCTATTTTGCAACTGTCGAAATATCAGAGATACATGGCGACTGATCGTTCCTACTGATGCCCAGGTAATTTTCTTTGACCGGCCCTTTGCAGCCTGGTTCAGAACTAATATTATGTCCAAGTCGACGCTTGGCAATGTTGGTGATTGTTCACCAATTTTCGCGCTTGCCCTCTGGTGGACCTGGCGTTGGAGGAACATTTCGGTTTTTGGAGAGCCTTGTCAAATCATCGACAAAGGTGGCTTCATCCTGGATAGATGCAGGGAGTATAGAAAGTCGTGGACAACCAAGCATAACCAGCCCAACTCTAAAGGCAGATCTCTCAGTCACATTGCCTGGACTAAACCTAAAGTGGGGTGGTCGAAAGTCAATTCTGATGGGGCAAGGAATGAGCAAGGTCATGCTACGGCTGCTGGAGTCAGTAGGGATGAGCTGGGGAACTGGAATGGTGGTTACCTTCATAACATCGGGCTCTGCACAATACCGGCCGCTGAACTTTGGGGTATCCTGGGTGGCTTGCGCTATGCGTGGGATCGAGGATTCAGGAAGGTCATTTTCGAGACCGACTCACAGCTTGCAGTCACACTCCTGGGGAAAACCTTAGACCTCTGTCACCCATTATTTAGCCTTGTGGATTGTAAAGGCTTTCTCCGCAGGAATTGGTCGACCCAATTTCGTCATGTCTTTAGGGAAGCGAACTTTGTCGCCGACTCCCTTGCCTCTCTTGCTTTTTCTTTTTCGTTAGGTTCACATGTTTTAGTTTCACCCCCGGAGGGTATTTTATCACTTTTAATTTTAGACTCTGTGAGGAGGGCTACCCCCCGCATTATTTCTGTGTAGCCCGCTTTGCTTTTATTTATGAATCTCCGAGAGTGCCGCCTCTCTTTGACCAAAAAAAAAGGATAGCAATTTGAGTATTTAAGCTATTATATGTATATTTGACGATAAGAAGATTAAAAAAATCCATAACTCATCAGACATCATTCAAACTTGAATATGCTCCATACATTCAACAAAATACAAAGTTCAAAGGTTGCTATACAAAATACCAAGTCCATAGCTTGGTAATATCATTTACTAAAGAAGTATACCAGTCAAAACTATACCACTAATGCACGTTTTCCTGTTCCAATAAATCTTATTTTGATAATCATGAAGACATACATACCAATACAAACCAAAGAACAATCAGTTCTTCACCCATCCAATTGGTCGAATATCAAGAGGATAATTGAGATGTAGGGCGCATTTCGGACTAGAAGCTTCCTGTTTTTCAATTGAATAAAAAAAACCACAAAAAATAAGATTCGGATTATCGAGCATTAATGTCTTAAATGAATTTGGTCATGTGACAATAAACTGTTCAACCTTCACGGAATCGAGTGGAATGATACGAACACCAGAAGGTAGAACAAGCATATCGTCAACAAAGGAGGCATCTATGGGAGCAAAAAGTAGTTCAAAAGAAGTGCCAAATGCATTTTCGTCTAGCCCACAACATAGTTGCTTATACATATAGCAGAGCAAACACGAAAGTATGAGAAGATGTCAAGTCTTTATGCTGCAAAATCTTGACAAAAATGATAGAAAACTCTTTGTTGAGCTAATTTTTGCTTACATTTCTCATTTGAATTTCTAATAATTAGATCCTTCCTAAACAGACTCCTTGTGAATTGTGATTGTTAAAAATTCAAATGAGAAATGTAAGCAAGGGTTATGATGGAAAACTCTTTAGTAATTGGAAACTTTTATATAACCAAATACGTAGAATAAGACCTTAAGAAGTTGAACATAAGCAAACCATGAATACATTTATTTCAACAAAAAGAGTGGATAAAAATTATAAGCAGTCATTATAAAAATAACACTCACTTGCAAGATAAATATGTATCTAGGCATCATTGCCTCCTCGGGAAACTGGACTGTTCCATCCAGCTTAATGACCTTCAAGAGCTATTGATCGACAAGGACAACTCACAAGTTAGAATCAAAATAGTCTCATAGAACAGTAGGGGAAAAGCTCTGAAGTGTTTTAGAAGAGGATCTGATTGATTACCTCATCATGAAGACATACATACCAATACAAACTAAAGAACAATTAGTTCTTCACCCATCCAATACTTAATCCTTACTATTAAAATCAGTTGCCAACCCTAAAATCAAGTAAAAGTGTAATCTATGAACATTCAACGTTATTGTTATCATCGAAAATCAATTTATTGTCAAAACCTTAAGAATGCAAAATAGTATATGAACAATCACCATATGAGAGTGTCTTAAATATTTCATGTCTTTTCTACTGAACTTGTGAAACTGCTATTCACAAGTGAAATGCATGATTGGAAAATTAATTCACCAAATTTCACCCAAACAAAAACTGAATGAGTCACCTTCCTAGAAGATTTGTTCCAAGCAAGAATATGCAAAGTCAGAACAATACTAGTAGAAGAATAAGAATAAGAGAACTCTTTGGGACTAGAAGACGAAGATGGAATTGAATTGCACCAGACTGAGATTCACTTCCTTTCGGATCTGACATAACCTTGGAGATGTTTTAAAATGGAGTGGCGAACTGCAAAATCACGAAGACTTGCTGCAGCTGCTAATCTTTCTTCATTATCACACACATTGTTGTGGAACTGAAACAAAAGACGACAACAACAACAATACAACATATTCAGTACACACAATCTCCAGCTTTCTATGACTAAATAAAAGGATCAAGACTTAACTGGATATCTCTTACCACAACTGACTTATCATAAATAGGCTCCAAGGTAAGGAACATGCTACAAAAAAAAGGATCAACTACTCAAGAGTATTGTTGGATCGTTAGAGTTACGTCTGAGGGAACAAAGACTTTGTTCCCACAGAAGGTGTAGCGGAATAATATAGCAAGAAAGATAAGAGACGAACTCACGATGTATAGTGGAAACCCTAATTAGCCAACTAGCTAATCAAAGAAAAACCACTAACTTCAAGCTTCTCGCTTGAGAGGATTTTGAAGCATCTACTCGTCTTATTGATTTCTTGTTCGATTACACTTATAGCATGGACTCCAAACCCTAGACTTCCTAGCTAGATTCGAAGATCACTTCTACAACAGTGAATCCGAACTCAACCCTCTAAGACTCACAAACCCTTCACTCTCTTTTTCTTCTCAGTTTTAATGCCCCGAGTTCGTCGTCGTACATAGAAATGAATCCACACTCCTATAAATACAACTTCGACTAACACAATCGTAACAAGATAAAAATCTTTTCTAAACTTGGTAACAAGAAGATATTTAAATGATTTGAAGAATATTATCTTATCAGCCGATATTATCTAAGGAAGGAATACAACTTCGACTAACACAATCGCAGCTTCGTCTTGTTCGTCATTGATGTTCCTTGAGATGTAGCAAAGCACATGGACAGAGCTTTATTCCCTCTGTGATCCTTCGCTGCCATGGTTCCCTATGACAACTGTCTTTGTTCCTGAAACACTTAGTTACCAGATTAGCTGAATGTTTGTTACTATCAAAACCTAAGGAATTCAACAAATTCCTTCTTTTTGATGGTGACAAACATCATTGACAATAAAATATATACATGAGATAAAGACAGTTGTGAAGAGATAGTTTTCCACACTTAGGCATAATAGTTCCCCCTCAGTCTAGCAACATATGAAACCATGTTAGTTCCCCCTCAACCAAAGCTACCTGTCATTTTCCCCCTTTTGGCATCATCAAAAACATCAGTAAAGAGCAAGAGAAAATGAGCACAGCAAGATAGACAAACAACCCTTTTTGCATTAGATTGAAACACACAAACATAGACCCCATGCAAAGACAACACAAGATACGCAGAGAAAACACACAGGATCAACAGGCCAATCAAGGCAAACACATGAAACTGAACCAAAGAAAAACAGAGCAACGAGGGGATAGATGTGCTGGGAACAAAAGAGGGATTGGTTAGCCAGAGAGAGACAAATCAAGCACCACTGGTGCCTGCGGAGAGAGCTGAAGTATGAATAGCAATTAAAGTATGCACTTCCTCCATAAGACGCATTTGTTGTTCTACCAACATAGATATTGCGCGGGACAAACTCCTCACGGTCCTTCGCAGATCTGGCTCATCTTTTTGTTCCCCCTCAGAGTTTGCACCTTCAGACTCCTCCTCATCCACATCAGCTTCCATCTCAAGTTCAACCTTGACTCATCCAACACCTTCTTGCAATACACACTACTTCTTGTGCAGGATACTAGCATCCAACCGCCGGTAGAGGAAATATTCATTGGTCCCCTCTTTGTAAGGGAGTACAAGGATAGATAGAGATAGGAGAATCACAAACACAAAATGAGAAAACAACCCTAGCACAATCACAATAATTTTGGGCGTCAATTTAGGGTTAGGGAAATTAGGTTTGAACCTGAATATGTATCCAATGATGAGAGTTGAGCTTGATGGAGTTGAAGACACAAAGACAAGGTCTGGCAATTTTAGAAAGAAACACATCAGCTTTTGCATTGCCACTCTCTTTCCCCGCCCAGTAGGCGCCATATATGGTGCAAATCTACAAGAGAATGACCAAATCGGCAACAAATAACATCCCAACTCCAAAATTTGTAACGAATTAGACATAATTAAGTAGATAAAAGACAACCTGAATCGGAGGATATAACACGAGATCTAGCCCTAAACAGAATCTGACAGTGAAATGAAGTATTTTGCTCGAAAAATCGTGAAATAGTTGCACAAAGAAAATAGAGGAGAGATGGAGAGTAGTACATATGTACATGGAAGAGTCAGCGCCAGCTAGTTAGGGAGGGATGGAAGCCGCCGATGAAAGGGCAAGGATTGGGAGGGGATGGAAGTTGGCGATGAAAGGGCGAGGTATGAGAATAGATGGGGATGGAATCCGACGACTAGGGATGGGAGCAAGAGAGAGTAAGATTTTACCGCTAATTAAAATTTTGGGTGGGGTCATATCCGCACTTGCCAATTAACATATTTTCACTAAAACTGCTTCATTAGATATGAGGACCGCTGTATTAGATTCCTATCACCCGCTATAGGAAAAGCTAAACGCTTATACTAGTTTAAAACCGCTGCCCAAACCGCTGCAAATGTATAAAACCACTGGAAAACCACTTTCTTATTCTTGACTGTTGTAATTGACCGCTTCAATACATTTAACCGCTGCAATTAACCGTTTCATTTGTTCAGTATTGTAGTAGTGGATTACAAGTGGACTTGGCGTGGATGGCGGTCACTCGATCCAGAGGGTGGTCTTTGGGCTTGACGAGGTCATCAAGTGTTTAAGTGGGGGTGATTGTAACACCCCGTGTTTGTGATCCCTTATAAGGATTAAATATGCTATCCATGTCAACAAGAGCTCTTCCTTTTCATGGTTCAAGTGAGGACAAAGAACTATGAAGTTAAGCGTGCTAGGGAGGGAGTAGTACCAGGGTGGGTGACCTCCTGGAAAGTTCTCGGGTTGGCATGGGATGGCGCTTCTAAGGCCTTGGGCCTTACACGTTCGATCGGGCGCGACGTGTCGCCCACTGGGTGCACGAACGCGGCCCAGTAATCGAGTGATGCGTTTTGACCCGTTCCGTACCAAAACGCGTTGTTCTATATGAGAAAAGCCGAAATTTTTTTAGACGAACCAAACAACCCTTTATATAAAGCCTCTTCACTAGGGGCTTAAATTTTCGTCTATTTTTAGGCCCGAACAGTCGGCTTATTGCTTCCTTCTATTTTTTGTTGAAAAAAACTCTGTAAGCCTTGCATTGAATATGCTCTAATAATAAATGTGATCCAAACCGGGCCCTAAACAATACTGAGTACTACCCCTAGACAGACCAACTTAACCCAACTAGTGAACCCTCTCTCTAAAACGCTCTCTCCTCTTTCCTAGCCCCAAAATCACCAGCCCCAATCCCTAACCCTAATCCTTTGAATTTCTGCAGATCTGCCTCTTCTCACCAAATTCCTTTCGCATCTAGCCTCATACTAGCCTGGATTGGCCTTATCTCTCAAAATCAATCAAGTTGTGATGTTGTTCTGCTCCTCTCTTAGGTGCTTGATGGGTGTCGTTTGAGTTTTCTAGATCTCAATCCTACAAATCAATAGCCCCAATCCATATAAGAGCCTTGTTTCTTCTCTTTTGAATCGTTTTTTTGATCTGATCATAGCCTCAATGGGGTTTGCTAGGTGGTTTGTTCTCCTCCTGTGGCGTCTCCGTGCTAGAAAATCCCTAATATATTTTACTTAAAATCTTGTTTGATATGTATGGATCGATCTATGTTTTCTTCGTCCTTTGTGTTGCGTTGATTCCTCTCGTCCCTCGCAAATGGCGCTTGGTGACCAGGGCGAGTCGGTTTGCCCTCTCTTGAAGGAAGGGGCTTTACCCCTTTCCATGTCTCATCTTTCACCCGACTGGCACTTCTCTTCAAATCAGGTTTTATCTCTCTTATCTCCCATCTTATAATGTTAGAAGTATTGATTACATACTTATATACCTTATCCATAAATGGGATCCATGGTCTTTTAGAACCTGTAATCGCTCTTATTCTTTGTTCCCAACGTCTACAGACTTATCTATTTGTCTCTTACAATATATGTGTTACTTAATAGTTTGGTCCAATCTTCACAAGTCTCCTCTGTTTATGGATAAAGGAAAGAAACAAGAAGTTGTTAAAGCCCTTATCTTGATGGCTTCACAAGCCAATTTCACAGTGATTAACAAAAACCCTAACAATATCTTTGAGCTCATTCCCGTCACTGGAATGTGTACTCATAAAGTAGAGTCTTCATACTCTAAATCAACCAATCTATTTGATATGAACACTTGAGATTTGTGGGTTGTGTATCTTTTGGCTCCTATCTCAAAAAAAATGCAACATCTTGAACTCTGAACATGAATTACCATTGCAAGAACACTACTATCTTCTTTTAGTTACTACAAGGACTAGTTGTTACCATTATATATGGTGTACCTTATGTTCTCTTATTTCCTATACTTGGTTTTTTACTCTTAATAACCAAAACTTATAACAGATTACTACTCATTCATTACTGACTGATTGCATGCTTATTTGTATAATAATTATACGGCGAAAAACCGCGCACTCCACTTTTTTAAACTTTGCACTCCATCCTGGGCGGCACCTATTGCAGCTCAGAAAACCCGATTTTCTTGGGCTGCACTAGGTGCTGCCCAAGATGGGTTCAATTTTTTTTTAATTATGATTTAATTTGATTTAACAAAAATCCGGTTCAGTGAACCGGTTCACTGAACCGGATTTTTGTGGGAAAAAGGGTTTCTGGGCGGCACGAATTGCCGTCCAGTAAACCGGTTCACTGAAACCGGTTTCTGAACGACACTAGGTGCAGCCCAGGGAGTGTGCGATTGAAATTTAACGGTCAATTTGGGATGCACATAGTGCCGCCCGGAATTATCCCGTTTTAGTCTAAACGGTCATGTGGCCGGCTATAAATATGGGAGATGTAATAGTAGTTGTACCACCATTGAAATACAACGAAAAAAAAAACTTCAAACCCATTGTAATTTTCCGGCTATATATATGTCGTCGTCAAGTGATCCTTGTTGGAGGGGGTTGTCGGAGTCGTCTTTGAGCGCGCCCACGTCTCTAGATGATGAAGTTGATTTTCAGTCGCCGATTTCTCCTCAGTACTTCAGGATACGTAATATTTTTTATTTTTTACAGTATAAAGTGATTAGATATTAACTATATATATACTATTTAGATAAATGTAGAAATAAAATGATTGTTTTTTCATAATAAACTATATGCATGTATGTATAATGTCTAGAAATAACATAGATTTATGTATGTATAATGTTTAGAAATAATGCATAATTTTTTTATATTAATTTGTATAAATTTAATTATTAATTAGTCCCTAATGTACTAATTTTTGTATATAAATAGGGTGATTCTAGTGATGATGAATTTATAGCAATCGACTTCTTATCCCATTTTACTACTAATGAGATATTTTCGAGTATGGAGGGATTGAGGGAGTGGGTGTAAAAGGTCGGTTTTAGTCTTTTTTATGGTGATCACTACTAAATCATCAAAGCCTAGAAGGATTATATTTCATTGTGAGAGATCCGGATTACGTAGGTCCGATAAGAAAAATAAGTTAGTCGATGGTAAAAAGGTCAGCCCGATACGAGTGAATAAAGCTAAGTCAAAGAAGAAGGATTGTCCCTTTTTGTTGCATGGTATTTTTAGGGAAGGAAATGCTATTAGAGCTCCTGGGTGGACCATATCGGTTGTTAGAGGATGCCATAACCATATGCTTTCGACCATCTTGATTGGCCATGCATTTGCTTCCCGACTTACGAAGGAGCAATGTAGAAAAGTGATGATTGATACTGCGGCGGGTGCAAGACCCAAGGTTATTTCTACACAGATTAGGAATGAATATACAGGTTCAATGGTATCGAGGAGGCAAGTGTACACTGTTAGGGCTAAGGAGAGGTTGAAATCCCTGAGCAATCTGCATGTGAAACAATGGTCATTGGGGTTTTTGAAGGACAAAGGCTATTTGTTGGACACCGCTACTAAAACGAGGGCAGATGGGAAGGAGGTATTGTCGTGCTTGTTTGTTTCTCATCCAGACGCTCGACATTTGTTGTGCATGTTCCCTAATGTCGTCATCATGGATTCGACGTACAAAACCAACAGGTAAACCTTAATCGTTTTAGTATTATGAGTAGATAATGGTATTTTGGGCGGGTTTGAAGTATTTTTTGTATTGCATTTATAGGTACGATATGCCACTATTCTAGATTGTTGGGTTTACTTGCACCAACTTCACATATTGCATTGCTCTGGCGTTCATGGAAAGGGAGACAACAAGCCACTATGCATGGGCATTGACACGATTAAAGTGGTTGTTCGGGGGGAAAAGTCTCGTATGCATCATGTCTGATCGAGAGCTAGGACTGATCAAGGCCGCCGATAAGGTGTTTCCGAAGGTTCGGCATCATTTGTGTCAGGTCCATGTAGACCGTAATGTGAAGGCATATGCTAAGTCGATGAACATTGACGAGAAGAAATTCTCGAGAAGTGTTCGTCGGGTGATGAGGTCGCACACAAAGGAGGAGTATGGAGAGCGACTTGTTCACTTTAAGGAGATATGGAATAAAGGCCCTGTGAAATATGTCGAGGAAACTTGGTTTAATCTCCATAAGGAAAAGCTAGTTGCGGCATGGTGCGATGATGTTCTCCATTTTGCCACAAGAACATCAAACATGTAACTTTCATACAAACATTTGCAATCAAACGTTTTAAAATTCATTTAGTAAACCGTAAACGATTGTATTATTTTCAGGGTTGAGGGTCAGCACTCTATGCTTAAGGACATGATTGAGACATTCGTTAGAGGGTTCGACACAATTGTGTAACACATCGACAACATGTTTGTTGATCAGCATCGAAAGATCCGTTTTGAGATGACCAAGAACTGCACTGCCTTTCCCATGGAGATAGTAAATGGCCCTGAGTGGGTTAAGATCTTCTTCAAGCGCATCCTTGAAAAGTGCTCTGAGAAATGCTTGAGAATGTTGTATGTCCAAGCTGTGTTAGCAAAGGAGGGAAAAATTGGGGACAAATGTGATGATTTTTGGTGGAAGTCCACACTAGGATTGCCTTGCCCACACACAATTAAGGTCTATGTGGAAACGGGTTACCCGTTGGTGCTTGAAGAAGTTGATATTTTCTGGAAGCAGATCAGATGGGAAGGGGTGTATGCTAAGGATCTTGATGTCGATGATGGTGTTGCAATCACAACGGATAATGTCACGGTGCATGACTTCTTTGAAGAGTTCTTTTGTGGGAAAGTTGATGGATTTAGGTTGAAGAAGATGGCGGAAAAGTGGCGTGAGATTGATGACCCTACATCGTGCCAGATTGAAGACCCGCCACGTGGTGAGACCAAGAAAGGGAGGCCTAGGATGAATGCAAGAAAGACTGGCACCAAGAGGAATATGGGTTGGGACGAGCATGTGGATGCGAAAAGTAAGAAGATGAAGGAGAAGCAGAATATGAAGGATATGGATGAGGAGCTGGAAGTGGAAGAGGAGGATGCAGCTGCAGAGAAAGAGACGACCAATGTGAAATCCTCTGTGGGATCAAAATCGTCTGTAGGATCGAAAGGATGTCCTTCTAGCGGAAGACCTCATAGTGGAGTCTCAACAGCAAAGGCGAGTGCCACTAAACCTGCAAAGTGCGGATCTGCTTCAAACAAGTCCAAATCGGCTTCAAACAAGTCGCTCAAGTATCTCGGCTTCAACTGGGGACATGAGAATATTGACCTTTTCATGCTCACATACATTTCTAGTGTACAAAGTGTTAGAGGCGATGGTCATTGCGGGTTTCGTTCCCTTGCCGTTTTACTAGGTCGTCGAGAAGAGGAGTACGTTGATGTCCGGTTAGAGCTTTCGAAGCACCTCTAGACACATCGAGCCAACTACATAGCGCTGCTTGGGGAGGAAGAGTTCACGGTGGAAGCATTTGTTAGGAGATTGAATTATATTGCTTCACCGTGCACAAGGAACTTCTGGTGTATAATGCCTATTACTGGTTTGATGTTTGCCACAGAACACCAAGTGGCGGTTGTTGTCTTATCATGGTTTGGACCGCACACATGTCTTCCATTGTGGGCCCCTCCGGGTGCTGAGCCTCCGACAAAGGTTTATGCGATAGAACATGTAGGCAAGAGAGACCATTACGTACCGGTACGTGGAGCGCTACTCTCTGGTATTTACTTATTCTTTCATAAATTATTATAATTTTATTATTTATGTTTACAGGTTTGGCTTGTTGATGATCGTTGTCCAATTCCACCGCCTCCGAGGCAGTGGTTCATTTACAAGGACCCAAGTGTTGATGGATGGGATAGTCATGAGCGCTTTAAGGATAGGTTCAAGAATTATGTAGAGGAGCGGGCGGAACAAGGTCCACCCGACATACTTACCTAGGCTTTTTGGATTGTAATTGACTCTATCTATGTCATTGTATTTTAATTTGCTTAGTTTGATTGAGATTGACCGTATATTGTGTTTGTAATCGTTTGTTTTGATTCTAATTGTTGTTGATTCGGGAAAATGCAATACGAGACAATAATATTACTTGGGAATCATTAACAAATACACGCACACATAAACGATAAAGCGTACACTAGTTGAACATGAATCATAAAAAGCTTTCTAATTCTCATCAGAATCGGTCTCCCCGCCATCCTCAGAGCTACCGTCGTCCACCTCAGATTCCGGATCTTCTAAAAGACCCGGGATATGACGTTTCAGGTGTGCAGCCTCGGTGTAAAGGATGACTGGAACACCAGGTCTGTAAAGAGATATAATTTTAGCTACGTGATCCTCATGTACCACCTCACATAGTCGGGGAGGATCCACACCTGGTGGAAAGTAAAAAATCCGACCAGGGTGAACCCCGGTGGTTGGATTGTAAAATAACGCCATGAACAAGTAACCCAATGATAACCCACCCTCTCCAGGCGAGACATCCCCTATATGCAACATGCGGACCTTGCCATCTTTGTAGCCATGGAAAAACATGTCCATCCCACTTCGTTGGCGTATCATTCGATTGTAGGTGATTCGCCCATTTTGGTAAACTTTGAGAACCAAAGGCGCCATTAGAACAAATAGAACACACGAGAAGTTAGTGAGAAGTTATGGAGTGGAAATTTTGTGTGAATGAGTAGATGAGTTTGTTGTGTATTTATAATGGGTTCATGACAGTTAAAAGTGGCAAAATATGACCGTTTTGGGCAGCACATAATGCAGCCCAGGGTGATTTACTTGGGCGGCAACATGTGCCGTCCAAAAGGGTACCGTTGGGCTGCACTAGGTGCCGTCCAAGAGGATACCTGTGAGATGGGATTGTTGGTTGAGTTTGTGTACCCCTTTGTGCTGCACTAGGTGCCGTCCAACAGGGTGTTTTATAACGATACGATACAATCATAGTATATAACGATATGATGTATCATATCGTTATATAACCATAGTAATCATATGTTATAACGAACTATAGGATACAATCATATATTGGATAACTATAGGATATAATCATATGATACAATCATATATTATATAACTATAGGATATAATCATATGTTATATAACTATAGGATACAATCATATGTTATATAACTATAGGATATAATCATATATTATATAACTATAGGATATAATCATATATTATATAACTATAGGATATAATCATATGATACAATCATACGTTATATAACTATAGGATATAATCATATGATACAATCATACGTTATATAACTATAGGATATAATCATATGTTATATAACTATAGGATATAATCACATGTTATATAACTATAGGATATAATCATATGATACAACCATACGTTATATAACTATAGGATATAATCATATGATACAATCATACGTTATATAACTATAGGATATAATCATATGTTATATAACTATAGGATATAATCATATGATACAATCATATGTTATATAACTATAGGATATAATCATATGTTATATAATTATAGGATATAACTATATGATATAATCATATGTTATATAACTATAAGATATAATCATATGTTATATAACTATAGGATATAATCATATGATACAATCATACGTTATATAACTATAGGATATAATCATATGATACAATCATACATTATATAAATATAGGATATAATCATATGATACAATCATATGTTATATAACTATAGGATATAATCATATGTTATATAACTATAGGATATAATCATATGTTATATAACTATAGGATATAATCATATGTTATATAACTATAGGATATAATCATATGTTATATAACTATAGGATATAATAATATGTTATATAACTATAGGATATAATCATATGTTATATAACTATAGGATATAATCATATGATACAATCATATGTTATATAACTATATGATATAATCATATGTTACAATCATATGTATGGGTTGCACCATGTGCCGCCCATAATAGTTATGTGTGGGCTGCACCAGGTGCCGTCCAGATGTGATATAATCATATGTGTGGGCTGCACCATGTGCCGCCCATAATAGTTATTTGGGCTGCACCTTGTGCCGCCCATAATGCCTATAAATACCACAGCCAAATTCATCTCTTCCACACCCAAGGAGCCATTCAAGTTCGGTGGTGAAGAAAAACCCTCCTCAAGATCAGCAAATTTCATTATCGGTAACATTATTTATCTTTTTTTGGCTTTATTTATTTTTTCAGGGTCTATACATTGCGATTAAAAAAAAAATTATTTCAGATTCAAGAAATCAAGATCGTGGGGTAGTATGGCTTCGTCGTCCAGCACGTCCAACACTGCATTGGCTCTGGGTTCAATGTGCCAATGTAATTTCCCGGTCGTTTTGTACACTTGCGACATGCCCATTCACTATAAAAGAAGGTACCTCGCATGCAAGGATTATATCCCAATGGAGCGGGATGGGGAGATGAGAGGTTGTCGTACCTTCAAGTGGGTTGATCCACCATACGACGACAATGCTGCCAAGATTATCAGAGAATTGGTGCGGGAAAGAGATGAGCTTAAAAAGTTGTGCGAGACCCTTTCAGATTCAAACTGGAAGCTAAAGAGGAAGATATTTTATCGGGGTTATGATATAACAAAATAAGTTATAACTATGTTTTTTTATTAGATAAGTCTTCAATTGTATGAATAATGTTATTATTACAGCATTGAGTTGGTGTCATTGTCTTGTGGCCATTATCCTCTTGACCGCCTCAAGATTTCTAAAGAAGGATGAGCATTCGATGACCAGGTTGAACATGCTGATCTGCTCCTTTTCCTAGTTGCAGCTCCTTATATGGTACTGAACCGGGGTTTGTGGAATTCAAGTATTTATGTGCCGTTGCCAGAAGAATGGCCAAATCAGAAGGTTCGACGGGTTTGACTTGGTCATTGTAGGCTCACCCTCCTTTAAGATTCTTCAGTCGATCAACGGGATAATCTGCACAACGCAATGACACCAACTCAATCCTGTAGTTATTTGGATGTAATCGTGTGGATTTGTAATGATGTATTATATTTCATGGTTTTAATGAAGTAATCTGTTATCGATGGAGTAGGCTCACCCTCCTTTAAGATTCGAATGTTGGATTGTATTCTAGGAAGTAATTTATCATCGATTTGTTGTAGAAATAACCGAACGAAAATCTAAAAAAACAATATGGATGAACAAAGAAGTTAAACTAGAAATAAATGTTTTACAAAAGTGTTGGATCGTTAGAGTTACGTCTGAGGGAACAAAGGCTTTGTTCCCACAGAAGGTGCAGCGGAATAATATAGCAAGAAAGATAAGGAACGAACTCACGATGTATAGTGGAAACCCTAATTAGCCAACTAGCTAATCAAAGAAAAACCACTACCTTCAAGCTTCTCGCTTGAGAGGATTTTGAAGCGTCTACTCGTCTTATTGATTTCTTGTTCGATTACACTTGTAGCATGGACTCCAAACCCTAGACTTCCCACCTAGATTTGAAACTCTCTTCTACAACGGTGAATACGAACTCAACCCTCTAAGACTCACAAACTCTTCACTCTTTTTTTCTTCTCAGTTTAATGCTCCGAGTTCGTCCATAGAAAATGAATACACACTTCTATAAATACAACTCGTCTAAAACTCAATCGTAACAAGATACAAATCTTTCTAAACTTGGTAACAAGAAGATATCAATTGGTTGGAAGAATAATATCCTAACCGTCTATATTATCTAAGGAAGGGATTCCTTAAAATAATATAATCGGTAAAAGATATATTTCTTCTCTCTCCAAATATATTATCTTAGGAAATATTTCCTAAGATAATACATTCGGATTTCTCTCTCCACATCTTCTTTTCGGCGAGATCCTTCCAGCTGAAATCTCTTATCCTTGACTGTGTGATCTTCCATGATAGTTTCCATAATCTTCACGTTGGATATCTTCCAATCCATTTGCAGCTTGATTGATGTTCGTCGTTGATGTTCCTTGAGAGGTAACAAAGCATGTGGAGATCTCTTTGTTCCCTCTGCAATCCTTCGCTGCCATGGTTCCCTGTGACAACTGTTTTGTTCCTGAAACATTTATTGACCAGATTAGTTGAATGTTTGTTACCATCAAAACCTAAGGAATTCAACAAATTCCCCATTTTTGATGGTGACAAACATTCTTGACAATAAAACATACACATGAGATAAAGACAGTTGTGAAGAGAAAATTTTCCACACTTGGGCATACTAGTTCCCCCTCTGTCTAGCAACATATGAAACCAGATTAGTTCCCCCTCAACTAAAGTTACTAGTCATTTTCCCCCCTTTTGGCATCATCAAAAACATAAGTAAAGAGCGAGAGAAAATAAGCATAGCAAGATAAGGAAAACAACCCCTTTTGCATTAGATTGAAGCACACAAACATATACCACATGCAAAGACAACACTAGATACGCACAGAAATCACAAATGATGAACATGACAATCAAGACAACCATGTGAAACAGAGACAAGGAAAAAACAAGGCGGTAAGGAGATAGATGTGCTGGGAACAAGAGATGGGTTTGAAAAGCAGAGAAAGACGAATCGGGCGCCACTGATACCAGGAGCCCCGAAATGAAGAGTACCTCAGATATGATGAGTATGCACACCCTTCATAGGATATCTTTGTTGTTCCTCCAGTGTAGGCGAGTGTGAGACGTCCTTCTTGGTTCCTACCTCAGATCTGGATCCTCCTTTTGTTCCCCAAAGTTTGCAACTTCAGTTTTTTTTTTTAGTTTTTTTTTTGAAGTCACAACTAATGAGATATCTTCCAAAAATACATTGTGTAAATGATTCTGACCCAATCCATAAAATTCTCCAAAAGTCTCAATCGCCACAACCAATACTTCAATTTTGAATGCACATAATACTTCCCAAGCAGTTGCATGCTATCATTACACACCATACTGGTCAGGTTGCCAGCTCCAAGCCACAGAGGCGACAATTCATTTTCTCGACTTCCCAGAGAATTTAGAAGAGTGAGATGCGGGGGTATTGTTACCAGAGAGGGCACAAAGAACATCACACAAAAATAACGAGTGTTTAATCATGAATGAGAGGCTCCCAAATGTGGATGATTAGAGGGGCTCATAGGAAGCATCAAGCATGATGGCTAGGGTAAGCTGTAGAGTCAACAATCATGTGGGCTTGTAATGAGGGAACAAAGCATCAAGTTGACTCTTTTGGGCCGAAAGAAAACTGTTTCATGTATTATTATGTTAGCATAGATAATCATGTATGAATGTTTGCACATGAGTGAAGTAAAAGCACAAGTCTACGCAAGTTGTTTAGTTAATGATCAAGAGAATGATTACGAATCAAGACATGATGATTAGACTTTCACACTTTACCATGTAATTTAGCCAATCATCGAGGGAACATAACGTATAGATAGTCAGTTTAAAGAAATCATACCCAGTTTCATACGGAACTGTTCGAAGGGTTCCCTGTTTAGTGCCTTGGTAAAAATGTCGGCGATCTGATCCTTGGTTCCACTGAAGTCCATGGACACCAACCCTTTCTCCACACAGTCACGTAAGAAGTGATGTCTTATCTCGATGTGCTTGGTATATGAGTGTTGCACAGGGGTCTTGGAGATATTTATGGCACTAGTATTGTCACAGATAATGGGAATAGAGTCAAGAAGAATACCATAGTCGCTGAGTTGTTGTTTGATCCATAGGAGTTGAGTGCAACAAGCGGCAGCGGCTATGTATTCAGCTTTTGCAGTGGATAGGGCAACTGAGTTCTGCTTCTTTGATCCCCAAGAGACCAAGCATGGCCCAAGGAACTGAGCCATTCCAGATGTGGACTTTCTATCCACTTTGTTCCCTGCGAAGTCCACATCTGTGTATCCAACTAGATCCAAGTTTTCACCCCTTGGATACCACAGACATAGATCATATGTTCTCTTTAAGTATCTCAGAATCCTCTTCACTACTTTGAGGTGTGTCTCTTTGGGATCAGCCTGAAAGCGAGCACATAGACACACACTATACATAATATCAGGTCTACTTACAGTGAGATAGAGAAGCAAACCTATGATTCCTCGATAGAGAGATGGATCAATTCTTTGTTTATGTTCGTCCTTTCCCATTGGATTGTTTGGAGAGATAGGAGTTGTGAAGGGCTTTGAATCAGACATTCCAAACTTCTTGACACATTCCCTGAGGTACTTCTGCTGATACACTTTGGTTCCCTCATCTTCCTGAGAGACTTGAAGACCCAAGAAGAACTTGAGTTCCCCAACCATGCTCATCTCGAATTCACTGGCCATCAACTTTGAGAATTTTTGAACCAGTTTATCATCTGTAGAACCGAAGATGATATCATCCATGTAGACTTGCACAACCAGAATGTGCTTTCCCTCCTTCAGAAGGAACATAGTCTTGTCGACCTTTCCACGAACATATCCATGAGCCAGAAGGAACTATGAGAGCCTTTCGTACCAAGCCCTCGGAGCTTGTTTGAGACCGTACAACGCTTTGTCAAGAACATAGACATGGTCAGGTTGGGAAGCGTCCTCAAAACCAGGTGTTTGCTCTACATAGACTTCCTCCTTGAGAACTCCATTCAGGAAGGCGGTTTTGACATCCATTTTTTGCAGTTTGAAGCCGTGGAAAGAGGAGTAGGCAATTAATAGTCTTATGGCTTCTAACCTGGCAGCAAGAGCAAATGTCTCGTCATAGTCGATTCCTTCCTGCTGATTGTAACCTTTCATCACCAGTCTTGCTTTGTTCCTTGTGACATGACCTTGATCATCCAGCTTGTTTCTGAACACCCACTTTGTTCCTATCACTGTCCTGTTCCTTGGTCGAGGAACCAACCGCCAAACCTTGTTCCTTTCGAACTGATGGAGTTCTTCTTGCATGGCATTAATCCAGTCGGGATCCTTCAATGCTTCTCCTATAGTTTTAGGTTCTTGCAGAGAGAGAAAAGCATTGAAAGCACAAAAAATATGTAACGAAGAGCGAGTGCTGTGAGGAGTTCCCTTTCTGTAATCTGTAAAGATTTGATGGATGGGATGAGCCCACTTCTACTGGTAGTTTCTGATTTGTAGATTGTTGATGTCAAACTCCTCGGAGTCGGTGTTACCAGCAGTAGAGCTTTCACCACCATTTCCTACAACATCATGACCCTTTTTATTATTTTCTTCAGTAGCTGGACTTTCCTCAGAGGATTCCACTGAGTCATGACTGGGGCTCTGTTCCCCCTGAGGAACCTGAGAAGATTCAGATGATTGACCACTTTCATCTATCCCAACGGAGTTGGCGGAGTTGGGGGTTCTTGGTGTTGATGGGTCATCAGGAGTTTCTTGATTTTGTGGGACCCCATCTTCGACACCGTTTTCCACAAGCTGAAAGCAATCATCTTCAGACGAGCCAGTGTTTAAGGGAACACTAGCGGATTGTTCCTGCACATTGTTACCAGCCATAACAGATTCATCGAAAACAACATGAATGGTTTCTTCTACCTTTCGAGTTCTCTTGTTGAATACTTTGTAGGCTTTGCTGTGAAGAGAATATCCTACAAAGGTCCCTTCGTCACTTCTGGGATCAAACTTCCCAAGAGAATCCTTCCCATTGTTGTGGACAAAACACTTACAGCCGAACGCACGCAAATGAGACACGGTGGGCTTTCTTCCCCTTAGGAGTTCATAGGCAGTCTTGTTCAAGAGAGGACGAATGGTTGCCCTGTTCAGAACATAGCAGGCAGAGTTCAAGGCTTTAGCCCGAAAGCTCATAGGAAGACCACTTGTAATAAGGAGGGTGCGCGTCATGTCTTCTAGGGTTATGTTCTTCCTTTCCACAACACCGTTTTGCTGAGGTGTCCTTGGAGCTGAGAAATTGTGATTAATTCCTCTGTTCCTGCAGAGGGATAGAAACCTAGGGTTCTCAAATTATGTCCCATGATCGGTTCGGATGGACCCCACAGGTTGTCCTACACTCCTTTCAACTGACTTGAGCCAAGATTCGAATTCAGCGAACACTTCATCCTTTGATGACATAAAGATGGTCCATGTGTACCTGGAATAGTCATCGACAATAACAAAGACATAGGCATTTCCTCCACGACTCTTTGTGCGCATTGGCCCACAAAGATCCATGTGGATTAGTTCTAGAGGACGAGAAGTGCTTACCTTCTTCTTTGACTTGAAGGATGATCTGACTTATTTACCTTTGGTACAGGCCTCACAAACTTCATTTCTTGTTGCTTCGATCTTAGGAAGACCGTTCACCAGTTCTTGTCTATGAAGTTTTGAGAGGAGTTGAAGGCTTGCATGACCGAACCGTTTATGCCATAGATCTGTTGTCCCAGCAATGGACGACAGACATAGTTCCTTCTCGGGGATGAAAGCAGGGTCAACCTTATAGACGTTGTTATCGCAAATTCCTTTGAGTAGGACTTTCCCTGTACTTATACACTCAACATGACAATCATCAGTAGTAAAGACTACCCTATTTTTCTTATTTTGACATAGTTGAGCCACACTAAAAAGATCAAATTTGAGATTATTTACAAGTGTCACATTGTTCACAGTAATATGGTTAGAAAGCCTTACCTTACCGATACCACAGACTTCTCCCTTACTCTTGTTTCCAAAGGTTATTGAACCTCCGGAGGCCTGCTGAAGAGAGGTGAACCATCCTTTGTTCCCTGTCATGTGGCTTGAGCAAGCATTGTCAAGATACCAAGAGCCTTTCCTTGCTTCATCCTCAGATCCCTGAAGATACCCTTCTGGTTCATTGTGGTCATTTATGCTCATCAAACAGACGTCCCTTGAATGAGATGATTCTTCATCATCTGAGTTGGAATCACCCCATGTAGCAATCATTGCTTGTTCCCCTTCACGAACCTGAGGAAGACCTGCCTTCTTCTTGAAGCAGTTTTTGGCAAAATGCCCTTTGTTTTGACAGTGGTAACAAACGACATCCCTCATGTCTTTGTTCCCTTCAGAGGAACTGGGAGTGCCCTTGTTTCGCGACCATATTTTCTTCATAGCTCTAGTGATGAGAGCAACATCTTCATCACCGTCCTCGTCTTCTTCTTCAATTTGAGACAAATCAAAGGCACGTTCAACCTTCAAGGCAATGCTTTTGGCCTTCTCATCTCCTTTCTTTTTCATCTTGTGGTTGTATACAGAGGCGTTGCTTTCAAGCTTGGCAACAACTTCTTCCATGGTGAGAGACTTGACATCAGTCTGGGAGTAGAGAGCGAGAGCAATCGCATCCCACTGAGAGTTGAGACCTTGCATGAAGTGGTAAGTGAGCTTCCAGTCTGGCATCTCTTCGTCAAGAAACTCCAGTTGTCCTACTATTCCTTGGAACCTGGAATAGAACTCTTGAATGTGCTCACCCTTTCCTTGAGAAATTTGATCGTACTCCTTCATCAAGGAAAGGATTCTATTTTTCTTAACATCTTCATTTCCATGATGGAGACGTTTTAGAGCATCCCAGATCTCCTTGGCGGTTCTATACCCGATGATTTTCTTGAGATCCGTGGGGATAAGAGCCATGTGAAGGATCTTCTTAGCTCTGATGTTCTTCTTCAGCTTCTTCCAGTCATCATCAGTGTAGTCAACCCTTGGCTTCGGCTTCGTAGCATCTTTATCATTCGGAATAGCTATAGGGCCAACTTCAATGATTTTCCATATCTGTCCATCGAGGGAACAAATGTGGGACTCGATTTGTTCCACCCACCAATCATATTCTCCAGCCTTCAGAATCGGAGGCTTCCAGAATGAGTCTCCAATGGCATTGCTTGACGACATCTTTCCTGCAAATTCTATAACGAAAACAATCTAGAGCACCAGGCTCTGATACCAATTGTTGGATCGTTAGAGTTACGTCTGAGGGAACAAAAGCTTTGTTCCCACAGAAGGTGCATCAGAATAATATAGCAAGAAAGATAAGGAACGAACTCACGATGTATAGTGGAAACCCTAATTATCCAACTAGCTAATCAAAGAAAAACCACTACCTTCAAGCTTCTCGCTTGAGAGGATTTTGAAGCGTCTACTTGTCTTATTGATTTCTTGTTCGATTACACTTGTAGCATGGACTCCAAACCCTAGACTTCCCACCTAGATTTGAAACTCTCTTCTACAACGGTGAATACGAACTCAACCCTCTAAGACTCACAAACTCTTCACTCTCTTTTTCTTCTCAGTTTAATGCTCCGAGTTCGTCCATAGAAAATGAATCCACACTTCTATAAATACAACTCGTCTAAAACTCAATCGTAACAAGATATAAATCTTTCTAAACTTGGTAACAAGAAGATATCAATTGGTTGGAAGAATAATATCCTAACCGTCTATATTATCTAAGGAAGGGATTCCTTAAAATAATATAATCGGTAAAAGATACATTTCTTCTCTCTCCAAATATATTATCTTAGGAAAGATTTCCTAAGATAATACATTCGGATTTCTCTCTCCACATCTTCTTTTCGGCGAGATCCTTCCAGCCGAAATCTCTTATCCTTGACCGCGTGATCTTCCATGATAGTTTCTATAATCTTCACGCTGGATATCTTCCAATCCATTCGCAGCTTGATTGATGTTTGTCGTTGATATTCCTTGAGAGGTAACAAAGCGTGTGGAGATCTCTTTGTTCCCTCTACAATCCTTCGATGCCATGGTTCCCTGTGACAACTATTTTGTTCCTGAAACACTTAGTGACCAGATTAGTTGAATATTTGTTACCATCAAAACCTAAGAAATTCAAAAAAAAGTCACTACAAAAGTCACTCCTCCACATCTAAACTCTCAGAATCACTACCCAAGGACACACCTAAACCCGAATCCACGCCTAGTGCCCAATCTGGAAGATCCACCGGCATGGGTTGCGATGCTGCTTGCTGAGCTGTTGCACGCTCTTCTGCCATCCTAGATGATTCGGCCTTCTCTCTATCAAATATAGACTCGCCTACACTAGAGGGCTGGGAAGACATTTGTGATGCTCGTATAAGCGGAGGAGCTACAGGGATGACGTCGCTGGCCAGTATGTCATATATGTTGAAAGTGTCGCAAATCGCCACCACCTGCCTCTATAATGTCCTGAAGAAAGGCCTTGCCCATCGCCACACGCTGCAAATGAAAACAAACATTTTAAATACATGGATTTCCCTAAAATAATTAATAAGAAAAAAATGGGACAAGAAACATACCCTTTGCAAGTTGATAGCCGGAGGTGGGCCTTTACAAATACGAGGCTGGACTGGCGCATGAGGACTCACGTAAAGATGCGACACCTATAGATACCAGTCCAGGTACACGTCGTCGACTTCCCAAGCCATCGTGGCAGGAGGACTCGTCAAGAGGTAGGGGCAAAGATGATGCTCAAGTTGGTCCCACCTGTGCCAATGCGGGTCAAAGTACAATTGGTATCGCCTCGTCCCCCTAAAATCAAGAGGACGCAATGCAACCCGAGGCTCTATGATATCGAGGGGCATGCTCTGTCGATAGCCAAACTGTCGGGTACGCCTATCCGGCATGTAGGGCTCCTCTACACCGAGAAAATGAATAATCCCTCGATAAGTGGAGGCCCTATGAGCACCTCGGAAATCAAGACCCTCATACGGCATCCACCATATTTGCAATTAACCCCAAAATACAAAACATATATTAATTCATTAAGCCTATCTTATTGATGCGACCCTGCCCTCCATTAAATCCATAGAGGAAGAAGAAGCCATGAGCCCGCGCTCAGAAGGGTTAGTGGGAAGACCGCGTTCCAATGCCAAGCAATGCTTCATCGCGTGCCTCAGCGCTAGCCTATGCAAGCCATCACCAAAGAATGCGTCTTCTTTCAAGCGACTCCATCCAAGTACGAAGACCGCGATCGTCTCCATACTCCTCGCATCTGGTACAGAGACTGCGATCTCCTTCAAGCGTCTCCAGCCAAGCCCCGAGATCGCGTTCTATCTCAAGATCCTCTCCCAACATCCATTGAACGCGATCTTTTGAATTGATTGCAATATTCTGAACATTAATTATTTTAGTTATTTGTTTTGGGGCGTGTGTTCCACGCGTGTCGCGTGGGCTGGCCCATTAAGTGAGACTCGGCCCATCTGAGTCCCGCTATGTACTATAAAAGGTCCTCTTGACCTTCTTTACTAGGTTACGTCTAATTTGAATCAAAGCTTAAGTTTGAGAGCACTTCGCCTCCTTCCTTTGATTGGACGTCAAACACATCTCTATCTTCTCATCTCCTTCACTCCGTCGCCGACGCTACGGCAACCGCTTGATTCTTCAAGTCAAGTCTTCTTTTGCATCTCCCTTCACTCCGCTGCCGACGCTATGGCCCAAGACTTGTCTTTTCAAGTCATCTATCCCCTTCAACAATCGCTTCCGCCATCGCCATACCACCATCAATCATCGCGTTCACCAACTCACACGAGTCCCAAATAATGCGTTCCACTCATCCAACCACAGAAACAACCCGTGCGACTTTCCACCAAGATCATCGATCTGGTATTCACAAGCAGGAACGCATCAATTGGTATCAGAGCCTTTGATCTTGTAAGTCGCTTGTCAAGTCTCACTTGTTCACAATTTTTCTCCCCCATCATCCTTGCTTCCGCGTTTGTCAAAAAAAAAATTCTCTTCAAACACATGCTTGTCCAATCGGTTTCTACAAGAGAATCTCTTGGCCGATAATTGCTTGATCCACGCGCGAAAATAGTGTGATTTGTGTGCATGAAATCTACGTAATTGATTGCTTAATTTCCTTAATTAATTGCTTAAATTTCGCAAACATATCTTGCCATATTTTCTTATGTTGACCGCCATAAATCTGCATTAAATCTTCTCTCTCCTATCGCATAAATCTCGTGATTTCTTTCCATAAATTACTTAGCCGTTTATTTTATTTTGTTTCATTTAATTCTTATCCGATCTTCAATCAAAGACTAAGATCTCGGATTTGAATTTGAAATTCAAAAAAAAAGAAAAAAAGTCAAGTCGCATTTAACATAAAAGGACGCGACAATTCAAAAAGAAGTAAAGCCAAAATAAGGCAACCTTCTTCCCTCAACGGCTAGGCTCATCTTCTTCATCTCTCCACCGTCTAGTGTCACACTTGAAGGTGTGTCTTGTGTGTACGTGTTGTTTACGTAAAAGGTTAGGACTTCTTTCTTTTGGTTTCGTTTGCTTTTGTGCTTGCATACCACACTTGCTTTGCTTGCCTTTAGCCGCCCTCACGGCCAAAAGAACACGCTCTCCTACGTGAACACTTGTTACTTGCTCGTTGCTTGCGTGATCTTTGGTTGTGTTGTCTTTTGTTCATTTTTACTCGCGATGTCTGGTCACATTGTCTTAGGAAATGAGAACGCGCCAAATCTACCCTTAGTGCCACAACAAGACCAACACAATGAAGATCCCCCTATGGAGCTCTCGGCTGAACAATGCGAGATACATGAGTTAAGGCGCCAAGTTGCCAAATTCCAAGTCATGCAACGCGTCACAACCGTGGTGACCGTGCCAACACAAATGATCAACATGGATGCCGCGGGAGGACCACAACAAACTGACGCTGGTCCAAGCCAACAACGCGTGGATAAGGGAAAAGGGTTGATGCCTTCGACCTCCAACCCCCAACCGCGACTACAACGGCTTCAATCAGTCATAGAGAGTCGCCAAGGATATGTGTCGCACCGCGATCATTCCGCACCGCGCGCAAATCCTAACGACTACGACACCGGCTCTGACCATGACAATGTTCATCAAGGTGAGTTTTCAGAACCATACAATTTTGATGACAGGTATGCATCTCGACGCACCCAGCGCCGCGTTCAAGGCTCAGCACATTGCAAAGGCCGATTACGCGAAGGCGGGTTAGCCGCTGCGACGCCGCGAAGACCCAGTCGCCGTCCCAGTGGGCACAAGCGACGCGATGAGGCCGATTTCGAGATGCCAACTACCCAGCCACGAGGCTCTGATGTGCGTGCCCACCTACGACATCAAAGTGCTCGGACACCACGCTACGGGTCCGATGGCTATGCGTCAATCACACCCAGAGTCCAAGACGACTTCGACGAGTTCGACGACGAGGAAGTTGAAGACTCAGGTATTATAAATTCTGGCTATTCTTACCCCCCTCTTGGAGATCCACTTGAATTACAGGAACACCCTTCGGATTCGATTCCTCCACCGCGTCTCAAAGCACAAAGAGATCGCGATCATGGAATTGGCGGCGAGCGCCGCGATGTCATGCCCAGAGATGTCCGCCAAGCCGATCATGGCACCTAGCCGCGACAGCGTCAACGCGATGACGCCTACGCGCCCAGGGAAGATTTTGCTCGCGGCGAACCTCAACAAGCACGCGAGAGGCTTCGCCATGAACGCGTTGAATATCCTGGCATCCGCGCCTATGAGAACCCTCTCTATGACGCCGCGCCACACAACGGGCCATTGTAAGCCCCTGCCCAACCTCGATACCAAAGACACGAAGTCAAGGTAAAAATCGAGCATTTTTTTTGTGAATACAACCCTTCTGTTTTTCTTGAATGGGTGCAGGCTTCGGAGTACACACTTCGCTATTGTCGTGTAATACCCCTTAATTTTAGTAAGGGTATTTGGGTAATTTTCCCATCCTTCGTTCTATAATTATTTCGCTTTCAGTGGAGTTCGGATTTTTCGTAACATCCATGATGTCCGAAATAATTCTGTGAGTGATATAAAATACATTCGATGTATTTTCGGGACTTAGAATATTTGTTTGGATACAAACATATAATTTCCGGGGTTTAAAAACCCATACCAAATTCTCCCTATCAAAAGTTACACGCCACCGCTCCATGCCTGCCGCGTGTCTTCTTTGCTGTCAATGGCTTGCTCCTCCATCAATTTCTGTCAGGACACCTTCAATAAGCTTGTTGGGGAAGATGCCCATCCTTGGACTATATATGAGATCGATTGGAGGGCTTTAGGACAGGCACCCAACCGCGCTCTCTCCCTTCTTTCCCGACGAGCCACGCCGAGCTGTTGTCGGAAGCCGCAGCTGCTGCGTTGTTCGTTGTTGCTATCGCCGCTTGATGTGTAGCTGCTGCCCTCCATCACCGTCGCTGCTCAATCCGGCGAGCCTCCTTCTCCGGCGAGCCGCAAGCAAGACCGCCGGTGACTGCAGTCGTGGGCTGCTGCGAAGGTTGCGCGTCGTCGTCGTGGGAGCCGCCGCTGCCCCTGCTGGTGTCATCGTCCGCCCCTGATGTGCTGCTCCGCCGCTGCCGCTTCTTCCCGGCGAAGGTGAGCCACCGGCGACGAGGCGGAGAGATCCTCCCCGGCGAAGACCGCGCCGATCTGCTGCGTCGTTGTTACGTTGATGTCGCTGTTCGTGGCATGAGGAAGAAGGGGAATAGTGGTGGTGGGCTCCACTCCCCTTGTTTAATTGTTGTTGGGCCGAGAGGCTCAAAACCCTTTCTGTCCAAATTTAACCCGAAATTATTCGAGCGGTATAATTTCGATCCCCTTTCGTCCGTATTTTTCTTTAGGAAAATTCAATCAATATTCGTATGATTTAAAATCATAAGAATTTATTGGATTTAATTCCTTGAGTTCGTCCAGACAAATTAATTGAGATTAATTAATTTGTCATGAGCTGGATCGCGTGTGGACTCGTAATCTGTTGGAGCTATCTGAAGCATAGACCATATCCTTGGAAAGGATATCATCAGTAGTCGTCTCGTCTAGATTCATCGTTGAATCTACTCCAGGCAAGTGGCGGTTCGCTCTTGCTCATCATTCCATATTTCCATTAATTATCAATTGTTTAATTGTTAATTAATTTGGACTGATTATTGTTCATGTCTGGAAAAAGGTTTTATAAACTGTTTTGGAAAATCATATAATAGGTTGTATATCTGCTAGAACGACACTATTATTGATGATCGCCTTTCGGGCCTTTATGTGGATTTATCCTAAATTATTATTGTGCTATGATTGTTAGTTAGCACGAGTATTGGTAGGAACGCCTGGATTCTGAGAGGTCCATGCGCGTTTCTTTATAATTGTAAAGGGCGATTAAGACACTGCGATAGTAAAAGTTTGGACTCTGAGAGATTCATTCTTGTTAAGGGCAAACAAGACCCAACGATAGTAGAGGCTTGAACTCTGCGAGGTTCATTCCTTCGATAGATATAGAGGCTTGGACTCTGCGAGGTTTATTCCTTCAATAGATATAGAGGCTTGGACTCTGCGAGGTTCATTCCTTTGATAAATATAGAGGCTTGGACTCTGCGAGGTCCATTCCTTCGATATATGGCATGCGTGATAGGACATATATTTAAAAGCTTATAACGTGATGTGGGTTTGTTTTGGAATTAAATCAGATAAGTGCCCGAGCGCACATAATTAATAAACCTTCGGCGAGTAGTGCAGCTAAGTAAATAGTGCAGCTAGGAAAGCTCGTCTCGACTTGAATGTAGTACGTTCTCTTTCCAATCTGGATTCGCTATAAGCGGTGAGGTTGGTCGTGAACTGAAGCATCTCAGTCAGCTTTTAAATCATTGTTGAGTGATTCTTTAAATGTTCCAGACTTGTCATATTTCCTTAAGACTCAATCTCTTGGAGTCTCTTTCGGGTCGGTCTCTGTGGAGATTCAGTCTCCCAGAGTCGTCTCTTATGCATATCTCTTGTTGTATTCCAGTAGGAATGTGAAGGTTGACTATCGTACTCGGTTATTATTCGAGGGATGATGAGTTTAAACCTAGCACGACTACTTTGAACCTTCTGCTTTGGTCACTTGCTAGTCTATTCAGTAGACTAACCCACTGTATTTTTGTTATCTACATCGTCATGGTTGGTGCCGTCCGCCCATTTCGGCACATCAAATAAGTTGAGGATCCATGAAGGCTAGATCGACTACGAACATGAACGGTGTTTGAAAATGTTTTAATCAGGCTACGATCTTTGGGCGTTGACTACTGAAGTCAATACTCTTGTAAATTATTTTAAGTCTTCCGCTGTATTGTAATAACTCTGTATTTTGTCGCATTTGGAATTGTGTTGAAATTCCGCGACTATGTTTTAAATGAAAGTTATGGTAATTTTGTATCATAATTGTTTTTTATGAATTGTGTTTCAATGGTAAAGCCTGGGGTGGCTTCGGTGTGGAAACCGAGGTCACTGGCGGTAATACCTTTCCAAATGGGTTACGATTTGGGGGTGTTACATGTCGAGTGCCACCTGAGGAGCATGTCGACGCCGCGACACTTCACTTCCGCGGAGCAGCCAGAGTGTGGTGGCATCATTTCGAGGATGACTGCGTGCGTCGCCACCGAACAAGGGTCACCGAATGGCACCAACTCGTGTACGGGATGACCAAGAAATATGTGCCTCTAGATTACAAAAATCAAATGAGAATGGAGTTAGCCATGGCTCGCCAAGGCTCACAAACTCCCCTCGAGTTTTTCTCCAAGCTCGAGGACATGTATTACAAGGCAAACATAAGCGTTGCACCATCGACTTTGAGGACCAAGTTTCTAAGTGGCCTGAACGCGCCAATCCACGACCAGCTTGAGATCTTGCCCATCAAGGATCTCAACACGTTGACCCACACGGCGATGCAGGTCCACAACCAGCTCGTGCGTCGAAAGCAGTCCTCTTGGCAAAATCAAGGTCAACGAAGGTATGATCCTAACCCTAGTCCATCCCTTACTACTGATGTGCGTGCTCCAATCTCAGACGCGAAGAACGCGACGCCTAATTCCACGGCCTCTCGCACGACCGCGGCAAAGGCCCACTCCCAGGGCAATGATCGCGCACGTGACATGGAATGCTTCAAGTGTGGAGGGCGCGGCCACTACCAACGGGATTGTCCAAACAACAAGAAGGTCCTCTTCTCCACAAATGCCGCGGGATATGAGTCTTACGAGGAGGAAGAGACCCAGCTTGAGACAATTAAAGACGGATTCGAAGAAGACCGCGAGGCCGCTTATGCGTGTGAGGCGGTCGCGCTCCATGCAGGCACACCATTGAGCCTAGTCACGCGGCGCCTCCTCACCATCAAGGAAGGAAGCCTTGTCGATCAGCGCGAGAACCTCTTTCACACGCATTGCCTGGTCCAGAAGGCGTCCCTTAGTGTCATCATCGATGGAGGAAGTTGTTGCAACATCGTCAATGAGAAGGTGGTCAACCATCTCAGCCTGCCGACAACGCCTCATCCACAACCTTATGACCTACAATGGATATCTTCAAGCTCAGGTAACACTGTCTCACGACAGTGTCTTATTACCTTTTCCATTGGTCCATACAATGACAAAATTTTATGTGATGTGATTGCAATGGACGCCACCCATCTCTTGCTTGGGCGTCCATGGTAGTTCGATCATCGCGTCCTTCACGATGGGTATCTAAACACCTGTGTGTTTACCTACCACGGAAAGCGCGTGACTCTCTTACCTATGTCTCCCCATGAGATTTTTACAGGCTCAGGTCGAGCGTGATCGAGAAAAGACTATGGAAGCAGCAAATCCCGCGTCAAGATCAACACGATGCTACTCAGATCCTGGAGATGCTTCCAACACCGCAGACCCAAGTAGCCGGACAACGCGTTCTTCCAAAGGGCACAAAGTCGTTTGCAATGACCGAGAGCCAAAAGCGCGATCTAGAGGCTAGGACGGTGCAAAGACCGTGTTACAGGGCAATGCGCCATGTTTCCTGTTGGTGCCAACGCGTTGCACTCCAGAGACCCCCATCAGGGAAGCTTTGCCAAAGGCGCCTCCCCAAGCTCTACCAGCCTTGCGTGGAATTCAAATCACAATCGACTGGTTGACTGGTGCCTATCTGCACAAACGCGGTTGTCGTCGATTCGTGTTTGACACCGGAGACCTCCATTGGGTACACTTGCAAAATGATAGATCCCAATCGCGGCGCAAGCACCACTTGGTTCCACGCGGAGAGGGGCCATTCTGCGTCGTGAAAGCCATTCGAGATACAGCTAACCAGATTGAGCTGCCCAGAGGCTATGGCATCCACACGACCTCCGACGTCGCGGATTTGGAGGAATATGTGAAGCATAAGATCGATGTTGGTGAAGCGGGGACGCTTCATAGCCAAGTGGGGGAGGGTGATGCGACCTTGCCCTCCATTACAGCCATAGAGGAAGAAGAAGCCATAAGCCTGCGCTCAGAAGGGTTAGTGGGAAGACCGCGTTCCAATGCCAAGCAATGCTTCATCGCGTGCCTCAGCGCTAGCCTATGCAAGCCATCACCAAAGAATGCATCTTCTTTCAAGCGACTCCATCCAAGTACGAAGACCGCGA
Organism: Rheum nobile; assembly: GCA_027886185.1. Lineage (NCBI taxonomy): Eukaryota > Viridiplantae > Streptophyta > Magnoliopsida > Caryophyllales > Polygonaceae > Rheum > Rheum nobile. The sequence continues at coordinate 2,410,800 of WOAB01000135.1, forward strand.
TCATCGCCATACTCCTCACATCTGGTACAAAGACCACGATCTCCTTTAAGCGTCTCCAGCCAAGCCCCGAGATCGCGTTCTATCTCAAGATCCTCTCCCAACATCCATTGAACGCGATCTTTTGAATTGATTGCAATATTCTGAACATTAATTATTTTAGTTATTTGTTTTAGGGCGTGTGTTCCACGCGTGTCGCATGGGCTGGCCCATTAAGCGAGACTCGGCCCATCTGAGTCCCGCTATGTACTATAAAAGGTCCTCTCGACCTTATTTACTAGGTTACGTCTAATTTGAATCAAAGCTTAAGTTTGAGAGCACTTCGCCTCCTTCCTTTGATTGGACGTCAAACACATCTCTATCTTCTCATCTCCTTCACTCCGTCGCCGACGCTACGGCAACCGCTTGATTCTTCAAGCCAAGTCTTCATTCGCATCTCCCTTTACTCCGTTGCCGACGCTATGGCCCAAGACTTGTCTTTTCAAGTCATCTATCCCCTCCAACAATCGCTTCTGCCATCGCCATACCACCATCAATCATCGTGTTCACCAACTCACACGAGTCCCAAATACCGCGTTCTACTCATCCAACCACAGAAACAACCCGCGCGACTTCCCACCAAGATCATCGATTCGGCATTCACAAGCAGGAACGCATCACTTATAGTATATTAAAATGGAATAAGAATACGTACATCCTCTGGCCTATACTCGTCCAGTATCCGTCTATAGTGTAACTGGTTGTGACTTATAAGGACATGGGTCCGGCCAATGCAATATCGTGCAGTGCGTTGAAGGTTGTCGTCCGCACCTTCTTTGAGGTTAGGGTTGCCCGGGAAGTATACAAAGTACGTCCAAATCCAAACCTGCGTATGAAGGAAGAAAGACATTAGTTATAAACAATTAAACACCGTATATTAATGATTTAAATTACAATCGAACTATAATAAAGGTCTACCTCTAAGAGACGTGTGCAACTGGCCAACTGTGCAGCTCCGCGTCGAGAAGCCTCTCCGAGGTTTCTAAAAAGGAGAGCTAGAACCCCAGTGCCCTAAGTTGTATGAACGACACGCTCCCAATCCACAAAAAGAGGTAACAACGTAGTCCTCAGCTCGTTCGTCGACTTGTCAACGAAAATACTAGCCGACATGGTGTGCCACAAGAAACCAGCTGCTATATCCTCTGGATATGCACCCTCCTCAATCATCCTCAACACATGCCTCCCTAGTTGAAATTGCTTGATCCAGCCCTTCCTAAGGTCACAGACCATGTCAGCATCATCCTCATCTAAATTGTACTCTGAATCAATGCCAAACATATATTCGAACAATGCCGCACACTCCGCCAGCTCGCTATCCTGACCAGTCCATGGTGACGTCACCTCAAATCCCTCAATCGACAACCCTAGAATCATCATAACGTCATATATCGTAGGACCTATCTCGTCGAAGGAAAAGTGGAAGGTGTTTGTCTCTAGATGCCATCGCTCAACGAATGCTGAAATGAGGGTGTGATCAGCATTGCCGAACTGAAAATCAAGCAAACCGGTCAACCCCGTCTGCTGAGCAATCCAAAACCAAGAACCCTCCTCAGGGACCCCTCTGGGAATACGATCCCTCCAAAATGCAAACTGTGTAGGGCGTGTCTGAACCCTCAAAGTCCTAACAACGTCCTCTGCAGGGTCCAGTAACGCCTTCCTCCATATCAGCTCCGCAATGTGCGTATCAAAGTTCCTCAACACAGAAGGAAACTACTGAGCTGGCTCAGGCGGAGGTGGGTCCTCCTGAGGTGGCTGCTGCTCTGGTGGATCCTGCTCTGGTGGGCCGGTAGTAAAGTCCGGATCCTCCGGGATAGTAGAAGGGTCGGTAGTAAAGTCTGGATCCTCAGTTGTTGTAGTGCTAGGGGCATCCTCCATAACTACGTCCTCATTTGAACGGACGGGACCAACATCGTCCTCACTAAGCACCTCCGTGTCCTGTGATACACCTACAACCCTCCTCTTGCGAGCAGATGCAGTAGTAGGGCGACTGTCTCGATCCGACCGTTTGATTTTACCCAATACATCCTATTTTGCTACAAGAAATACAACTATTTTCATTTTACTATTATTATTTATATTTATAATAACTTTTAGTTACATATACCTTAGCAATTGTTACAGAAAATTATTTTCTTTATAAAATCAATATATTAAATATTTTCATTTTCATTAGGGCAACCTACGCAATATAAATCTAAACAACTATTATAAATAAATTACTAATCATTTTTTTATACATAACATTTAATCTTATTTAACAACAAAATTGAGCCTATTACCTATAATGTCATTTTTAATTATGATTAAATACAACAAAAACTAAGTCTAAAAACCTACAATTACAGTACAAAATTTATTAAAGAAATTACATTTAACAAATTAAAACTAATGAGAAAACATACCATTCCGGTCGGCCTCCGTTCATATTTCCGCTTTTGACGAACAGGATTTCCGGCCAACTCATCCACTGCCTCCATAGCAACCGCTAGAGCGATGCCGAAAGCATTGTCTGCCCCGATATCCACCTCCTCGGTCCTAGCCGGCAATCTATCCTCCTCGTCGCCGGCAACCTCCTCGCCCGAAACGACACCGCCGCCGGCACCGCCAACCTCCTCTACGCTCGCCGGCAATTCTACAGCCAGAAATCTGGGCGGCACCTCGTGCAGCCCAGATCCTTCCTCGTCCCCGGATCTGGGCGGCACCTCGTGCAGCCCAGACAATGAAAACCTGGTTTGTCTGGGCTGCACTAGGTGCCGCCCAGGATGGAGTGCGAGGTTTACCAAAACGGAGTGCGCGGTTTTTTCGCCTAATTATATCTTGTTGGGAATACTTATCTGTATTGGTCTCTTATGCTTGATATTGACTGCATAACCACAACTACCAAAACTATCACTAAACCTTCTCTAAACTGATGTTGTTATCTATCTTTATCTGTCATATTTTCCATGTTTTCCAATTCCAATCTATACCTGCATCCTAGGCCTTTGTTGTGCTTATTGTCTACTGATCCTCCTCAAAACTTCTGGACAAAAAAAATGTTAGCTAACAAACATGTTAATATTAGTTATACATTCTTAACAGACTACCTGCGTAACTCTTCTCGTGTTTTAATGCAGATAATGCCGCCACACATGAATCATAAAGGAAATTAAGAAGTTGTAACTCTCAGCAGCCTCTGGAGGAATTATCTCCTGCTTCCAATAAATCAACAACAAACTTACACAACTACATACTACATAGTTCTGACAAGCGAATTTTATACATTTTGTTCACAAGATGTGTCTATGCCTTTAACGACTTGTATAACTACGCAATCCCATCTATCTACAAAATATGTAACATAGACTCTTTAACTAAATTCCCAAATCATGTGAGACATGTCAGGTGTCGTGCTCCTCCTAACCTTGCTCTATCTACCATTATCAATTATCGAACTATGTTCAAATTAATCCGTTATAGTGACAATCTATTTGTCAGTAACTACGCCTCTAACCACATATATTGTGCCCAAGGGTACCAGATCAGACAAAGCTTATATATTAACAAACTGATAAATGCCAACTCAACAACAAGACTCATGCTAGAAGAATTAAATCTCTCTGGACAAATAACTCATCGGCTATAATAAACAACCGTACCTATTTTCATTCTAGATCTCAAAACACTAGGGAACCGTTAATAGATTTTGATTTCAACAAAACACCAACACTTCATAATGATAAGAAACCATTACCTTATTATAGCAAAATTGCTTGTAAAAATACAACATATTTTTATGAAGATAAGCCTTTGGAACTATCGTGATATTAGTTGAAAAAACCTATGGACTGATATCGAATCACTGTGTAAAATCAAAAAAAAAAATTAAGGGAAATTCTTGTTGGTGCCCCTGTATTTAGGGTTATTCCTGTTGGTGTCCCACGATTAAGTTTTTTCCTGTTGGTGCCCCTAAGGTTTGGGTTTGTTTGTTTCGTAACCAAACTTTTTCATGTTTGTACCATTCTCGTTCAAATTGATTAAATCCAAGTCTACCATTGTGTTCCTCGCCCTCAAATTAGTAAGATTTGACTCCTAAAATACCCAAATCAATGTCCGAACCATGTCGATTTGAATTCTGAAGCAATAACCCGTTTCGACCTTAAGAATTCAAATCGGAATGGTTAGAGTATGGATTTGAGTGTTTTAAGAGTCGAATCCTACTAAGTTGAGGTCAATAAACATAGTGATGAGCTTCTATTTGATCAATTTGAACCGAAATGATACGGATATGAAAAATTTCGGTTACAAAGCGAACAAACCAAAACCTTAGGGGTACCAACAGGAAAAAACTTAATCGTGGGACACCAACAGGAATAACCCTAAACTCAGGGGCACCAACAGGAATTTCCCAAAAATTAAATCATGGCCCTTGTTGAAACAAGGACTAATCAATAACTGAAAAAATATTCTTTGGCAAAAAGCGGGATTTGATACTTTTCACCTGCAACAAGATTCTCCGGCGGTATTTGCGTCATGTGGAAATCTTACCAATTACAAAACGAAATATGCGAACTTGCACACATTGACAAAAGATTTATTGCTCTTAAATATAAAATTATTGATAAAAACTATTGTATGATGCTTATTTTTACATATACTCCATCAAAAGAAAATGTTAAAACGAATTCTAGAATCTCCTAACAAATTTTGTTCTACAAACACAAATACCTTGCATCATTATCGATGACCTCAACGAAATTAAAACTTATGCAAAGAAGAAAGGTTGTAATCATGTTACCCCTTCTAGACTTCTAAGACTAAACCATTTCAATAATAATTGTGATCTACTAGATATCCCAACTCAAGGGGTGATTTCACTTGGCGATTGTTTCTACAATGGTTCCTTGGAATTTTCACCAAAAACCACGCTTTTACCTCTTCAGATCATTGTCCAATATATGTGAAACTAGAAAATCCAAATCCTATCAAAGCACAACCTTTTAGGTTTGAAAGAATGTGGACATCAAGAAAAGGCTTTAAGAATCTAGTCAAACAAGCATGGCGAATCGATACACAAGGATCCCATATGTGCAACCTCGTCAAAAAACACTAGCACTTAAAATCAGTTCAAAAAAATGGAACAAAACAACCTTTGGTAATATCTTCAAACAAATCAAAGATACTGAGGAAGAACTAACTAGGATTCAAAAAGATATCATTCTTAGTCTAAATCAAACACTAGTTAATAAACAAAATAGACTTATAAACAAAAAGGATTGCTTACTATCCTTTCACAAAAAATACTAGAGTCAAAGAGCAAAAACCAAACACATCAAATCAATAGACTATAATACCAACTACTTCCACATAATTTCTAATGGGACGGAAAATTATACGGGAAATTAGAAAACAAAAAGGGACGATCATTATTGGTCTTGAAAGTATCTGCAATGAAATTAGATCAGATTTCAAAAAAAGATTTTAAAAAGGAACAATTAACAATAATAATCTTTAAACCCTCCTTAATAATGTAACAAAGAAAGTTTTTGACCAAGATAACACTAACCTAACCAAAAACATCACCAATGATGAAATCAAAAAGGTTGTTTTTAGCATTGGAAGTGACAAATCCCTTGGACCTGATGGGATGTCCGCTCTCTTTTACCAGAATATTGGCACATTGTTGGATCGTTGATTATTAAAGAAGTTAAAAGCTTATTCCACTTGGCAAGCTCCTTAAACAAATCAACCATACCTTCATCACTCTTATACTTAAATGTGATAACCCAAATTCTACCAATCACTATCGACCAATTAGCCTTTGTTCAACAATTTATAAAGTCATCTCTAAAATACTCACGAAAAGGTTTAAATCCATCTTGAATAATCTCATCCACCCTTTATAAGGGGCTTTCGTTGCTGATCGATCTATCCAAGACAACATCTTAATAGCTCATGAAAATTTCCACTCCTTTCGTGCCAAAAAGGGCAAAGAAGGTTGGATCGCCATCAAACTAGATATGACAAAAGCCTACGACAAGATTGAATGACAATTCATTCTAGATGTCCTTAATAAATTTGGTTTCTCACCAAGATTCATTGAAAGGATTAAAGAATGTATCAAAATAGTATCATTCTCGGTCTTCATTAATAATGGCCCTACTGACGTCTTTTACCCTAAACGAGGACTATATCAAGGTAACCCTCTATCTCCTTTTCTTTTCATACTTGGAGCTGAAGTCCTTGCCAAAAAATTATAGTAAGAAGAAAATATTAACAACAAACAACTTGGCTTCAAAATCAGTCGAATGGGTAGTAATATCCCCTTTTTAGATTTTACAGATGATATGTGATACCCCGTATTTCTGTAAGGGTATCTTGGAAATTACCTGAACGTCAATTTCGGAGACAGAAAAACATTCTATAATGTGCTTAATCTCTATAATATTTTTTCTAAGTGAATTAATATACAGTCGACGTATTTTGGGACTTAATACTCGTTCATGTACGATTATTATTTATCCCGGGCTAAGGCCAAAGCTAATCCAAGGCTAATCGGATGCAAAATGGCCTTGGCATCGACCACCGTAAGGCTAGCGGTGACCGCCGCCAAGTAGCCGATGTCATCCTCATCATCCTGTGCAAGTGGCCTAGGATGCGGCGACCGCCGCCAGAAAAAATGGCGACCGCCGCAAGAGACCTTTCAAAGCGGCGACCTCTTGCCGACAGCGGCGACCGCCGCCCCTGTTGCATACGTAGGCCCAGTGCTTGCCGGCGACTAGGGGACGGCTTGATCTCGGCCCTCCACGTGCATGGCTTGTCATTTCTTGTTCCCTTGGCTTGAGGCTATAAAAGGAGATGGATTGGGATCGAATTGAGCACAAAAACGAAGCTCAAATCCCTCACAATCATCTCGTCGGAATATTAAGCTCTCGCCGGAGTTTTCGATATCGATCATCGGAGTTCCATTGGGTATTATTCCAGTTGCAAAGAGAAGCCTTGGAAGCCCTTAGAAGCTTAGAATCCAAAGCAAAGGAAAGGAGAAGCAAAACACTCGACATCGGTGAGTTTTTTCCTCTCGTGTATATTTCTGATGTTCATAGCAGCGCCTGTCGTAAGGCAGGCGGCGACCGCCGCCCAGAAGCTCTTGGCTTGTTTCGGCCTTGGCTTTTGTGGTTTCGATCGGGCTTCGTTCCTTTCGATTCCTTTCGTTATTCTTTAGATTCGTACTCGTTGTTGTAGAATCTAACTTAGGATTTCTTTATGGGTCGATCCGAAGGAATATGTGTTGCCAGATCTGTCCCTGCTTCGAGCCCGGAAACCAGTTGTCGTCGTACCTAGCTTCGTTTAAGCTTCAGCGGATTTAAGGCAAGTGGAGGTTCGCTCTTGCTCATCATTCCATGTTTCCATTAATTATCAGTTGTTTAATTGAGTAATTAATTTGAAATGAATATTGTGTTCGTCTGGGAACAGTTTTGTTAATTGTTTTGGAGAACTAAAATATGATATTATAATAGGTTGTATATCTGTTAGAACAACGCTATTATGAATATATATTTATGTTGATAGCCTTGAGAGCATTTATGTGGATTTATTGTGAACTATTGTTGTGTGTGAACTGTTTAGTTAGCACTAGTAGTCAGGAACGTTGGACTCGTTGGAATCCAGTCGTTTCTTTATAATTTGGTAGAGAGGTGGCTAAGCCCCACCTAATACCATATGGACGGTCATGACCTAACCTTTGATACACGAGTATAGAGGGGGTGCACTTAGCTGGTGTCACAAATCTCGGAATCTAGTAGAGAGGTGGCTAAGCCCCACCTAATACTATATGTATAGGATCCATGGGATATATACATTTAAAAGCTTATAACGTGTTGTGCGTTTGAGAATATCATAAGATAAGTGCCGTTGTCGCACATAATTAATATACCCTGGGCGAGTAGTGCAGCTAGGCGCTAGTGCAGCTAGGAAAGCTCGTCTTAAACTTTTAGTGGCTCGAATGCGATACTGTAATTCTGTGATTCTTTAAATGTTCCAGACTTTGTCATGCTTCCTAAAAGACTCAATCTTTTGGAGTCTTCTCTTGGATATTCCGATAAGATTCATTTCAGTTGGAATCTTCTCTTGATCATGCCTTTTCATATATTCAGTAGAGTATGGTGGTTGACTAGCGTACTCGACTGTTATTAGAGGGACGATGAGTCTAACCTAATATGACTACTTAGAACCTTCTGCTTTGTGCCCTTGCATAGTCTTTCATTAGACTAACCAACCAAAATTGTTCTCTGCATGGTTGGCTGGTGTCATCCGTTCGATTCGGCACATCAGATAGAGCGCAAATATGAGGAGACTAGAATGACTATGAAGACGACGATGGTTTTTGGATGTTTTTAATGTTTTAATCAGGTTGAGAACCTTGGGCAGGTGATCATGATGATCACAACCCCTTTTTGTAATATTTTAAGAAAGACTTCCGCTGTAATTTATTTACTCTGTATTTTGTTTAACTCTGTATTTAGTCCTATTCGGAATTGGGATGTAATTCCGGGACTCATGCTTTAATCGAATATTATGATGATTTTGTATCATAAGTGTTTCATGGATTGTATTTAAACGGTAAAGCCTTGGGTGACTTCGGTGAGGAAAACCGAGGTCACTGGCGGTAATACCTTTCCAAATGGGTTAAGATTTTGGGGTGTTACAGTTGTGGTATCAGAGCCTAAAGTTTTAAAACGGGTTGGGTATTTGAAAACTATTTACTCGTCTTGATTGAAAAGTGTTTTAGAAAGGCTCTGAGTTTCAAAAATAAAAATGGTGTTTTTAAATCCAAACCGTTCATAATCATGTCTTCTATATAGTCTGATGTAGTAAGCTTGCTTCTATGTCTAGAAAGACTAACTCTCTTCTTGTCGCCCGTAGTTTTAGGTGCTTTCGTTTCTCTTCAGAGGACTCGGAAGAAGCCGATGTGGTTTCACCATCTCCAGTAAGGCTTGAATTCCCAGTTCCCTCATTAAGATTTAAAGTTGTAGAACCTAGTAACTCGGTTTGAGTTCATCAATAGAAATTAACCAAGTTAATCTACTCTGAGTAGATTTTTATTACATTAAGTATTTTTGAGAAATATTAATGTATAAAATACTTGGAACCTGATCGGTAAACAGATGGTGAACATGAGGAACACTATTCGTGTTGGTGTTGGGCCAAGCAATAAACCCAGACCAAATGCAAGGAATGTTGCGAACCCTGGAAAGGAACACGAGTTTGTTGCTCACAACAATGACCAAGCTCAGGTCAACACACCAGTGATGTTTGATGCCACAACAATAGAGGCAATCCGGGGTTTGGCGATACAAGCGCTCATCGACATTATACGAACAATCGCGCCTCAGGCACAAGTTGTGCCAGATCCTCCAGCGGTTCCCAGATTTGAGGAGCCAGCTGTCCAAATACCTCATGAGGATACTGTCGGGAATAGAGACAATTATGGCCAAGCATTGAAAGCCATAAGCTCTATAAGGCCTAACAGCTACGATGGGGAAGGAGAGCCAATAAAGAAGCATAATAGCCAGAGGCAAGTGCAGAACCAGTCTCAGGCAAGTGGGTTTAAACGTCCTGCGCCATCGTCTGATTTTGCCAAATCTGGCCGAGCAAAGACAGAAATGACTCAAGGTGGGTCAACACAGCAATCGGGGCAGAACAAGAGTATGATACAGTGCTACAACTGTGGTACGCACGGGCATAAGAGTAATATGTGCCCAAAGGAGAAGAAGACGTGCTTTGCCTGTAAAAGGGAAGGACATTTACAGGCGTTATGTCAATGGAAGAGGCAGAAAGGAGCTAAGTCACGGCATGGGTCTGTTAATCAGAACAACCGATCCAGGATCAGTCCAGTGGAAGCTCCTAGTCCTTTGTTGTGGACAACTGCGCAGAACAAAGGGGAAAGCCCCAATGGCTTCTGGAGGTCAGGGTCAACACTCTTACGTTATGCGTGAAGCGTATGGACCCGATGCTCCAAATGCTTAAAGTGTCTTATACCTTCATCCTACTTTTGTTGTATGTTGTGAATTCGGGTGTTACCCAGTCCTTCATTTCGGATAGGTGTGTTAGTAAGTTAGGATTAGTGTGCGATGAAGCTTGTGAGTCTTTTGTTGTAAACCTTCCTATTAATAAATATCCTTTGCCAAGGATTGATGATCTGTTGGATCAGTTACAAGGAGCAAAAGTTTTCTCCAAGATCGACCTGAGATCGGGTTATCATCAGCTGAGAATTTGTAAGGAAGACATTCCTAGAACTGTGTTCCGGACCAGATATGGTCATTTCGAGTTCGTAGTAATGCGTTTTAGACTTACGAATGCTCCAACAGTCTTCATGGATCTGATGAATCGAGGTTTTCACTAGTACTTGGATAAGTTCGTGGTGGTCTTCATCAACAACATTCTGATCTATTCTCCGAATGAAGAGGTTCACGAGGAACATCTGCGGATTGCCTTATCAGTCCTTAGACAAAATGAGTTGTATGTTAAATTGTCTAAGTGTGACTTTTGGAGGAGAGAAGTGGCTTTCTTAGGCCATGTGATCAATGGGAATGGGGTTATGGTTGATCCCCAGAAAATTGAAGCGGTGGCTAATTGGAAGCAGCCTCAGAACGTGAAGGAGGTGCGTAGTTTTCTTGGACTTGCCGGATATTATAGACGATTCGTAGAGGGATTTTCGAAGATCGCTCTACCTATGACTGGTCTGCTCCGTAAGGTCCATAAGAAATTTGTCTGGAATGACAAGTGCGAGGCCAGTTTTCAGGAATTGAAACAGTATCTGACCTATGCACCAATATTAGCGCTACTAAAGAGAAATGTATAAGAGAGATAGTTCATAGGGAACTCGTTTCCTCTATTACGACCTTGAGTAGGACTTTAGAGTTCAGAGTTGTGGATACAACCGGTGTAGGACCAATGGTTAAGGGTTGCTTTTGAAAAGCCAAGTGTGCAAAGTCATAAGTATTATCTTGGAAGATCTATTCGAAGTTTCGTTTTGGGGTCTGTTATGAGACTTCCTTTAGAGAAGCAATATAAGGATTAGACAGACAATGATTGATGTCTATTATGGCGATTTGATGTCACGATTAAGGAAATAAGTGATTAGGCACAACTGTGCTAATTGATTGATTGCGATCTTGTTTCGAAGAAACTAGAGGCCTGAGTTGGCAGTGAATTTTAGGGCCAAATTTAAGTAGGCCAAAGGATTGGAGTTATAATGTTGTCCTTTCGAGGAATAAAGAGTTATGACACTTGGGAATTTACAAGATTCGATATTTGGACTTTATGTGATTGAGCCATCCATAAGGCGTATGGTACAACCCTTATTGGAAAGATCAGGTTGTGAAGTTACTGTATTAAGGAAGAGGCCACTTAAATGGAAGGATTTCAGTTTATGGATCGATCATGTTGATGATTTCGATAAACTGAAGGATTTAGTACATAGATTAAGTTTATGTATGCTTAAGGAGTAAAGTAACAATGTTACTCGTGTACATCTATTGAAGGATTAAGACGCAAGTGATTGATTCGGTTGGTAATGAATCATTTAGCAATTCGATACTTTGAGAAAATAGGAGTAAGCTCTCATGTGATTGGGTTGAGGAGCATACGAATAAATGTTGTGATTATTCTTGAAGAAAGTATGGGAATCTTAAAAGATTTAAGTTAGAAATGACATAAGGTCAAACTTACTTCCAGATAATTGATGGAATAGTAAGAGGTACCTTTAAGGAAATTGAGGATGTAATGTTTTGAGGTTACCAAGAGTCGACAATTGGATTGTAAGGAATTAAGATGTGAACTTTGGGATTTTGCATATAAGGAAATTGTGAGGGAGATGCGTGTTCTCCTATTAAAGGTATTATATATAGAGATGAGGTTGCGGATGAGATCAAGTGGACTTGAGAAAAAGGGGCAACCCACGTTGGTTAAGGTAATCTTATAAAACGTTCGGGTGAGACAAGAGTACAATCCTATGTAATGGATTAGTGAATCATGTTGTGGTAATCAGGCATAGATTGTGGTATTGCTAATTATGGGATCACATGAGCATAGATTGTGAGATGAATATATGGCATAAGGGCCGGATATGATAAGGGTAACAAGTGAATCGTTTATGTAAGGTCTGTATGACAGGTGGAAGTACTAAGTTGTAGTACTGTTGATTTCTAAGTATATATTCAAGGACCGAACTGTCGAAAGAAGGTTAGTAGAAAGATGTTGTATTCTTCTATGAAAGGACATTAAGGTCTTCCGGAGGAAGAATGCATGACAGCAAGGTTACATTGGAGATTTTTGTAAGGATACTCTGGTTAAGGCAATGGTAATCATGTAGATGATTACATCTATTCTATCGAGAGTAAGGATTGTAGACCAAATTGGTTAAGGATACCAACCTAAGGAGGTTAGGGTATTTACTTCGAGAGAAGTTTAGAAGTAAGAGTAAGAGAATATGTATTCTCATAATTAGTATAGCGAATCTATTGTGATGATCATAACTTTGAGAATGGTCACGAGTTAGTACAAGTATAGCATATGGCGATAGGATATGCTGAGAACTTGTGTACTCGATCGTCCGACAGCTGGAGGGACAGCCTAAGTCTGATTGAGTTCACATACAATAATAGCTGGCATGCTACTATCAAGATGGCTCCATTCAAGGCTTTGTACGGTCGAAAGTGCAGATCTCCGATTTGTTGGGATGAGAATGCCGACAAGATTCTGCTCGGACCAGAGTTGGTCGAGAGAACAGCTTCGGACATTGTTTTGATTAGACAAAGAATGTTGACCGCCCAGAGTCGACATAAGTCTTACGCGGATCGGAAGCGTAGAACTGTCGAGTTCGAGGTTGGTGACAAAGTATTTGTCAAAGTATCCCCATCCAAGGGTGTGTTCAGATTTGGTAAGCGTGGGAAGCTTAACCCTCGCTATGTGGGACCATTCGAGATTCTTGATAGAGTGGGATCTCTAGCGTATCACTTGGCATTGCCGCCATCGGCACACCCAGTGCATAATGTGTTCCACGTATCCTTGCTAAGGAAATATGTGCCAGATGAATCTCATGTGCTGAGCTATGAGGACATCGAGATTCAAGCAAACGGTACCTATGAAGGGATGCATGTGCACATTCTCGAGCGTCGTGAGAAGCAATTGCGCAACAACATCGTACCGTTGGTACGAATTCTGTGGTCCAAGTCAAGGACAGAAGAAATTACTTGGGAAACATGGGAAACCGATGCAGATATGCTCAGACGTTTTCCCGAGTTATTTGCGACCTAAGTTTTGGGGTCGAAACTTCTTTTAAGGGGGAGGTGATGTGATACCCCGTATTTCTGTAAGGGTATTTTGGAAATTACCTGAACGTATGTTGTGTACGTCGATTTAATTTCGGAGACAGAAAGACATTCTATAATGTGCTTAATCTCTGTAATACTTTTTCTAAGTGAATTAATATACAGTCGACGTATTTTGGGACTTAATACTCGTTCGTGTACGATTATTATTTATCCCGGGCTAAGGCCAAAGCTAATCCAAGGCTAATCGGATGCAAAATGGCCTTGGCGGCGACCGCCGTAAGGCTAGCGGCGATCGCCGCCAAGTAGCCGATGTCATCCTCATCATCCTGTGCAAGTGGCCTAGGATGCGGCGACTGCCGCCAGAAAAAACGGCGACCGCCGTAAGAGACCTTTCAAAGCGGCGACCTCTTGCCGACAGCGGCGACCGCCGCCCCTGTTGCAGGCGTAGGCACAGTGCTTGCCGGCGACCGGGGGACGGCTTGATCTCGGCCCTCCACGTGCATGGCTTGTCATTTCTTGTTCCCTTGGCTTGAGGCTATAAAAGGAGATGGATTGGGATCGAATTGAGAACATAAACGAAGTTCAAATCCCTCACAATCATCTCGTCGGAATATTAAGCTCTCGCCGGAGTTTTCGATATCGATCATCGGAGTTCCATTGGGTGTTATTCCAGTTGCAAAGAGAAGCCTTGGAAGCCCTTAGAAGCTTAGAATCCAAATCAAAGGAAAGGAGAAGCAAAACACTCGACATCGGTGAGTTTTTGCCTCTCGTGTATATTTCTGATGTTCGTAGCGGCGACCGCCGCCCAGAAGGTCTTGGCTTGTTTCGGCCTTGGCTTCTGTGGTTTCGATCGGGCTTCGTTCCTTTAGATTCTTTTCGTTATTCTTTAGATTCGTACTGGTTGTTGTAGAATCTAACTTAGGGTTTCTTTATGGGTCGATCCGAAGGAATCTGTGTTGCCAGATCTGTCCCTGCTTCGAGCCCGGAAACCAGTTGTCACCGTACCTAGCTTCGTTTAAGCTTCAGCGGATTTAAGGCAAGTGGCGGTTCGCTCTTGCTCATCATTCCATGTTTCCATTAATTATCAGTTGTTTAATTGAGTAATTAATTTGGAATGAATAATGTGTTCGTCTGGGAACAATTTTGTTAATTGTTTTGGAGAACTAAAATATGATATTATAATAGGTTGTATATCTGTTAGAACAACGCTATTATGAATATATATTTATGTTGATAGCCTTGAGAGCATTTATGTGGATTTATTGTGAACTATTGTTGTGTGTGAACTGTTTAGTTAGCACTAGTAGTCAGGAACGTTGGACTCGTTGGAATCCAGAACTTTATGTTATCATCCGCAAATATATTCTAAGCCGAACCTTGCATGGACGCTAGATCCCGTCTAATTCTTTTCTTATAAAAAAAATACTGCCCCCAGGAATTAAATAGCTTTAAGCTCAAGTAGATTAAAGTCTGATCTAACTTTTATGGTTTAGGCCTTGTTTGGTCTAATATTTATAATATCTTTATTTGTAAAAAATATTTTTTTCTCTCCTTACACATTTTTTCATACCATCCAAATTTTAAATTTCAAAAATTATTTTTCTCAAAAAAATATTTTTTAATCAAAAAAATCTTTATAAATACTCTTATCAAACAAACCCTTAGATGCATGTGACATAGGAAACACGAGTAGGACTATAGCTCCAAGTTCATGTTCAGATAGTTCAAGTCTAAGTTTGGTTATAAAAAAAAAGTTCAGATAGTTAGGAAGAAAACGAAAATCCGGTTTAGATTATTAATCAATTATATGTCATGATTTTTTTTCAAGTTTCAACCGACCGAAATTGGATTTGGCATGTTATGCTGTTGATCATCAGACTTGTTTAAAGCAGATCAATCATCAATCTGTTGGCCTATTGATTGAAGAAATTGTCTTCATATGAAGCACCTTAATTCGGTTGGGATGATCAAATATCATATGCCTCAAAATTATCGGTCGTGATCCGGTGAGGACAGCCGTTGAGAGAGGAGTGACCGTTGGATCTCAAAAAATTGACGTACAAGATCACATGTTTATTAAAGATTTGTTTGGCCAACAATTTATAAAATGTTTATTAAAAAATTACTTCTCTTTCCTACACATTTTCCTGTATCATCCAAAATTTAAAATTTTATAAATAATTTTTTATCAAAATCTCTTTATAAAAAAAAATGTTTATAAACATACCCAAGAAACAAACCCTAAAATGGGAAATTTTGGCACGGTGAATTTTATATGAAAAACGCATATTATGGGTTCTTTTATATTTCATATACATACATAGGTTATTTGTATATGCACGGATATGTTATTTTCATATGCAAAGAGGTTATTTTCATATGCACACACGTACAGGTTATTTTCATGTGCACAAATTGGTTGTTTTCATAGGTTTTTATACATATACATACACAATTTATTTCATTTACACACATAGTTTGTTTCATATGCACACATAAATTATTTTCATATGCACACATAGGTTATTTTCATATAAACACATAGGTTATATTCATAGGTTTTTATATATATGCATACGTAGTGTATTTCATATACACATACATATGTTATTTCATATGAACACATATGTATTTCATAGGCATACATAATTTATTGCAATGCATGTAGGAGTTTTTATATTATGCACACATAGTGTATTTCATATACACATAAGTCATTTCATATACACACATAGTTTATTCTATACATGAATAGGGGTGAGCAAACGGATATATCTGATCCGGTCCGGTCCGGTATGTCGGATATCCGGTAAAAAATATTCACAAAACTCCTATCCGTATCCGGTCCGTTTCGAACCGGATATCCGGTAAATATTATCCGGATCGGATATTCGACTCGGATATCCAAATTATCCGGTTACTAGAAAACCAATTAAAAATTAAATCAAACTGTTACTTTTTCGAATTCAATCAAAACTAACAATCCGCAAAGTGCAAACTAAATGTCAAACATTAACACCATTTGCAAGTCCCGGTAAAATTTTCAAACAATTAAACTTGTCAACCTTTTCAAATTGAGAACCATAAACATATATATTATATAACAAGATGAATTGGCAAATATATATAAAGTTGTAACATTAACTTATATAATCAAAATTCAATTCAATGATAAACACTCAGTCTTGACAAAAAAACATATTTGCTCTGTTTAGTGAGGCGACAATTAGTACATGAATTATTCATTTAGGGTTTTAATTTTATAAGAATAATAATCAAGGTTGTTTTTTTATTAAAATGAATAAAATAAGAAATGTTGTATTGGAGAATTGAAGTGGGTTTAATTACTTAAAAATGAACAAACACCATTTTGATATCATCTAAACTAATTCAACATTGTATACTAGTTATAAAAACATATATATTATATATTAATAGTACCGGATTCCCGGATATCCGGTAAGCAAAATATCCTGATCCGTATCCGGTCCAAGTATCCGGAAAAATCACCCGGATCGGATCGGATTCGGATAAAAATTAAACGGATGTTTTCGGATACGGACTTTTAGGGTTCGGATTGGCGGGTTATCGGATCGGGTCGGCCGGATCGGATATTTTTGCTCACCCCTACATGAATGTATGAGTTTTTATATAATGCACACATAGTGTATTTCATATGCACACGTAAGTCATTTCATATGAACACATATGTTATTTAATATGTACACATAATTTATTTCATATGTATTTATGGGTTTATGTATATGCACATGATAGTGTATTACATATGCATACAGTACCATATTTCATATGCACACGTATTGTATTTCATATGCACGAATCGGTATATTATTTGTGAAAAAAAAATTAGTTTTTTTTCATATAAAATCTTCCAAGTCAAATTTTCTCCTAATTTTTGCAAATTCTTACGATTTTTTTTCTTTTTAATGAGCGCATTATTTGGGATGTTGGTTTTATAGATCCGATGACTGCTATTCTTTCTCGTTACTTTCCTGAGTGGCCTACCCTACCAGATCTTTTGCCCAAAATTATTATTGTTTTTATCTTTTAATATACAAAAGTGAAATATAATTTTAGAATTACACGATATTATGTTACGTGGAATCATGTATAATCCCATGTGGTTAGATTACTACTCTCTCCCTATTATATTACTTGTCTTTATACCTTTAAATTTTTATCGTAATATACTTGTCTTTTTAGTTTTTTTTTCTGTCACTTTTTACAATATTATCCTTAATTGGAATACTAATAATTATATATGTACCAATTACCATGATTCTATGTCATTAATATAGGTAAAGGCTAAATGCATGCGTTTTTGTGATTAAACGGACGCGTTTTTGTACGCTTAAGGTACGCGCACATATTTATGCGCCTAAGATACGCGCACAGGATTATAAATGGCATTTTAGGAAAGTTGGGGGATATTTTGTGCGCTTAGCTTACGCGCACAAAATGGTTGGGGGATAACTCTGTGCGCTTACCTTACGCGCACGAGCTGGCCAATAATTTAATTTTGTGCGCGTACCTTACGCGCACATTGAATGTATTTAACCCGTCTTCAACCTCCAGCTGCCTCCTTCTGTTTCTCTCCATTCGTCTCCAACAGCTCCATTGTCGCCGCCAGCTCCATTCTCCCCTCTATGGTTGGCTCCATTCTCTAGTCTTCAGATCCCGCCCCCTTCTATTTCTCCCCTCCACCACGGGAGTACGGGAGCAGTTTTGACTCACCACAACAGCCCACCGAGCCACCCGCGGGACCGCCACGAGTCCACGACCAGCAGCCCACCGAGCCACCCGCAGTTTTGACTCACCACAACATCCCAGATCTTGTTCTTGCTGAGTTGCTGGTAATTATACATTCATTTGTAAATTTTAGATCTAAAATCTTGATAAGGATATTTGTGTACTAAAAATTGAAGCATTTAGCACTTGAACTTGTAATAAAATCATATTGTGCTTGTATGAGTTGTACATTCAAGCTTAGGGGGGGAAATTGCAAAATCAATGAAATTGCTACTCATTGTCAATTTGTCACGTGATAGTAGCATTGTAGGATTTGTCTTAGTATTTCTTATATGTCGAAGTTGACGAAGCGACCGGTGAAGCTTAATTCCATTGAAGCTTAATGTTTGTAGTGTCTTATAAATGTAGCTATTTGATTGAATCTGAATATCATTCATAATTCGATTTCGAGTAATTTCAAAGGCTTCATGACTTGAAATAACAGGTAACTACACAAATTACAAGATGTATCATAGTGGTGAGGATAGTGACGAGGAAAATGATTGGGTTCAAAGTGAAGAAGAAGAAGACGAGGACGACTCATGGATGGCGTCGAGGTTTTTCTTAGATGTCGAAGTTGACGAAGCGACCGGTGATTGGGACCCTAGCGGGGAATTCGTGGTTAGTGTTAAACTAATTCATGTTTATATTTCATCTTATTGTTAGATCATAATTAGTACTGAAATTATAGTTTATAGTTGCATTTATAGACTATAATGTTTGATAGTAAAAAATGTCGTCATTTATAGGGGAGAGACTATACAGAGTACTTTACTACGGACTTAATGTTTGATAGTAAGGAAGAATTATATGAATGGGCGAAAGAAAGAGGAAATGAGTTTGTTATAGCTTTGGTGAAGCGCAATTCAAGTCCGTATCAAATTAGTATAGTGTGTGATAGGTTTGGGGAATGGAGAACGGAGATGCCGAAGGTGAACAAGGAGAATCCAGAATTACCGGTTCCTATATTAAGAAAATCGAAATCCAAGAAGTGTGGGTGTAAGTTTGAGATTATGGGTGTTCGTGTGAAGAAAGAGTCATGGATGGTTGGTGAAAAATGGATATTGTCTGTGATGGAAGGTCGGCACAACCATAAGCTACAGACTAGCTTTAAAGGGAATGCATTCATGGGTCGAATGACCGAGACGGAGCAGCTAAGTGCTAGGAGGTGGGGGGGTGGTCGAAAGACACCGAAACAAATTGTTTCTGAATTGAGAGCAAACTTTCCGGGCAATGTTACATCCCGAAAACAAGTAGCCAACTTCTTGCAGAAGCTCCAGTATGAGGATCGTGGGGAACTAACTGTGACTCAGTGGTCGCTTACATTTCTGGTTGAACACAAATATGTAGTTCATCCTCTGAGGGATGCGAAGACGGACGAGGTAGCAATCTTATTTTTTGCTAACCCAGAGTCTTTGTGGCTGATGAAAAAGTTCTCATATGTTGTAATCATCGATGCGACATACAAGACAAACAAGTAAGTCCTTAAATTTTATTGATGTTGTTTTATTGTTATTAAATTATCATTGATGTTGTCTTATTGAAATGTTTGTCACAGATATGATATGCCACTTGTGGAGATTGTTGGTTTCACCAACACTCACCAAACGTTCAACATTGCATATGCATTCACTCGGGCGGAAAGGATTTATCATTACACGTGGATAATGAGAAAAATCTGGGCATTGTGTTTAGATTTGGGAGTGATGCCAACGGCAATAATGACAGACTGTGAGAAGGCCATCATTACTGCAATTGGCACTGTTTTTGGCAACGAAGTTCAACACCTCTTGTGTTGGGTGCATATCAAACACAACATTGAGGCACATGCATCATCCATTCTGAAGACGAAGGAAAGTGTAGATTTCTTTGCAAACCAATGCTGGGGACTTTTTTGCTCAACCATTGAAGAAAGCTATGAAGAGAGGCTTGCTGCATTGAGGACATCATGGAAGAGAGGCCTTGTCGGATACGCAGAGGCCACATGGCTTACTCCTTACAAGAAAAGCATAGTAAGGGCGTGGACTGATCATCATCTGCACTTCTTCACGAGGACTTCAAACAGGTATCACGACTGTAATGATATTTTTATTTTATTGTCATTAATTATTAATGTCTTACTATCCTAATGTGTTATGAAAGGGTTGAGGGGATGCACAAGGTTTTGAAAGATATTATTGGCTCTAGCAGAGGGGGTTTCAATAGAGTAATTGTGAGGATCCACCATGCCATCATCCTTCAAATTGATCAGATTAGGGCAAGCATGAACATGTCACTGGCTAAACGACCAACAGATTTCGATGATCCAACGATGTTGCCAGTTGTACGCGCTATATTTTCTAGGCTCTTCTACAAAGTGTCGGACAGGTGCTTTGATTTGTTGTTGGCGTCGTATGAGCGGTTATTGAATGAGCAGTATGAAGAAGAATGCACCGATCATTGGGTGAGAAACTGTTTAGGGATGCAGTGCGTACATGTCCTTGTAAATGCCATCATTATGAGAACACCCCTCATTCCGGAGGACTTTCACCCGTTTTGGAGGGACTTGGAATGGGAAGATGCTCCTACAACAATTGTGTCCGATGATCAGAATGTTCGAATGAACATTACAGAGATGCAACTTAGAGAAATATGGGCCAAGATTGATACTGGGACTTTGAAGAAAGGCACGGCATTCCAACTAGGTGAGTTGTATCACGACTTGGAGTATCCAGAGGAAAGTACATTGTTGGAGCCGACTGGGATCCGTTCTAAAGGAAGGCCAAGTGGTTCTAGGAACAAGTTGAACAAGGTGGAGAAGAGGGAGAAGTGCTTGTTTGAGCACAGACAAGAAGAATTGAAGCAGAAGGAGAAGAATGCAAAGGCAAAGGGGAAGGCAAGTGAGAGCTCTGGTAGAGGCCCAGGTCGTCCTAGAAAGGAAGGAAGTGGTCCTAGTCCAGTGGTGATCGGCTTTGAGGAATTACAATCTCAACCTGTACCAGAAAAATCACAACCAGAAGATTCGAAGTGGCCTGAAGAGCCCAGTATTCCCATTGTTCATATGGGTGTTAACTTTGGGGTTGATAATGTGGATGACTTCTGGATTCCGTATATCAAGGTTGTTAGAGATGTACGTCCCGATGGTCATTGTGGATATCGGTCTATGGCTGTATTGTTGGGAAGGGAAGAGAGAGAATATGTCAACATCCGACGGGAGCTGGTAGGGGAGTTGCTTGACAATCGAGAAGCCTCTCCCAAATTGCGATACAAAAACGCAAGGATGCCGGCTCCCCATGCATAACCTCCAGTACTCTCGTGGTCAAACAGAAGGACAGACCACTTGTGCTTCACGGACTTAGTCGACTTGTCCACCAGGACAGTCGACCCAAGAAGCAACAATAGATAATACGTGGCAATAACGCTCTCTACTCTCTCGGGTGCCGCCATCCTCTCCATCAATGTAGTCTCTAGATACTCTAATGGGATGCCGCCACCGGTATACCACCGCCTCACATGAACCACGTCAACCCCCAAATCTGTGGCGATACGACTGTAGATCTCATCCTCAGTCAACGCTGAAGTGCAGCTCTTCCCATGAATGGGAACCCGCAGAATCTGGAAAATATCTAACAATGTAATCGTCATCTCTCCGAATGGCAAATGAAATGAACTAGTCTCCGGATGCCATCTCTCCAAAAATGCAGATATCATAGCAGCATCTATACTGGCGGCGATGCCAACTGTGCATAAATGTGTAAGGCCGCTGCGCTCTGTAATCCTAAACCACGACTGGGGATCATCGGTAATGAAGGCCTCGTGGCGATATAGCTTGGCAGCTCGGAAATGGATCCTAACAATCTTGCGACTCTGCAAATAGAAAATATAGCATTAGTCAATAAAATTCATCACATAATTATAAATTTTAATTATTTATATTAACAGTTTCACATACCAAATCCTGTATCGCCTGTCGGCGGGCGACGCCTCTAAGAGGAGCTACCTCTGGAGCAGCAGGCTCTGCGATAATATCATCATCTGGCTCTAGAGCAGCTGGATCTGCATCAGCATCCTGTGGATCTGCCTCTCCTCTCCTCCTCCGTCTCCTCTGCCTAATGGGAGGGAGTGCAGGATCAACAAACAGATGGTCAACAGGATCGGGCTGGGGACGCTCATAAATGGCCTTTGCAATGTGCGTGGCATAACTACGGAGAAGGATCGGGCAATGTGGACCTCCAGGCATCCACGTCGCATAAGTAGAGGGAAGTCCTGGATCAAAATCACCAACATGACCCGAAGGGGGAACGGGAGGTGGATGTGCAGAAGTGGAGGGGCGTACGGGTGACGCAACAAACTGACCAACACCAAACTCAGGAGAGGGGACAAAAGACGGGCCATGAGAGGAGAATAAGGGGGACCGGGTAGGGGGAGACTCGTCACGACTCAAATCCTCAACCTCGGCTCTAATGACTCAACATAATCTAAATCATCATCCATCTGCGAGTGCATATCATCAGCCATGTCTGTCGTCATCGGCTGCAAATCTACCTCTATATGCTCATCAGCAGACTCCATATAAACATCATCAGCAATGACGGTCGGAGGAGGAGGAGGAGGGGCAGAAACAGATAATATATCCACATGGACGATAGCAGCACAACGACGTATAGAATCTGACAACCCTATACGTGGTCTGCGACGATCAGCCACTGGCGTCGGCTCTGTCCGACCCGAAGGGGTTAAGACCCCCCGTAACGTCTAAATTAAAGATAACTTAAGTAAATCAAATGGGTATTTCTACTCTATTACTTTGGGTCTAGTTTCACAACTAATTTCAAATCTAAATTCACAACTATTTTTAACAATAAAAACACAGCTAAGAATTTCTAATCATAACTTATGTACAATATTATAAAGAATTTCTAGTCTAAGTTCATATAACATTTTAAATCAAAATTCACAACTAATTTCAAATCTAAATTCACAACTATTAAAAAAAAAAAAAACACAGCTAAGAATTTCTAATCCTAACCTATGCACAATATTATGGATAGTTTCTAGTCTAACTTTACACAAAATTCATAATCAAATTTTACAATTAATTTCAAATCAAATTCACAACTAACACATAAACAACTACGTCGAAAAGATAATTTATATTCTAAATACACAAAACCATGTTAATTAAAATTCACAATTACTTTCAAATGAAATTTACAACTAATCCATTTTATAAGTTATACAATTCAATTTACATACACATTTTAGTTGGAAATAAAATATCAATTTAGAATATCGAAAAAATACCTGATGGAGACCAGTAGAAATCTGAGCGTTTGGGACCTCTGCCTCTTTCGGCTCCACCGGTACGTTTGCCTGAAATCTCGTACGCGGTCTCCCTCCACCCAAAACCCCCAAATCACCCTCCTCCACCCCAACCACCACCGGCGTCCCTCCTGCCACCCCAACAGCCACCACCTCCTCCACCACCGGCGCCACAGCCACCCCAGAAGCCACCCCAGCAGCCACGCCGCCTTCCTCCTCCATCGAAGCCGCTGTGGAGACGACGCCGGCGCCACTGCCGCCCACCGGCCGCTCTTGCCCTCCACCATTTCCGCCGTTTTCGCCACCCCCGAGCTCGGAATCACCCAAGGAAGAAGAATCCATTTCCAATTTTGTGAATCAACCAACGAACGAAGAAGAATCAAGCGAATAAATTGTTAGGGCTTTTTTCGATTTCGTCGACCAGGGGGGAAGAAGACGACGATGGGCATTTAATAATGTCCATGCGCTTATGCTGCGCGCACGCGTAAGTGGGCCGGCCCATTTACCATGCGCCTACGCTACGCGCATGGGTTTCTTCCTCATTTTCCTAAAATGCCGGTTATAGCCCTGTGCGCGTATGTTAGGCGCATCAGATTATGCGCGTACCTTAAGCGCACAGAACCGCGTCCATTTAGCTAAAAAACCACGTGTATTTAGCTTTTTCGTTAATATAAGTTGTTTATCAATGAAATTAAGAATTTAATAGGAATATATTAGACTAAATTTTTACTTCCCCAAACAATATGCTCAAAATTACAAAGACAAATGACATGATACAGAGGAGTAGTATTTAATTTTCTTAATTTGATTGATTTACCTATTTATCTTTTTCACCGAGAAATATGTGATATACTCCATCGATCTTTCTTGTTTGCTACCTTCACAATATGCTTAGATTTCGCAAAGTATGCTATACAGAAATGTTATGAAACAATCTAGGGTTTATTTTAATTTCCGATATAATACATTAAATTGTATTATATTATATTAAAGTAATAACTTAATATTAAATTTACAATATAATACAATTTAATATATTATTATCGGAAATCTAAACAAACCCTAATCCACTCCACGACTCCCTCCCACATATTTCATAAACTTCTCTTATTCGTTACTATTCATATTAATGATTAATCTTTGGACATTATTTACACGAATCAAGTTCATCCTCCTACATGCATTTAATTGACATTCCATCAAAAAATCAACATTATATCTTGGGTTATCAAGTCTTCCCACCACCTTAACTCAAAAATATACCACCTTAACTCATAAATATGACATCACGTAACCACAAAATCACTCCTCTCCCGTTGGTAATGGTTTAGGGCCTTTATAAATAAATAAACTGATCTATAGGATTGTCCGACAAAAAGAGGGGGGAATAGTCTATAGGTTTTCCAATAAAAATTGGTTCTCTGATCATCAATAAGACCAGTAAAAAACTAAATGATTAGAAATCTAATTGATGCCACAACTTTAGGGATAATCACTACATTATAAACCACAATTAGATTCTAGTAAAACAGATCTTTGTAGTCAAATGTGAGGAGCAACGTCAGTTATTCATTTAAAGACAATTGAAGGATAGGATAGAAGGTCCATCCTAGCACCATACACCCACCCATACCTTATCACCTCTCATGGTCAAAATTTGACCATTGATCGTTGACCGTCAAAGACCAATTTATTTTTTTATGAACAAATTTTCTTTTTGTTTTTGCCATTTTTTTCTTCTTCCCAGAACCAGTTTTTTTGTCCTCTAACCTATTTTACTCTTTCTTTACTTCATGAAAACACCATTAAAATGGTTGAAAAATATTCTACTAAGTTTGGACAATATTCAACTATTTTTTAATACTTTGATGTGTTAAAACATAAAAGGAAAAAGTCCAAATCTATTGCATAAAATTTCAAACTTATAAGAAGCATAGAGTTGAACATAAATGCAAAATGTTCAAATTTAAGAAAATATAAAGTTGAACAATAATTCATTAAATTTTGAACATTGTCCAATAATCTTCAATTTTTGTTTATAAGATAACTCAAACTATACAACTCAAAATGTTCAAACATACCACAACTTATATTGGTCAAACATAAATGACAAATGTTCAAATTTAATGCATAAAAGTTCAAACTTATGAACGTAGAGTTGAACAATAATTCGTTAAATTTTGAACAATTGTCTAAAAATTTAAACATTTACTTAGGAAAAAAAACTTATACAACTCAAAATTGTTCCAACATGGGCGGAAAAATGTTCAAACTAAACACAAGTCGAAATTATTCAAATATATACAAAGAATGTTCAAACTTAATACATAGAAGTTCAAACTTATACAAAGCTTTGAGTTGGAAAAGAGTGAACTTTATATACATTGTAAATACAAGTGCTCAACTTTAGCAATTTTTCAACTGTATTTAACAATTGTTCAAACACATTACAATTATTCAACTTTATATGCACTGTAAATACAATTGTTTGACTTTGAAATTAAAAGTTTTTAACTTTATATAAATGGTGAAATCATTTGCTCAACTTTAAAACTGAAATTGTTCAACATGAAGATATAATTGCTCAACTTTATATACATAGTAAATATAATTGTTCAACTTTAAGGTGTAATTGTTCAACTTTAAGATACAATTGTTCAGCTCTAAAATATATTTTTTATGATGAAAATGTATAGGAAAAAATAAATAATAAAAACCGAATGAATTGACTCGAAAAAACAATTAGTCAACATTGACCAATCAACGGGAATTGGATGTGGTAAGGCGTATAATAATTCTAAAATGATTGGCCTAAAATGTTCATCACTTTTCACTCTAAGGGGCTCCTCACATGAAAATTTCCTTTATTATTTATATCAAAGTAGTTCAAGGTACATCTAAAAATGAAACTCAAATTATAATAAAGTTTTATAATATCAAACATTGCATGGAACCAAATTATAATATAACAAGGGATTGGAATATAAAAATCAGATTATATTTTATAATTGATAAGTTATATGTCGGACTCTCAATAATTTCTTTAGTATAAGGTGAATCTTGTGAAATTAGCAGTTTTTTTTTTCTAAGAATGTATAGTTTAGAAGAAAAAAGCTGCACACATGCTCCCCTTCCTAATTTCTGATTTTTTAGAAAAAGGTAAATTATTTCTTCCTTTTATTTTCAATGTTTATATTTAGAAAAAAG
Organism: Rheum nobile; assembly: GCA_027886185.1. NCBI lineage: Eukaryota > Viridiplantae > Streptophyta > Magnoliopsida > Caryophyllales > Polygonaceae > Rheum > Rheum nobile. The sequence continues at coordinate 2,437,466 of WOAB01000135.1, forward strand.
TAAAATAAATATTTTCCAACAATTTCCCACATTTTTCAATCTCTAAATATCCATTTTGGAAATAAATATTCATCCCCAAAACTTTTAGAAAAAAGTCACACCCATGAACAACCGCATTTAACTTCCTTCCAAAACTTCTTGTAATTCATGTCTCAGTCATTATCGTCTTTGTCAAGCTTTGTAAACCGCCCTCAACTTCTGCCATTTTTGAAACTCCATTGTTGTCCTGACTGGTTTGTCTGTGAAACCCATATACACCATTCGTTCGAATTATGAACACTTAAAATACCCCTAAAAAATCTATGGATATAATAAGAGATTTGATTTCGAAGAAACCAGTTGATGGCAAAAGGAAGAGGAAACACGATGACGCCCATGACTAGAAGAAGAAGAAGAAAGCCCAGAGAAGGGCAATTTTTTTAAAAATTGAAGTTTGAGCATGAGAAGATATCTGGGAAGGCAACATCTAGAAGCCCAGATGTGAAATCGGAAGAGGTTTAGTCGACATCGAAATCAATGAAGAGAAAAATATAAAAACTGAAGGTAAAAAAACCCATAGCCTTCAAAGATGATGTACTTTTTTCTAAATTTGACATCATATCAACCTCCATAAATGATTCGATTTCAAAGTTTAAAGTTTTTAGGTAAGTTTGCATCTGTTTGCAGATAATGTACATGTATAATAGAGAAGAACCCTTTTGTGGCAGAATTAACATCAACGCGAGGGCATTTTGTTCGTTAGATAGAAAACAAACTAACCCCTGCGCATTAACAATGGGTTCTGGATGGCCCGTTTGGAAAGATACTAAAGATGTTGCCACAAGTAATGTTTTACTTCTAGTCATTGCATGTTTTTCTTTTTAAGAAACTCCAAACAAAGAAGAAGTGATAGTCATAGTATGAGGTTTTAAGAAAAGAATTTAGTTTGTCACCGAAGGAGTACTATCTCATTATTGGGTTGAATTGTGGAGGACTTCCATTGGTGGACACAAAAGGAGACAAGATACTCATGGAGCGATTTTTTGGTGGTCCTTCTAATCCTAAAACGACAATACAAGATGTGTACAATAGATTCAAATATTAGTGTAATTTTTACAATTACAAATTGAAGTTGACCCTCTTGTTAATAGTGGAGGGGCTACTGCTTGGAGGATTTAAGAAGAGGCTTGTGAAGCCTCAAATGTTAAGCTATTAGAAAACATTGATAGGTTTTATGAGTATCCATGGGGGAAGTGTTGGCTATGAAGAGTTGCACAACTCTTTGACAAAGTCATTGGCAAAAAGGATGAAAAGTAGAGAAAGTAAAGCTACTATTCAACCAAACAAGATTTCCATACTTCATTCAAGGAATGACATTGGTGTTTTAGGTGTTCTGATTTTGCATTTTACTTTGTATACTTTTAGATGGATGTCGGGGTAGAGTATTATAGGTGATAGGATGACTTTGTACAAATGTGAACTGCAGCATGATTTGGATTTGTTTGTTAGTGATTAAATTTTGAGTTGTTGAGTTTTTTGTGTTGTCTATAGGGAATACGTAATCATAATGACATATGAGCATGTGTTGTTTCATATAATAATTGAAAGATAACAAAAATCCACTTTTCATATTTTACATTTTGTGATTTATTTTGGAATTCAAAAGGTCTTTCACTTTTTGGAGGGAAAACAATATCACAAGTAATCAATTTTTTTGATTTTCTGAGTTTTGTGTTTTTTAAAGCTTTTTCCTCCCTTTTAAAAGTAATGTTTAATATTATTTTTCATCTTTTTAATTTTAGAAAAAATATAAAAAGGAAAAGATTCAGGTTCAAAAATTCCAAAATTAGGCATCCCTTGCATTCTCTTAAAAAATGGTGTATTTTTGCCAAACCCAAATTTTTTGACTTACCTATGAAAAAACCGCGTCAATCTAAGTCATAACTCCTATACATATGCAACCTTTTAGTATTAGTGTGCAACATCAAAAAAAATTATTAAATATAAAAAAATTACCTATAGCAGTGTTCTATGTGCATTTAGCAAATGTTCGGTGATGTCAACGGAGCAAAGTTGACATACATGTCCACTTTGCATGCGCAAAACCAAGAATTATAAAATTGGACACACACGTCGAGTCTGGATTATAGAGAATCAATATGCACATTGGTCGATGATGTGCATGTGCAAAACCCCCATCGACATCTACTATGCATGCCAGCATTGCACATTAGCCTTGGATGTGCCTGATAACAATGCACATGTGTAACGTACGTGTGTTATTCGTTCGTGTTCTTCAATTTTCAATCACCCAAAATCAAATCGAACATGCTTAGGCTTAAATATGATGCTTTAATACATGAAAATAAGCTACATACACACATTCAATCTATGTAATCCAACAATTTATCCTAAAATTTATCAAACCACTAAAATTCAAAGCCTAACACGTGTCTCGAACCAATTTTATCCAATTTCATGCATGATTAGTCTAAAATCTAGCTTAAATAAGTAGATTGTCATGTACTGAACTCGTACAAGTCAAAATACGTCTAAAACGGAGTCAAAATATCGTCAAAAGCTAACGTGGTGATAGTCGAGTTGTTTCATGCGCGGAGAGAAAGGAGAGAGGGAAGGAAAAATATGAGATTGATCCATAATTCTTCATAAATTAAAAGTTGCAAGCTATCGTATCATATCACCCCATTTTTTTATAAATCAAGGACTTTTATGCCCTGGACAGCTGAACTAAACAATCTCCCCCTAGACCTGACTTTTTTATTTAAAAAAAACATATGACAATTTTATTTTATTTTCTTTTGAACATTTGAAAATTTCTTTTTGTACAAGATAAACATCAGGTGGCCTTTCTAAGAAAGCACCAACCTAAATTATCCATACGGGTAATCTTCAGAAAATCCTTCACTCAAGGATGAATGTTGCTTGTCCTTCCTTGCAAATCTTGAAAGACACGTCATTGTAGCATTCGAATATCTAGTTTTGTGATTGCTAGGAAGTCTTCCACTTAGTTAGCTTCTCTGTAGCACTGGAAAATCCAGACCCTAAAAGTACATGTGGTACCGCCTCACGTTCTCAATGATCATCCTGATTTCCTAATACGTTTTCCATGTCCCCCTGAGACTGTTGATAACCATTAAGTTATTGTCTTCAATAGAGATCATTTTGACTCCTAGTATGTGATCCTTTATCACATCCTCTCACAAGGCAAAAACATCAGCTTATAGGACATAGGTGTTTGGAATAAAACCTTTGCCCATGGGTATTATCCTTCCTTGACAGTTTCAGATGATGTAGTCGTAATGTTTATTGTTATTGTTCTTCTTTGATCCGCAGAAGTTGAGTTTCATGTGATTATATCCTGGCCTCTTCCAGCTTACCTTTATATCCGTCTATTCTGATTTACATGTTGATGTTTCCTCTTATGCATGTTTCCACATCCTGAAGTTCATGTAAGCTTCATGAAAGACTATTGTATCATGCGCTCCATTTCTGAATAATATCATACTTCGATGATTCCATATGTGCCACCATGAATCATAGATGGTCAAATTCATTGAAGGTACTTTTAACTTGGTTAATATACAGTGACGTTGTAAGAGTATGTCAAGTTCGGGATCTGGTTTATGGTTATCCGTGTATAAACACGTTGGAAGAAAAAAATCATTATTGTCTTCATTCATTTGTTTTCAAAGGATACATTAACTTGGTACCCTATTAAAGTGCATGTTTAGTCTTTTATAGTTGGTAATGCGTCACTACATATCTTTCACATGAATTTTTTTTTTAGGTGGTAGTTTAGCATTCCATACCCATTTGTGATTTGGTTGGTTGTTGTATGTGGTTTTTGTTAGAGTATAAGCTCTGGACTTCACCATAAAATCACACGACGTTGACGGTTTTCGGATAATACGGTCTTCTAGATTATGAGACAATTTTTTTGGTTTTGGTGATTAGTTCCATTACATTTTGTGGAACGCTTGTTTTGAGTTTATCTAAATACCAAGTCCTATGTGCCATTGTGAATTTAGATACTAATGTATTGTCATTAATGTTGTTATTTATATGGTGGAGTTATGAATCACCAACCCATAGATATTTCCAAAAAATGTATTGATTTACAATCTCCAACTTACCATCTTATGTTTGTTTTGAATTCATCTCGTAGTGATAACAATCTTGAGAATTGCCAAGAGAAGGCTTTTTTCTGTACTTGGATGATATTATTTGTACCCAAGTATTTTTCATTTATAATTTTAACTCATATGTTGTTTGGATTAGCAATGATCCTCCAAAGTAGTTTCATTTGTTAGGATTTATTTGTGACTTCTGCAATGCGTATTCCTAAGTCTCTTCAGCTTTCCTTGAGCAAATACAGTCCCAACTTATCAGAGGGTGAAATCTAGTTATGCCCGTTGTATGCCGAAAGAAGATTTTGTTTATTTTGTCAATTTCCTCCCATATTTCTTTTGGTAATAGGAAACTTTGCATTAGAAAATTCACTTTGGAGTTTAGGTTGGCTTGTATTAGGATTGATCTGATCGCTTGTGATAGAGAGTTAGCCTTCCATTTAGATAGTTGTTTCTTCAAAGAGTCTACCGCTTCTTTGAAATTTTTGTTGTTGACACGTCCCCGTATGATTTCGATTCCAAGGTATTTTTATAGACTTCTAGTAACTTGGATGCCTAGATTTGAAGATAATGATTGAGCATGTTGATAGTTGTACCAAGCTTTTTTGATAGTTGATCGTGAGACCCGTGTTGATAGAAAAATTGTCTAGTATGTTTCAAATATTACGTACCGCCTCATGGGAGGCATTATCTAGGATTAGAGTATGATTAGAAAAGTTTAGAAATGGTATTGGAGTTCCATTCTGGTTAACTTAATACCTATATCAGATTGTGGTTTATCTACTTCTCTCGCCAAGGTTCTCACAAGGAATTCCATTTATAAGAGAAAATATATGGGGCTAATGGGTCGCCTTGTTGTATACTGCTAGTTGGTTTAAATATTTTGCTTGGTTTATTTATCAATGCCAAGTAAAATGACGTTTTAATACATTTCATGATCCATGTAATGAATTTTGGCAAAAATACAAAATTGATTAAAATTTGTTGAATGATGTACCGGTCTACTTTGTCATGTGCTTTCTACACATCTAGTTTTAGGATCATCCATCCTTTTTTACCCTTTTTTTATGGGATGAGTGAAAGGTTTCGTGAGCAATATGGATATTTTAATGTATTGCTCTTCCTTCTACGAATGCTCCTTGAACATTTGAGAAACTTTGAAAAGTAGAGAATGACCGGAAACAAAAATAATAATGTGTGACAATTAAGTGATTTCATTAATTAATTGTGTGGAAATTAAATATAAAAGATAACACAAATATCACAAAGCTTGCAAATTTATGGTCCATTTTTCTGAGGAAAAAAAAAAGCGTATGGGTCTACTTTAATATTTATTTAGTTATTCGTCCTATATTAAGGGGCTGTTTGGTTAGAGAAGTGGGAAGGAAAACAATAACATCGAGTTCTTGGGGAAGGAAAGGAAATGAAGTCCCTTACCACCCCCAAATTGTTTAGATAGACCAAAAGAATCGGATTGAAATAAAAAAAAATCCACAGATTAGAATATAGGATTTTCAATTTACCGTTGATTTCATATCAAAACTTCCATATTGATTATACTTCACCCATTCCTTCGATTGTCCTTATCCGATCATCCCCTTCTCGGCCTCTGCTACTCCTCCTCCACCGCTCGACAAGGGTGCAAGTTGACAGGGAAATGGAGATCTCAAGGTTCTTTGATGGTGAGCATGAAAGAGAACACACTAGAGTAAGACACGAATAGAGGTATGGGAGCTTGTGTTCGTTGGTGGCATCCTTCCATGGTTGTATGTCGTGTCCAATGGTGGATCTCCTTGCAAAGCTTTTTGGAGTTATTGAAGGGAAATGGTGATGATGGGAAGAGGAAGAGAGTCGGGGACATCAAGAAGAGGACATAGAGAGACAAAACGGAGTGCAAGAGCGTCGGATGGAGATCCTCGAAAGAGAGGGAGGGATGGAGGGGGAGGTGGGAGAGAAACGTGTTGTTACCTTAAACCCCCAGTTATTGGGTCTAATCCTCCACAAGCACCCTCTTGCTACCCATATGCGAGGTGTCGTCTTAGCCTTTCTGGATGCCTCGAGATGCATCCTTTCCTTCTTTGTTAGGTTGGTTCACAAGCGCGCAAACGAGTACCGCTGAGACAGGTTCAAACTGGACTGAAAGGAGGAATAATCTTCCTCCAACAAAATCAATGGTATTGGATCTAGCTGATGTTGAGGCTCGAAATTCGAAGTGAAATCTATCATCTTGAGTATTATGGGTGGGGAAGCTCTTCCTCTTCCGAAAGAGTCATTGATCCCGTCATTCAAACAATATGCGATGCAACCATAATTCCTCCAATGGAAAAAAACAATAGGGAAGGATTGAATAAGGAATTTACCTCTCTAAAAAGGAGATAAAACTTTTTCATCTTTGGAGGTAACAGTTAAGGTTTTGTTTCGAATTACTAATTCAATGAAAAAATCTAAAAATATACCCCAAACATTCGAGGAGGTAGTTAAATGGCCCAATCCGTTTGTTTAGGCCCAAATTTCTCCAAAAACAAACGGGCCTATATTTATCACATATCCTGGAGAGACTAATGGGTATGGTATATACACATGCAAACTAGAAAAAAAACAAAGATCTTGAGCTTGTTTGGTAATTATGTGGTTTTTTTTTATTTTTTATTTTTTTTAAAGTAAAAGCATATTTCCGAAAACTCTTTTATTAGGTTTTTAAACTTTAGTTGGCAGTTTTAAAAATTAAGGTGAGTACAAAGATAAAACATATTTAAAGCAATTAAATGAATTACTATAAGATAATAAAAAATATATCAAAACTAAAACGAGCCCTCAGTTACTTGTTTTTATTTTGCAATGTTGGGTCACCTAGCTTAGAATTAGAGCACACTATTGTCAAGACTTCAGAGAAATGGAGTGGAATGGATGAATTACATACCTTGTGTTTCGTCCAAACAAACCTTCAACAGCGTATTAAACGTTTCATCACTTTCGTCTCTGATTAATTTATCATTTTCCATTACAAGCCATTCATTTGTCCAACCAAACAACCCCGCCATAACCATGCTTGAAACTAGTTTTGCAATTCCCAGCTGGTTTACCGTCAATGCATAAGATCACATATCCATATGACTGCAAGCTCTAGTATTATATCCTCGGTAGTTGTACAACATCAATAGGAAATAATTATGCTCACACAAAGATTTATATAGAATGACCTTTATGAATCTCCATGAAAAGAAATATAGCAAGAAATACTGTCAAGAAGGGGTGATCAAAATAGATATGAAGAAGGGAGCCATAGAAAGAAACATTCTCACCCATTCAGAGTACTCATCTGCTATAAGGCTGTCGCTCGGAATGGCGGCGTTCGCTTATCATACCATAGACAAACGCAACGAGAGCTGAAAAATCTGTTCATTTGAATGCCATGACTCCTCTCATAGCAATCAGAAAAGTTTTTTATCAGATCTGCTGAGATTGAGATTGAACCACTTCCGCTTGCTGGATTTGTCTTTCCCGTCCGGGCTTCCATCTTCCCCTGGACTATCGGGCTTCGTATCCTCACCTGGAGTTCTGCTGGTGGTTCCATTACTTGTACTGACTGGTTTGATCGAAGTGAATGTCGAATGTATATCCTCACGTTGTTTCAGCAGTTCATCCACCTGTTCTTACAAGCATAAATGGCATATCAAAAATAGCAGAAGGTGGGATTTACGGAGAGGGAGACAGAAAAGATGACATACAGCCTGCTTTTCTTGACCGTATCTGTTTGTAACTTCCTGGAAACGTGCCAATGCCTGTAATGCAAACAAGAAACATTTACACACGCTAGCAGCTCAAAACTTATTAATCTGAAAACTAAACCTCCATGCACCTCATACCAAATTCAGCTTAAGTGCTAATGTAGGAAATAGATAAAGTACCTTCCTATACTCGGTTTCAAACAGGCGCAGCTCGTTTCTCTTTTTCAAAATTTCAGCTTCAATGTCCTTCAACTTTTGTGTAGTATCCTCGTATGATTTTGCACAAAGTGCCTCTATTGTATAGGATGCGGGCTTGAAAAAGTTATCCCCTACGAAGATCTCACAAGGGCCATAGATAGTAACACGATAAGCAACCATAACACAACAGCCAGCAAAAATATAAAGAATATTTATCAGGTGAGGAAGCAAGGGAGACACACCATAAACGGCAAATATATGAGTTCCTGGCTTCAACTCTGAAATCTCACAAGGCTGTAAGCCCTCCAATCTTTTGAAGAACGCAGCTTCAGGGTCCTTGGCCATTGCCAACTGCATCACCAATAATCAAGGTTTTACGTCCCAGTAATGAATCAGGAAAAGATGGGTGTATTGATTCAAAATTACAACCAAAGATATTCCATTATCAAAAGAAGACATCAGGGTGAACTTCACCTACCGTGTTGACAATAGTATCTAATCTGTAAACTTGAAAAAGCAAGAAATACATTCCGGCTGATGTAACCTTTCCGGTTTTTTCACTATCCTCCTGCAATATAGATGAAGACGGTAATTTCATAGTAAAATGCAGCAATTTAGAAGCACTAACCCACAAGGCATCAGCGGAATAATTGTGATAACATAAAACCCTATGTAAATGAAGGTTACATTACAAAAAAGGTTCCAAAATGGAGAGGATTGGCAACTGAATCTAGTTAATTCTACAAGTTGTAGTCGTTTCTTCCCCTTCCATTGTGATGTATTTTATATGTCATTTTGAGTTGCTTTTTGCAAATAATAGAGTATGATTTGCAAGTTCCAACCATTACAATAGGTTGAGTAGTCATGAGTTTTTGATGGTGGCAGGAGAGGCACTAATATACTGGTCAGTCACGAGTTTGATGATCATCCCAAATTAGAGAAAGAGGCCAATGGTGGATGAAACTAGAGGCATCTTGAAAGAGCACTAGTTATCGCCAGTGGATGAGGCAGTGTCAGCTTAAAAATGAAATCTCAAACCTAATCAGCAATTCCCCTCCTCACCTCGGGTATGTTATCCCATGTCAGTTTCATTTCTGACAATAATGAACCTCCAAGTCCCCGAACACAGGGATCAGAAGAGCGCCCCAGTTCCCATCTAGACATATTTATAGGGCCTAAAAACTTTGCAAACTGCAGAAAGTGTAGTCATGTAGCTTATTTTCAAGGAAAACAAATCCCATGCTTGATAGATTAAGAGAACCATACTCGGCTTTAAGGAAAACAGTGTTGATTAGCGTTTAATTACCTAGAGGTCGATGAAAATGGTATATGAAGTATAACTAAAAGGGACAAATGGGACTTACAGATCCTAAAAGCAGGTTGAGAAGATTCTAGGTCGACCTTTTGACAGAGATAAAGTTGAATCAGTGATTCATTTGGCCACAATTTGAGGTGCTACAAGCCCATGAAGCCAGTTAAGAATATATACAAAAGCATTTCTACGACAGTTCTAAATAGTACTGCACTTTGTTATGGCCTATAACGAATCATAAGAAAAACAGTTCAAAGTTCAAACAGAATTCAGGAACATGCTTCATAGTATTAGTCTTAACAAAAATCAAGAAAAAAAAACCCGGTCACTCAGCATGGGCATTGGAATTTCATAAGGTCCATCAGAAGCATGGAGTTCCTAAAAGTATATCCAAAGAATCGCAACTAAAAGGAATTTACAGCGCTGTAAAACAAATGAAACTACCTTGATACTCAATTTCCAAAAGTTATAAAAATATCTAACAGGCAAAAAAACATAATGAAAAACTATACTCAAAGAGAGATAATACCTGCAATGCTAGACCATATCCCGCATTTGCATCTTGTTCAAAATATAGTAGCTGAACAATGCAAGATAAATTTCTTCACTATGACTGATCACAAGATATAGAATTCATGCATGCAGTAAAATATCTGATAATAAAAATTACCTTAAATTTGCTTTGGGAAGCTGAAGAGACTCTCACCACAATCCCTGATTGTGTTTGCTCCTCATTGATTGTAACCCCAAAGAAGTGTGCACATTGTTTATCAACCTAAAGTATAAGGAGTATTAAATAACAGGAAAAAAATGAGACAATTAAAAAGATAATGAATGAGCACCTTTCCACTAACTGATGTTCCAATTGGAAGTGGTCTAACTGTCACAGTTCCATTTAGAGCTTCTTCTAGAACATTGGGAGAGACGGTTGTTTTGATAGGAACCCCTAACTTGCTAGAAACTCGAAAAGAAATAAAATCAAATGAAAGAAATAAACTGGAAAATAGTAACCCTAGCAAACCTGTCCTAAAAGTTAATAAATACCTGAACAATGCTGCAAACATTGTATTCACCGTTCCAAGGTTGGACAAGTCAATTTCCATATCCATACCCTCTGCATCAAGAGCCTGATTATTCACGGAAGTGGGATCAAGAAGAAAACAACCATAATGTTAAATGATGGTAAGCAAGTACAATTAATATGTACAAAATAACTAGCTTCATGTCCAATTTTACAAGCCTAATGCAGTTTGTAAGTAAAACAAAAAAATTCTGTAAAAAAGGAGTTAAAGATTACCACCTCAATGCCCAACCCACCCCCCTCTACATCCCCAACAACAAAGAGAACAGAAAAGAAAGGCAATAACGGTTTAGAATCAGAAGTGCACACTACCAAATCCACCATCAAGAATTTATATGTATGTCCACTATGGCACTACCACATCCCTTCCAATATGGCTTCTTTTACTGGACAAAGAAGACCCTATTCAGCCTCATTTCAGACTCTTACTGAGTTTCACTAGTATAAACAACAAATTTCATGACTCTAAAGAATAAAGTTATGAGAAAGAATAAGCCCCTAATTTCTAACCCAGCAACAAAATGAATTACAACATTCATGAACCAACCACACTACAGTGCCGGCACTTCAAATTTCATAAAATACATGCACAGAAATATGTTCACCATTCAGACTAGTTAAAATAATAAAATGCTAGCACTTGTTGAATCCTGAAATGATCATGCTTCAAAAGCAGCAACATTCAATTCCTCAGCTTTGAACCTAGACACACTCAACTATAAATATCTTGGTACAGAGCACGTTGACTGTACATGACATTCCACGCCCACAAATCCAGATACATTGACTACAGCTTAAAGAGCGATCAATCAAGTAATGCATTTCTGCACTGTTTCTATTTCAGATTTTAACCAATGCAGTTATTCAATTTTCCCCTATATTGCTCATGTTACATGCTTAGTTCATGATATAATAATTAATTGTTTAAAATATTACACTATTCCATTCTATCATTCTTACTAAATGCCCATTACATGGAAGAAAAAGACTTAGAAGAGAAGAGGAGATTCCCACCTCAAACCCAGCTGAATCATATTGTCTTCGCTTCTCTGGGTCAGACAAGATGCTATAAGAAAATGCAACCTCTTTAAAAAGCTCTGCAGCTTCAGGGTTACTTACATTCTTGTCAGGATGGTACCTATGCAGACCCAAAAAGGCTTCAATTGAAAATGATTGACTTATGCAAACCATTGATAACCACAATATATTCTTAGGAACCATTGAACATAGAGACATATTGTAAATCATTTAACTCTCTCTTGAAAGTAATCCCCACTACAGACAACAGTCTGCCACAACTTTTTTTCCCTGTGTATGATCTCTCCTTTCCATCTCAAATGGAGGTATTACATCAGTATACACTCACCGGCAAGGACAAAAGAATTAAAAATAGAGGAATGGCCTAGACCAACATCTCGGGTCGGAGACAATTCTCAATTCAATTATGGCTAACATTTCAAATGGACAAGATACAAATTCTTGCGTGGCAAAAATCATCAAGTATTCAAGTAAATACAACAACACTAGCAGCATACATGCCAATATATGTAAGGTGACGAAATTCATGAAGTAAAGCAAAGTAAAACAAGCAAATAATAGTTAGCAGGCTCAGTTTTCCAAAATAGCAAACAGTTTGAAGCTTACTTCAGGGCAAGTTTTCTATAAGCACTTTTAATCTCTTGATCAGTTGAATCCCTAGAGACAGACAAAACCTCATAAGGATCTCTCCGGAGAGCCGGAACCGACGGTCCTCCTCCTTCCGCCTTCGAACTCATCCTAGCACTTTCACCACTTCCTCTCGTTTCAGAACGTCTCAAACCCTGCCACAGCAATCCAATCTCCGAGTCACAGTATTATAGGACTCGCGAATCTCGTACAGGAGAATTGTCTGTCGGGAAAATCTACAACCAAATCATTCAAAAGATGAGAAAACAAATCCGAATTACCAGGAATCGGAAGCAAGTGCAGACACGAAAAGAAATCTCATCACCCAAGGACGCAAAATTCAAATCATCGGATCCCTAACCTTTTTTCTCCTTCTTGAGAGAATCGAGAGGACGCTGAAAACAATGACAGCTAGAAGTGATTAGACATTAATAAGAAAAAGCATCGAAGTTAAAAAACTAGGTTTTCTGATGGATAGCAGAAAGAGGAGAAAGTAGAAAGAGAGACCTGAAAGAAAATGGCGTCAAACTCAAACTTTGGTCGTCATCTTGTTGTAAATGGCTGTCTTCCCGTTCTTTTTTGGGATCGGGTTTCTATTCTCACCCTTTTTTTTTCGTTATTTTCACCCATATATGACTGTCCGTTCAGAATCCGTAGTGAAATTGAGCTTCCATTGTCCAATGTAAATCGGTACCAAGCTTTCGCTGTCCATTGGGAACCGATACCATCTCTTCCGCTGTCCATTTGAAAGGCGGACCCCAAAACGTTTTTCGCTACTCATTATTTACTATCACTGCCCATTGAGGACCAATATAAGGTCTTTCACTATCCATTGATAACCAGCACCTGAGATCAACATTCAAAAAAATGACCATTGAACAAACGATCAAATATTTAAATAATATATATATATACGTGGATCTCATTAAACAATGTATTAACTTGTCTTCTTCTCTTCATAAACATCCAAACAAGAAAATGAGTTCATCTATTCGGGAAGAAGATAATCACAATCCGTATTTACTTGCGAACGAGGTAAGTTTAATAAGTTCTTATGTATAATACAAATTTAAGATATATTGTTGTATAGTAGCTAGATAAAATATTGCTTTAAGAAAGTTTAATTTAACTTAGCTTAGGGTTAGTAAGAATATGAAAATTTATTAAAGAGATATGTTCTTATAGGGTAACATTTGTCTTCTCTCCATGTATATAAATATTGTTATTAGTTAGATAAAGTATTGTTATAAGAAGTTTAGTTTAAGTTAGCTTAGAAATAGTAAATATAGGCATTTATTAAGTAGAAATATTCTTATTATAATGGTAAAAAATAATCTATCTGTGAAAATATTATTTTGTGTAGAAAAGTGTACATTTTTATTAATAAAGTAGAGATATTTTTATTATAATAGTTTAGAAATGAGACTATGAGTGAAAGTAAGTTTAATAACTTGATTTTGTATAAATCACTTACGAGTACTCATTGGGAATGGGCAGTGATTTTACTACTGCTGCCCATTGGAAAGTGGAAGCTTTTTTTGGAAAAAAAAATTTGATTTTTACAGCTGCCCATTTGGGATCAGAAGTGGTAGAATTGGAGAAAAAATAAAACGAAGAGGGTGTTTTCGTCTCATCCATAAAAGGGTGGGAATAATAAAAATAAATGGGTGAATAACCCGTTTCATATTTGTGTCTAAAAGAGAGTACAAAAGTTGGGAGATGAGAGATTGATTTTAGGAATGCTTGGTTTCCAGGTGGAGAACAAACATTTTAATCTTCAAAATTGAGGGCGATGACATCAACATTAAGTTGATCTAGTACTTTGGTGCTAGACTCACTTAAGCATTTTATCTAGAGGTCTCGAGTTCGATTCCTGTTGGAGACGTTTTGTAAACATTTGCACCATATGGCACTTTTTATATTTTACACATGTTCTTTTTAAATCTATATCTATAAATATATAAAGTAGACTAAGGGTGCAATTAATGCCCAATAAATATGAAAATTATCTCTTATTGTTTTGGTTATTTTTCATTAGAAACTAAATCTTCTAATATAGCTCAATGGTTAAAGACACTCTCATAATACAAGAGGTCTAGGATTCAATCCCCATTCTTAACAACTTTGTTTTACTATTTTGTCTTTCATTTTTTTTGTTTATATTAATTAGTTACTCAAATCTTTATATCTATCTATCTATCTATAATCTATAATAAACATATAAAATAAAAAATTTGAACAATCAATGTACATTTATTTGGTCTAGAATTTTTTTAAGAAAAAATAAGATTTCAACAAAAAACAATTCTTTCTACTTAAGTCATCTCAAATCGTTGTGTTTGGCCTTTAGTCTAATAATTCGTTTAAACTCAATTTTGATTATACTGGTCAAACTCCTTAACTATAGCCTTCAACACAATTTATGTTAAACCGATTAATACTCAACATGAGTTACGAATTTTGCCATTCATATTTTAATTTCAATCACATTAACTACATACTCATTCATATTCCAAAACTATTATAATTTAAACGCCTACTAACATTCCAAACATACCACTCATCTATATAAATTAAATAAAATAAGAGGAAAGCGTAGGATAGATCACATTTTTGTAGATTTTAGTACTGTAAGGGAGTGAAAAAAAAATCATAGAAAAAGCAGTAAACATGGCATGCTCCAATGAACTTTCTTTTAGGCCTCTACTATTCGGCGCATAGGCATTTTTGCCGTTTGGCGCATAGGCTCGCGCGTAACGTGGGAAGCCTCTTCCCACGTTACGCACGGGAAGTGACCCGTTCAAGACCCACACGTAACGTGTGACGAACCTCCACACGTTACGTGTGAAGCGCATCCACGCGTTACGTGTGGGTTTACGCCACACGTTACGTGTGGAGGAGATCTGGCTTTAAAAACCAGATCTTGCTTCATCCTCCATTCATTCGAACTCCGCAGCCTCAATACCCTAAACCCTTTCACTCGTTACGCGTCTCTTGCATCTGCTCGTGACGAATCAACCAACTCCGCGCGTTACGTTCAAGATCTTTGAAAGGTTAGTTAGTAGAAATTATTTTTTGGTTTTGTTTTGTTAAATTTGAAGTGTTTGGTTAGGGGTTGTAGATCCATATTGTAGATCTATGTTGTGGAGATGTTTAGGATGGTAGATCTATTTTTTGTAGAAGCTTTTGGGATTGTTTTTGATTTTTTGTATAATTTTGAAGAATTTTTTTGCATGAGGATTTATGTTGAATTTTTTTGTGAAAATATGCTAGTGGAAGTGATAGTATTGATAGATTTGTAAAAATTGTGGATTTTTTGTTGAATTTCATGTATTATTTGATGGAAAAAATCACCGGAATTCGAAAATGTCACCAGAGAAGACGACCGGAGGATCGCCGGAATGTCGCCGGCGGGAGTTGGAATGTGCACATTCACACGTAACGTGTGAATGTGTTCCACACGTTACGTGTGATTCCATTTCACACGTAACGTATGGATCGCCGGCGAGTCACCGACGAGCCGCCGACGATTCTCCGGCGACATGTCGGCGACTCTCCGACTCAAAATATTATTTTGATAATATTTTAATTATATTATTTTGATAATATTTTGATTATATTATTTTGATAATATTTTGATTATATTATTTTGATTATATTTTGATAATATTTTGATTATATTATTTTGATAAAAATGATATCAAAATATATTATTTTGATTAATATATTTTGATATATAACCGTAGATGGAGCCTGGGGAAAGAACCGAACGTAGGAGACGCCGCAACCTTCAACGCGAACAGTCGTTTAGGACTAGCGAAGAGGTGAACAGGTCGGAGAGGAGGCAACGGAGGAATGTCAGCTACCGGAATGATGAGACCGGCGCATATCAGACTGAAGCCGGTAGCAGTAGTGGGGTTGCTGGCATGATAGGAGTTCAGAGCTTAATGGTTGTGCCTTCGTTTCATGGAGGTAGGGCAGACTCTGAGCCTCAGATCTACCCGGACTACCAAGGGAGCCCGCTGCATGGTTATTCTGATACAATAGATCAGAATAACTACTACGGGCGGAATTTTAGTCCGTCGGTACTACCGCCGCATCTGAGCCCTCATCATCATAGCCCTTCGCATTATTATCAGGGGGATGAGGATCATCACAACCCGTGGGAGAACCCGGCAGTGTACCCGAATGCTCCCTATCATCAGCCTACGGTAAGTACATTTAGTATAACCTGAATTAGTTTAAAAAATGTAATTATTTCTGATCTATTTAATAAATGTAGGATCAGGCCAATACATGGGGGACTCAGGACCAGTCCAGCAATGCCTGGATGCCAAGAGATGACGCTCCAGACGTGGACGAGGAACCTCAAGAAGCCTCTTTTTCGCGGGCAAAACCGCCCCAGTCAAGGAAGAATGTGAGATATGACCCTGAACTGCGGGTGAGCGTTCCTGGAGGTCCGGAGAGCCCTGAACTCCTGAAGAGTTTTGTGAACCACGTGGCGTACCTCCTATACTAGCGCATTGTAAGTTGCATGTAACTTTATTTGTTTTAATTATTAATCTTATTTTAAATAAGTCTGATGGATTGCTTAAATATGTTCATATACAGCCGGTGCCACCCTTGAGGTTCCAGCAGCGAGGCAAGCAGTTACGCTCATGGCGTCGCACAACGACTGACGCGTGGGGTAACATGGCGTCTGCGTCCGGGCTATGTCATCTACCGGACATCATGCACGAGCATGTGGATGAGACGCTGATTGGTGCCTTCGTCGAGCGTTGGCAACCGGAAACCAACTCATTCCACATGCCATGGGGAGAGATGACTATAACTCTCCATGATGTGTGGATGATCCTTGGGCTGAACATACAAGGGCAAGACATGGGTGCCCCAAAGAAATGGCACGAGCAGCTGGCCCGCAATGATTTGAAGAAGGCGTTGATGGAGGAAGCGCATGAGCTTTTTGAGTTGGAGGATGGTGCTATCGTCACTGGTAACGTGCATGCGGCAGATTTTAGGACTCATTGCCAGGATTTGGCTGACAAGAAGCAGGCGGCTGGGTTCTTGTTGTACTTGGTGGGGTCTTGTCTCTTTCCTGACAAGTCTCAGCATCGGTTGCCCGTTTATTACACTCCGTTCGTGACTGATCCTTTGTCAGCCATGAACTATGCATGGGGTACCAGTGTTCTTGCCCATGTGTACCGCAGCTTGGGCGAGTGCACAAGGAAGGAGGCGCGGGTCATGTCCACATGTTTCACTCTGATTCAGGTATTAAATGGCTTGAATAAAAACATCTGTATTTTTGTTATAGATTAATATTTGCTATTAAGGGAATTGACTTACATGTAATTGTTTTGTAGGCATGGATATATCAATACTTTCCCATGTTTAGACCTGCACAGAGTGTTTACTGGGACCGCCAACAGCCGATCCCATACGCCAGTCGATGGGACATGTCACAGCCACCCAACCGGACCAGGAATTACAGGGAGGAGCTGGATGGGATGTGTGCTGAGAGTGTAAGTACATATACAGTCCTTATCTAGTATGTTAAAATATGAAATTATATGCATGATTAGTTGTTTGAAATTCAATTATGTTTAGGTTGAGTGGATGCCATACGGCCCGATTGACTTCAACAATGGGATGTTTGCTTCATCGCGATTCCATAGAGTCATATCCTGTTTGTGGGTCACCGAGCCTTACATGCCAGATCGAGCAACTAGGCAATTTGGGCGTGCACAACAGTGTCCAAGACAACCGATTGTTCCAATTAAGGCATGGAGGGGCACAAAGATTAGCAGCTACACGGTGGAATACGATAGATCCTTACATACATAGGATGCCCGCAATGAACATTCCATTAGCCTACAAGCCATGGGTCCTCCAGTCCTTCAACCCCACCAGTGTAGCGGTGATTATATGCAGTGGTACCTCCAGCATACACATCCATTCATCATCCCTCAAGAGGACCGTAACCCTCAGCACCATGTAAGAAATTGAATAATTATATCTTGTTTAATTTCGTGTACAAACTTTATATTAATTGTATCCACTTATTGTGACTGCAGTGGGTCGATAGTTGCTACGGACGTCTGGATCCATATCGCGATCACCAACATGGAGATGACCAATGTGAAGACCTAGCTGAGGCGTTACGACAATCATTGGAGCAAATGTATCCCTACCTTTCGAACCATTGAACTTGGCTGCTTCGTCATTTGAGCATTAAACTTTGGATTTTATTGAACTTTGGAAGGTGACAACAATGAATGTTATGACTTTTGTTTGAATGTTTTTTATGAGTTGTTTGGATTATGACAACAATGAATGTTATCACTTCTATTTGAATGTTTTTTATGAGTTGTTTGGATTTAGGGATGTGATAGCATGCATTTAGGCTAGTTGGTCGAGTTGGACCGAGTTGTGTGTTGCTTGAGTTTTCTTGAAGATTGGAGATTGTTCTTGGATCCAAACAAGTATTTCTCTGCTTTTTGGATTAGAAACGTCGAACTCATTGCATCATAATTCATACATATCATTCATTACATAAATCGACCGTTTCAACCTTCTTCTTTCGTCTTGTCTTCTTTTCGGCCTTGGCTGCTTCGTACTCCAACAACCGATCACACGTCCTTTGATCTACGTAATCACCCGCAGACGGGTCATGATATACCACCCACGCCGGGTAAAGAGTAGGCAAAGGCGATGTCTCGGCAAGGCCAATCTACATCAAAGTCAATGCATCATACATATGTTTTAACACAAGATAGTATCAACAGATGTGATTGTATTAACGTACCATAATAAAATGTTGTTCTGCCTGGACATGGCAAATGCATATCGTCTTCAGCTTCTCGCCAACCGATGCTTGAAGAGTCTCTCACTTGGTCAGCTTGTTTAGGCACGTTTTGTCCATGCCTATCACACGGTAACCAAGTCCCCCAAGGGTCGAAGGGGTGGAAGGTTTATTCCTCCACTTTTTGATGCAGAAGTGTTTACACTTAGCCATCTCCCGCGCCCACAAAAATGCTTCTTCTCTAGACTCCCATATTTGATCAGTTGTAAAGAACCTTGAGTAATCAGCAGAGACGTAAACATCCTCCTCCGGTGGTACACTAAACTGAGGCTGTGTGTGTAGGGATGGAAAGCAAAATTGTGGGGTAGCATGAGATGAAGATGCTTCTGGAGGAAATGGTATCCCAAGTGAGAAGGATGGTATCTCAATAGCTGGTTGAGGCGTGTTCCAATCCTACAGCTTTTGAGGCATTTCCCAAACCGCAAATGTCTTCTGTGGGGTACTCCAGTCATTGATGGATATATTGTTTAACCCCTCGTATAAATAATAGTTCGTCTACATACACATGAAATCATCTCATCAAGTAGTGCACAAATTATAAACCTAAATTCAAAATTTTCTTTGAGAGAGCAGATTCTGTAAAATGGCACGGTTAGTGACAAACCGTGCCATTTTACAGAATGAACCTACAACCGGTTTCTGGTGGTGATTCCACACGTAACGTGTGGGAGAGTTTCACACGTTACGTGTGGCACTCTCCCACAAGTTACGTGTGGAAGCGTTCCACACGTTACATGTGCACTATCTTGCCACATAATGTGTGGAACTGTTCTTCAATGTAATAACGATTTCGCAGCCATAAACCCTAAACAATGCTCAATCTTTGTTTCTAATCCCCTAAACAATAAAATGAGATCTTTAATATTAAACAACAAATATCATGTCTAGCTTGGTTAAATCCTAAATAACAAATATCATACCTTTCAAAACCCTAACCATCAAGCTAAAAACTTTAAACAAGTTCAAAAAAAAAGAAGAAGAGAACTTTAGGTTACATAATAGAAATTACCTCGTTCGAAAGTGGAATATCTTCCCCACTGTTGCTCCAATACTCGTTGTTGTTCGGATTGTCCATTTTTTTTACAAAAATTGAGAGTGCAAAACAAGAATTTGTGAGTGTTTCAAATGAGGGTTTAGGCTCGAAATGGATCATTAGCCGGGGAAAAAGACGGGTCATTATTACAGTTAGGTAGGGACAAGACGGTTAATTCAATGCGTTTTGCCACAGACTGAACCACACGTTACGTGTGAGCCCCATCCACACGTTACGTGTGGGATAGCATGACATGTAACGTGTGAGCTGATTCCACACGTTACGTGTGGTTCAAGGTTTAGGCGTATGAGGCTTTTTGTTAGGGTTTGGGGTAGGGCTTGGGGTAGGGTTAGGGTTTGGGGTTTAGGGTTTAGGGATATGGTATTGGGATAGGGTTTGGGGTTTAGGGTTTAGGGATATGGTATTGGGATAGGGTTTAGGGTAATGTGGTTTAGGTTTAGGGATTAGGGTTTAGGGTTTAGGGTTAGGGTTAAGGTTAAGACTAACTATTTATCTTTAATTAATAAGGGTGAATCGGGTATTTTAGTTACCTTGTTTGTGAGATTGAGGAGAGGAACTTTTAATTAGGGTTTAGGGTGGTAAATGATTGTTGAGAAGTTATTAATGCTAGTGGTTGAGTTCATTAATGCTAGTGGTTGAGGTCATTATATACTACAGTTATATACAGCTGTATATTAGCTGTCAAACACATTGCTTTTCACTATATAAGAGGCATTAGGGTTGTTTGTTCTCTACAACAAGTCCAACACAAGTGACACTTGAAGATTCAATTATGGATAAGCTTCTTCTTCCAGTTTCTTTTGATTTATTATCCCCATTTTTTTATATTAATGGATTCATGATATTTGTAGTAAACCAAGCACTACAACAAATAATGGCATCTTCATCCGAATCATCAACAAACCCACTATGTGCGTGTAATTTGAAAGTCATTGCCCGTACTTGGGATTTGCAGTGGAACTACGAAAGAAGGTATTGGGGATGCCCAAGATTGGGGTGTTTTTACAGGAAGTGGATTGATCCTATATACGAGGACAGGATACACGCGATTATTCGACAATAATGGCGGGAAAAACAAGATCTTGTTAAGGAGAATCAAGATCTTGTTAAGAAAAATCAAAAACTTTTACAAGATGTGGATAAGATGCGCGTAGGTATAACCTCAAACTATATAATGATGTACATCGTATACTGCATTGATGTCGTATCTTTTGTATAATGTTGTTTACGTACTATCAACCTTTGTAGGGAGCAAGCAATTTTATCAAAGCAGAGATATGAGAGGAAGCGAACTTTTACCAGAGACTATCCTAATTTCTTCAAACGCAACTAGACGATGTCATTTTTTGTGTGTTAGGATTTCTAAGTTTATGAAGAAGGTGAAGAACATGTATTATTTACTTTATTTTGAGATAAATGTGGTTGTAGTCATCCAACGTAATGAATAATTCTATTCTGTCTTCTAGGTTGATTATTTTGTGGTGTTTTTTTATTAATTTTAGATAAACAAATAAACCCTAAAAATAAACAATAATATGATACAATATTCATACACAACATTATAATATATATAAAATAATCAATAATTCAACATTGAACCATAAATAAATACTAAAAATATACAATAATATGACATACACAAATACCCTAAAGTATACTATAACTAAACAGTTTAATATACTAAAACACCATACGTTACGGGTGGTGTATACCCACACGTAACGTGTGGTATGACTCCACATGTTACGTGTGAGGTACAACCACACGTAACGTGTGGTAAGGCTCCACACGTAACGTGTGGAGCCTATGCGCTAAACAGCAAAAATGCCTATGCGCCGAAAAGTAATCGTGTTCTTTTATCATCATCAATCAAGTTATGTACCACTATTCTGGTTTTATTGTGCTTGCAACCGAGGCATATGAAAATGATCGACCATTCAATTAGTATTTATGTTAAATTTCAGTCCCATTTGATTTTGATTTCTTACAATAGATTACTATAATATGAGTTCTTTTAAATTTTAGTGTATTTCATCTCTTCATCTACAATTTTTCACTTCTGTTTTACTTATATTATTATATACTTTGATATGCCTGAAATAATTGTGCTTAGTTTGTTTTTCGGTGTAATTAACTAATTATATATTTTAAGTTGCATCTTGAAATATTGCTTTTGATTAATGTAATACATAGTCGTTTTTTGTTACATGATGTGTTTTCTTCCTTATAACGGACTATAGTATTGTTACTTGGTAATAGTATAGTACAATAAATCCATTAAACATAGTAAAAAATATTAAACTTGACTATCGAAATAATTTTAAAAAAGAAATCGTTTGTTCTTTATTTTCATTTTCATTCCCATCTCATCCAAAAGATCACCGGTCATTTTGACAATGAAAGCTTTCATTATCCTTCTTTCTTAGATTTAAGTTGAAAATCAATTCTCCTACGAATATATGAAAAAATTGTCAACCAACCAATTTGTTCCTCATAAAAAATATTAACTAATGGAAATGTATACAAATACAAGAAGAAAATTATTAATTCTTTCAAAAAAGAATAATAATAAACCACATCACAATAATAATATAGAATTATCGAATGATTATTAATTAATTGTGATTTTATCGAGTACAAAAATATCACTTTATAGAATTGTCAAATGCTCATGTTATTTCACTTTCAATTATCATTTACTTTGATGGCCGATTTGATTCCATGTGTTAAGGCAATATAATTTTTTTAAAAAAAATCATTTGTATCTATGTGTATACTTTTTTCTATTGAACAATTTAAGGTTGTATAAAAATCCATATATAAATTCTATGTATATACACATAGATACAATTTAAGGTTGTATCTATGTGTATACTTTTTTCTATTGAACAATTTACCTACGTGTATACTTTGTTTCTATTTGATTCCATAGTATGTGTTGCTTCAATTAATATTTTTACTTAGTCATTTGGAAAATTAAGTACACACCAATTTAGAATATCCTTCTGCATTAAAAACATTTAGGTATCTATTTTCTTAATTCCTAGAATTTGAATGTAAGTGACCATGCATGTTTAACCACTGTGTCTGACACATTTTGTAATTTTTACATCATTTTTATGTTAAGTTTCTTTGTTAATATAAGGGGGGAGGGAGAGAAAGAAAAAATAAATCAATGTGAATATTAGAAAGACATTTAATAGCCTAAATTGAAATAAAAAATGGTCCAATAAAAAAAGAAGCTTACAAGATTTTGAAGGAAGAACTTTACAACTTATGAAGAAGTTACATCGATTTTTTAAATTGCAAAAATAATTTCCATTATTATGTTATAGTTTGACCGTGGTGGCTGGACTTTTCCTTATGTCATTTGATTTCTTTTGAAGGATTTTTTAGTTTATACATTTTGTAGGATAATGTCATATAATGTACGAAAGTGCAGATATAATATTAATGTTACATGGTGATTCTTCATAGAATTAAAATTATTATGGACATGATTAATGATTTAGTATTCAATATCAATTGTTAATTAGTGTACTGAAGACTAATTTAATTTCCGAGAAGCTCTAATAGACCAAAAAATGGTATAAACACAATTTATAATAGTTAAAAGTAAAAAAAATACGCACAAAATAATTAATAATAAATCTAAATGCTCACATCTCTAAAAAAAACTCCATACTCCCATTATATGAGCATCCTTATACTCCTTATAAAATTTTATATTACTCTTAAAGGGAAAGAGAATGTCAGAGAAAAACTATTGTATCAACTTTATCATATAATTTTTTTTAAGTAGAAGCATAATAAAGTTTTTATTATATTTAAATATACTTAAACATTGTTTTATATAAAATAGAAAAATTCAACCTTCTTTTCTTTGAATATTTTTAATTTAAAAGGTTGTTATTTGATACTGTAGCATTCAATAATTTTTAATTTCAATCTTAAAAACTAAAAAAATATGAATTCAAATTAATATAAAAAAAGTTGATCCTGTGCGTAGCACGGACATGACTACTAGTATAATATAAAATAGAGTCTAGAACAATAAATGTCCATCTCATTAATTATGGGTTTTGCAAAGTAATATAAAGCACACATTCAAAATAAAATATCATAAATACAAAATATTAATTAAAGGATATATTAAAAATATATATATATAAATATAACGTAATCTTCTAATAATATTTATATTAATCTATTTGTATAATAATGAACCTAATTATAATTATAATATAATCTATATTTAACAATAATTATTTTAATTTTGATAGTTATTTTCTATCTATAAGATGTTCAAAGTGATTCATTTTAACTTTAATATACACTTATTCAATTGAGTTCAAACCAATAAATTCTATTTTAATTCCGATTTGTATCAATACCACCTTAAATGCATATTATATTTCTTTCTAAAACGAATAAAACAACCCAAAAGATGGTGTACCCAGTTAAAATATCAAACTAAACTTTAGAAAACAATTAAAAGTGATAACCTAATGGAAATGAAGAATAATGGTTAAATGTTGATTGAAAATAATTTGTTTGGGTCAAGATGATTGGAATAAGTAAAAATTAGGGCATCCCTATATGCACATGATATTTCGCCTATTTGCACATGAATCTGTGCGGTTAATATAGGCGTACAGGTTATGTGCGCTTATATTAAGCGCATAAGGGCAAAAGTGAGAAAAAAAAATTTACCATGAGGGCACAGCTACAAAACCTGTATGCTTAATGTAAACGTACATCCATAAAACATATACGCTTACATTAAGCGTACAGATTGTAATGTTGAAAAATCTGACCGTTGATACACTTATTCTGAGCGTACCAACGACCGAATTTTCAGCCTAAAAATGCACCATCTTCCTTCTTCTTCCATACCAAATCACAACATTCAACATGTATTATAATGATGAAAGTGAGAAAAACAATTGGATACAAAGTGAAGATGAGGAACGAGATTGGGTACAAGCTCAAGAAGATGAAGAAGTAGACGAAGAATGGAGCGACTCTTGGTTGTCGGGTTGCGAAGACGAAGGAGATGATTGTGATCCGAGCGACGATTTGTTCATGGTTAGTGTTTAAATTCTATTTTATACACATTTTATATATAGATTATAGCTTCTATTATAGCAGGTAAATTGTTATGAATTAATGACTTTGTAAATTTGTTGTATTATTAGTTTGTTCTAGTTGTAGACAGTATAATAATTCATAAATAAAAAATAATTATAGGGGGAAGATTATGCAAAACGATTTCGTACTGGCCTAGTTTGGGAGAGTATGAATGAAATGATTGAGTGGGCGAGAGCTAGAGCAAAAGAGTTGATGATAGTTTTGCTAACACGTACCTCAAATCCGTATGTAGTTAGTTTGACATGCGATAGATATGGTGAACCGAGATCTGGGAGACCGAAAGTTAATGTAGAAAATCCAGAGTTGTCGGTTCCGAGGAGTCGAAAACGCATATCGAAGAAGTGTGGTTGTAGATTCGAGCTGTATGGGTGTCGTTTGAAAAACGAGCTAGGGTCTCTTAATGAAAGATGGGTCTTGGATGTTATACATGTGATATGAATCGATGGGTCGACTCGTCTCGCGGACGGATCTAGATCAGGAAAGCTTTCGACTTCACTCGAACGGATCTCTCGAACTCTTGATGGCAGCCAAAGTGATGCCTTGATTGATGAACAAGTAACCGGTTTGGTGACGAGTCGGCTGGTTAAAGAAGAAGTTTCTCTCAACTTGACAATTTAACCATTAATTTAGACGTGGTTACAATTATAGCCAAAGTTGGCTTTAAATAGAGCTAGGGCATCTCGGATGGGCCGAGACGCTTATTAAGCAAGCACACTAACATAAGTGGAGCACACACCCGAAATAGTAAATACTAAACTTGGCAAAACAAACATAGTCATGTCTAATAATAGAAAACATCTCAAAATAACATAAATACTATAAGTAGAAAGGTTGGGAGGCCAAGGGGGCGCCACGGGCGCGGCCTTACAGGGCGCGTAGTAGACCTGTTGTTGGACGGGTAGGATCGCATCATTCTCCCTCCCTTAGATTCAAAGCGTCCTCGCTTCGAGCGTGTAAGGGTCAGGGCAAACATGTGATCAACAACAATGGTGGCACAATCACGGTGCAGAGTCGGCGTCAGGACCGCATATGGAACCAAGAATATCGGCTCACTAGGTATGGGCACTGGATCGGGTAATGCGTTGGACACCAAAATGATCGTCGCGCACGGCTCCCATGCCGGAGCGAGCACCGGGGCAGACACTGCTGGAGGTACTAGCATGAGCGCATTGCTAGGCAGCGGGGCGGCTTGCACTAACGGCGGTGGGGCGGGAGGGAGTGCCTCAGGAGCCGAAGCCGGAGCGGGTGTTGCGCTAGGAACCGGGGTGGTTGGTCCCGGAGGCACTGGCACAAGCACTGTGAGGGGAACCAGGGCACGAGCGAGCGCTGCAGGGGACAGTGGTTCAAAGACGGGAGCTGGAGGTGCCGCCGGTGCTGATGCGAGGACAATAGTGGGCGGTCTGGACCGATGACGTATGCGGTCTGCATGAGCTTGCGCGTCCACTCCCGGGGCAAAGTTTCGTGTCATTTCATACACGAGTTATCCCCAAGTTTTGACAGGAGGCCAACCACGGTCCCATCGATCATCCTCTAGATCGAACCACCAGTCAAGGGCGTAGCCGGTGAAGCAATCAATGGCGATGTCGCACTTCTCATATTTGTCGTAGTCCCGTTGGCTAAAGTAGAGCGCCATATGTCTAGTCCACTCCAAAAACTTTTTCCATTCGAGCCTCGCCCTCCTTACGAGCAACCCATAATCCGCCCACCCGAGCGTTGATTTTGAGTTGTTTTTGAGTCAAGGCTTGACTCGATTGGTTGGTTCCCGCGCCTCGATGCTTTGACTTTCGTCGTCATGTCTTATGTAGGTCCTCAACGGCTTCCGCGCCAAAGGTTGCGTCTTGAGTGCTTTGCCGGTTATGACGACTCCGGGAAGGTAAAAAAAAAGGCAAGTAATAATATGGAATAAATAACAAGAAAAGAAAAGCAAGATAAATATGGAAATAATTAAACAAGCTTATCTTTTTGTTAATTTAGGAGAGAGAAAATATAAGATATGAACTTTTTTTTTTGGAAAAAGATAAGATTTAATGGGAATCAAATCTTTTGGGAAGAGAAATAGATAGGGGCCGAATTAGGGTTTGCTAGGGGGCGCGCGGCGGGTTAGGGTTTCACGGTGGCGAATGGTGCGTATTTGGGGCTTTTGGAGGGTCAAACGAGGTCTGATTTAGGTGAATTTTATATACACGGACTCGTATCGAAATTTTATACAAAGTTATGAAATAAAATTGTAGAAAAGACAAAAAAAATTGGGACGAAATCTGGGCAGAAATCGACGTTGTTTTTTTTTTTGTAATGGTGGTTTTGCAGAAACGATTTTGTGGTGGTGGATCGAAAGATAGATAGGGATAAGCAAGAGCGTGATAAAGAGATGAATCGAGAAAAGGATTGATTTAACCTGATCCCTGGAGCTCTGATGTTAGTTGATACGAATTGATGGGTTGACTCGTCTCGCGGACGGATCTAGATCAGGAAAGCTTTCGACTAGACTCGAACGGATCTCTCGAACTCTTGATGTCAGCCAAAGTGATGTCTTGATTGATGAACAAGTAACCGGTTTGGTGACGCCCGGATGGTTAAAGAAGGAGTTTCTCTCAACTTGACAATTTAACCATTAATTTAGACGTGGTTACAAATATAGCCAAAGTTGGCTTTAAATAGAGCTAGGGCATCTCAGATGGGCCGAGACGCTTATTGGGCTAGCCCACTAACATAAGTGGTGCACACGCCCGAAATAGTAAATACTAAACTTGGCAAAACAAACATTGTCATGTATAATAATAGAAAGCATCTCAAAATAACATAAATACTATAAGTAGAAAGGCGTTGGGAGGCCAAGGGGGCCGCCACGGGTGCGGCCTTGCAGGGCGCGTAGTAGACCCGTTGTTGGACGGGTAGGATTGCATCAACATGGCACCCACGACCATATGCTTCGGACTAGCTTTCATGGGAATGCATTCATGGGTCGAATGACCCAGGAGGAGGAGGCCATGGCTATGAGATGGGGCGATTGTTGGAAGACTCCGAAAGAGATTGTTTCGGACTTGAGGAAAAACTTTCCGGGAAACGTAACATCAATGAAGCAGGTTTCTAACTTCTTGCAGAAGCTCCAGTACGAGGATCGTGGGGAATTGACGGTTACCCAGTGGTCTCTTCATTTTTTGAAAGAGAACGGGTATCTTTTTTATCCTCTTAGGAATGTGAAGAAAGGGGATGAGGTGGAGATCCTGTTTTTTGCTCACCCGGAGTCACTACGGTTGTTGAAGAAGTTCTCGCACGTTGTGATCATTGACACCACATACACGACAAATAAGTATGTAATACATTTTAATAATAGTTAGATATTTTGCTATGTGCTACAATTTGATTAGTTATATTCACTAAATATTGGTATTTTTATTTCGTATGCCTATGAATAGATATGATATGCCTTTGATGGAGATTGTTGGTTTTACGTGCACTCACAAGACGTTCAACATTGCGTACGCATTCACCCGAGCGGAAAAGTTTTTCCATTACCGGTGGATAGTGAGGGCCCTTCGGAACTTGTTTGAGCAGTTGGGAGTAATGCCAAAGACTATAATGACCGATTGTGAAAACTCTCATCAAAGCTATTAAGGTAGTTTTCGAAGAAATCCCGATAAGACATCTCTTATGCTGGGTCCATATTAGAAACAACATCAAGGCACATGCCGACAATGTTATAAAAGACAGTGTCGGAGTCGATATGTTTACAAACCAGTGCTGGGGACATTTTTGCTCGACCACCGAGGAGAGCTACGAGGAGAGGCTCAAAGCATTGAGGACGTCGTGGAAGAGCGGCCTTGTTGGATACGTCGAGAGGGAATGGTTGACTCCTTACAAGGAAAGCATAGTAAGAGCTTGGACGGATTACACCCTTCACTTCTTCACGAGGACTTCAAACAGGTATCCTTTGAACATTGTGTAGTTGATTGTTTTTACTCTTGAGTTCCAAAGTCGTGCTAAGGCAATAAATGCTTTTTGTTTTGATAGGGTTGGGGGGATGCATCGTGTCTTGAAAGATATTGTGGGGTCTAGCAGAGGCGGCTTTAACAGAGTGATCGTGAGGATCCACCATGCAATCATTCTTCAAATCGACACGATTAAGGCGACCATGAACAACTCACTGTCTACACGACCAATGGAGTTCAACGATCCAGGGTTTCCGGAGCTTGCCCGAATGGTCTTTTCAAGGCTCTTCTGCAGAGTGTCAGATAAGTGTTTTGATTTGTTGTTGGCAATGTATGATAAGTTAGTCAAGGAGGACTATTCAGAAGTATGTGACGATCATTGGATGAGAGATTGCCTTAGGTTGCCGTGCGTCCACGATATTGCAACAGCCATCATTACGAGGACAGCTCTCACTCCAGACGACATTCACGACTTCTGGAAGGACTTGCATGGGAAAGAGGATCCAACAACATTTGCGCTTGCTGACGATAGTGTTCTGATGTCCATTCCAGAGTTGAGATTGCGTGAGATGTGGTCGAGAGTGCAAGGACAAACTTTGAGCCAAGCCACGTTATGGCAAGTGAGTGATTTGTACATTGCCTTGGAGCATCCGGAACAAAGTACGTTTATGGAGCCGACATACATTTGTAGAAAGGGAAGGCCAAGTAGTGCGAAGAACAAGACAAATGGGTCGCTGACTAGGGAAAAGTGTATGCATGAGCACGTAAGATAAGACTTACTGAAGTCTGAGAAGGCGAAGGCAAAGGGAAAGGACAAGGCAAAGGACAAGGTGAAAGGGCCAGGTCGTCCCAAAAAGCAAGCAAGTTTCGTAGTGCTCGACCCCGAGGACATGCAATCTCAACCGCAAGCAGAAGAATCACAATTTGAGGAGATGTACTTCGAGACCGACCATGTTGGAGTCCGTCCGTCGGAGTGGCCTGAAGAACTCATGCTTCATTTTGGGGTGGACTTTGTGGTTCAGATCATCGATTACTTCTGGTTTGGGTACATTAACGGTGCTATGGATGTATGTTCAGACGAACACTGTGGTTATCGGTCTTTGGCTGTGCTTATGGGGATGAGTCATGGTCAATATCCCTTGATCCGTAGCGCGATGGCAAAGAAGTTATGTGCCAATCGACAAATGTGGAAGCTGATACGAGAAGCTACACGACCAGGGTCATGGGACAATCTAATGGTTCAAATTAATTATGTGAAGACCCCTTGCGGCCCGGATTTTTGGCTTGACATGCCATTCATGGGTTTAGTGTTTGCCACGGTGTATAATGTTGATGTGATCGTCATATCTCAGTACCCTTCATTGTGCTTATCAATAAGGCCGTCTGGACCATGCTTCACACCTCCCTTACAAATGTCGGGGATAGCACACGTAGGGGATCACAACCACTGGACACCGGTAATGTTTTGTATATGTACTTGTACTTCGATGTTTCATTTGCAATATCGTGTATACTAATTGCGTATTTTTTGTTTGTATTCGTATAGGTGACGCTCAGTACCGACTTTCCATTACCACCCGTTACGTATGCGTGGCGAAGACATTGCGATCGAAGAATCATGTGGTGGGAAGGAGTGTATGATTCGAAATTGCAAGAGTTTAGAGAATGCCGCAAGGCAGCCGGTCAGAATCCAGATTATCTGGCGTAGTTGATCCACATTATCAATACTTCATGTAAAACTCTAAGTCGGTTTATAATGCAATATAATTTTAAATGTGAGTCTCTTTTGGTTATTTGCTCATGATTTTTGCTTTGGTGGGTTTCATAGTAAGGCTTATGTAATGAAAAAGACATCAAACTTATGCAATCATAACCTTGGAATTTATACATTTGTAACCTTACGTAATAACAAAAGACATCAAACTTATGGAGTTGCAAATTATCATGACCATAATATATTACATTACAAATCCACACGATTATATGCTTACAAATAGATGTCCATTTGTCCTAGAAACAAAGCACAAAAAGCTAACAACATCCAAATAACTACAAGATTGAGTTGGTGCCATTGCGTTGTGCAGATTATCCCATTGACCGAATGGAGAATCCTAAAGGAGGGTGTCCCTTTGATGAAAGTCGAACCTGTCGAACTTTCTGATTTGCCCCTTTTCTTGCAGCAGCACAGAAATACTTGGAATCCACAAACACCGATTCAATATCATATAAGAAGCTCCTTATGATATTGAACCGGAGTTTGTAGATTCCAAATATTTCTGTGTTGCTGCCAGAAAAAGGGGCAAATCAGAAAGTTAGACGGGTTCGACTTTCATCGAAGGCTCACCCTCCTTTAGAAATCTTGAGGCGGTGAACGGGATAATGGCCACAAGGCAATGACTCTAACTCAATGATGTAATAATAACATTATTCATACATTTGCAGACTTATGTAATCAAAAGACATAATAAACTTATTGCTTGTAATCATAACCCCGATAATATATCTTCTTCCTCAACTTCACGTTTGAATCTGAAAGGGTGTCGCACAGCTTTTTAAGCTCATTTCTTTCCAGCACCAATTCTCTGATAATCTTGGCAGCATTGTCGTCATACGGTGGATCAAGCCACTTAAAGGTACGACACCCTCTCATCTCCCCATCCCGCTCCATTGAGATGTAATCCTTGCATGCGAGGTACCTTCTTTTGTAGTGAATGGGCATGTCGCAAGTGTACAAGACGATCGGGAAATTACATTGGCACATTGTAACCGGAGCCTGTGCACTGCTGGACGTGCTAGACGACGAAGCCATAATATCGAACGATTTGGAATATGATTTTTTTTATCACATGCTATAAACTCTTAAAACATATAAAGCCAAAGAAAGATGAATAATGTTACCGAGAAACTGAATAATCCCTCGCGGGTCGAGTTTTCTCCTTTGCACGACGGATCTTGAGCTCGAGAACACATAAAAAACGACCGTTGAAAATTGAAGCCACCGAATGTGAGTTGAATGTTGTGTTTGGATGTGAAATAGAATGAAATTGGCTATGGTATTTATAGGCGGAAAATTATGCCGTTAGAAAAATGATCGTTTGTGCGCTCACAATAAGCGCACAAACGGTCAGATTTATACCCGTTCGAATCGGCCGTTATACAGTATTGGGCCCAAATATAGGCCCAAGTGGGCTTAATGATAATATTAATTGTAATTTTTCGTGATTAAAGTCATTCATAACATAACTTTATGATAATATTATTGATATTTTAAGATTTCGATACTTTATACTTATACAATATTCATCAATTATAATTTACACTAATGTAATATAATGAATTCTTAAGCAAGTAGTAGTTGTACTATACCTATACTAATGTGATATGAAGAAGTCTTATGTTATGAAGTTACGAACCTAAAGTATATATTGAACTTCATATTTACGGTATAGCATGAAGTCATATGAAGTCGCTAATTATAGTTTATAATAATGTAATATAATCATTCCTTTAAAAAATATCACTTGTACTATATAGTAATGTGATATTACAAAATCTTAAGAAGTTATAACTTGAACTTTATACTTACGCCATAGCATGGAGTATGAAAAAAGTCCAATTTTATAGTTTTTACTAATGTATTAATATTATTTCTTAAGAAGTTATCACTTTTATTATATACTAATGTGATATGACAAAGTCTTATGAAGTTATAATGTGATATGACGAAGGCTTATGATTTTATACTTGAACTTTATACTTACGCCATAGCATAAAGTCTTATGAAGTCGCTAAATATAGTTTATACTAATGTAAAATAATAAGAATAAAGAAGTTATTAATTGTACTATATAGTCATATGATATGACAAAGTCTTATGAAGTTTTATATTGAACTCTATACTTATGCTATAGCATGAAGTATGATGAACTCGAAAATTGTAAGTTATAAGGTGAAGAAGTCGGAGAATTACAGTTTATACTGATAAAATATTATGATTTCTTATCTAATTGTAAGTTATACTTTAGTAGTTTTGTTTTATTGTCCGTTTGTACCTTAAAAATGCTAATTCGGCCTTATTGGGCCCGTTTTTGTGTTTTTTGGCCCATTTCATGACTAATCCATACTATTAGGCCTAGTTTGGGCCCTTTTGCATTTTCGGTTTTTTGGCACATTTCATGACTTATAAGTTTTATTGAGCCTAGTTTGGGTCCATTTTGCATTTCTTGGGATTTTGGCACATTTCATGACTAATAAGTGCTATTGGGCCTAGTTTGGGCCCATTTTACATTTTTTGGGCTTTTGGCATATTTTATGACTTATAAGTGCTATTGGGCCTAGTTTGGGCCCATTTTGCATTTCTTGGGTTTTTGGCACATTTCATGACTAATAAGTTCTATTGGGCCTAGTTTGGGCCCATTTTGTATTTTTTGATTTTTAGGACATTTCATGACTAATAAGTGTTATTGGGCCTAATTTGGGCCCATTTTGCATTTTTTGGTTTTTGGGACATTTCATGACTAATAAGTGTTATTGGGCCTAGTTTGAGTCCATTTTGCATTTTTGGGGCTTTTGGCACATTTCATGACTTATAAGTGCTATAGGGCCTAGTTTGGGCCCATTTTGTATTTTTTTGGCTTTTGGCCTATTTCATGACTTATAAGTGCTATTGGGCCTAGTTTGGACCCATTTTACATTTTTTGGGTTTTTGGCACATTTTGCATTTCGGGACTAATCCATGAAAAGTATGAAAAATAACATAAAATATATACATAACAAAAAGCACATACATAAGTCCAATATATCATAACAAAAAACACATACATAACATCCATAATCTCCACCCGGCTGACTCCCACTACCTTCCTCATCCTCGTGTATAGAATCCCTAAAAATCTGTGACGCACGAGGTGGAGGGGCGGTCATCGGAGGAGTGTCATCAGTCAACATATGCAATAGACGACTCATGAACACCTGAACCTCCTCAGCGGGAATAACGCTCTTATCCATCGGCGTCTCTAAATATGCACGGAGCTCACCTGCAACCAACTGGTTCCGCAATATTCGTAATGATAATAGCCATTAGAATTTATATACGACATTTTAATAATAAACATTTATTGAATTAAACGAATTAAACATACCGCAAGAGTGTCCACCGAAGGTGTGGGATGGACAGGGCCCACGGGACGATCCTGTCTAGTGGATCTGGGATCCACTAACACATGAGAATAATCGTCCAACCAATCCAAATAGTCATCCGTCATATCCTAATAACGCGTAGCTGGTGGATCCTCAATCTGGATGAGAGGCCTCGAATCATCATCCCACGCCCCCAACAGATCATCCTCGAATGTGACTTCGTAGTGGGTCAGGTTGTTCAAGCGGGTGACTGATTTAGGCTCTGGAGGTAAGTGTGGGATCCCCTATACATGCCTGAACTGCCGGAGGACGCGGTCCGGCAGATACGACTCTTGTATATCCAAGATCTGGATTATACCTCCGAACATAGAAGGAGCGTACTCTGGCCGGTCAAATGATACCCGAGCAAAAGGGAACCAATGAACCTGTCACAAGTAATGATGCGCCCCTGCCCATCATGACTGCTACAGAGGAAGAGGAAGCTATAAGCATTCACTCAGAAGGGCCAATAACACGAGCGCGTGCCAAAGCAATTGTCGACGCGACACAATCAATGATTTCCTGCGTCGTCGCAAGCCAAGGAACACAAGAGACCGCGTTCTCTCTCACACGCCTTCAATCCAGTCAAGAGAACGCGTTCTCCGTGAAGATCCTCTCAACCATCAGTTGAACGCGATCTATCTTATTGTTTTGGAATTTTTTAACATTGTTATTTAAGTTATTTTCTTTTGGGGCGTGCGTTCCACGCGTGTCGCGTGGGCCGGCCCATTAAGCGAGACTCGACCCATCCGAGTCCCACTATCTCTTATAAAAGGTCAACTCGACCTTATGTACTAGGTTACGCATCATTTTAATCTAAGATTACTTGTCGAGAGCTTTTGCCTCCATTCTCTTAGATCTGCGTCACCCCAATCTCTGTCTTCTCATCTCCTTCCTCCGCTGCCGACGCTACGGCCTCCACTCGATCTTCATCGAGTTTATCCAACCCTGTTGCCGACGCTACGGCCAATCACTCGATCTCTTTCGAGTCTATCTCCTTCGCTGCCGACGTTACGGCTTCGCTCTCCATCTCGAACCATCACCCAAACACCGCGTTCCATCTCTTCAACCTCATATCCGACGCGTGCGACTTCCCACCAAGATCAGAGATCCGACATCACAAGCAGGAACGCATCAACTGGCATCAGAGCCTTTGATCTTGTAAGTCGTTTGTCAAGTCTCATTTGTTCACAATTTTTTTTTCTTCTCCATCATCTTGCTTTCGCCATTGTCACAATTTTTTTTTCTCTTCCAACACATGCTAGTCCTTTCGGTTTCTACAAGAGAATCTCTTGGCCGATAATTGCTTGATCTCCTCGCGAAATTTGTGTGATTTGCTCGCGTGAAATCTTCTGAAATTAACTGCTTAATTTGCTTAATTGATTCCGTGAATTTCGCATGCCATAAATGTCATATCTTCTTGTTGATTGACCGCCATAAATCTGCATAATCTTCTCTCTCCTATCGCGTAAATCTCACGATTTCTTTCCATAGTTACTTAGCCGTTTATTTTTATTTTGTTTCTTTTAATTCTTATCCGATCTTCAATCAAAAACAAGATCTCGGATTTGAATTTCAAATTCAAAAAAAAGAAGTCAAGTCGCATTTCAAAGAAAAAAAAAAGAACGCGACTACTTTTTTTTTTTTAAAGTAAAGCCAAAATAAGGCAACCTTCTTTCCCCCTCTCGACTAGGCTCATCTTCTTCATCTCTCCACCGTCTAGGTTAACACCTTGAAGGTTGGTTCTTGTGTATTTGTGTTGTTTACGTAAGAGGTTAAGACTTTATTCAATTGGTTTCGTTTGGTTTTGTACCTGCATATCACACTTGTTTTGATTGCCTTAAGCCGCCCTCACGGCCAAAAGAACGCGCCCTCCTACGTGAACAATTGTTACTTGCTAGTTGCTTACTTGTTCTTTGGTTTTGAATTGTCTTTTGTTCGTTTTACTCGCGATGTCTGGTCATATTGTGATAGGTAGCCTCACGGCACCCACCGGAGGGAATGTTCAAGGAGAAGGCAACAACCACCCTCCACCACAAAACATCGCGCAACATGCAGTGGTACCGCTCGCCAACCCTCCTCTACAAGACCCCATTCTGGAGCTCTCGGAGGAACAACGCGAGATCCAAGAACTTCAGTGCCAAGTTGCCGAATTGCAGGCCATGCAACGTGCGGTGCTGGCCCAACCCACACCAACGTTGATGGTCCCAATGGACACTCTGGGCGCGCCGCGTCAAACTAAAGCCGGGCCAAGTAAACAGCGTGTTGACAAGGGCAAAGGAGTGATGCCCTCCTCCTCCAACTTGCAGCCGCGTCTTCAAAGGATCCAATCGGTGATCGAAAGCCGCCAAGGCTATGTGTCACATCATGACCGCTATGCACCACAAGCAACACCAGTCAGCGACGACAGTGACTCCGACCGCGATGAGGATTCCCAAGGTGAGTACTCTGAACCCTTTGACTTCAATGACAGGTATGAAACAAGGGGGACAAGACGCCATGCGAGATTCCCTCAACACCAATTGTCGGCCGAGCCAGATGAGAAGAACGCGACTCAGGTCTGCCACGTCGATCCAATCGCGCACCAGACGCTGTGCCGCGTCACCGCCGCCATGATCCCACCCCAGTGCCTTTCGACGTCCACGACCACCTTGGCCATCAAAGTACGCACACTCCGCATTATGGCTCTGATGGCTATGGATCGACGACGCCAACAATTCATGATGATTTTAATGAGTTCGACGATGAGGAGATGGAAGACACAAGGCTCATCAATCCAGGCGCCTTCTATCCTCCCCTTGGTGACCCCATTGAACTCCAAGATAGGCCCGCGGATTGGATTCCACCACCGCTCCAACTAGTAAGACCACCACATCGTGTCCCAAGCGACCGCAGACGTGACACTCGTGGCCACCACCACGAGGACATTCCGCGTGACTTTCGCCAATAACACGCTGCCCCTGTTCAGAGAAGAAGACAAGGACGCGTTGACTATAACGCGCCTCCTAGGGCCGTTGTCGCTGACGATTTCTAGGGCCGCCAAGCTCGCCGTCATCGTCATCGCGCTCAAGAAGCTGACCAGCGCGCTTATGCTCTACCACATGCTCAACATCCACCCAAACTTAGCCGCCATGAGGTAAAAGTAAAAATTGAGCATTTCCTTGGGGAATATGATCCTGCTGTGTTTCTTGAGTGGTTGTAGGCCACAGAATATACCTTGCGCTATACCAAAGTCCCCCCAGAAGAGCATGTTGACACGGCAATGCTACACTTCCGAGGTGTTGCACGCGTTTGGTACCACAGGTTCGTGGACGATTTTCGTATTCGTCGACACCTTGCTCCCGTCATAGATTGGCACCAACTCGTGTATGTCATGACCCAGAAGTACGTGCCATCAGACTACCAAAACCAGATGCGCATGGAGATCGCTATGGCGCGGCAAGGCTCCAAAACACCTCTGGAGTTCTTCTCCCAGTTGGAGGACATGTACTACAAAGCCAGCATCAGTGTTGCCCCATCCACACTGCGAACGAAATTTCTCAGTGGCTTGAATGTCTCCATTCGTGACCAACTCGAGATTTTGCCGATCAAGGATCTGAATACTTTGACTCACACCGCGATGCAGATCTACAAACAACAAACATGTCGTCGACAATCCACTTGGCAAACTCCGGGTCAAAGAAGGTACGATTCTAACTCTGGTCAATTCCCTTCTACTAATGTGCGCGGTCCATCGATAGGAACCACCGCGTCAAATCAAACCAGATAGGGAAAGATCGTGACAACATCCAACAATGCTCCTCGCACGCCGCCATCAAAGGGCACATCACCAACTCCAGAACGCGCGCGTGACGTGGAATGTTACAAGTGTGGAGGAAGAGGGCACTACCAGAAAAATTGCCTGAACAACAAGAAGGTCCTCTTCTCCAGCACCTCCGTAGGATATGAGTCTTATAAGGACGAGGACATACCTCTTGAGACCATCGAAGAAGGGTTCAAAGATGACGAGGAGGCTTACACCTGTGAAGCCAACGCGCTACATGAAGGCACACCTCTGAGCCTTGTAACGCGACGTCTCCTCACTGTCAAGGAAGCCACCCTTGGCGACCAATGCGAGAACCTATTCCACACGCGTTGCTTGGTCAAAACCGCGTCCTTGAGCGTCATCATCGATGGAGGCAGCTATTGCAACATAATCAATGAAAAGGTGGTCACTCATTTCAACCTCCCCACCACTCCTCACCCACAACCATATGGGCTACAATGGATTTCTTCGAGTTCTGGTAACACTGTAACTCGTCAATGTCAGATTTCTGTCTCCATTGGTCAATATATACAGATTATGTCCTTTGTGATGTCATTGCAATGGACGCCACGCACCTTTTGTTGGGGCGCCCATGGCAATTTGACAGGCGCGTTCTTCACGATGGCTATTTAAACACTTATGTGTTTACTTACCACGGGAAACGCGTCACGCTCTTACCTATGTCTCCTCATGAGATTTTACAGGACCAGGTTGAGCGTGATCGACAGAAGGCAATGGAAGCCTCCAAGAACCAGAGTCCAAGTAGCACGTGTTCTTCCACTGAACACGAAGTTGCTACCACCGACAACACGTCCACTGATCGAACGCGTTCCAATGAAGGGCCAAAGAACATGCCAAAAACCACAAAGTTGAAAGGCACTTGTGAGCACAGACTGCTGCTGGCGTGACCAAGCGACCTCACTGCCCCCTTGAATGGCAAGGCCCCATGTTTTCTCTTAGTGCCCATGCGTTGCAACCCAGAGAGCCCTATCCAGGAAGCTTTGCCGAACGCGATTTCTGAGCTGCTCAATGAGTTCAAAGACTTATTCCCAGAGGAGCCTCCCCAGGGCCTTCCACCTTTGCGAGGCACTGAGCATCAAATTGACTTGGTGCCTGGTGCCTCCCTTCCCAATCGCGTTGCCTATCGCGTTGGCCCAGATTAAACCAAGGAGCTACAGCGCCAGGTCCAAGAACTTCTGGATCGCGGCTACGTAAGGGAATCTCTAAGCCCTTGCGCGGTCCCAGTGATCCTGGTCCCAAAGAAAAATGGCTCATGGCGCATGTGTGTCGACTGCCGCGCCATCAATCAGATCACAGTCAAGTACAGACATCCAATACCGCGCCTCGATGACATGCTCGATGAGTTGCATGGCGCGACACACTTCACCAAGATTGACTTGAGGAGCGGATATCACTAGATTCGCATGAAAGAGGGTGATGAATGGAAGACCGCGTTCAAGACCAAATATGGGCTGTATGAATGGCTAGTCATGCCATTTGGTCTCACCAACACGTCGAGCACCTTCATGCGGCTCATGAACCATGTGTTGAGGGAATTTCTAGGGAAATTTGTGGTAGTTTACTTTGATGATATTCTGGTGTATTCGCGTAGTCTTGAAATTCATGTAAAGCACCTTAGGCTTGTGTTAGAGTGCTTAAGACGCGAACAATTGTATGCCAATCTTGGCAAGTGTCGATTTGCATCGGACACTACAAACTTTCTGGGCTACTTGGTCTCCAAGGATGGACTCCGCGTAGATGAAGACAAAGTGAAGGCCATCCGACAATGGTTAGAAGCTTCCTTGGCTTGGCAGGCTTCTACAGGAGATTTGTTCGCAACTTCAGCTCCATCGCCGCGCCCCTCCATGAGCTTACAAAGAAAAACGCCGCGGTGAATTGGAAGGACAGCCACAATCACGCGTTCAACGCGTTGAAAGATGCCTTGTGCAACGCGCCACTACTACAACTCCCAGACTTCACCAAACACTTTGAAGTGGAATGTGACGCGTCCAATGTAGGGATTGGTGGAGTCCTCCACCAAGAGAAGAAGCCCATCGCATTCTTCAGCGAGAAGCTAACCGGGGCAACTTTGAATTAGCCCACCTACGACAAGGAGCTCTACGCGCTTGTTCGCGTTCTCAAGACATGGCAGCACTACCTATGGCCACGCGAGTTCGTGATCCACTCGGACCACGCGGCCATCAGCTATCTAAAGAGTCAAACCCATCTAAACCGCCGCCATGCTCGTTGGGTGGAATTTATGGAGACGTTTCCTTACGTCGTCGTGCATAAAAAAGGTAAGGAGAATGTGGTCGCCGACGCTCTTTCTCGCAGGTATGTTCTCCTTACTCATCTTCAGTCTAAACTTCTTGGCTTCGCGTTGATTAAGGATTTATATCTGATTGATCCCTTCTTTAAGCCAATTGTAGAACACTGTCTTAGGGACCGCGAATTTGAGACATATTTCTTTCATGAGGGGTACCTGTACAAAGCAGGGCGCTTGTGCATTCCTAGCTCACCTATTAGGAAACTCCTCATCCAAGAAGCCCGTGAAGGACGCGGTCATTTTGGGGT
Organism: Rheum nobile; assembly: GCA_027886185.1. Lineage (NCBI taxonomy): Eukaryota > Viridiplantae > Streptophyta > Magnoliopsida > Caryophyllales > Polygonaceae > Rheum > Rheum nobile. The sequence goes on from WOAB01000135.1 coordinate 2,478,127, forward strand.
TACCAAGACATTAGCTGCTCTTCGCGAGCATTTCTTTTGGCCGCGCATTACCACCCAGGTGATGCGCTATTGCACCAGTTGTGTCACGTGTCAACGCGCAAAATCTACCTCCCATCCTTATGGTCTCTACACGCCCCTGCCCATCCCATTAGGCCCTTGGGAAGATTTGTCCATGGACTTCATCACAGGTTTGCCTCTCTCTCGTAAGGGTAAAGATTCAATCTTTGTAGTTGTGGACATGTTTTCAAAAATGGCCCATTTTATCGCGTGTAAGACCACACACACTGCTAGTGAGATCGCCGCGTTGTTCTTTGACAACGTGGTCCGTTTACATGGGATACCAAGGACTGTCGTGAGTGATCGCGATACCAAATTTTAGGCCTTTTCTGGAGAACCCTTTGGGGAAAATTGGGTACCAAACTCTTGTTTTCCACTAGTTACCATCCCCAAACAGATGGCCAAACTGAGGTAACCAATAGAACCCTAGGAGCCCTCCTTAGGACCATGCTCAAATCCAACCCAAAGCATTGGGAAGACTTACTTGCAATTGTTGAGTTTTCTTACAACAGGTCCAGACACTCCGCGACGAAGCTTACACCGTTCGAGGTGGTCTATGGCAGAAACCCACTGACTCCGCTGAACATGTTATCGTGTCCTCTGAAGGAAAATGAGCACCCTAGCGCAGCCAACCGCGCCGCGCTGATCCAGGATCTACATCAGCGAACGCGGGAGCAATTGGAATGCCGCACTGATCAATATGCCAAACAACACAACCATGGGCGCCGCCGCGTTATATTTGCCCCAGGGGACTTGGTATGGGTGCACCTTCGCAAAGGCCGTTTTCCATCTAAACACAAATCCAAGATGGATTCATGTGGTGATGGCCTTTTCCGTGTTGTGAAGGCAATTGGGGACAATGTATACGAGATCGCGCTTCCCCCAGACTACGGTGTCCACGTGACCTTCAACGTCGCCGACTTGGAGCCTTATGTGGAGCCAGAGTTCGATGATGGTGAAGCGGGGACGCTTCACAGCCAAGTGGGGGAGGGTGATGCGCCCCTGCCCATCATGACTGCTACAGAGGAAGAGGAAGCTATGAGCATTCGCTCAGAAGGGCCAATAATACGAGCGCGTGCCAAAGCAGGTGCCGATGCGACACAATCAATGATTGCCCGCGTCGTCGCAAGCCAAGGAACGCAAGAGACCGCGTTCTCTCTCACACGCCTTCAATCTAGTCAAGAGAACGCGTTCTCCGTGAAGATCCTCTCAACCATCAGTTGAACGCGATCTATCTTATTGTTTTGGAATTTCTGAACATTGTTATTTAAGTTATTTTCTTTTGGGGCGTGCGTTCCACGCGTGTCACGTGGGCCGGCCCATTAAGCGAGATACAACCCATCCGAGTCCCGCTATCTCTTATAAAAGGTCAACTCGACCTTCTGTACTAGGTTACGCATCATTTTAATCTAAGATTACTTGTCGAGAGCTTTTTCCTCCATTCTCTTAGATCTGCGTCACCCCAATCTCTGTCTTCTCATCTCCTTCCTCCGCTGCCGACGCTACGGCCTCCACTCGATCTTCATCGAGTTTATCCAACCCCGCTGCCGACGCTACGGCCAATCACTCGATCTCTTTCGAGTCTATCTCCTCCGCTGCCGACGCTACGACTTCGCTCTCCATCTCGAACCATCACCCAAACACCGCGTTCCATCTCTTTAACCTCAGATCCGACGCGTGCGACTTCCCACCAAGATCAAAGATCCGGCATCACAAGCAGGAATGCATCAAGTAATTTATATGAAGTTAGTATTTTGCGTCAATATATATTAAAAAATAAAATATTCATATAACGAAACAGATTACCTCCTCATATCTGATGTTGTCTAGAATCTGGCGCATACATACCAAACGACCAGGATTCTTGCCTTGTGGAACCTCATGGCCATCTCTGAAAGCAGCAACATCGGCGCCAATGGCAGCAGGGTCCATGACATAATGTCCACGGAAATGGAGAAAATACGCTCATATCCATGATTGTAGATCAAGATCGAACGATAAGAATAAACAAAAATTTATAACTTATATTTTAAATTTATTAATTTAAATGACATTTCTTACCCTCAATAGTATGCCAGAACTGGCAATGCCCTGTGCATCTCGTCTGGATGTCTGGCCCAAGTTCCTGTACAGTAACGCCAATATCCCCGCACCCCATGCGTACCGGCCCGTGGTCTCGTGGTCGAAAAGCAACGACAACCACTTGTACTTGATCGCTTTCGTAGACTTGTCGACCAGCACTGTACTGCTGAGCATCAGGAACATATACAATGTAGCTATGGTGCTCTCGTCCCTCTGCGGCGCCCTCATCATCTCCACGAGCTCACTCTATAGCCAGGTTAATGGAATGACGCCGCTGCTGTACCATCTATTCACCTGTGTGGTGTCGTCATGCCCAAAGAAGTGCGCGACCCGCTGAGTCAGATATATACCTATGCTACCCGTGCAGCTCCTCCCGGCAATCGGCACCCTGAGAATCTCATAAACATCATGCAATGTAATGGTCATCTCGCCCCATGGAAAATGGAACGAGGATGTCTCAAGGTGTCATCTCTCGACAAAAGCGGACACCAACACATGATCCACTGCCCTGGTGCCTAGACTGCGTAGATGGGTAAGACCGCTATGCTCCGTCAGCTGAAACCATGTGTCTGGCCCGGGTCTGATGTATTGCTCGAGCGGAGAGGTCCAGCCGACGTGAAAGTGGACCTTCAAGACCTTGCGGGTCTGAATGTTCAATAATTAATATTAGTTATAAAAATTAAAATTTATATTTATATTTCACCTAAAACAAGACTGTACCCTAAATACGTATCAATTCCTCAGTCGGCTGGCGGCGCTAACGGCTTGTACCACGGGGAGCCTAAGCAGCCTCCTCTGGAGCAGCCTCTAGAGCGGCCTCCTCTGGAGCAGCCTCTCCTCGACCTCCCCGACCTCTCCTGCATCAGTTTCGCGAAAGGATGGGGGCATCAATATGGACAGGAGGGCCAAGAGGGGTCAGGTCCCAAATCGCCCTGGCGATGTGGGTCGTGTAGCTCTAAAGGAGGATAGGGATGCGTGGCCCTCTTGGCATCCAAGGAGCCTGGCCTAGAACGGGTGCCCCGGGAGGAGGAGGTGCATGGCAAGGAGCGGGTGGCGGGAAAGCTACAGGGGAGGGGACAGAAGGACCGGCCTGGACCGGGGACGGAACGGGAAAGGCCACAGGAGAGGGGGCAGAATGAGCGGTTGCGGCTGGAGGGTCGGTCTCATCCGTCGACAAAATCGGGTCAAAAGAAACCCTATACTCTCCCTTCAAACCCTCGTCATCATCTGACATCTGTTACGGCTGCTGCGCCTCCTCATCAACTGCCATATCATCAACATACACGTCCTCTATGCTATCATCCTCAATCTGAACAGAAGGCTGAGGAACTGGTGATGTTGCACCTAAAAAATCGGCTCGTAGCAGAGAAGCGAGCCGACGGACGGTGTCTGAGATATGCCTCCGAGGCACGACACGTCGGTCCGCTACTGGAGCCGGATGTGTCAGCCCCTCGGAACCTCCTAATGCGTCTCGTACCGCCTACTTTTTTTATTTGTTAGATTATTATAACCGTATTTGTTTGAAAAACGTATTTATATTTCTTTAACTGAAATTTAATCTGAAGATGTTTGGTAACTAAATTTATTGGGCCAATTAAGGCCCATTCCGCCCAATAAAGGCAGAATGGGCCTTATTGGGCCCAATACGGACTTATTGGGACCAATACGGCCCATTCCGCCGTAAAATGGCCTCTAAGGCCTTATTCGGCCCAATACGACCTATTCGGGCCTTTTAGTGCAAATTGCTCCTTATTCGGCCCTAAAATGCCTATAACACCTTATTAGGCCCAATAAGGAGTTTTTGGGCAGATTGCTCCTTATTGGGCCAAATACGACCTTATTAGGCATATTGGGCCCAACAAGGAGTTGTTGAATTTTGGGCCCAATACGGACTTATTAGGCCCAATACGTCCTAATGACGACGTATTGGGTCCAATAAGGCATTTTTGGGCCCATTGCTCCTTCTTGGGCCCGATACGTCCTTATTAGGCATTTTTGGCCCATTAAGGGCCATAACGCCTAAAGTGAAATTGAAATAAATTACATAATTTTAACAATTTCATTTCGATTATAAATTCTAATGAACCTAAATTCATATCTAAAATCTAACAAATATATAATTTCAATCCTAAAATCCAAAATCTAAAATCTTGTATTTTCAATTCTAAAATCCTAAAATCCGATATCTAATGAAATCTATTTCGTAATTCTAATTTCAAATTCTAAAATCTAACAAATCTATATTTTTTATTTCTAAAATCTTAAAATCCATAATCTAATGAAACTAAAATTTATTGAAATCTAAAATTTAATGATTTTAAAAGCAGTATACATGGTGGACGCCTATCGGTGCGGGAGTGACGGTAACGTCCACCGACACATCTGGCACGGGTGTCGATCGGGCCCCTCACCCATCGTCTAATTGTGTCGTCCTCGTCCTCCTCCTCCATCGCCACCCAAACACCACCGACCGGATCACCACCACCACCGACCGGCCCGCCACCAACCTGACCACCACCAACACCGACCACAACCTCGGGACCGGCAACCTCTCCTCCGTGCATCTCCTCAGCAGTGCCGTTGCCGGAGAGTCCTCCAATCACTGCCGGAAACGTCGTCGTAGCCCCGAGGTCGCCACTGCCGCCGCCATAAGCTCTGTCGGCCTCCTAGTTTGCACGGTTTGGGTCGCCCACTCGAGAGGAAGAAGATGCCATCCTTGATTTTGTGATTAAGGGAGAAGAAGAAAATATGGAGCAAGAAGGAAATCGGGGGGCGATCGGGTTTTTAGGGTTGCAGAAGGGGGCAGAAGGAGGAGGAAGAAAGAGCTGCTTAAAATAAGCGCATACATATGGGCTTATTTTAAGCGCATAAGCCCTAGAGCCCCTTTTTGTTGTGCGCTTATTATAAGCGCAGAAGCCCCTGACACTACTTTTTTTAATTCCACTTTTGCCCTTATACGCTTACAATAAGCGCACCGAACTCGTACGCTTACCATAAGCGCACATTTTCGTGTGCATTTAGGCAAAATATCATGTGCATATAGGCTTTTCGTATGTTCTGCTAGAAACAAATGAGTAAAATTAGTATGGAAATGGAGAGCTAATAGGTCAAAGTAACTTATGAATAATAAGTAATTATTATGAAAATTATCGTTTCAATAAATGCCTATCTCATTAATTATGGGTTTAAAATAACTTTGCTAATATCTCTCATATTTGTATATTTGAAAACTTATGTTTTGCAAAATAATATAAAGCACACATTTAAAATAATATATCATAAATACAAAATACTAATTAAAGGATATATTAAAAACTATATATATATATATAACGTAATCTTCTAATAATATTTATCTTAATCTATTTGTATAATAATGAACCTAATTATAATTATAATATAATCTCTCTTTAACAATAATTATTTTAATTTTGATAGTTATTTTATGTTTATAATATGTTCAAAGTTATTCATTTTAACTTTAATATACAGTTATTCAATTGAGTTCAAACCAATAAATTCTATTTTAATTCCGATTTGTATCAATACCACCTTAAATGCATATTATATTTCTTTCTAAAACGAATAAAACAACCCAAAAGATGGTGTGCCCAGTTAAAATATCAAACTAAACTTTAAAAAAACAAATTAAAAGTGATAACCTAATGGAAATGAAGAATAATGGTTAAATGTTGATTGGAAGAAGTAAAAATTAATGTTCCGCTAGAAAAAATGAGTAAAATTAGTATGAAAACGGAGAACTGGTAGGTCAAAATAACTTATGAATAGTAAGTAATAACTATGGAAATTACCGTCTCAATATCATTTGTTTTAATACGCCATTCAAAGCTAATATATCTTGATACCTCTAACATAATTTATGATCAAATAAAAATGAGAGATCTTGGTACACTACTCAACATATAGCAAATAGAGGAGGGGGAGCATAAGCAATGAATCGTACATGTTGGGTGATCGGTGAGAAAAAGATAACAAATAGAAATGGCTTACAAATTGCAAAAAAAAAAATTGAATATTTCAGTTTGCTATATATCACTTAATTTTAGATTATATTTTCTTATTAAAGCTTAAATTTAACGCTTAATGTTATAGTTTTGTATTACTTGTGCTATACTGATTTACATCAAAACAATGGGAATTAAAATATTTTTTGTAAAACATCGTTTTCAAGTCTATGTTATAAAATACACGATTGCTTTTTGGCGCATAGGCATTTTTGGCTTTTGGCGCATAGGGTTCACACGTAACGTGTGACTGTAATCCACACGTTACGTGTGACTGTAATCCACACGTTACGTGTGACTCACTTCTACACGTAACGTGTGAGATATTTTTACACGTTACGTGTGGAAAACAGTCACACGTTACGTGTGACTGTAATATAATATAATTGTATTTGTAGTATTTAGGGTTTAGGGTATTTGTGTAGGTCATATTATTGTATATTTGTAGTATTTATTTATGGTTTAATGTTATGGTTTAGAGATTTTATATATATTACAATGTTACGTGTATGAACATTACATTATATTATTATGTAGTTGTTTATTTAAAATTAATAAAAAGAATGCCCCAAAATAATCAACATAAAAGATAGAATAGACTTGTTCATTACGTTGGATGACTACAACAACATTGAATCAATGTACTTCCTGTATAAACACTCCAGTCTTGGGCATCCCCAATACCTCATTCCGTAGTTCCACTGCAAATCCCAAGTACGGATAATGGCTTTCAAATTACACTCGCATTGTGGAGCACTCATTTGTTGATGGTGCCTATTTGGGTTTGATGATGATTCGGATGAAGATGTCATTATTTGTGGTGCTTGATTTCCTACAAACCATTAATATGAAAAGGTCAATCACAGTTACTAAATCGAAAGAAACTGAAAGAAGAAGCTTACCCACAAATGAATCTTCAATCCCGCTTGTATTGGACTTGTTGCAACCCTAATGCCTCTTATATAGTGAAAATGAATGTGTTTGACAACTAATATACAACTGTATACAACTGTAGTATAAAATGACCCCAACCACTATCATTAAAGACCTCAACCACTAGCATTAATAACTTTTCAGCAATGTAACCCTAAACCCTAATTGTAAGTTCCTCTCCTCAATCTCAGAAATAATGTAACTCGCATACCCAAATTCAACCTTATTAATTAAAGATAAATAGTAAACCCTAAATCCTAAACCATAAACCCTAACCCACAGTTTAGTTAAAGATATATAGTAACCCTCAAACCCTAAACCCTAAACTGTACCCTATATACGCTAAACCCTAAACCCTAGTAAGCACACGTTACGTGTGGAACACGAGCACACGTAACGTGCCAAGCAACTCCAGACGTTACGTGTGGACAGGTTTGCCACGTAACGCGTGGTTCAGTCTGTTGCAAAACGCATTGAATAACCGTCTTGTCCCCACCTAACTGTAATAATGGCCCCATCTTCTTCCCCGGCTAACAACCCATTCGAACCCATTTCGAACCTAAACCCTTATTTCAAACACTAACAAAATCTTATTTTGCACTCTCAATCTTTCTACAAAAAATGGACAATCTGAACAACAACGAGTATTGGAGCAACAATGGGGAAGATATTCCACTTTGGAACGAGGTAATTTCTATTAAGTAATCCTAAAGTTCTATTTTTTTCTTGTTTTGAAAATGTTTAAAGTTCTAAGCTTGATGGTTAGGGTTTAGTGAAGCTATTTTTGGGGTGATAATATATTTGTTGTTTAGGGTTTAGGGAAGCTATTTATGATATTTGTTGTTTGATCTTAAAATCTCATTTTATTGTTTTGGGTATTAGAAACAAAGATTGATCGTTGTTTAGGGCTGTTACATTGAAGAACAGTTTCACACGTTATGTGTGAAGATTGTCCACACGTAACGTGTGAAACTATTCAACACGTTACGTGTGGACAATCTTCACACATAACGTGTGAAGTCATCACACACATAACGTGTGAAATCAATTCCAGAAACCAAGTTTCATTATGTAATATTGCACAGTTTGATAGTAAATGTGCCATTTTATAATTAGTGCACTAGTTGATGACATGATTTCGTGTATTATGCAGACAGACTATCGTTGTTTAGGGCTGTTACATTGAAGAACAGTTTCACACGTTATGTGTGAAGATTGTCCACACGTAACGTGTGAAACTGTTCAACACGTTATGTGTGGACAATCTTCACACATAACGTGTGAAATCAATTCCAGAAACCAAGTTTCATTATGTAATATTGCACAGTTTGATAGTAAATGTGCCATTTTATAATTAGTGCACTAGTTGATGACATGATTTCGTGTATGCAGACGAACTATCATTTATACGAAGGGTTAAACAATATCTCCCTCAATGATTGGAGCACTCCACAGAAGACATTTTCGGTTTGGGAAACGCCCCAAAAGACATTTCCGGTTTGGAACACTCCAGAAGCATCTTCATCTCACGCTACTCCATAGTTGTGCTTTCCATCCCTACACACACAGCCTCAGTTCAGTGTACCACCTGAGGAGGATGTGTACGTCTCTGTCGATTATTCAAGGTTTTTCACAACTGAAAAAATCTGGGAGTCTAGAGAAGAAGCCTTTTCGTGGGCGCAAGAGATGGCTAAGTCTAAACACTTTTGCATCAAAAAGTGGAGTAATAAACCTTCCACCCCTCGGGCCCTTGGGGGGACTTGGTTACCGTGTGATAGGCATGGACAAAACGTGCCTAAAGGAGCTGACCAAGTGAGAGACATTACAAGGTCGAAGAAATGTGGGTGTCCCTTCATGTTGAGGCTGAAAGAAGGGCCGAAGGGATTGTGGAGGATCATTGTACAACATGGAACTCACAACCATGTCATTGCAGACAATTTGTATGGTAGTGCATTAGCTGGGCGACCAACCGCTGAAGAGAAGGAGATTATAAGGGTGATGACGGTCAATCATTGCAAGCCTCTGAAGATTCATACTACAATCCATTCGTCCCCTAGAAATGTAACCAAGATGAAGCAAGTGTACAACCTCATGCATGAGATACGAAAGAAGGGCATAGAAGGAAGAACAGTTGTACAGCAGTTCTTCTATGAGTGCAATGAGAAGGGGTACTTCATGGAGCATAGATTCAACAAGGACACCAACAAAATAACGGATATCTTCTTTGCAAGCCAGGATCAGTTTTGGTTGCTGAAGGCATTTCCGTACATTGTGCTGCTGGACTCTACATATGCAACTAACTGGTTAGTAACGTCCATATCTAATATACTCTTCATTTGTTCATGTCACGGTTAGGACGCCATTATATTTTACATATGATTATGTGTTCAACTACAATTTGCCCTTCCTTGAAATCGTCGGCATCACATCAGTTTGGAAAAACTACAATATTGTCGGGGCGTTTCTGGAGAAGGAGGACGAAGACAGTTACAAGTGGGCCATAGAGCAACTTGCTAAGATGTTTGCCAAGGTGCAATGAGCACCCACATGTGTGGTCATTGACCGGGAAAAGGCGTTGATGAACGCCTTAGAGAAGCAGTTTCCAGCAGCAAAATTCCTCCTATGTAGGCGGCATGTGAAGAAGAATATTGAAGACTTCGGGAAGAAGGCCATGGACAAGTTTAGGGGCACAGCGTTTTCCAACGACTGCATGAAGCTCTTCAAGGAAACGACCATACAAGGGTACGAAGCATCACTCTCGAAGCTGAAGCGTGATTGGAGGAAAGCTCCAAAATGTCTTCAGTACTTACAAAAAAACTGGCTTGACCCTTACAAGGAAAGAATCGTCTCCGTATGGACAGATACAGTGTTCACGCTGGGTACTACCACCACTAACAGGTTTGTGCATCAACTGTTTATCTAAATTTAGCTAGTTATTTGGACTTGGTTAGACCTTTACAGTTTATCTAAATTTAGTTTGTGCATCATTGTTGTAATGCAGGGTTGAAGGGGCCCATTCCAGTCTGAAAAGCTTCTTCACAAGCAATGATGGCAACCTTTGCACTGTGTTCGATCAATATGATACACGGTTGCGCAGTCATATTTATGAGATTCAGGGGGCACTGAATGAGAGCATAGGAAAGAGATATACGCTGCTAACAAACACAGATCTGTTCTGCAAGCTGCACTTCAAGGTCTCTGCGGTTGCACTAGCTCGTTTGATTGAGGAATACAGGAAAGGAGAAGCTCCATTGTGGAGCACTATATGCAGATGCCAGATGAGGGTCAGAGACGGCTTGCTTTGCGTGCACGATTTGGCGCAACATGTGAGGAACGAGACCCCAATTGAACCTAGCTCATTGCATCTGTTCTGGAGACAATTGACCTTGTCAGAAGTGAAGACACAAGAAGAGGAAGAAGCCTGCACACGCAACGTGAATAGATCGTTGCTTGAAGAATTTTCCCGAAGCGTCTTCCCCACATTGCCAGTTGAGGTTCAACAGAGAGCAGTCTCCGCGCTTAGAAGTATAGCACATCTAGAGCAGACTACTCTGGAAGAGCCAGCCAAAGTCAGGCATAAGGGTCGGCCTCAAGGAGCTCTGAACTTTGCCACCAAAAGACAGTTGTCATCATGGGAGTACACTGACCAACAGATGGACGGAACACCTCCGAAAAAGCAAAAAGGAAAACCACCGAAGACGGGCCTACCCTTACCATGTAGTGCCACGTCATTGATCAAGAACCCGTGGCGATATCATGGCCAGATCCCCAAGTGTATGTTCCTACACGTTGGAGGATGGTATGAGATAGAGCCTGATGGAAACTGCGGGTACAGAGCAATTGCGCATGGTCTGGGCTTAGGGTAAGATCAGTGGGCTTTTGTTCGACGTACCATGATCGCTACGTTGAGAAAAGAGTATGAGCTACTCGCGCCACTTTGGGTGTCTACGATGACACTTGAGGAAATGGAGGCGAAGCTTGATTGGTTTCCCTCGCCGAACAGGCCGGCCCCACCGGAGACGTGGTTGGAGCTCCCGGATATGAGATGTTTGGTGGCAACGGCATTCACATGTGTGTTCGTTACCGTCAGGGGTGGCGTGGGGACGACATACATGCCTATGAAAGGGGCGACAAACGAAGCATTGACTGGCGAGTTTCTGAAGACGGTATGCATTTGCCATGTCGCGAAAGAGCAACATTTTATTGCAGTATGTTAATACAATCACATTTGTTTATACTATCTTGTGTTAAAGCATATGTATGATGCATTGATTTTGATGTAGATTGGGCTGGCCAAAACTTCGCCCTTGCCTCCTATTTACTCGGGGTGGCTGTATCATCATGACCCATGTGCGGGTGATTACGTAGATCAATGGCTATTAGACCGTTCGATGGAGTATGAACCAGACAAGGCCGAACCGAAGACAAAATGAAAGAAGAAGGTCGAAACAGTCATTTTATGTAATGAATGATATGTATGTATTATGATGCAATGAGTTCGACATTTCTATTCGAACATTTATTTGGGTTTCCTTCGTCGTTTTTTTAGTGTGTATTCACAAACAATCCATAAAAAACATTCAAATAGAAGTGATAGCAATCATTGTTGGCATAATCCAAACAACTTCAACAAAACATTCAAACTCAAGTCATAACATTCAAACTTCAACAAAAAACATTCAAACTTCAACAAAACATTCAAATCCAAAGTCTAATGCTCAAATGACAAAGCAGCCAAGTTCAATGGTTCGAAAGGAAGGGATACATTTGCTCCAATGATTGCCGTAACGCCTCGGCTAGGTCTTCGCATTGGTCATCTCCATGGTGGTGATCGCGATATGGATCCAGCCGTCTGTAGCAACTATCGAGGCACTGCACGCAAGATAAGTGGATACGATTAATAAACAGATTGTACCAAAAAATAAACAAGATATAATTACATGATTACTTACCTGCTGCTGAGTGTAACGATCCTCTTGAGGGAGGATGAATGGATGTGTATACTGCAGGTACCACTGCATGTAATCATCGCTACACTCGTGGGATTGGCGGACTGGAGGACCCATGGCTTGTAGGCTAATGGAATGTTTATTGCGGGCATTCCATGCATGTAAGGATCTATCGTATTCCACCGTGTAACTACTGATCTTCGTGCCCCTCCATGCCTTAATTGGAACAATCGGTGGTCTTGGACATTGTTGTGCACGCCCAAACTGCCTAGCTACTCGATCCGACATGTAAGGCTCAGTGACCCACAAACAGGATATGACTCCATGGAATCGCGATGAAGCAAACATCCCATTATTGAAGTCAATTGAGCCGTATGGCATCCACTCAACCTAAACAAAATTGAATTTCAAACAACTTATCATGCATATATATTTTAACATACTAGATAAGGACCGTATATGCACTTACACTCTCAGCACGCATCTCATCCAGCTCCTCCCTATAATTTCTGGTCCGGTTGGGTTCATGAGACATGTCCCATTTTCTGGCGTATGGGATCGGCTGTTGGGGGTCCTAGTAAACACTCTGTGCAGGTCTAAACATGGGAAAATATTGATATATCCATGCCTACAAAACAATTACATATAAGTCATTTCCCAAATAACAAACATATAATATATCTATAACAAAAATTCATATATTTTTATTCAAGCCATTTCATACCTGAATCAGAGTGAAGCATGTGGACATGACCCGCGCATCCTTCCTTGTGCACTCGCCCAAGCTGCGGTACACGTGTGTAAGAACACCGATACCCCATGCATAGTTCGTGACTTTTGTGAGATCAGTCACGAACGGAGTGTAATACACGGGCAACCGATGTTGAGACTTGTCAGGAAAGAGGGCAGACCCCGCCAATTACAGCAAGAACCCAGCCGCCTGCTTCTTGTTAGTCAACACCTGGCAATGAGTCTTAAAACCTCCCGCATGCACGTTACCGGCGACGATAGCATCATCCTCCAGCTCAAAAAACTCATGCGCCTGCTCCATCAACGCCTTCTTCAAATCATTGCGTGAGAGCTGCTCGTGCCATTTCTTCGGGGGACCCATGTCTTGCCCTTGTATTTGTAGCCCAAGGATCATCCACACATCATGGAGAGTTATAGTCATCTCTCCCCATGGCATGTGGAATGCGTTGGTTTCCGGTTGCCAACGCTCGACGAAGGCACCGATCAGCGTCTCATCCACATGCTCATGCATGATGTCTGATAGATGACATAGCCCGGACGCAGACGTCATGCTACCCCACGCATCTTCCAACGTGCAACGCCATGAGCGTAACTGCTTCCCTCGCTGCTGGAACCTCAAGGGTGGCACCGTCTGTATATGAACATAATTAAGTAATCCTTCGGACTTATACAAATCAAGATTAATAATTAAAAAAAATACAGTTACATGTAACTTACAACGCGCTGGTAGAGGAGGTACGCCACGTGGTTCACAAAACTCTTTAGGAGTTCAGGGCTCTCCGGACCTCCAGGAACGCTCACCACCAGTTCAGGGTTGTATCTCACATTCTTCTTTGATCGAGGTGGTTTTGCCCGCGAAGAAGAGGCTTCCTGAGGCTCTTCGTCCCCGCTCGGAGCGTCATCTCTTGGGATCCAGGCATTGCTGGACTGGTCCTGAGTCCCCTGGTCCTGAGTCCCCCATGTATTTGCCTGATCCTACATTTATTAAATTGATCATATGCAATAAGAATTTGTAAACAAATGCATGTTATACTAAATGTACTTACCATCGGCTGATGATAGGGAGCGTTCGGGTATAATGCCGGGTTCTCCCACGGGTTGTCCTGCTCATCAACCCCCTGATAATAATCCCTCGAGATACGATGAGGGCTCACGTGCGGCGGGAGTACCGGAGGACTAAAATTCCGCCCGTAGTAGTTATTCTGATCTATTGTATCAGAATAACCATGCAGCGGACTCCCCTGGTAGTCCCGGTAGTTGTGAAGAGGCTCAGACTCTGCTCTACCTCCATGAGAAGAAGGAACCGCCATCAAGCTCTGAACTCCTATCATTTCAGCGACCCCACTACTGCTACCGGCTCCAGTCTGGTATGCGCCGGTCTCATCATCTCGGTAGCAGACATTCCTCCGTTGCCGCCTAAACCTGTCGACCTCTTCACCAGTCCTATAGGACTGTTCACGTACAAGGTTGCGGCATATCCGACGTTCAGTTCTGTCCCCATGCTCCATCTGCGGTTACATATCCAGACATTTTATTACCCAAAAAATTTACAGCCAATAACTCGGTCAACAACTCGGCCGAGTTTTCGACCGAGTTGTTCACAGTGAACCAGAAGCCCAGATGCAGAGAATTCACACGTTACGTGTGAACTAATGTCACACGTAACATGTGGTGCACATTCACACGTTACGTGTGAATGTGCACATTTCAATTTGCCGGGGAGTCGCCAGCGGCACTCCGGCGACTCTCCGGTCGAGTTTTCGACCGAGTTGTTCACAGTGAACCAGAAGCCCAGATGCAGAGAATTCACACGTTACGTGTGAACTAACTTCACACGTAACGTGTGGTGCACATTCACACGTTACGTGTGAATGTGCACATTTCAATTTGCTGGGGAGTCGCCAGCGGCACTCCGGCGACTCTCCGGCCGTCTTCTCCGACGAGCATTCACAATTCCGGTGAGTTTTTTTCATCAAAATATACATGCAATTCATCCAAAATTCCACAATTTTTACAAATCTATCAATACTATCACTTTCACTTCCATATTTTCACACAAAATTCAACATAAATCCTCATGCAAACAATAACTTCAAAATTACCCAAAAAATCAAAAACAACCACAAAACCTTCCCCAAAGCATAGATCTACCACCCTAAACATCAAAATAACATAGATCTACAATATGGATCTACAATTCCTAACCAATAACTTCAAATCTAACAAAACAAATCAAACAACGACGAGTAATAACTAACCTTTCAAAGATCTTGAACGTAACGCGCGGAGTCGATCGATTCGTCACGAGGAGAGCAAAGAGACGCGTAACGGGAGAGCAACAAGAATTGCGGCTTCGAATGAATGAAGGAGGAGAGCAAGATCTGGCTTTTAAAGCCAGATCCATGCCACACGTTACGTGTGGCATGTATCCACACGTAACGTGTGGATGTGTCCCACGCGTAAGCGCGAGCCCTATGCGCCAAAAGGCAAAAATGCCTATGCGCCGAATAGTATGGCCCATAAAATATCTAAATATCATGAAGGTAAACACCCAAAACATATTTCTTAATTTTAATACATACATAAATTGTAGTCTAAGTAAAATAATTATCTAGATATAGAACTGTCAATCGGGTCGGTCAAGTCGGGTTCGGTTCGGGTTGAGAATGGGTCGGGTCATTTCGGATAACAGGTCAAGCCGGTCGGGTCAATACAGGTCAACGGGCGGTTCGGGTTAACCAACGGGTCAAGAGCGTCATTTTTTAAATATTTTGTTCACTATTTAAATATTTTGTTCACTATTTAAATATTATTAAATAGTTAAAAACTAATTTAAATATGTCAAAATAAGTTGAAATGGATTAAAATAATATTATTATTATTAACTATTTTAATGTAATTGATATTAGTAGACCAAAATCATATTTTATTTTTATTTATTATTTTATAAATTTCTACATTATAAAAAATTTCATAGTACAACAATGTTTTTTTTAGGATATTAAGCATATTATCGTTATTTATATGTCATTTATCATATTACTTTATATTATATTTTATTAATACTCCATATTTATTCGTTAATCGGGTCGGGTTCGGGTTGGTCGGGATCAGTCTCGGTAAATTCGGGTTCGGTAACTTCGGGTTATCAAAAATTTCGGTCAGATCGGGTCCAAAAGCGAGTCGGTCAGGTCGGTAAAACGGGTTCGATAATTTTTTGACAGCTCTATCTAGATATCATGAAGGGAAACACTCAAAACATATTTCTTTCCTATAAGTAAATTGTATTTGCCAATAATATGATTTGTGTTGTTTATGCTATTACATGATACACTGAATTAAATTAAATCAATATTGGTTAAGAATGACTACTATTGATAGTTTACAATTTATGTATATTATTATCCCCAAAATTTGAAAAACTTCTAATAATCGGCCTAATAAATCTTCTAAATAATAAATATTTTTTTACAGAAAGGCAACTACAATTTTCCTAATGGAAATTAGTTAATTATCTGTTCAAAATAACCGACATTGATTTTTTAAAAGACTATTTAATCAGATAATATATTAATTTCGTAACATTCCTAAAGCATCCAACATATTTTAAATGTAGACAAATCAGTTTCATAACCATCATCAACCTATTTAATTTGAATTGACTCCAATAATAAATCATAAAATGTAAGTCCTAATTCAATAATTAACATAATTAATCTCTTTACATATAAGACCTTGATCATGAGTTTCGTATATATATATATATATATATATATATGTTCATTATTTTCCACTTCCCTTTGTAAATTGTTTTTTTTTTATTATTCGTTGTTGTTGCATTTTTGTTTTACTTAATTATAGTTTGTAGTTTTTTTTTTGAAAGGAAATTATAGTTTGTAGTTTAGGCTAGATATTGTAATGTTATAGCTTTTGATATCAAATTTGGTTTGTCTCTTTATCGTGTTGATGGTATGTAGGAGGAACCGAGGAAGATGAGTTTTTGGGTATTTTCATTGATTTATATTGAGTGTTGGTTCAATCTTGAGAACAAACATAATTTCGGCACTTGTGTTGTTATAATAGCTTGCATGTTAGGCAGGCCTATTTGAAGAAGAAAATAAAGAGTCTTTAATTCATCTGAAGAGCTACTCTACAAAACCCATATATATATATCATGATTTCAATTAGAAGGTTTGAGGGTAGGTTTTCACATTCAAAACTTCTTATGAAATCGATTAATACCTTTAGTTTTTGTTATTAGATATTCTAAAATTTTGAAAAAGCTTATTTTATACTTATTATCTGAATAATATTTTCCTTATCTACTTTACTTAATATAGAGTT
Source organism: Rheum nobile (assembly GCA_027886185.1). Lineage (NCBI taxonomy): Eukaryota > Viridiplantae > Streptophyta > Magnoliopsida > Caryophyllales > Polygonaceae > Rheum > Rheum nobile. Next base: position 2,495,267 of record WOAB01000135.1, read on the forward strand.
TGGATCATATGCGGAGCACTCTTTCCGTGCGGAGCATGCACTTTTGGGTCTTATTTGTGCACTTTAACGTCTTATTTGTGCACTTTTTCAAAAAAAAAATCTTTTTAAAATTTTTTTCCAAACATTTTTCAAAATTTTTGCAAAAGTGCACAAATAAGGCCCAAAAGTGCACAAATAAGGCCCTATAGTGCATGTACGCACGTCCGCACGGGAAGAGTGCTCCGCACCGGAACCGCACTCACTTAATATAATATCGAAAATACGGATAAGATAACACATATTAATGCTAAATAAAACTTATAGTATCATCATTTTTTTTCTTAAGAAATTTATCTAATTGTTTATAATGACAAAATTTGACCGGCGTTGACCAGTCAAAGTTTGTGTTTTTTTTTCAGGCACAATTTTGGCTTGCGATTGCATGTGCATTGTTTTTTGCTTGTATGTGCATCGATATGGACTTATATGTGCATTGATATGGAAATCATCAACTTTATAATGTTTTAATAACGGCTCATGCATTTTTAATGATCTTTTTTATGGTTATGCCGGCGATGATAGATCACTAGTGGAAAAAATCCTTATAGAGGCGGGCTTTTGGACATTTATTGAGGTGAACACCGTTCGCTTCAACTAAGGGGGCTGCAACAAGTAGGGACACTTTTTGAGACGGGCATTTTACGCCTCTAAAAGGACCTTATTGAGGCGGGCCTTCGAAGCCCGCCTCAACAAGTCCCTCACTTTGACGCCAAAATGAGGGACTTGTTGAGGCGGACTTCGGAGGCCCGCCTCAATAAGTAAACACTTGTTGAGGCGGACCTCTATAGGCCCGCCTCAACAAGTCGCGCTGACTAGGCCGAGTCAGCATCTATGTACTTATAGAGGCGGACATACAAGTCCGCCTCTATAAGTCCATTCTTTTGTGCTTCTTTTGGATGTTTTTTGGATTTATGATGCACCATATACACATTGCAGAATAGGTTTCTGATTTTATTCACAGAATAAAAACAAGTTTACATGACAAGTAAAAACAAGTTCAATCCGAGTACAGTCAGGTTCTCAACAACAGTTTATATGACAAGTAAAAACAAGTTCAATCCGAGAATAGATATTTAGTGTAATAAGTTGGAAACTGTAAGATAGAACCGAGAATAGATATTTACTTACAGATATCATCAAGGTGACTATGATAGTAGTTATTTGCATATTCTGAGTCAAAATCTTCCAATACCACCCCAGATATTTGAGAATTCTGAAAAGACAGTAAAGTAATTAGATTTGGGGAAAAAGAGATTTACATAAACGAAAGAATAACTAGCCCATCTTTGGTAAGAGTCCTCTTCTATGAACTAGGGGTTGCCAAAGTTTTCGGTTATTCCTCTGGTCTATTAATATTTGTAGGGTGAAGGTAGCCCTAAATCAAAAAGAAAATTCTACTAGGACATGAGGTTTCAATGGCAAGTGCAGGAAACCAGAAATTGTCTTATGATCTATACCTTAATACACAATCATCATAAAAACTAAATTGAGCTATTGTGAAATTGAAGTTAGTATACAAAATAATTATACACAAGTAGAACCTTATTTAGAAATGTCATCAAGGAAGATGGAGGTATCCCAGGAGAACCTTTTCCAATGGAGCCTATTTCCAGAACCTGTGACAACATGAATATTAGCCAAGATAAGCAGCCATGCAGACCACATTAAATAACGGAAAAAGCAGTTCTAACAAACAGCCATGCAGACCACATTAAATAAATTCAAAATCACCATGCGGAGGATAATACCATTTCAATCAATGTTTTATTTAGACCTTTGACAAAATCAGTATTGAGATCAAGCTCGTGCAAGAATCGCCTGCTACCAAGGTACCCCCATGATTCACCAGTCAATACCAGAAAAACAAGCTGCATAAATTAACAAATGGTAAATGAGCAAGTGACATTGAAACAACAGCAGCTAAATGGTCAAATTGTTGAACATGCTGGTCCATTCTCACGAGCGAGAAATTTGAAATTACAATGAATAAGCATAATCTGCTTATATTGTATACAATTATCTTAAAAATTTATGTTGTTTCCCCATATCTGTGTCTAAAACATGTGTTCCAAATCTCTCAGCAATGTGAAACAGGGGATGTGGAAGGCAGAAGAGTAATATATTACCAGAAAAGAGAAGTTTAGACCCAGTAAGTGCACCACTAATAGAATATGTTGCACATACCTGTTTCTTTATGTTTTTGAATTCCAAAGCACGAGATAGAGCATCAACTGCAGCCAGAAGTGCAACCAATCCCTAAGATTATATTAAAGTATTCCCTATTAGTTTGTTTCGAAAATGACATATAAAGGAAACAAGAAATCATAAACTGATAGAAGAATCTAGAGTTGAGCTTCTTTTTTTTTTTTGAAAGGAATCTAGAGTTGAGCTTAAACGTACAGATGTAGTAGAATCTGCACCAAAGCTTCTGTCACGGAAAAATGAAGCTGTATCCATAGATGCTATTGTCAAGATAATAGGTTTTGGTTCTTCATTGGAGGACACACTAATGGCTGGAAGTGCTGACCAAACACTGCCCTTCAAGTGGACATGCATGGACCAATAATGTAAGTAAAAGAACAATCAAGGCTAATAGCGTGAGACACATGCCACTTAAAACATCAAACCCACCTGTATCCACCTAATGGAAGGCAAGTATTTTCTTTCAAACAAGATTCTGAATCACGAGTTCCAGATTTTGTAGTCTGAAAGCAATATACAAAACTTACCACAAAATGTCAGATATGGCAACTTAAATTCAACAACATCAAACCACAGCAAGCTGACTTAGTGGAGAAAAGTATGACCTGCATGACGAGATGGAACTCGGCAACATTTGTGCTGTAAGCATTCTTCTGTTTCTCAGTCCTATAGGCAACCTGCAGGAAGTGGAATGAAGTCCATAAACAAACCCAGAGATATATGCGCATGGCTAAACATTACAAAACTCAGGCAACCCCTATAGCTTTTGTCATGTGAATTATTTATCTACTGACTTGTCTTTGGAGTTAGGATGAATAACAAGTTATCCTCACATAGCCTGAATGAAATTTTTAACCTGCCTGGCAGTATCATTTGCAAGGAAGCTGCTTAATGATTTGTCTATTCTCAAATAGTTGGTTTCCAACTAAAAGCAGATGTTTTCATACAGCATTAGTGTTGAGCTTATTTGACAAGCTTAAAATATTGACATTGTGTTAAACTTATTTATTTGAGAAGGAGAAACACAACGGTAGAGGAAGAGTGAGAAAATATGTTCACTCATATAAACAAAGAATTTGGATTCGTCTTATTATGAAAATACCTCATTCAGGGTTGATGTGCTGTTCTTTGACAGCAAAAAAAACTGGAAAATTGTATGTCTTCCACATAATTCCTGATCCCTGCATATGCAATCATTATAGACATACTTTTATAAGAAAATGTGCATCAGAAGAGAAAAATGCAATAAATCCGTAGCTCATAAAAAGGTCTCCGTGATACTTCCGTCAATCAAATATCACCATTGTGTTAATTTTAAATAAGCTTCCATTATAGATATTATCAAAGAGCAACTTACAATTGGATGATCTATATGGTAAAAATACTAGACTGTACAGTCAGATCCCTGGTTTGACTAAATTAATGCCAATAGCTGTATAGATAGTTTTTTTCAAGTTAAAAAAGTTAACCTACATGTCACACTACCAATCATAGATAGAAAATCATTCCAATGGAGAGCACACATGAGGAATAATATGTAATATCCTTCTATGAAAAATATATCCAGCCAAAAAAGAAAGAAAACAACAAAGACACACACGAGAAAAGCTCCAGAACCACCTACAACAATAGGCAAGTGCCCCAAAGAAGCCAGATAAACAAAAAAGACCTTATCATCCCCGGCCAACAAACTCATCAAAGTCAGCACACTTTACCAAAAGCAAGCACATCGTATCCAAAGCCCTTATACAGCACAACTGAAGTTGATTTGACAACTAACCAAAGCTCAAACCAGTTCCCCCCAACTCCACCCCCAAGGGAAGGTTTCCATACAAAATCATAGTAGGAGTCAACAAATGGGGACTCCGTTAGGGAGTCTTGATCCTAAAAGCATGACACTCACTTTGCTTCAAAGCGATATATATATATGCCTAAATGTCATTCATATAATAAAATTTCTCATGAGAGAAGAAATTTATCATAAAGCTAACCGAACGTACATCCAAGGACGACTCATTTCTAGTAATACATGCAAAATAACATGCAAGGAAGATTAAATACTCATTTCTAGTAACTATCCCGCCAAGGGCCTAAATAGATAATAATACGCAACCAAGCAAGAAAAAATACAAACTCAACTATCCCGCCAAGGGCCTAAATTATGAATTCTATCCCGCCAAGGGCCTAAGAAATTAGGGTAGAAATATGAAATAATACATGACTTGGCTTCGAGTGCGTTGAAGGGAGCTCGTTTTGGTGAAACCTCGAGTGCGTTGTTGATACTTGTTGAAGGGAGTATTAGAGGGAGCTCGGAGAAGGGAGATGAAGTCGGAGCTCGGGAAGACGGAGCTCGGCGAAGACGGAGGAGATCGATGAAGTCGGGAAGACGGAGGAGATCGATGAAGTAGGGAAGACGGAGGAGATCGATGAAGTCGGAGCTCGGGACGAACGAATTGAAGACGAAGAGGAGGATACGAAGAGGAAAATGAAGGCGCTCGTAGCTGTTTTTTTTAATTAGGGTTGAGATTATAGAGGCGGGCCTAACACGCCCGCCTCTATAAGTATTACGACTCGGCCGAGTCGGCCGAGTAATGGTCTAATAGAGGCGGGCCTTACATGCCCGCCTCTATTGGACATACTTTTTGAGGCGGGCTTTAAGAGGCCCGCCTCAACAAGCTTTAATTGAGGCGGGCTACTTGGCCCGCCTCAATTAGTTAGCATTAGATACGGGTCTTACCCTGGCCCGCCTCTAATACTTTAGCGGGAAATGTTTTTTCGGATACTTGTTGAGGCGTATATTAATTTGCCCGTCTCAAAAGATGTTTTTGAGGCGTATAAATTAATTATCCGCCTCAAAAACCAAAAAAAAAGTGATTGCCTAAGTCGTTGTTGAGGCGTTTTGAACTATGTACGCCTCTAAAAGGGAGCAGCAAAAAGTGTTTTTTCCACTAGTGGATGGATTTGGTAATTGGTTTGTTCTGATTCTGATAGGTGCACCTGACATGGCATTTCCACGATTAAATAATATTTCATTCTGGTTGTTGCCACCAAGTCTCTTGCTCCTATTAAGCTCAGCCTTAGTAGAAGTGGGTAGCGGCACTGGGTGGACGGTCTATCCACCCTTAAGTGGTATTACCATCCATTCTAGAGGAGCAGTTGATTTAGCAATTTTTAGTCTTCATTTATCTAGTGTTTCATCCATTTTAGGTTCTATCAATTTTATAAGAACTATCTTCAACATGCGTGGACCTGGAATGACTATGCATAGATTACCCTTATTTGTGTGGTATGCTCTAGTGACAGTATTCCTACTTTTATTATCACTTTCGGTACTGGCAGGGGCAATTACCATGTCCGTTCTAGTGCATAAAATCTGTATAGGATTTTTGACCATATGTGTGACTTTGTGTATGTGAAAACCCATGCACTTCTCAGCATATGCATATGTTTTAGCTTGTGTGTGTATAGATTTTGACATATATTTGCATCTAAATTCTACTTGTGTGTATTATATTTTTTGGGTTGAAATGTGCATGAGTTTTGGCTTGTATGTGCATACCTTTTGAAGTGAATGTCTTTTTTGTTGTATATGCATCTAAATTCCATAAATTCTGTATAAGGTTTTGATTATATGTGTGACTTTGTGTATATGAAAACTCATGCACATACATGCAAAAACTTATGCATGTATTTCACAGAATATGCATATGTTTTAGCATGTGTGTGCATAAATTTTGACATGTATGTGCATCTAAATTCTACTTGTCTGCGTTGTTTTCATGGGTTGAATTGTGCATGAGTTTTGGCTTGTATCTGCAAACCATTGAAGTGCATGTCTTTTTGTTTGCATGTGCATGTAAATTAAACTAGGCGTGCATAGGGTTTGACTATATGTGTGACTTTTTGTAAGTGAAAACATATGCACACACATGTAAAATCTTATACACTTTATAGATTGTGTATAGGTTTTGTCTTAGTACATGAATTTTGAATTGTTTGTGCATCTAAATTTTACTTGTATGCATTGTTTTCCTGGCTTATATCGTGCATGAGTTTTTGACTTGTATGTGCATATCATTTGAAACACATGTCTTTTTGCTTGAATGTGCACATGTCAAAACTTATGCACATACAATGTACAACTCATGCACATTTTCTCTAGAAAACAATGCATATTTTTTACAATCTTTAGATGCACATACATGTCAATATTGATGCACATACAAGCTAAAATGTATGCACATGCCATCTCAAGCAAAAAAATAGTTTTGGAAAAAAGTTTGGCTGTGAAAAATTGAATCGAAAAAAATGGTCGGTCAACACCTTATAAAATTTTAATCCACATACAAGTCAATATTGATGCACACACAAGTCAAAAATGGTGCACATGCCAGCACAATCAAAAAGTGGACACATGAAAAAAAAATGGGCCGAAAAAAAAAACTTAGGTCGGACAACGCCTTATAAAATTTTGATGCACATATATGACAATATAGATGCACACACAAGCCAAAATGTATGCACATACCATCTTAAGTCAAAAAAGGCCCCGAAAAAAAAAACTTTGACCGGTCAGTGCCGAAGCTCCGGCGTTGACCGGTTAATTATCCACTTAAGTTGTCATGTGTCATGCACATGACCACTTAAATGATAGTCTAATCCTAGCCTTTGGATTTGAAGACTATGAGTTATTCTCATTTCTCACCCTAATGTTCGTTCTCACCGGATCCACACCCTTTTATAGAAGATATAATAACTGAGACAGTATTTTTAAAAAAACAAGTATAAAAATGTTGGTATCTTTTATGATACATCTTCATTAATTTGCATGGAATTACTTCCATGCATTCGGGACTTGATGAAGTTATTTTGATGACTTGACGAGGTTATTTTGATGATAGAAACTTAAATTCTGTTTGTTTTGAGACTTTCCTACAAATGATTGAGATTCGGAGAGGATGTGATGGGAGGAGAGGATTAAGAACGTATGAGAATTGTTGGATGGGAAGCAAACGGAGTGCCCAAATCGTTTTTCAAAAATTTGGCAAAAATTCGCCCGTGCCGATATATTCGCAAAAAAGACGGATTCACGTGCACGCAAAGTGCAAATTTGTGTGCATGCCAAATACACTGTTGTGTTCATGTCAATTACACTACGATGTGCACGTGAAATTCATTTTTGTGTGAATGCATAAAACGCATGCGTTCATATGGAATGAACAAAATGTGTGCACATGAAAACACGACTGTGTGCATGCGAAGTATATTACCGCGTGCATGTGGAAATGGCATGTTTGTGCATACGAATGCACTACGTGCTATGTGTGCATGTGAAACAACGTGTGTATGTGTGCACATGAAAATAACATATGTGTGCATGCGAAAATGACTCAAAGCACGTATGAAATAACATGTGTGCATACGTATGAAAACCAACGAACATTACCTATGTGTGCATACGGATATGACATGTGTGTGCACATAAAAACAACGCGTGTGTGCATGCGAAACAACGTATGTGTTCATACGGACCAAAATGCGTGTGCACGCGGGACGTGTTTTTTTCGCAGAAAATTCGGTCGTGGCGAATTATATCCGATTTTTTCCGAATTCTTTCCTTGGATGATCTGGGTGCTCTATTTATTGATCTGACGGTCTTGGAGCGTCCTCACTCCTCTTCTAATCCCTCATCTTCACCTTATATTTTCTCTCCTACAAACTCTTCAGGTAAAAAGGGTCCAACATTTGGACGCGTTTGGATCGTGTCGAAAATTACATTATCTTATATATAATTTACCAAATTGTATTGAATTTTGGGAGTTAATGCATTTTAACGTAATATAGTGTAAGATGATGTATTTTGCGTTGTGATCCAACTGCACCCGCGAACCCATTGACCTCATCCTTACACCCAAATTTTGCCTCGCACAATGAAGACTTGTATTCTACATGACACTAACTCACAAAGCAATTTTGAACTTATCAAATGAGGATATGTAACTCCCCCAAAAAATGAGTTTTTATTTGTAGGTCAAACTAAAGTAACACTGAACCTCATCCATCCGGATGTTCTAGAACGAATGACTAGTCACATGCAAGGATTTTGTTTTGACACAAGAAAAGTAATTCGATATCCAGACATACCTGAAACATCAAGAAATCGATTAAAATTGGTATCAGATAATCCGATAAGAGAAAACACGCGACAATTATTCAGAAACGAAAAGCTAATCATATCTTGAACTTGGGGTGAGTAAAACAACAACAAACGCCACCGTCGTCTGAAAACTTGTCCAAAACTACAACTCAGTTTAGCACTCAAGATAAGCTCCACCACCGACGAATGTATCTCAACACCAATAAATGCTAAACGATTGACCTCGATATATTAAAGCCCTGAAATGTTGTCTTTCTCGGCAAAACATGTATTGTTATCGAAAAATGTTTCTATTACTTTTCATTGTTACAACGTGTTATAAGTATAAATATTTTAATTTAATTTTCACAAGGTTTATTTATTTAATTTTTCCAAAAAGCTTGTATAACAAGCTTATCTATTTTTTTTACATATCTCTTTCCCTTTTTTTTCTCACAAGCTTGCACATCAACCATGTCTATTACTTTTTTGATAGTGCGTAATTTTCCCTTTTTCTTATCAAACTTGCAGAATAAGCCTACGTTTTTAGCTCTGTTCAGTAAAATATAGTTTATTTGAGCTGAAACTAAACCTAGAGCTGATTAGTAGCTGAAACTGATTTTGTAGATAAAATTTATTAACTGAATTCACACACTTATTTATTTAGATATGCTAGTTGAGTGTTCGAGATAATGAAACTAATTTTATAGATGAAAATGCTAAAATTATGAAAAAGGACATTATATTTTTTTGATTAATTAAAAAACAATTTGTTAATCCATCTTGTATGAGTATTGACAAGGTATCTATAAATATATATTAAACTTGTCCCTTTTCGAGCCATCAGAAGGATTCTCGACTCACAAATCTTACATGTCATTTTGTGGTTAATTCTATTTTTATTTTATTTTAATTTTTGAACTAACTAATTTAAATTCTAAAATCTTATCAAATCTTCGATCTCTAACAAATTAAAAAAAATAAAGTTATTTTATATATAATTACTTTTATTTTCAACCCACAACTTGAATCTGATTAACAAACAAACATATATTGTCTCTTGTACATAAGATTCTAAATACTTTGTATTATGTTGTTGGTAGAAAATAAAAATAATTATAAATAAAATGGTTGAGGTGTTAATTTGTGTTTTTTAAAGGTAAATGCATTATTAAATTTTACAAAATATAAGCCATAAAATCTTAACTAAATTTGAAGCATATAGATACACGATTTCTATTTCACGCACGGGTGAAATTGCTATTTCACGCACATTTTCGTCTGTGACGAACCATGTGCATCCGTCTGTGACGGACCAAAGTGATCCATCCGTCACGTACGAATCACTTTGGTCCGTCACGGACGGATGCACATGGTTCGTCATGGACGAAGTAAACAACCAGAAAATTGAATGTTACTTGTCCCCACCTAACAACATTAACTACCATGTCATATCTCATCAATATTATGGCCAAAATTAAACCCTAAACCTCTCCATCACTCTTCCCTTTCCCTCCCACAACACATCTTCCATTCTCTTTCATTTCCAAGAGTTCTTTTTCATGGCAAATGAAGATGATTTTTCCAACTTCAATGGTGGAGAAGATGTTTCAAGTAGGGGTGTTCAAAATGGGACCGGAAAATCGGACCGGACCGGTGAAATTACGGTCCGGTCTCCGGTCCAAGTTTTCCCCTTAATCCGGGTCCGGTCCGGTCCAAACCCGAAAAAAAACCAGTCCGGACCGGTTTTTATTAAAAATAAAATAATAAATAATAAATTAGGAGTTTATATGTTTTTTTATATATATATTTTTCTTAATTTAATAAGTTAGGAGTATAAATGTTTTTTAGATATTTTTTTAAATATTTTTTTATAGATTTTAATTATTTATTTTTTAAATAAGGTCTAGTCTAAACCGGTCCTAGACCGGACCGAATAGGTCCGATCCGGTCTCCGGTCCAGACTTTTGAAAAAATCCGGTCCGGTCCGGATCGGATGAACACCCCTAGTTTCAAGGGGTTATCATTACAATGATGTATGTTTTTTAAGCTTTTACTTTACATGTTAGTAAAAGTTAAGAATTTTAGGGTTATTTCTTGTGAATGTATATGTTTGAGTTATTCTTTGGGAAAACCAAACACTTTCTTAAGGTAATTTCAATAGTTGTTACTATATGTTCATAAAAACTTCATCTTTGATTAAGTTGTACTAAAAAAGTTGTAGATTTTGTGTGCAAAACTGCATGTTTGATTGTTTGGCCTTGTTATAATGAATTTTGAATAGATTATTGCAAGTGAAAGAACTATATTCGGCGACTGTTTTTTGAAAGAAAAACAGTTTGTGACGGATGGACTTGTTTCATCCGTCACGAATGGATGTCATTCATCCATCACGTATGGAAAGGGTTCATACGTGACGAATGGAGCGAAACCATCCGTGACGGATGGAATGTGTCTATTCATCACGGATGGATTTATTTGACAGAAACTGGATTCTTACATGCTTCTATGCTAACTTGTTTTTTTTTTACTTCAATAGGAGAACAATATCGTGAACAACGGTATTAACAATCTGTCCCTAAATGATGCGTGGGACATGGCACCACCGTCCTTCTCACTTGGGTTGTTCGGCGAACCTATGGAACCTGAACAACCTCATATGCCGGGATTAGATTGTTTTGCTCGTAGTGGAATTTCGTCCGTAAGGTGACAGGCTCTACCTAAGTTTGGGTTTCCGGCATTACACACACATCCGCAGTTTTATTATCCTACACCTGAAGAAGTGATTGTTTTGAAAGATAATTCAAAGAAGTTTACCACGTGTGAAGTATTCGGCTCCAGAGATGATGCAATTAAATGGGCTAGACAGATTGCCTTTGATAATCACTTTTGCATCACTATTGGTTGGGATAGAAACTTTGGTGGAGGAAGCCTTCGGAAGTCATGGATGTTGTGTGAAAAGGCGGGAATTTACATTCCTAAAGATGAAAACAGAGTAAGGCAAAGAACAAGGAGCAAAAAATGTGATTGTCCATTCAGATTGTTGTGTCAAGAAAAACCGAGGGACTCATATACAATAAAGGTAGTTGTTGGAACCCACAACCATGTCATTGGTGATGACTTGTACGGGCATACATCCGCTGACAGGATGACACCTGAGTAGAAGGTCATGACAGAAAAACATAACAAACCATCAAAGATTGCAACAACACTTAACCAGGACCCGAACAACTGCACTAAAATGAAGCAAGTGTACAATGAAGTGTACAATGTCCGACATAGTGGGATGGAAGGAAGAACCGTGGTCCAAGAGTTCTTCCATAAGTGCAAGGAGAACAACTACTTTATGGAGTATAGGTTGGATCCAACGACGAATAAGATCGCCGACATTTTCTTTGCCAGTCTAGATTCCATGAAACTCCTAAAGGTATTTATGTACGTCCTTTTGCTAGACTCCACATACAGCACTAACAAGTTAGTATAACACATCTACATGCTACATATACTTGTTGATATGTTTATTCATTATGCATGATACATCTACTTGTGCATGTATGACTTGCCTTTTCTCGAAACAATAGGAGTCACGTCTACATGGAAGGACTATAATGTGGCGGGTGCGTTTCTTCAGCATGAGAAAGAAGACAACTACGTGTGGGCCGCACGACAACTTCTTGAAATGTGCAAAAAAGTGTCAAGTAACACCGACATGCCTAGTGACAGATCGTGAAAAGGCCTTGATGAATGCGTTAGATAGACTCTTTCCAAGTGCCAAGTCTATCCTCTGTAGGCGCCATGTGAAGAAGAACATAGAGGACCATGCTAGGAAGGAAATGAAGGATAAAAGCTTGGGTACAAGGTTTAGAAAATGCATACTATAATTTATTCAAGCAAACAACTATACCCGAGTACGAGATGGAGTTGCGTAGAATTGAGTCGGAATAGAGGGTTTGGCCACGTCTGACTCAATATGTAAGAAACAGTTGGCTGATCCCGTACAAGGAAAGACTTGTGTCAGCTTGGACAGATATTGTTTTCACGCTTGGAACATCAACGACAAACAGGTGAGTGCATTGTCTAATTTGTATTGCATTCTGTATTCACTCATTTGCTATATTTTGGGGGCTTTTTGTTATCTGCATTTTGTATTCACTCTTTTGTACTAAATATAGGGTTGAAGGAGCACACTCTTGTTTGAAAGACTTCTTGACTACTCCACATGGCAGTCTAGACACGATATTCGGTCAATATCATTCAAAGATGGGTAACCAAGTTAAGGAAATCAAGGGGACCTTCAACGAGAGTGCACAGAACATGATGACGCTTGTGACATGGGCTGATGTTTTCAAGCTATTGAAGTACAAAGTATCTAAGGTTGCACTTGACCGCTTGATTGAGGAATACAGAAAAGGAGAAAATCCATTTTATGACAGTACCTGCACATGCCAGATGAGGGTGAGATATGGATTGCCGTGTGTGCATGACATCGCTAGATATGTGACGAGTTCAATCCATATTAAGCCTTCAGCATTGCATCCGTTTTGGAGACGATTGAGTTTGTCAGAAGTGCAAGACGAAGGTGAGGCTAAGGTGAAGTGTAGAGTCGCGAGATCTTTGATGGATCAATTTTATATGGATCAGTTCCCCAATCTGTCAGCAGATGATCAATAAAAATGTTTCTCGCAACTTTACAACATCGCTTGCCCCGAGGGGACCAGTCTGCAAGAGCCAGCTATTGTGAGGCACAAGGGACGACCAATGGGAGCTCCAAACACAGATAGCACTAAAAGACATCCTTCTTCATGGGAGTACACAGACAAAGATATGGAAGGGACACCTCCCAAGAAGCAACGAGGTAGGCCACCAAAGCCCACTAGTACACCTTCCCCAAGCCCTACAGCTCCTACCACTCCTTTGAGGCCATCTCAGGTTAGAGCTCCCAAGAATCCAATGGGTCAAATGTTTCCACCACCTTATCGAGCTCCACAGTCCTTCATTAAAGACTTTGAGCCGTATAAGGGTATAGTTTCATGGTGTATGCACGAACACTTGAACGATTACTTTGATATTGTTGGTGATGGAAACTGTGGATACAGAGCCGTTGCAAATCAAATAGGCATCGTGCAGGAACAATGGAGGATCGTCCGACAAGCCATGATTGATAAGGTGAAGGAAATTTGGCCAATGTATTATGAGGTTTGCGTCTTTAAGACAACGCTGGAAAAAGTAGTAGAACAGCTTACATGGTTTGACTCTGGGATGGCCTCAGAGAAGACTTGGATGGTGCTTCTAGATATGGGTTGTCTGGTCGCTTCTGCATTCAATTGTGCCGTTGTCGTGGTGGGTGGTGTAAACGCTACTTTCTTGCCTTTGCAAGCGGTTTCACATCATCCCAGGGGTGCTAAGCTTAAGACGATATGCATCTGTCATGTTCAGAAGGAGAGTCATTTTATTTCGGTATGGTACTAATCATTTATCATTTTTTATTGATTATTTGAACCCATTAACTAGGCAAGTGAATACGTTCTCCATTCTTTTGTAGATGGCCCTATCAGATGAATCACCATTGCCGCCCATATTTACAATGTGGGAGCATGCAAAGGATGCCTCTGTTGCTTGTCTATATGATCCATTCACTACTCAGCTGATGGCATACGAATCTTCTTCCAAAAGAAAGAGACGAGGTCGCAAGTCGACTTAAATATTATTGTACTCGCACATTGTAAAGCTATTGTAAGCCCAACTTAATACTCTATTTTCTGAATGGGTTTTTAGAAGTATAACTTTTTTTACGTAATCCCGAATTGAGTGATTTCAATGCCACATTAAAGATCAAGATGTCAACTATAACTTTTCAAACTTTTAGCGCGTTTGGACTAGTGAATCAAACATTATGACAATTCCAAAATCGTGTCGCAGTTCTGTAAAGTTGCACGATTTGCAATAAATCGTGCCCTAGACCGTGCTCCCTTACTGAGACGTAGATTTAGCTTTTGTAAAAGGGCACGGTTTATGACAATTTGTACATGATGAACGGTATGAAACCGCCTGTGATGGAAGAAGCCAAACCGCGCGTGATGGACCACTATGTGCCACCCGTGATGGACCACTTTGTGCCACCCGTGACGAACGAGATGATATAGCCCGTGACGGACAAAGCCCCACCATCCATCACGGACAATGTCTTCATAAACTACTTCGCTTCTGTAATTATAGCTCAAAGATCAAATGCTACTTTTTTTAGGATGGTATTTTAGGATTTGCTTCTGTAATTCTCTTCTACCTCTTTTTGCCTCTATATAGGACAGTTAAATTTAATTTCGACCGCTAGGACGCTTGTGGAGATCCATTGCATCGACCGACAATTACCAACAAAGTACCAAATGTGCGATATAAAAGTTATGGCAAAGACATCCAAATTAGTTTGATTATCATCATAAAACTAATCAAGAAACTACAATTCCATAAACTGTGTGACACTCCCTAAAATACAACCAAAGTACCAAATGAAAACCTATGCATCTTAATATTCATCGTCCTCCTCATCATTGCCATGTTCGAAGGGTCTGAAGTCTTGAATGCAGTGTCGCACAGCTTCGCGCATGTTTAATTGTATATGTAAATTAAAAACAAACATCCAACACATATTTTTACCTGGACAGGATCTCTGATGCCAGCATCATGAGGCCTGACACATGGGTGTGTACGAGGTATGTACCACTCCATGTAGTCGGCACTGCACTCATATCCTTCTGAAGCAGGAGGTCCCATATGTGTGATCCAGATGGAGTGTTCACTTCTTGCATCACAACTCCAGTTTGAAGCAGGGTCATACTGTGCTATATAACTCTTGATGTTGGGATGTTTGTGCGCTTTGATGGGCTCTATAACCGGGCGGGGAATCCCCTGTACCACTCCAAATTGCCTCGATACCTTATCCGGCATATAGGGCTCGGTAATTCTCAGAAATGAGATGACCCCATGAAAAAAGGCAGGCCCCAACTCCGGCATACTGTAATTAACATAGCCATAGGGCTGCCAGTCAACCTATACAAAATTGGATGCAATTAACACAACTGTAAGTAACTTTACACAATTGTAATACTTTAATATGAGAAATAAACCACATCATATGATACTTACATGCCAAGCTTGCATTAAATCTAGCTCCTTCCTATAGTTTCTTCTATGTCTACTACGAGTCTGCACAGGGTTCCATCGGCTGGCATATGGCACAACGTCTCTGAAGCAGGGATTTTGTTTAGGACGAAAGCTAGGGAAGTATAGATAGATCCAAGCTTGTACATAAATATGTTTTTACAAGCATATCAACATATACCTTAAATCTAATTAAATAATATAAAAAACAATATGCAACACAATTCTTACCAGTAACAACGTGTAGCAGGTCGACATTTGACGACATTCATGCCGTGAACACTCGCCCAATGACCGATACATGAATGCCAACGCGCCGGAACCCCAAGAAAGGTTGCGAGTGGCATGAATGTCACTCACGTAGGTCAGATAAGGCATGGGCAACATGTGTTGGGACTTGTCGGGAAACAGGGTGAAGTCCATCAGGTACATCAGATAACCTGACGCGATCTGCTCATCATCTAGCCCTGTGGTCAAGCAGCGATTCTTCAGGTTGTCTACACTGAGCCCACGTGTAGCCATCTTGGGTGTCAAGGAAAAGAACTCCATTGCCCTCAACGCTTGTTCATTGTACAATTCATTTTTGCCCTTGCAGCGATCCTGGATAGGAAGTCCCATTTCGTGCCCATCAAGACGGAGCCCCAAAATCTTGTAGACATCCAGGAGAGTGATCGTCATCTCTCCAAATGGCATATGAAATGAGTTGGTCTTCGGCTGCCATCGCTCCACAAATGCAGAAATCAATGGCTGATCTACATAAGTGTAGATCAGGTCCTGCAAATGTGTGATGCATCTGTTTTGGGCAAGATGGCACCATGGAGAGCGATCGTCAAGCCTTCATTTCCTTAGTTGCTCATGTCTGTGCTGAAACGTTAGAGTTTCTCGCTCCTATAAAAAGAACATGTTAGATACAACAATAAATAGGGAAATAATTTAATAACAACATCAAGTTTTGATAACTTATGATGCCCTGATAAATGAAATATGTTGTGTAGGCAGTGAAGCTAAACAACAAGTCTGGGATCTCTGGACCTCCCGGTACAGGTCCTATCAACTTTGGATCGATAGCATCCCGACCTCCAGCCTGTCTAGCCTGCATAGGCTGTCTACCCTGCCTATACTGTCTAGGAGCAGCCCGTTCCTCGAAGCTAGGCTGTTGAGCGGGCCAAACTCCTTGCCCACTCATATCTCCTGGCCACATAGGCCAACCACTAGGCTGCTCAGGTGGAGGAGGTACATATCATGTCGGATCCTATAACACAAATTATTAGAAACAATATTAAATAACCGACAGATTATTCTCTAAGCATATGTATAGTTACTTACCACATCTGGGTTGATCTGGTATATAGGTGGATCGTTGAACGCCATGGTGTCGAGTGGCGGGTCTGCATATATCGGTACAGTCGGGTCATGGACCGTACTCGGTCCTGCTTTGTCGCCTTTTTTTTATTTCTTATGCTGCCTCCTTCGATATACTATACGATCCTCTTCTTGTTCTTGTCCCTCACAGACAACGTTCCACCTTCTGTGACGGGAAGATCTTGTTTGGTTTTCCATCTGTAACATGAAAAAACAAGACTTTAGAGGGAGCAACAACAACAACATGAACAACAACAACACACATACAAGAGTCGTTCGTGACGGCTTGGAAAGATCCGTCTGTGACGGATAAACAATGTCAGTCCGTCACGGATCCATAGAACCCGTCCGTCACGGACGGATTGTTCCCCTTCAACCCCAAGCAATTTTTCCAGATCCAATCAACCCCTTCAACCACATCATTTCGAACAACATTTGTCCAGATCCAAGCAATTTTTCAGTTTCAAACAACATTTATACAAGTAAATCCAACATTGAACACTTAAACCTTAAAACTTAATTCATCCAAAAATTTAAAATAACATTCAATAATTTCAAAACCATTAAACTAAGCCAACAACAATGATATATTTAACTAACTTGATTCGTAATGGATGAATTAGATTCGTACGTGACGGATGGAAAGGAAGAGATCGAAGAGGACGAATGGAATGGAGGAGAGAGCGAGAGGGTTCAAATGTTTTGGTAAAATGACGAAGGGGACGAAGTTGATCCATCTATGACGCGCGGATTGCTTATGTCCATCACGGACGGATATATTTGGTGCGTCACGGGCGAAGTAGTGCGGTAAATAGCAATTTACCCGGTGCGTGAAATAGCAACGGCCTATAGATATTCTAGATTTGGATTTTAATTTCTAATTTAGGTATTTCTTTTTTACTAATGTTGAATCTAATTTATATGATTTGAGTATCTTGATTTTGTGATCTATTTAATTCATAATCAATAAATTCATTTTTTTGTTTGTTATTAATAATTTATATGTATGTTTATTATAAAAGAAAATAGATATCTATCATTTTACTATGAATTATTAAATAATTTCAGCTTTCTCAATTTGAATAATTGTTCACTATCAATTGATTTTTTTTTCAAGAAACATGTTCTTAAATTAACTATTATGAATAATTACGGGACTCATTTAAACTAAAACTATATAAATTTGTAGTTAGCTTATTTTTTCAAATCTTCAAATTCGTTAAACAAATTATTTATTTAAATTAAAAATATGGTTTATAATTCTTCAAATTTGTTAAACAGATTATCAAAAGATTTCTTTGTATGACCATATCTGAATTTATCATGTCTTGTATGATTTTTATTCAATATTTATTAAAAAATACTAAAAGTATATGAGTTATTATAACTGATTTCCAAATCTTATTTATCGGAAAAATATGTTTACAAATCATAAAAAACTAGTGTAGAACCCGTACCTTGTACGGGTAAATGTAATTTGAGGGGGGGGGGGGGGGGGGGGAATTATGATTGAATTAAATTAATGTTATATCGAAGTATTTTTTAGAAAAATATAATTCTCGCTGGATCATTGGAAATAATATACTATGATATATAGAAGTTTATGTAGACTCATTTAGAGAATAGTTAATATAGAAATATTATAATGATTATTAATCTAAAAATCTCGTTAAAATTACACGATTTCTATTTCACGCACCGGCAAAATTGTTATTTCACGCACCGATTCGTACGTGACGTACCAAATGAATCCGCCCATGACGAACGAAAGCACTCCGTCTGTGACGGACCACAGTAAACCGTCCGTGACGCACCAACCACATCCGTGCGTCACGGATGAACATTCTGATCCGCGACACGATTTTGAAATCGCCATAACTTTTGATTCCCTAGTCCAAACGCGCTGAAATTTGGACGAGTTATAGTTGACATCTTGATCTTTAATCTGACGTTGGAATCACTCAATTCGGAGTTACGTAGAAAAAGTTATACTTTTCCAAAGACAGGACAAAGAAATAGAGATATCTTAAGCGCCAAGGCGAGTAGAGATACTTCTCCATTCGTTTCTCAGCTGATGGCGTTCGAACCTTCTTCTACAAGAAAGAGACGAGGTCGCAAGGCGACTTAAATTTTATTGTATTCGCACATTATAATGCTATTGTGATCCATGATTGCAATGCTATTGTAATCCGACTTAAATGTTACTGTACTCACTTTGGCGCTTAAGAGATCTCTATTTATTTGTCCCGTCTTTGGATAAGTATAACATTTTCTACGTAACTCCGAATTGAGTGATTCCAACGTTAGATTAAAGATCAAGATGTCAACTATAACTCCTCCAAATTTCAGCGCGTTTGGACTAGGTAATCAAAAGTTATGACGATTCCAAAATCGTGTCGCAGATCAGCATGTTCACCCGTGACAGACGAAACATGTTCATCCGTCACGGATGAAAATGCTTCGTCCGTCACGGATGAACCAAGGCGTTAAATTAAGTTTCTTTTATTGATGTTAACATTAATAAAGTAATTGTTTATAATCTTATTCTGATTATGTTCAGTTTTTAAATTATATGACTTGATAGATTTTGCATTGTAATTCAAAACAAAGACCTAGATAAATCGGTTTTTTAAAAGAAAAACATTTATTAGAGTCTGTTAATAGTACATAACTACTATATGTCCATGTGTCATGTACAAGTTTGGATAAATATAAACTATATATTTAACGGTATATCAATTGATAATATAAGATGCTATATCAAGTAAATCATATGTTAAACAAATTAAGTTTCTTTTATAAATATGCATGAGAATGATTTATTCCATAGAGGTAACAAAACTTTAAGTAATATATTCATGAAACAATATAAAATATATTTTATTTTATATATTTTATGTATATATATTGCAAAAAATACTATGTGACAGTTTAATTAGTGGCTTAATAAATCTAAAAGTATAGTGCAAGTAATATACACACCGACATTAAAATGAACTATGTTTGACCAAATTAGAGTCTTGATAATGCTTATAATTTCAATAAGATTGGCCATACATAAAGATAATAGAAAGCTTCTTTCATCTCGATTGTCAAATGTTTCCCATTTGTTTTTAAGCAATCGTATCCCTTCTTTCTAATGGTTTGAGATATCTCTACTCTCTTTGGCGCTTAAGAGATTTCTATTTCTTTGTCCCGTCTTTGGAGAAGTATAACTTTTTCTACATAACTCCGAATTGAGTGATTCCAACGTCAGATTAAAGATCAAGATGTCAACTATACCTCCTCCAAATTTCAGCGCGTTTGGACTAGGGAATCAAAAGTTATGACGCAGATCAAAATGTTCATCCGTGACGCACGGATGGGGTTGGTGAGTCACAAACGGTTTACTGTGGTCCGTCACGGACGGAGTGCTTTCGTTCGTCACGGGCGGCTTCATTTGGTACGTCACGTACGAAACAATGCGTGAAATAGAAATTTTACCCGTGCGTGAAATAGCAATGGCCTAAAATTATTCTCGATTTACAAATTATTTATATGTGGGATATATAATAGATGGTCTTTAAAACAATTTAAACAGATTTCAAACAAATAATTAATTAGTGGTTCAGACAAAAACTATTAGATTAGTAATTATATCTTTTGAATAAGAAAGTCTAAAATATTCATAATATGTATAACACATGTTTGGATTATAGTAGAAATTTTTTTAAGGGGAAAAAAATTGACAAAATCGTGAACATGATTCTCTTTATGATGAATATTAAGTATTATAACAAAATCTTTATTTTTATATTTTTTTAGTTTGATATTTGAACAATTCATAATCAAATTTTCAAATCTTAACTACTATATTATACCTTCAAATCAAGTTTTTGGTTAAACATGGATAAAAGTCAGGTGAAAATAAAGTGAGGTAGAGATTTTAAAATTATAAAAATTAAAATTATATATGTATAATTAATGAAGAACGCCAATGTAAATCTTTAAAAAACAAATTATATTAAAATGAGATTTATGTTTTTCAAGATAATATATATAGGTAAACAATGGAGATCCGAAATTGTTGTTACACCCTCAACGATACTTGTAAAAATCACAATATAAAACAATTATTTCTTAATATTTACGAAAATAATAATATACTAAAAATTAGTTACGAAACCAATATTTATCATAGCAAGCTATGATAAATATTTCATGATTTTAAGGGGATATGAGACCAAACGAACGGAAAAGAAACAAAATAATTTTGATATTTCATGAATGGCTTAAAAATGAGATACAAATTTCAATGACCTATGGGGCTATGTTCGATGAATGGAGATGAAAAAGATTAATTTCTCTTGTAAAATGGTCATCACTCTTACGTTGCTCAAATAATAGGATTGCTTGATTTGCTTCACATGATTTTAAGGTAATGGTTACAAAATATATTATACCACAAATAAAATTAATAACGAAAAAATAAAAAAATTAAAGAACTTAATAAAGAAAAAAAAAAGAATGGTTAGCAACTTAGGTACAAAATGAAAGAAATTACATATCTCGAATGGGCATGGGCGTAGTATTGAAAGACGAAGACATGAAATTTATAGCCTCGTGCAAATTATTCACGATTTCCTTTTTATAAATAATTAAGAGGGAGTGTAATTTAGAAATTTGTAATTCAGTTTATTAAGGATATTCAAAATTTTAAAAGGATTTGGTCTAATAATATCTTTGATAATTTAACTTTTTGTTAAAATAAATATATGAAATAATTAAAAATATATATATAAAAAAAATCATTACAAATCATCCAAATAAATCACATTTTTTTCGTTTTTTCCAATTACGTCATGGACCCTTCTAAAGTTTTAAATTTTCAATTTTAATTTATATCCTTACTTCTAGAAAACGACAATTAAAAAGTTATTTGAATCATTAATTAATTAGTAGTGGTTGATTTATGTAGGTGTAAAGTTATCTCAAATTCAAATACTTAAAAATTTTGTATACGTACTACATTTTAATTTACTTTTGATAATATGTATAATCATATGAAATTGAATGTTTGTTACGACAAAGATTTACCTGGATTTTTTAGTTAAACTTTCTGTTTGAGTTAACAAAGTTTTCTTGGTAATTTATAATTGATATTTTACGGTTTGTTAGTGAATATTTTCTTGATGATTAACAAACTCAATTTAATTTTTTAAAACTGAAAATTATATTTAGCAAAATGATAAGTAATAAGCCCAAATAAATATTGTAAAATCGGAAAATGGAGACCATGTATTTTTTATAGAAAATTATAATCAAATAAAAATTGTTAAATGGGAACGTACAATTTACCAAATTTGTTAAAAATCTGATATGATATAATTGTTGTTAAGATGAGTTGTTAAAATTGAAAGGTTTAGAAGAAAACCTTAAGATTATATAAATTAATTTTGTTAAGATACATTCGTTTGAAATTTCACTAAATTGTTAATAAAATATGTATGTGTAATAATATAATATAATGGGTTGAATTATAAAAGCACATGTATTGTGAGTTGAAAATTGTATATATTGTATGATTTGGCCCATAAATTATATATGCGAAGTCATAAAAATAATATTACTAATTACATAAATGAATATAAGATGTATTTTATAAATAAGTTTAGTAGGAAATCTATCATATATTAGTTTGACATATATAAGCTTATATTTTACAATTTGTAGAAATCAAAATTTATAAGAAACATATATAAGCATTCAACAAAGTTGTATATAATTTTTATATGTTTGAAATTAGGTGTGATTAGATATTGTGATTTAAATTGAAATATAATGTTAAAAAAAGTGGATTAATAACAAAATGACACATATGATTTATAGGGCCAGAAGCATTCTGGTGACTCGAAATTCAATAACTTTAATATATATATTGATGGACCATAAAATTTATTCGGGTCATTTTACTCTAAATGGGCCATAAAATTTGTATGTGTATTAATATAATATAGTGGGCTTAATTACAAAAGTACATGTACTATGAGTTGGAAATTGTATATATTATATGATTTTATATAGGTCAAATTAGATATGCAAACACATAAAAATAATATTACTTATTACATAAATGAATATAAGATGTATTTTATATATAAGTTTAGTAGAAAATCTATCATATATTATTTTGACATATATTATAAGCTTATTGTATGTGTAATTTATAGAAATCAAATTTTATAAAAAAGTTGTATATAGTTTTTATATATTTGAAGTTAGTTGTGATTAGATATTGTGATTTAAAATTTTAAATATTTGAAGTTAGTTGTGATTAGATATTGTGATTTAAATTGAATAGAATTATTAATAAAAAAATGGATTAACCATAAATTGACACATAGAAATTGTGGGGCCAGAATCAATATGGTAGCTCAAAATTCATTTGCTTTAATATATATATAGATATTGATTCATATTTTATAATTTTTTGAACTAACTAATTTAAATTCTAAAATCTTATAACTCTAAACAAAAATTAAATAAAGTTTTTGAACAAACAAACATATATTGTCTCTTGTACGTAAGATTCTAAATACTTTGATATTATGTTGCTGGTAGAAAATAAAAATAATTATAAATAAAATGGTTGAGGTGTTAATTTGTATTTTTTAAAGGTAAATGCATTATGAAATTTTACAAAATATAAACCATAAAATCTTAACTAAATTTGAAGCATATAGATATTTCAGATTTAGATTTTAATTTATAATTTAGGTAATTCTTTGTTACTAACGTTGAATCTAATTTATATAATTTGAGTATCTTTATTTTGTGATCTATTCAATTCATAATCAATAATTTTTTTTTTTTGTTATTATTAACTTATATGTATGTTTATTTTTTTTTATAAAAGAAAATAGATATCTATCATTCACTAAGAATTATTAAATAATTTCAACTTTCTCAATTTGAATAATTGTTCACTATCAATTGATTTTTTTTTCAAGAAACATGTTCTTAAATTAACTATTATGAATAATTACGAGACTCATTTAAACTAAAACTATATAAATTTGTAGTTAGCTTATTTTTTCAAATCTTCAAATTCGTTAAACAAATTATTTATTTAAGTTAAAAGTAATTAGCATTAAAAATATGGTTTTTAATTTTTCAAATTTGTTAAACAGATCATCCAAAGATTTCTTTGTATGACCATATCTGAATTTATCGTGTCTTGTATGATTTTTATTCAGTATTTATTAAAAAATATTAAAAGTAAACAATAATTAAGCTCTAACCACTATCTCCTCTTTTCCACCGTATCTAAATTTATCATGTCTTGCATGATTTTTATTCAGCATTTATCAAACTACACTAATTGTATACGATTAGATTATAATTTGAATCGAATTTATATTGTTCACAAGTTAAATAAAAAAATTAAATTGTTATTTACATGGACAATATATATAAAAAAAAAAAAAACTAAATCTAGCAACGACTGCACTTATATGGCACCACCAAAATCCTTAATCATCAATCTTTGAGATGATCAATTCTACTAGTGATATATATTTCTTTTTTTGGAATAATATGTTGTTTATGTTTAGATTTGGATCTTTTCTTGGGAATTTTCCTTTCAATTTGAGTTTACTAAATTGATAAATGACAAAAGTTAACAACCTGGACCCGAATATGCTATAAGTTTGTTTAATTATTCGTTCATACATCAATGTTGTATATTATATACATCTTTATATATAAAAATACTAATCCGATATTGATTGTTTAAATTATATTCTATTGTTGTTTCTCTACTCTTCTTATTATAACATTGTATATTGAAATACAGTTTTAGATGGTGTATCAAAATCTTGATTATTTGCTATAATTGATTGTAAAACAAAATATCAATAATTAGACCAGAAAATATCAATTTTAAACCACTTAGATAGTATTACAACAATTTTTTAACCATTATTTTATCCATACATTGACTAAGAAGGTAAAATACTAAAATTGGTTTATCACTATAGAATTAGGTTCTGGTGAAACGAGCTCTTACGGTAAAACGGATGTACTAATCAGGGGCGTCGGATGAGGAAAGAATTAATGACTCGGATTTAATCCTAATGAGTGCAAATTTGAGAAATGGAATTGGGTGTACCAGATTATACCAAATTCTGATTTTATGGGATTTTAGTTCCATCTAAAATCTCACATATACGTTATTTTCATCCTCTCCCAAAGTATTGCTCCAAAACCGTCTCAGCCAAATCTCCCTAAGCCTCCATTGAAGCTCCGCGCCTCCGCCTCCGCGACTCTGCCTCCGGATTTGCGACTTTGCCTTCGACTCCGCCTCCGGATCCGCGAATCCGCCTCCGCCCCCGCGACTCCGCCTCCGGATCCGCGACTTCGCCTCTGGCTCCGCGACTCCGCCCCCGCGACTCCACCTCGGTGGGTTCCTTTGTCTTGGATCTTGGTGAGTTCTTCTTCAATCCTTGTTTATTAGTTCATCCCTTCAATTTATTTGTTTGATATTTAGGGTTATTGTCTTCAACTTTCCCAAATTCGCAAAGACTTTGATTTTAAGGCTTGTCTCATTGAAATTTACGTTTTGTAGTCACAAAAAACTTGTGTTTTTATTTGTTTGATTTCATTGATTAATGTTGATGTTGTTTTTGATTTTGACATCAATGTTGTTTTGATTTTAGGGTTCGTGGATGGTTCGATGGTCGTTGAATAGAGAGAAAATGTCTCTAAAAACAAAAAGTAACCGCCAGGAGTCGAAGATTCGATCAGGGATGATATTCACGGGTGGTGATATTCGTGCAATATGTGTTGATATTCATGTACATGGGTGGTAATATTAATGTAATTGGATAGTGATCGATATTCATGAATTGAGTGATGAAATTCATGTAATATTCACGATATCAAGGGTGATATTCGTGTAATATTTGTTGATATTCATGTAATTAGGTGGTAATATTAATGTAATTGGTTAGTGATCAATATTCATAAATTGATTGGTGATATTCATGTAATATTCATGATATCGGGGGTGATATTCGTATAATATGTGTTGATATTCATGTAATTGGGTGGTAATATTAATAATTGGGTAGTGATCGATATTCATGAATTGAATGGTGATATTCATGTAATATTCATGATATCGGGGTGTTAATATTCATGTAATTGGGTGGTAATATTAATGTAATTAGTAGTGATCGATATTCATGAATTGAGTTATGTTATTCATGTACTTGAGTGTGATATTCATGTAACTGATTATGATATTCGTGTAATTGATTATGTTATTCATTTATTATTAAGTGGTGATATTTATATTTTAAGTTGTAGTATTCATGTCTTTAATTGATGATATCCACATATTAAACAAAAATATTCATACAAACATAAACGATATTCAAGAAACAATGATAAAAGCAATAAGAACAAATTTATAAATCTACGAATTTGAAAAAGCTGAAAAAATCAAGTGGTGATATTCATGTTTTAAGTGGAGATATTCACGTCCATCGATATTCATAAACGCATGAACGATATTCGTAAAGACGTGATCGATATTCATGAACGCTGAAAAATCGTTGAACAAGAAGAAAATGTATCAGCGGAATGGAGCGGTTTTGGAAGAAAGATGTGATTTTCTCTCTCCTCTAACAATATCCTTAATTATCTTCTTTTAATTAAAATATATTTTAACTACCTTATTTGAGAAGATCTGATAGTTTCACCCATACTATATCCACTATATGACACATTCATCTATCCGTCCATCACCCTTCATCCAACGTCCCAGATTAATACCTTCGTTTTACCACAATTTCTGTTTTACCGGAGCGTTCCTCTATAACTATATTGATGAAATTTATCTTATTTTAAAATAATGTGAATTTCGTTTACATGCTAAGTTTTTTTTATGATAGATGTATGTTTAAAATTTATACCAAATCATACTCTAATGGTATCATAGTTAGACTTGTCAATCGGGTCGGTCAAGTCGGGTTCGGTTCGGTTATTTTGGGTTCGGGTTGAGAACGGGTCGGATCATTTCGGATAACAGGTCAAGTCGGGTCGGGTCATGACAAGTCAGCGGGCGGTTCGGGTTGACCAACGGGTCAAGAGCGTCATTTTTAAAATATTTTGTTCACTATATAAATATTATTAAATAGTTAAAACTAATTTAAATATGTCAAAATAAGTTGAAATGAATTAAAAAATAATAATATTATTCATTATTTTAATGTAATTGATACTAATAGACGAAAATCATATTTTCATCTTATTTGTAATTTATATTATATTAATTTATAAATTTTTGAATTATAAAAAATTATATAAGTACAACAATGTTCTTTTCTTATGATAATTGAGCATATTACCATTATTTATATGTCATTTATCATATATGTTTTATGCTATATTTTATTAATACTCTATATTTATTCGTTAATCGGGTCGGGTTCGGTCTCGGTAAATTCGGGTTATCAAAAATTTCGGTCGGGTCGGGTCTAAAAGCGGGTCGGTCAGGTCGGTAAAACGGGTTCGGTCACTTTTTGACAGCTCTAATCATAGTCAATTGAAATTTAAATTCAATTTATCATCTTTTAATATTTTTTTGCCCAAATGATCAACAATGGTATTTATTTCCTTTTCGTTTTTTATAAAAGACTTAGACATATTTCTTATTACATATTTTAACTTATTTTTTTATGTTCAATTTTATTTTTTTAATATTAATATTTATGTAATTAATATATTTTAAATATGACACTCTAAGATATAATTTGTTTGCTAGAATATTGTTATAATACATGTGTAAATTGTTAATATTTTTTTACTAACACTCTCACTAATATTCTTTCATATTAAAATATATACACAATAGAAATAACATATATTTAATTAGTTTTACACATGAAAATTGAGATAAAAGAACGTAAAAATCATGCCTCACCTAAACTAAAATTATTTATAAATATATTATAGCTATATATTTTTCGTATACTATATTTTTTATTAAACAAGATGATAACTAATATATAAACAATATAATTTATTATAATAGCTTATTTTTAGATAGCTATAAGATAGTTTATCTTTACTTTAGTCATCTATAAATAGATCATGTTGAACGTAGATTATCCACCTTGAATTGTCAATGTTAAATATTCAAATGAGATGTGATTCTTTTTTTGTTTGTATTATTATTATTATTATTACTTTGTTAAACATTCAATGAAATAAATCAAGTCATCTATAAGATGATTATTTTTTCTTTACTTTTTTTTAGATTTATGATATTATTATTTTATAAAACGATATTATTATTTTGTTTGTTTATATTTTAACAAAACAAGCAAAAGTTAAATGAAATCTCTTTTATGACTTGATTTATTTCTTCCAAGACAAGAAATTATTCATGACCAATTTTATGTTGCTTTTTTCAAGAGTTACAAGTGGAGACGATATAATATTTTAATTTGTGATAAAATTATAATTTATGTTACAAAATATTTGTTGATTATAAATATATATTGATATATAATTATATGAATTTGAAACACCCATGCATGGCACGGGTATTAAAATTTGTCAATCCATCTTTACCTAATTTGTTAATTTAATACTTTTAAGTTTAAACCCGTATGACCGTTCACCTCTAGTTTTTTACCTCTTCATATATATAGTTTTTTTTTATCTCTTCACATATTTTTTTAACTTGCTACCTGCATGTTAAGAAACTTAAGCTTCTCAAACACCTATTTAATGCATTAGACAGAGAATTCGTTAGCTGAATAAACAGTGATAATTACATATTAATTAGGAAATATGAAACTCCAAATGCATGTTTTTATAACTAACAGTTAAAAGTTGGGATATCATTTTCAATGGGTTTCCACATTTCTTGATATACTGTAAGGAAATATCCAATTAACTTCTTAGCTGACAACAATTAAACAAAAGGCCTCAGATTTAGTTTGCCATTTAAGGATGCAGTGAAGATGATATTTGTGGTTTGCAGTTAGTTACCTGGAACATAGAAAGAGGGGTTAAAAAGTTGAGACAAACATCAACATTGTGCAATTTTAACAAGATTCATTGGGGGTCATGCAAATGGATTTGCCAATTTGTCAACTTGTGTAATGTCAATTCCTGGGTCCTCCTTAATTACATCTAGCTTGAATTAACTGAAGAACCACTCTCTCACTTCCAATCTTCAGCTGCCATAGTTTGGAGAATAGGCGCAATGGTGACAGATTTCGCCGGCCTTATATGCAAGGCTTGATAACATCCATTTTATACATATTTTAGAAGTCTAGTTGTATATTATATTAGATCATTTTCATGCATATTTTATACTTTTTGTAATTAATTTTGCTCAATGAGCACTACACATACGGATTAAAAGTTGGGCCAAGGCCCAAAATGAAGCAAATCCCACACCAGCCCACTACGAGCCTGGAGCATGCGGACGGACTACGGAGGCAACAACTTTATCAGGGAGAGGAATTTAGCTTAGTTGGATTTAAGCTGATGATTTCTTCATGTGGGCCGGCCCACTAAATACTAGTAGCGACAGTGCATTAGAAAAGAGGAGGATTACGTAGCTTTGAGGAGGATCAGTTTTAGGTTTTGTTTTAACTTTAGTTTTTAGTTTAGTTTTGTTTTTTTGGATTTGGTTCGGCCAGAGAGAAGGAGATAGCGGTCGTAAGGGGAACTTCATAAGGGGATTTTTGGCTTTAGCACTTTGAAAATTTTGGTATTATTGTTCTAGTCTTTGTCAACTTGAATTATTTTGTTATTGAAATTTGAATTTCTTGTCTCCAGTATTTATTGAATAATTCATGTATGTTGTTGGCTAGTTTAAATTTATTGAGTATGTCTTCA
This sequence comes from Rheum nobile, assembly GCA_027886185.1. Lineage (NCBI taxonomy): Eukaryota > Viridiplantae > Streptophyta > Magnoliopsida > Caryophyllales > Polygonaceae > Rheum > Rheum nobile. The sequence continues at coordinate 2,525,064 of WOAB01000135.1, forward strand.
ATTATACTTGACTAAATTCATAGTTCTAAGGTTTGGGTGATCCCGACGATGCGTATGTAATTAGAATTATTTCTTTGCCTGAATTGAAATAGTATTTAATTCGTTCCTAGATGCTTTATGCTCATACTAGCCTATGCGAAATGGATCCTATTAGGATTTGAGACTGAAAGGTGATAACTTTATTAGGTAATCAGGTAGGGTTTGAGACTGAAAGGTGATAACTTCTACTGGAATCCTAGGAATTGAACCTGAGTGTTATTTGTGCGACAGCAACTTATTTACTCTTGAGGATTAATAGGCTATCATAGATGTTCTAGGTTTGAGTTGGATTAGCGGAGCGCGACAGCGAATGTTATTTCAGTTTATTCCTAGACTCTAAGTGCGTTAAAGGGTTTGGATGAGATTATCTCTGCGCAACAACGATTATTAGTTTAGTCCAGGCACGTTTACTATCATCTGAAAGGAGTTAGTAGATTACCTTAGATAGCCTACCTTCAAATAATTTGGACTAGATTCAGGAGAAGTGTGATTTTACTTACTATTGCATCGTTGTGGTGATCCTTAACCTTAGACACATTTATCTCATTGATTTTATCCTGTTTTATTTGTTATTATTTGTTAGCTTAATTATATTTTCCCCCAATCTCATATTTTCCTGGCCTAGTTCACTGGTAGCGTTTCAATTAATATTACATTGGTCTCTGTGGGATCGACACTTGACTACTACAACTGATCCTGTACACTTGCGGATAGGTTTTAGCCACATCAGGCCACAATCCATCCCTTTACATGATTTGCCGGAATCATCTTCTTCCTCACCTTGCCTTAATTACAAAGGCCGGGAGGACGAGGCTTCACAAGAGCTCGTCTGAGGCAAATGCAGGAAGAAGCCAAAGCATATTTGAATTTGGGTTGTTGAAAGGGCAGTGGTGGTATAACAAGAACAATCATCTCCTTGAGCTTGATAATGTTAGGGGGCTAGCAATATATTTTTTGGAAAATATCAAGTAATATAAGCTGTCATTTCATCTCCTTCAGCTTGATGATGCCTATTTCATCTTCAACCCATGTTCGGTTAACACTCAAGTTTATTTTCTGAATAAGCTGTAAATAAGCTCCATATAATTCTTCCCGGACAGAGCCTTTGTAGAGGCGATGGATGGGGCGAGGCTTTTTGGGAGTCCGACACCGAAGGAAGGTTTCGTCGTAGTGTTGACAAGATCCTCTCCTCTAGGTATTGGGCAACATATTTGGTCTATAGACTTAGATGTCTGACAAACAAAAGCATGCGATGGAGGCTGAACTAGGTAAGACTATTGATCATCCTAGGCTCTGTTTGGGAAACATTATATGGATCTTATTTACAACTTATTCAGAAAATAAGCTTGATTGTTAACCAAACATGGGTTGAAGATGAAATGGGGATTATCAAGCTGGAGGAGATGAAATGACAGCTTATATTAGCTTATATTTTCCAAAAAATGTAATGCTAGCATTATCAAGCTTAAGGAGATGATTTTTCTTCTTATACCACCATTGCCCTTTCAACAACCCCAAATTCAAATTTGCTTTGGCTTTTTCCTGGTTTCCTGGATTTTGATAGAGTCACTCATCTCTTCTTCATTTCAATTAGGAAGTTGTTAGTTTGTTAAGTGGTTGTTAGCCACGTGTAATTATGAGAGGTGGAATATGTTTCTGTCATCCTTTGAATCAGTTAGAGCAACTGATCTTATGCCTTTATATAAGGCTTGTAAACTCTCTAGCAGATTCAATCAATCAAACACTTTTTTTCTCTCATTCACTTTGTTCATGAATTGTGCAAGGTTAATATGGTATCAGAGCAATGTATTATGTTCTCCTTCGTAGATTGATTTTTTTTCACTGAATCAATCTTCTTCTTCTTCTTCTTCGATCTTGTACTTTGATCATCCAATCCTTTTCTTTTTCCGCATCAACTGAAATGGATACATCTAATCCGTATCATATCAGTCCCTCAGATCAACCAGGATCTCTAGTGATTACTCAAGTCTTCAATGGAAAGGCTTTTGGCGAATGGCACAGATGTGTGAAAGTTGCACTTTCAGCGAAGAACAAGTGGTGCTTCGTCACAGGATCAGTCAAGAAACTTGAAGATGATCCAGCGAAACTTGAAAATTGGGAGAGATGCAACGATCTCGTTGTTGCTTGGCTCACGAATGCTCTTACTCCAGAGATTCGAAGCAGCGTGATATACTATGAGTCTGCACAAGAGATTTGGAATGAACTGCAATCGAGATATGGACAATCAAGCAGCGCTCAAAAATTCACAATCCAAAAGGAATTGAATTCAATTTCTCAAGGAAATCAATCTATCACAAGCTATTTCACGAGAATCAAAGTCCTCTGGGATGAGTTGCATAGTCTGCGTAAGCTTCCAGTATGTGTGAAATGTGGAGCTCTCAATTGTTGTCCACAAGAAGACGATGAACAGTATCTCATCCAATTCCTGGTGGGACTGAGCAATGAGTATGTTGCTATCAGAGGACAAATTCTCATGATGAAGCCTACTCCTACGGTGTCTTCGGCTTATTCCATGATGCTTCAAGAGGAGAATCAACGTGAAATTGGAGCAAGCAATAAAATCTTGAGTGAAGCTGCTTCTCTGTATGCAGGGAATCATGGCGATGGTTCTTCTAAAGGTGGAACACAGTCTAATGACAAAATGAAGTTTGAAGGAAAGAAAGCATCAGTGATTTCTAGTCAATGCAAGAAACATGGACACAACATCGAGAAATGCTACAGGATCATCGGTTTTCCTCCAGATTTCAAGTTCACAAAGAACAAGAAAGTTGTTGGTTGTGTGGAAACTGATATAACAAATCAAGGAGGTACTGCTCCATCTTCTACTCCATCTATTCCTGGCTTGTCAAGTCTTCAATGTCAACAGCTTATTCAGCTACTTCAAGCCAACACAAGGCAAGGTGTATGTGGTGCAGTGGAAATTGACAGTTCATATTCACATACAACCTTAAATCTTGCTGGTATAGCCTCTCAACCTATTCTTTCAGTAGGGAATTGGGTGATTGACAGTGGCGCTAGTACACATATGTGTCATGATATTAAGTTGTTGAAATCAGTGAGACAACTTAAGCATCCTTTCTCTATTATCTTGCCAAATGGTGTCCGTTTCTCAGTAAACATGGAGGGAGATATCCACCTATCACCTTTGCTTACTTTAACTGGAGTGCTTTATGTGCCTTGCTTCAAGTTCAATCTCATATCAGTAGAACGTTTGACTGAACAATTTGACTGCGAAGTCTTATTCACAAAGAGTGAATGTATTGTGCAAGGCCTTTCCAAGAGCAGGCCACAGGAACTTGGTAGATCCAAGAATGGAATTTACTTGATGCATCAGTCATTCAATTCACCATCTCCATTACCTGTTTTGTCTGTTTCTAACGACCCTAAGGCAACTTATCATTTGTGGCATTCTAGATTTGGGCATTTGCCTTATTACAAATTGAAAACTCTATATGTTCTCCCTATGCTCAATAAAGATTTTGTTGTTGATGCTTGTGATGTGTGTGCAAAAGCTAGACATCAACGACTACCTTTTCCTCTCAGCAGCATCACCATTCATCATGTGTTCGAGCTTATTCATGTGGATATTTGGGGGCCTTATCATACCTCTACTCGAGAAGGTTATCGGTATTTTCTCACTGTTGTGGATGATTTCATCAGGGCTACTTGGACTCATTTGCTCAGTACCAAGAGTAGTGCATTCACTTTCATCAAATCCTTTGTTGAGATGGCAGCCACACAGTTCAATAAGAAGGTCAAAGTCCTTCGTTCAGATAATGCTCTTGAACTTGGTTCAAGCTTTGTTACTAAGCAATTCCTGGACAACAAGGGTATTATACACTAGACTTCATGTGTTGCTACTCCCCAATAGAATGGAGTCGTTGAGCGCAAACATCGACACTTATTGGAGACTGCTCGAGCTCTGTTGTTTCAATCGGGTCTTCCTATATCTTTTTGGGGTGACTATGTGCTAACTGTAACACACCTCATCAACAAGTTCCCATCTCGACTCCTTCACCATTCTTCTCCCTATGAAATTCTGTATGACTCTAAGCCAGATTATACTACACTTTGAACCTTTGGATGTCTTTGTTATGCCTCAACTCTCAAACAAGGGCATGATAAATTTGAACCTCGAGCATCTAAGTGTATCTTCCTGGGGTATCCTTTTGGGAAGAAAGGGTACAAGTTGCTCAACCTTGACACAAATTCCATCTTCATCTCCAGAGATGTTGTGTTCCATGAATCCATCTTTCCCTATTCTACCTTACCTTCCTCATCATCCATCTTTCCCTCTCCTTCTCCTGACCATATCAATTCCATTTTTCCCACTTCTCAGTCGCCCTCTACTACCACAGTCCATCTCAACTCCCCTTCTCCATCGCCTCCTCCATATACTCCCATAGTTTCCACTGACCCTATCTCATCTCCAATACCTTCTACCACATCTCTTCCTCCACCATCTCCTCCTTCATCACCTCCTCCTCCACCACCTCTTTGATCCTCTCGATCACATCACCCTCCTGCTTATCTACAGGATTACATCTGTAATACTGTCACCACTGACATTGATTCCCCTGTTCATTGTCATCATACCCTTACCTCTCTTCTTCCCACTGCCTTTAGCTTTCAAGTTCTTACTATAGATAACACTGTCAGTGAAATTAAGCCTTACTCCTATCAAGTTACTGCACTTGATCCTCGTTGGGTTCGTGCCATGACCCAGGAATTTGATGCTTTGGACTTAAACCACACATGGGATTTAGTGGTTCTTTCCTGGCAAAAAGCCCATCGGCTGCAAATGGGTGTATAAGATCAAGCGAAAGGCAGATGGCACAGTTGAGAGATTCAAAGCTCGCCTTGTCATGAAGGGCTTCACTCAAAAGGAGGGAATCGACTACACTGAGACCTTCTCTCATGTTGTGAAGCTTACCACAGTTCGAAGTCTTGTTAGTCTGGCTCTTAAACGGCAATGGTCCATCTTCCAATTGGACGTTAATAACGCCTTCTTACATGGCGAATTACATGAAGAGGTCTATATGAAGGCTCCGCCGGGCTTATCCTTACCTGATTCCTCATTGGTTTGTCGACTTCGCAAGTCTCTGTATGGCCTCAAGCAGGCATCTCGCCAATGGTATGTTCGCTTGTCTGTTGTGCTCACATCACGGGGGTATAGTCAATATCTGAATGATTACTCTCTGTTTCATAAGAAAGGGTCTTCCAGTGAAGTCTTCCTCGTGGTATATGTTGACGACATCCTCATTACTGGGAACGACTTAGTTGAGATTGAAAGCATCAAGTCCTTTCTTGATTTAGAGTTTCACATCAAGGATCTCGGTCAACTTCGTTTCTTTCTGGGCATTGAGTTTGTGCCTCATACACAGGGGATGGTCCTCACTCAACGAAAATTTATTTCTGAGCTTCTAACAGAGTTTGCCTGCACCAACGTCACTGCTCTTCTTGATCCTCTCGAGCTTCACTGCAAGCTTTCTCATGATCAAGGAGAGCTTTTCCCCGACCCTTCCATCTACAGGCGTCTCATTGGGAAGCTCAATTTCCTTGTTCATACTCTCCATGATCTTGCTTTCTCTGTGCAATATCTTAGTCAATTCCTGCAGTCCCCTCGCCAACCTCACTTTGATGCGGCTATCCACACTCTTCGCTATCTCAAAGGCACTGTTGATATTGGGGTGCTCCTTAATCACTCTCCAGATATTAAGCTCCAAGATTTCTGTAATGTTGATTGGACATATTGTCCTCATTCTAGGTGTTCTGTCAGCGGCTTCATTGTATTTTTTGGAGGCTCTCCTATCTCTTGGAAATCCAAGAAGCAACAAACTATTGCCTTATCATCTGCTGGAGCTTAATACTGATCGATGCGTCACGTCTGAGCTGAGCTTGCCTGGCTTACTCGCCTTCTCCATGAGCTAAGTGTCCCCGACATTACTCCAGTTGAGTTGAAATGTGATAACATGGCTGCTATCTACATCGCTCGCAATCCCGTTTATCATGAACGCACCAAGCACATTTGAAATACCCCAAAGGTTATAGAAATGGCAAAATGGTAAATAAATTTTCGGGATTTCTTAAAATCAGAAAATGGGGAAAAGAAATCAGAAAAAGGGGGAAAGTGGATCTGGAATTTGGGGCAAAAGTCCCCTACGATCTCCTCAAAATTTGGGGAAGCCATGCCTTCTCCCCGGGAGCTACTGCCTTCCCGCCGGTGGACGACCCCCGGACCCCGCCGGTGAGCTCGACCCGGCTGTGACCACCACTACCTTTCCCTGAGGCGAGCCGCCACTGTGGGAGCAAGACCGCCGGCTGCTGTCTGCGAGCCACTGTTGAGGCGAGATCCGGCGAGATCTGCGGTTGCTCAGGGCTGCGAACAGCTACTGTTGTGCTTTCCGGCGAAGAGGCGCCGCGAGTCGGAGCTGCTGCTGTTGTGAGCCATTGTTGTCTGCTGCATAGGAGGTCTTGATGTTGGTGTTCTGCTGTGCCGAGGGGCTTGACACGGTGGCAGAAGTTAGCTGCCAACAAGAAGTGGAAGATGACGAGGGCTGCGTTCAAAGCTTGGAGGTGTTTGGACTGATTTTGGTTGGTATTGTGCAGCTTGTGATTTTGGAGTTTGGGTTGAATTTTGTGTGGGTTGCTTAATTAATTGGAGGTATAATTTTAGGGTTTGAATTTGGGGGTTTTATTAGTAGTGGATTTGTATGAGTAATTAATGTCAGGGATTTGCTCGGATTGATTTCGCAGGTTCGTTCGAGTTGGTTGGAGATCTCTGAGGTCGTGGTTGTCGAGCTTGAGGCAAGATAAATCTTGCTAACCCTTACGTAATTTCGTATCGTAATTGTTTTATAAATTTATTTTACTATTATCTAGTATGTTAATCTAGATTAATAGAGGTAGATATATATATATGATTGAATGTGTATTAAATTGATTAAATGGTGTTGTGTGGATACTGATTGTTGGCTTGTTTGATGGTCGTGGGTATATTTTGATTATGTGCTGGATGGTTAGTTTTGTGTTGATATGGCTGAATGTGTTAGTTGTCGTGACCCTGTGTTGAGATTAATTAAATATTGATGTGGTATTTATTCGTGACTAATGGTGATTAATTGTGATTGTTTGAAAGTGTGTGAATATGTGTGTGCATGTGTGTGTGCGTGTGTTAGTATTTGTCTCGGGTTGTGTTTGATTAAATGTTGACGTGGTAGTCAATTGTGACTAAGTATGATTGATTGTGGATTGATTGAGTACGGGTGTGATGGTGGATTGTTGTTGGTTAAATTGGATTATTTGACTGTAGAGTTGCTTGGTTGAATATATGTGAGTATGTGGTATTAATTGTCGTATGTAATATTTGATTTGGTGTCGGTGTGGTTGGGTAGTGTTTGATTTGGTGTCGGTGTGGTGGTGGAATGTTGTTGGTTGATTCAGGGCCTCGGAGGGTGTGAACCCCCGGTGGTCAGAGGGTCAGGTGATGATAGCCTCACCAAACCTCGTAGGGTGTCGCCTACGTTGTTAAGGGCCAAGGGTTGGATGGTGAAAGTCCCATCCGGAAGAGTGTTGATTCAAGGCCTCGGAGGGTGTGACCTTCGGTGGTCGGTGGGCCAGAGTGATGATAGCCTCACTCAACCTCATAGGGTGTAGCCTACGTTGTTAAGGGCCAGGGGTTGGATGGTACGAGTCCATCCCTATCCATGGATAGTTGGTTTTGGGTGATGAAAGTCTCACTCGGAGATGGGTTGGAATGGATTGGAGGATAGATTGGAGGTTAGGTTGGAAGTGTGTTGAAGTTGTCTGGGTTGCAGTGTTGAGTTATATTATTTGGTTGAAATTGGTTGGGTATTGTGATAACTGTTATATATATTATATGATTATATTGGTTGATGGTTGTGATAACTGTGATGAGTTAAGTAGTGGTTATGTTGATGATTTCGGTTGTGTGTGTGGTTATTGGTTTGTGTTAAATGTTGATTGTTGTTAGTTGTGGTTGCGGGTCATTGTTGGCCATTGGTTGTGACTGTGAAATTCCATTGGTTGTAGTTGTAGGTTGTAGATAGATGTGATGTGAATTCTTATTTGGATGACTATGTGATATGTGGAATGATTACCAAGATGGTTATGCGAATACTGTGAATGTTGAATAGAAACAGGTTAGGTAGTGCAGAAGTGAATTGATTGGTTGGTATGAAAATGATTAAGTGTAGTTATGATATTATATATATATGTGTATATATTGTGTGTGTGTTGTCTTTTGATATGAGTTGATTGGTGATAAATATATGTGTTTTGAAACTGTTTTGGCTTGAGGAGTCTTGTCAGTCTTGATGAAAGACTGACCAACTTCGGTTTACGTGCCGCGGTTGGCTGGGGTATCGGGTCCCCCAGTCAATTTGGCTTTGCAGGTTTGCAGCAATAAGCGGGTTCTGGATCACAGATGTGTCTTCACAGTTAAAGATTTAGTTTTACTGCGGATTTGAAAAGGTTGTATTAACTATTCGTTGTTTTGGAATTAAACTGATGCATTGAGTTTGATGAAATGTTTAAGTGTAGTTTCAAACTTGAGCAGGGAATTTTAATGTTGTTAACTTTATGTATTGGGAAGAGTTTTGGATTTCTTTTCTTTTAAAAAACCGTCTTATAGTTCTTCGGGACTATGGCACTGTAGCACCTCTGGTCCGGGGTGTTACAACATTGCCCTCGACTGCCATTTTGTTCGCGAGAAGCTTCTTGAGGGTCTCATCTCTTTGTCTCATGTCCCTACTCACCTTCAACTCGCAGACATTTTCACCAAGGCCTTGACTGGGGCTCAACATCGTCATCTTCTCGGCAAATTGGATGTAGTCCAGCCTACCCTCCAATTTGAGGAGGGATGATAGAGTCACTTATCTCTTCTTTATTTCAGTTAGGAAGTTGTTAGTTTATTAAGTGGTTGTTAGCCACGTGTAATTATGAGAGGTGGAATGTGTTTCTGTCATCCTCTGAATCAGTTAGAGCAACTGATCTTATACCTTTATATAAGGCTTGTAAACTTTCTAGCATATTCAATCAATCAAACACTTTCTTTTTCTCATTCACTTTGTTCATGAATTGTGCAAGGTTAATAGATTTGCCTCAGACGAGCTCTTGTGGAGTCTCGCTCCCCGACCTTTGTACTTAAGGCAAGGTGAGAAAGAAGATGATTGTGGCCTTGCATATAAGGCCGGGGAAATATGTCACCATTGCGCCTATTCTTGGCCTGTGAAGATTGGAAGTGAGAGAGTGGTGGATCTGTCTATCTTCCTCTTCAGTTAATTCAAGCTAGATGTAATTAAGGAGGATCCAAGAATTGACAAAACACAAGTTGACAAATTGGCAAATCCATTTGTGTGACCCCTAATGATTCTTGTCAAAATTGCACAATGTTGATGTTTGTCTCAACTTTTTAACCTCTCTTTATATGTTTCAGGTAACTAACTGCAACCACAAATACCATCTTCACTGCATCCTTAAATGGCAAACTAAATCTAAGGCCTTTTGTTTAATTGTTGTCAACTAAGAAGTTAAATGGGTATTCCCTTACAGTATATCAAGAAATGTGGAAACCCATTGAAAATGATATCCCCAACTTTTAATTGTTAGTTATAAAAACATGCATTTGGAGTTTCATATTTCCCAATTAATATAATTATCACTGTTTCTTCGGCTAACGAAATCATTATCTAATGCATCAGATAGGTGCCAAAGAAGCTCAAATTTCTCAACATGCATGTAGTGTTAAATAAAAATATATGAAGAGATAAAAACTATATACATAAAGAGATAAAAAAAACTAGAGGTGAACGATCATATGAGTTTGAACTTACAAGTATAAAATTAACAAGTTAGGTAAAGATGGATTGACAAATAGCAAGTAATACCTTGTCAATATCATACAAGATGGATTAATAATATGTTTTTACATTAATAAAAAAATATAATGCCCTTTTTCATAATTTTATCATTATCATCTATAAAATCAGTTTCATTAACCGAACACTCGACTAGCTTATCTAAATAAATAAGTTTGTGAATTCAAGTAGCAAAGTTTATCTATAATATCAGTTTCAGCTACTAATCATATCCAATTTTAATTTCAGCTCAAATCTGTTCCATTTTACCCAACTTTAATTTCAGCTCAAATCAGTTCCATTTTACTGAACAGAGCCCTAGTCGTTTTTCTTCTTAAAAAATAAAAAAGCGAAGATGAGCAATTCTACACTCCCTCCGTGTTTCCCCTAATTCAGTTCTTTTGTTTTTTCTTTAATCATTGATCTTTAAAAAATCCCAGAGTATCCCCTCCAAATTTGCAGAACTTTTCATATATTGGTGATCGAAGAATCAATTCGATGCCAGGATTGAAAATTGTCGGAATCGCTAATATGAAAAACACACAAACGTGAGAAAAGATAGAAACTATGAAAATAGAGGTAGATTATAACAGCACGAAAATACAATCTCTTACACCTCCTAGTTATCTTTCCTCCTGTATATACACCGCGAACATTCCTAGTTCATTAATCCTGCAAAACAAAAGCGGTCACGAATGACCTTGTATATAGAAGCTATATGCATAGATCCCCAACAACGGTTGCCTTGCGGGCGTTTTTCAAGATACTGGGCTAGAAAATCGTTTAGGATAGAGATTGTGATCTTTTCCCATCGTATAAGAGAGAAAACATAGAGTTGCAGATGTAACAAAACTGATGAAAATGCATATTACTCTTTCAGCTATGTTTGATCATGAGCAGATGGTACTGGAAGAATCCACTTTGATTACACGGGTGTTGTATGAACCACAAGAGCATTTGTGATAAAGCCAGTGAAATCGTGCAGTTCCCTTCTGACCACAATCATTGCATAGGATGTCCTGGAGAAAATTTTAAAACACAGATCTTCAAATGTTAAAACACAGAAAAATGGTATTGATAAGATACAGGAATGAGGTTATGTTCACCTGAGTTTGATCCATGTATTCTTCTGGAAGTACTTCAGAAGCCAATAGAGCATCAAGCATCCCAAAGTATACCTGATTAGAAGAACACAAACTAAGTTTATTTCCAAAAGCAAGAGCACCATGATTCACTTCTCATGTCAATCGGTTCAAAATATCATTCTTGGCACAAAGGGATTAAGAACTTTCACTACATTATTATCAAAACTCCAGGTACACAAATATATGATGAAGAATGATTTTCTTACTGCCATGTCTCCAAGTGATTTGCTACAGATTGGACAAATGTAATTGCTGCAAGTGTAAACCTAAAAAAAAAAGTTGTTAAAGTTTAAGGGACATAAACCAAAAACATGTCACTGATAAAAGTAACCAAAACCAAAAAACTAAATAAGTGGGTCTTGGGCAATGAAACTAGGTACCTGGAAGCAAGAGGAATGCATGAAATGCCCACAAGGCAGAGCTCTGACAGATTCACTTGATGTGAAGAGAAAATCACAGCAGATAGGACAATTTGTTTCTAGACTTTTCTCCCAACACTTGTGATCCAATAACTTCACGCTCAGGCAACAGTTGCAAGTCATGCAATGATAGAAATCAGACCCAAGTCCCTTACCAACACGGCACAAGTTGCAGAAAGGGCAGTGGTAAACCATCCTGGCAAAGATCATAAGAGTTTCTAAGCAGAAAATGGGTTCCACAATTTAATTCGACTACACTTTCACCAAGGATCTACATTAATATATCTAGATAGAAAAATAAGTGACATTAGACATCATCTGATTTCCTAATGCAAAAAAAAAAAAAAAAAAAATCTCATAGCACTTACACTTCACCACAGCCAGTTTCAGAGGTTATATATCCACATGTAGTTAGGAGAGAAATATAATTACTGTCGGCATGTTAAAAGAATAATTTTCTTCATTGAGCTACTTTGGCTTTCATTGAAGAAAGAATGTGACACATCTAAATTTCTTGATTGAGCTACTTTTTCATTGAAGAAAGAATGTGTCATCTAAACGTAAGCCACAGAGGAAGCTGGGATGCAGATCAAGACATACACGATAATTTACAATTTTACATGCTTTATTCCTGTTTGGTGTCACCATACCAAAAACCATTTTCTTACTTCTCTGATTAAGTCTCATCATTATACTAAATTAAAACCAAGATATTACCCTTTCTACTGAATCTGATATCAAGAGAAAACCTACCAAGCATGAAAGAGCTGTAAAACAAGCTAGGATTAGGCAGAGAATCCAAACTAGCAGCACAGGTGTCACATAATATAACCATTGAAAATTTTATTTTACCTTTCATCATCAAAGAACTTGCAAATATTGCAATAGTATTTAGCCATTACAAATCCATTGCAAGAAGGAGTCACACAAACTGGTCCAACAGGTTGAATCTTCAGACAACACATGCACATCATCTCCAATGTTGCTTTCCTGTACAGGCACATAATCAACAAGATTACATTTCCATAAGCTAAACAGACAACTACAATGAACTCTGGTTTACCTACCTATCCATAGAGTGGTCACTAACTTTATCATGACAGAACCTGCATGTGAACAGCTTGCCACAGCAAGCAGCACGTAGTTTGCAATTTCTTTTGTAATGCTCACATCCAAAGATTGTCTTACCAGCATCACGGTATGAAGGTGAGCATCCAGGATCTTCACCACTGGAAGCTTCACCTAGAGTAGACTTCTGTTGAGCTGCTATCCACCGACTACATTCCAAAGGATTTATCAATATAACAGAAAAATCTTGCAAGAAAATAAATACAGAAAAGAGAACAGAGAGCAGACTAAAAAGGGGTAGACCTGGTCATAAGATTTTGAATAAGGTAAGCCTTCCTTCTGGGATCAAGACTTGAATCACGAGAAACCTTTCGTATCTCAGCTTCAAGTTCGCTTTGATTCATTCTGAATATCTCTTTCCATCCAGGCTTGAAAGTCTGGTCATTTTGATCCAAACTCTCATTGCCACCATTGCCTGAAGAGGTTATAAAGCAACAAAACAATATGAGATACTGCCATGTTTGTATCTCAATTACAAAAACATCAGATTAGTTAAGGAAAAGCAATATTCCTTATGACTAATAGTTTTAACCTTCACTATGAGATTTAGGGGGTAAATATTAGTAGAAATAGTGATGTAAAAGAAAGAACTACCTTGTAGGGAACTACTGATTTCTGATGTTGAACATTGTTGCGATGGAGGACATCCCTCCCACCATTCATTAAGCCACTCATTGAACATGGTATTTTTTGTCGCATGCTTCCAGGTGTCCATCATCATATTCTGCTCCTCCTGGGTAAGCGCAGAAGTGACCCATGGCAACATAGATTGAAGGACCTCTGCTCCTGTTGTACCAATTATACAGCCAACAAGTTTATCTTGTTCCTCAACAGAGAAGTGTTTGTCAAAAAGAGGCCAAAGTTCTAACTCTTCACGTAAAACATGTTGATCAAGTGTTACTCTAATGGATTTACACATTCCCTCTAGCTTCGTTGAAAGTTGATCATACTTCCCCACATGATATTCGCGAGAAGAAACAGACTCACTTCCAGTTGCATCTTGAACTGATTTTGAATTCTTTTGCACATCATGGAGTTGCGTAAGTTCAGATAATGCAGAAGATATGTCCCCAAAAAGTCTTTCTTCTTGCTTGTGGTCAAGCGTGTAAGAGTGACTGACATTATGCAGCGTTTCTTTAGCTTCCAGTGCTGGGAAAACTATGTCGTCTTCAGCATTGCTGTGCGCCCTATATAGTCCCCATAACAAGCGGAACCTACCACAAAACTGCCTGAGGAACGCTTCATCACCATCCCTTAACTTACCAGACTCACCATCCAAATATTCCAAGTCTTTGCGGATGGCCTTGTGAAATTTAAAAATGTTATCGATAGGTCTTGTTGCAGACCCAGCACTAGAGAAGCTTGGCTCTGTTTCCCAATTGAAAAGACTGGAGTGAAGGGACGGAGCACCAGGGCTTAAAGATGAGGAACGAAAGGATTTGGCAGCATTCAAAGAACTAACCACAAGATTTCCACTATTAACACCTAAACCTGGGACACAACATGATTGAGAGCCACATGGTAACCTTTGGGAAATTTGTAAGGACTCACAGTGATTATCATCCTCACTTAATTTTACACTTCCACGCTTTGCTGGCCTCTCAGAATCATCTGCAGAAACTACTACAACTTTCTTTTCAGGAGAAGACAAAGAAGTGTGCTTCTGAAATATTTGATTGAGATCTTCTTTAGTTTCAATCAGTATTCTCGCTGGACAGCAACCAATTGCAGTTGAGGTCAAGCAGATGTCCCTTGAGAAGCCCTTACATGCCCAACCCGAAAAAAGTGTAACCAGTGCACTATCTTCATCTGGTGCTGCATCGTATAGACAAACTTTAGCAAGATGTAAAAGCGAATCTCACAGCTAAAAGACCAGTTTCTAAACAATTAAGTTTTATGCCTCTGAAATACATACCTGCAAAATGTAAGTTTTGAAGAAAGGATATTGCTTCAACTTCACTAAGAGATTGCACAAGCCATGGCAAGACACACTCAATCAATCTCAATGGCATTAGACACAAACTCTTATAGAGAAGCTCTCTCTGTCTTTGAGCATTAAACAGCTTTCGTGCAAGGGGAAGAACCTAAAACCATAGCATAACAGAGATAAAAGTCAAGACTAGCAGTATATGTATCAAGATTGACTGAAAACCGAAACCCATATTCAACTGCTACTTATTTCAGTTCAGTTTATACCGTGTTGTCACATAGAAAATTTCAGACAAACTATCTACTATGCTAAAATCAAAGAAAATTAAACACACCTGAACTTCCTCATTCTGAAAGTGTTTCTCAATTGTGTCCATAATTTGATTTGCATGTGAACATAATTTTCTGCAGAAATCAGCAGAAGATGACTTGGCTCCATCCTTTTGCATGCTTTCAATCAAACATCTAAGCTTTTCAAATTGTCTTTCCTCTTCGGCATGCTCCTGTGCAAAAGACAGCTCCGCGTCTACAGCAGGAAATATCACCTTGTCCTCAGCAATGCTGCATTGAGAAATGATTATTCGATTACATCAAGTAAGATAATGCACATATATATTAAAGCAAATGAAGACTATTGTTTTGGAGAAATGCAAACACTGCAATTTGCAAGTTCATCTATTCAATAATTTTTCTCTCTCAGTAGAGCTTTAAGATATTCTATCACTTGATAGAAGTAATCTTAAACATCATGCAGTAATTCCATAATAGGTTCTTAAAGAGCAGAACTAGTCGAAAATATGTCTACTAGATATAGAATTATACAGCACACAAACAACACATTTAATTCCTCTCACCTTTACTTTATATGCTTACTGCCTAGACCATACTAAAAGCATTCAAGCCCCTGGCTCACTACTCAGATGACCCAAAAGACTTAATCAGACAAGATAAAGTAGCTTAGACTTCTAAGTTAAACAATTATTATTCTACATAATACAAGATGATCCAAACTGCCCAATTTGACTACATAAATCAACAAAACATGACTTTCTTTTAGTGTTTACAGAAGTTTCAGATTTTTAAGTGAAACACTTATTGCATCCGTACCTATGAAAGATGCACACTTCAGCAATGAAGTGCAGCCTCTGGTTGAAAGCACGTAGATCAGAAAAGTCTCCACCTAGTTGTATCTGTCTAGCAGCTTTAGCTATATCTTCCAATTCCACTTTTATGGCTTTATGCCAATGCAATATCTCATCAATTGGGGCTAGAAACTCTTTTCCAGTCACAGTACATTCCATGTGCTTTCTCTTTCCTGTATGGGATACGACACATGGACAAGAAGCTTTGCTGCTTTGTGCTCTGAAGGGTTTGGTGTCATTATCTTGACAGCAACGGGGAGTTAAACAATCTCCAGGACTTTTACTAATGGTTTGCTTTCTAGGGCCATCCATCCAGGTGAAGATAACCTCCAGAAACCAACATTGCTATCAGCCAACGAGGCAACGAAAAAATCTAACCAACAAAAACTAAGAAAATAACAGATAGCCGCTTTTCAGGAGCATACCTGATGAAGAAGAACCTCATTGGGAACTATCCTGGTTAAGCAATCACGCATATCTTGTTGTTCATCAATTGAAAGAGAAGATGAAAGCCAAGGGAGGAACTCCACCATCATATTAACAGGTATACTGCACAAGAATTGCCACACCAATGAAGCTTGTTCCTCAAACGAGAACTTTTCAATCAGTAACGGGAACACCTAACAACACATAATACAATGTTGTAAATAAGAAGAAAATATTAATAGTCATAAATAAAGAGATTAACTTTGAACCTAAAAAAAAAGAGTCTACAGCCATGTATAAGGTCTGCACATTTATAATTAACCCCAAATAATTGACATTTAAAACAAATAGAATACTCCTTAAGGCACAGGACGAGATGTCTTGGGGTCATATGCTGAAAAATTACCTGTTCTTCTTCCTTGGACATATGCTGACTAATAGATGTTTTTAGGGCCCCCGTACGAGATGCAAACTCTCTCCTGTAGTTTTCTTCATTTTGCATATTTGAACTTAGCAACTCAAACAATTGATCAAAAAGAAGACTTTCCCCTTCATGCTCGAGTGTGTAAGTTCGTGCTACATTCTTCACACGATTATCAAGAGCAGGAAAAATGACCTGAAAAAAATATTGGAAGGTGTTATGAATGTTGTTGTACTCAAATAGGATGCAGGGCATTACAAGATGAACATGACAACAATCAGTTTCTACTAACATAATAAATTCCAGAACACATGCACCAACAGAATGCCCCTTAAGCTACTAGCCTACTACTAAAGGTGGCAGGCCATCTTTGGTTATGGCTCCAAATTATGACATTATGTTCATGTTCCCACCAAGTGATACATTTATCCAGACAAGCAGTCAAATGACCATTGAAGAAGTACTTTTGAATGTATTATCAACTTTCATGTCCATGTTGCTTCAAATTCATTCATGATTTCTAGTAAATATTTTGTTCAAAAGTTAGAAACATGGTTTGGTTGGAAAAATATGTTTCTATAAAAAAACTGTATTTACCCTCCGGCCTCCGCTTCTTATAAGTGTGTCGGATATGAACACTTTTTTTTTAAGGTAATCATAACAATGTACAGAGTGGGTAAAGAACAATGACGAGGGAGAGATAAAAGAAGGAAAAGATGTGGAAAGGATGAAGAGTTAAAAAGGGTATATTAAATCATCTGCTAGAATTTCCCATTGATTTCCAAAATTGGAACTTATGTTGACACAACTAAACCTTCACAGAATCAAAGAAGAAAAAAATGCATAGCCTACTTCACCCTCCATATACATAATACCATAATAACATGTTGTAGAATGTCATACAATCAAACAAGTTCATAGCCTACTTCTCAAACCCTTCAAAAAATTCTCCATGCATTACCAATATTTTACACTCCTAAGGACTAGTAAAAAACTACGAGATTGGATGATTCATATATCCCTTTTCCAACCTCAAGTTTCCAGCTCCATTAAAGAACTTCAAAACAGCGGATTTGATCAACAACTCCTAAAACTCGCAATTGATCAGGAAAAGGGTACATAATCCACAAGCCTACAAGCAAATACAGGATGAGACAGATAGATCCGAGAGTAAATCTAGCCCTAGAAATGGATCATAAGCCCACCAATTCTCATCCACATATTCGAAATAAGATCATTTCCAATTTTTCATTCATGTAACTGAACTAAATAAGATATATATGACCTATAATAAGTTATTAAAACAAGAGACGGAAGTAGAACAACGCTGCCTCAAGGCATTAACAAGTGACTTATCAGGCATTAAACCGTATTACACAATTAAAAAGCATAATCACAGCCGAAATCCTCTAGGCAATAGGCACAAAATCCCCATGTTCCAGGCAACATACCTCATCCTCCGCAATGCAGTGGTGTTTATAGATAGATCGAAGAAAGTGATAACGCTCAAGCAACAGCTTAATATCGCTCTCCTGATTAGTGGCGAAGGCCACCGCAGCGCGGTGCAAGCCATCAAGCGCACTCTTCGTCGCCTTATGGAAGAAAAGAAAAATCAAAATCGGCGATTTCGACACGGAACTCTTCACACAACTCTTCGACGCCGCGGCCGCCGACGAAGACGAAGGCGGCGGAGGCGGGGGATCCACGGCCGCGTTGGCCAACCCCGCCATTACCGCCACCCCGCCTCCATCTCTGTGGCCATGGCCCGTCAATGGCGTCGCCATCTCTCAATCAAACCATACACAAATCTCTTCCCCCAATTGAATAAAAATAGAAATTTGTTCGGTTGATTAGGAGTCAGATCGGAGAATTCAAATTCTTGGAGCAGAAAAAACCTATAATCTTCCGAAATTCAAACTTCTTCTCTCTCCCTATTTTTTCCTAAAGCAGAAAATTAAAAAAAGTAGAGCGTTGTTGTGTGCTCTCTTTCTCCAGTCTATCTGTTTTCTGAATTCTCTAATTTGCAGCCATTAATATTAAATATTAAAGAGCCCCTAAGAAATAAAATTAAAAAGAGATAAATATAGATATAGAAAGCAAGCAAAAGAGAAGGAAGGGGTAAAAAAGATAAATGGGGCGCGTGGCAGAGGAGAAGTGACAAGGTGTGCAGTGTGTGGGGCTTGGACAAAATGCGTGACACGTATGCTTGGCACGTGTGCGACTGTAACCACCACGGATTTGGGGCAGCTCCGCTTCGGGTTGGCCAGACATTTTCCTCTTCCTTGTCATCTTCTCATTCGGTTCAGTAGTCAATCCGGATAATTCAAATACGGGTCAAACATTACCTCTACACCACTACACACGACTAAGGTTTTCGTTTTCCACATTTAGGGTAACTCTATCCAATTTCTTAGGTCAGAAAATGTTGATTTTGTCTCTAAACAAAAGAGTAAAATCCATGCCACTTCGGTGGTGGCTTGGTGACAAGGGCACGGAGGGGATAAGGCTAGGTCCCAAGTTCGATCATTGTCTGTCCTTTTTCTCTTGGGTGTAACTCCCAGGGGTTTATCGTGTCCCTTGTCGCTGGATCGAGTCGGTCGACATAAGTCGGTTTATCCAGTTTGGGATCTTTGCCGGTTAGGTCCCGGGCCCGCAGATTTACCACCCCGCAAGTGGTGGGTTCCCGCGTCATCAAAAATAAAAATAAAAAGTAAAATCTATTAGATCTAAAAAGAGATTTCACATCAAAAAGTACACTCATTCATACACATGTATATCGATCTCGAATGTCCATAATCTATAATATATATAATAAGAACTTTCACAAAATGGAGCTTTTATAATCATATTATCACATGACATTTTTACAACGTTTTCGCCACATGTCATTTTCGTACAATTTTATCTTTTTCAAATCCAAAATATAGTAAATATTTGATCTCGTCGTATTCTACCATACAAATCACACAATTTCTAATTAAGATAGAAACAAATCACATGTTTCCTAATTTATACGAAATATCGCACCTTGATTAGAAAAGTCTCGATAAAGAAGAATAACACAATTATTTTCGTAATCTACTATCTTCTCTAAATACTTTGAAGATATAATTTCATTTTTTTTAACCTCAAAATCATATAGAACCATTATTATCAAAATCACATTGCCTCTAACTTGTTACTAATATGATAATATATATATAAAATTCACTTAGTATGAGCGAGAAAGTAAAATTACATATCTCTAACATATATGTCTATTATAATAGACACAAAAATCACATACAATTACTAAAGTTTTGACGTCACGTACTATACGAAAGTAAAGGTCAAATATATATACTTATATAAATAATTTGAATAACAAACAACAATACATAAGCACTTACTCTCAAATGAAATATTAGGACAATATGATGCATTGAGATGAGAAAATGCGGTGACAATTATTGAGATTTTTATAAACGGTCGACTCTTCTTATCGTAGGTGAGTCGTTACTACTACGCTCATTTATATGCATTTGATTTGTCTTTGTTAGTGATAAGGATATTTTATTAATGGAATCATTATATGCACCTTATAAAAAGTTATAAGGAGTTGTTACAATAATGCAATGCATTTGACCAAGAACTTCAGTAAAATCCATTTTGAATCTTCTTAGCTTCATTCTGTGGGACATTCACATTCTTTTGTTTAATATCTAATGTATTTTAATAGTGACCTTTGATTCTTATTACGCTAATTAGAAGAGAAATTAAATTATTCCTACCCTTTTATTATTATAATACAAAACTAAATGTAAATAACGTTAATTTTTTTATTACAATAGTTTAATTATTCTCATACCTATAAAAAATTTGTCATTACAATAGATGAGTTTGTATTGATGAGTTTTCAAAAATGTAGATATTCTCATTATGTAATTTCATGGGTTTTCTGATTTCAATTGAGAAATTATTTCAGTAGTGGGATCAATTTCTTTTTGGAATTAATATAAATAAAAGTTAGTTTATTTTGTTGCAAATTTTATAACAAAATACATACAATTTTATACTTTTTACATTGTAATTTATATTATAAAATTATATATATATAATGTATCTAATATTGAAATAAAATGAGTAATTGATGGGTCCATGTGTATTTAAACAATAATACAATTATTGAAATATTCTTGAACAAATTCTTGAATAAATTCTGAACAAATAACTTTACTTAGCAACCAAAATCCTACAAAATAAATTCTGAACAAATTCTTAAATTTAAATTATTTTAGTTTTATTAATTTTTTAGACCATTTTATAAAATATGTTATATTTGAATATAAAAAATTACAATGTGCTAAATTTACAATTGTTTGATTTCTTAATCTCTAATTTCTTTTGCTTGATATTAAACATATTTATTACTTTCAAAATGTTTGTATTAAAAAAAGAAATTTGCATGATATTAAATGAACACATTTAATGCACAAAAATCTAACCTTTTATTAGATATAGATTGTTTGATCACATTTTTATTTTAATAAAAAACAATTTGGTTTCTTTACGTGCTTCTTCGCTTCTTCATTAATTTGTACCTTCGAAAAATAATCACCTAGAGCTAGAAATAGTAATTACATACTTTTACATAAAAATTAACAAGAAAAATTATAGCCTAATCTAATCTGAACCGAAATAAATGAGGTTTTTCAAACCAATCTGAAACAAAATCTATCTATCTATTACTATATATTAAAGCTCACACATTAGAGTCACGAAAGTGTTTTTAGGAAAAAAGTTATTAAGGTGTTATTACTTAATTTTTCAATTTATTATTATATTGAATAATCTACAAAATCTATATATTTATATTAAAGCGATTTAATTTCGAACCACCAAAACGATTTTGGATCCACATTCTCATGTGTTAAATTATGGATATTAACAAAGTTTAATGTTAACCAACCAAACATCTGAATTTTAAATCAATATATCTTACATTATTTATGTTTTATTTGCCAGACTATCGAAATCGATTTAACCAACCAAAATCGATTTATAGTGAGGTTTTTTTATTGTTAAATGTAACAATTTCCATTTAATATATTATTGATATGTTATTAAAATAAAATAAATCATACTCTCACTATTGTTTTTGTCAAATCTCATTCTAAGAACATGACAATTTAATCTTATTTTTATGAACATGACAAATCTTATGATAGGTTCACTCTTTTTTTCGATATAAATCGTAGTATTAGCTACGTTAATACTCCAATGACAATTTTTACACCACAAAATAATTAAGAACATGTTAAATATAAAAATGATTTTTCTAACCTATGCCTATGTCATAGGTTAAACACTTAATTTTAGAAGGATTTTGTTAGTTGTAATTATATCAGAGATTTTAATATTTTGTAAAAGGATTTAAGCATTCCTTTTAAGGAAAAAGTTTCTATAGTGTGAATTCTTAACATGTGCCCTTAGTAGAGCTATTAATCGAGTCGGTCAAGTCGGGTTCGGTTCGATTATTTCAGGTTCGGGTTGAGAACGGATCGGGTCATTTTGGATAACAGGTCATACCGGGTCAAGTCGTTACAAGTCAGCGGGCGGTTCGGGTTGACCAACGGGTCAAGATGTCATTTTTTAAATATTTTGTTCACTATTTAAATATTATTAAATAGTTTAAAACTAATTTAAATATGTCAAAATAAGTTGAAATGAATTAAAATAATAATAATATTATTAATTGTTTTAATGTAATTGATATTAGTAGACCAAAACATATATATTTTTTTTTTTAATTTATATTATATTAGTATTTAAATTTCTACATTATTAAAAATTATATAAGTACAACAATGCTCTTTTTGTAGGATAATTGAGCATATTATCATTATTTATATATCATATATATTTTATGTTATATTTTATTAATACTCCACATTTATCGTGGTAATAAAAATGTATTTTTTTAGGTATATCAAGGTTCAATCTCTGATTCATGCAAAAATCGTGGAAGAACTTTCATGGCAATTTGTGCAAAAAAAGGTTTAAAAGTTTAATCGGGTTGGGTTTAGGTTGGTCGGGTTCGGTCTCGGTAAATTCGGGTTTGGTAAATTCGGGTTACCAAAAATTTCGGTCAGGTCGGGTCGGGTCCAAAAGCGGGTCGGTCAGGTCGATAAAACGAGTTCGGTCACTTTTTGACAGCTCTAGCCCTTAGGCATAGGTTAGAAAATCGATATAAATTTTTATTAGCATTAACTATTTAACGTATATTTTAATTATCCAAACATTTTCAATTTTAAAACTTATTTATGTTTTCTTTAAATATAAATACACGTCTAAATATACTCATCATAACAAATAGGAATAACCTTTGGTATATTCTAACTATCCTAAACTTTTTTATTTCAATTTTTTGATGTTTTTTACACTAATGATTTACAACTAGTCATTAAATTGTTTCTATTTTATTTTTATTTTCATTTTTGAGTTAATATTTTTGAAATTTTCATATTTTTGAATAATATATTTTTAATATAACATTTCAACATATCACTTTTAAAGCTAGATTTTTTTATAAGTACACATATTTATGTTTAACTAATATTGTGACTTATAATTTTAATATTAAAATATTGACATAATTTTAATATTTTATGTTAATATATATATAGTTTATTGAAAATACACGATAAATGGTAGTGGAATACGTACAACTTCAACAAAAATATCCTGTGTATGAAAATAATTACATGATTAAAAATAAGAAGGATAACTATACAAGAATAGGTATGAATAAAATATAATATATTTATACAAGTTATATAATTAACAATGAAATGTTGAATATATTGCTTTTAAATAACAAATTTATGTTATTTCAATCTTCCATTTATATAATTCTTAAACAATATCAATACTATTTTTTCTTCTTAAAATCACTTAAATATAACTTATTTTAATTTAATTATAAATGATTATTGATGATTTTATAAATTTAAGTTCACTCGTACAAGGTACGGGTACTGCACTAGTACTAATAAACTAGGGATCGAGAAGACCATTTTGGTACAACGATACCACCCATTGATAGACCGTGCTATTTTAGAATAGCTCTGAACGCGTAGACTGACCGCGTTCATTGGTTCGTCCTACTCCAACCAACGAGCGATCCCCTTGCTCAAATTGCGCCCAACCATGAGAAGATCGCGATGATAATTTATTTAACGTGATGTCACTCGCCCAATGAAATGAAGCCACGACCCAACCGCCATTGGATACTGCCTTACTCGCGCACGACACGTCGTCCCATGCAAATCATCGACATGACACGTTGTTCCATGCAAGGCTCCGTTGGCTGACACGTCTCTTCTCTTTGCCAACAATCACAAGCAGGACTCGAACACTATAAATAGGCTTGATGCTGCATTTTAAAGGGGACCTTTTGTTGGATCACCCATTTTTGGGAAGAAAACGAGAGGTTTGTGTATGGTTCTCGTGTAAAAATTTGTTGAAATGTAATCGCCATTAGAGATATCGCGCCGATTATGAATAAGATGTATTATTTTCAAGTGTTTTGTTTAATATTATGGAGATCGCGTTCTTGTTGAGGTATAGTCTATGTCGCGGCGAACTTATATTTTAGCAGCTCAAACGTACGGGAACCATCACCCATAGTCCTCTTCAACTCGATTTCTGAATTGCGAAAAATTCATACATTATTAACTATCAACTTTCAGCAATCCGAAAATTATTGAGTTCCTTTTGAAGAGTCAAGACCCGACTCAACATCTTTGTTCTCGACAACACTATTTAGATTTGACAACTAGCGTCTCATTAGCTTGTAAATCCTTCGTAAAAATCATCTGTTGTGATGATTTAGGTATGCCTTCTGATTTGTAAGGATATCTTCTGTTTGCCTGTATATAAAAAAAAAATCAGCAATCAGAAATCGTAAAATAATAGATAAACTATTGGCATATGTATTAAAAATAGTATGACTTATTAGTCCGATGACAATTTTGTTACAAATGATGATGTGGACATTGGAAATTTAGTTTGTGTGATGAATTGGCTAAAAAGTATGTTTTATCACAAACCATTAAAATAAAATTATATTTTCTTTTTCCATGTTATCTGCCTAGTCAAATTTATGATGTCCATGTTATCATTATTGAATGATGACATAAAAATAGACAGTTTCGTTGTACACTACAAAAATTATCTTCGTACACTACACTTTGAAACGTAGAAATTTTGCTTAAGCTATATACCCGCGTTTGAGTCTAAATTGTACCCAGAAACTGAATTTTTGTACTAGAACGAAACGCATGTATTTTGCTTAAGCAAAATACCTGCGTTTTAGTTGTTTTTTTTTGAAAGCGAAACGCAAGATCCTTGCTTAAGCAAGGATCTTGCGTTTCACTATTTTTTTTTCTTTTCAAAATTGCACTTTTTTTTCATAATCATGTAGAGAATTTCAATACGAATCCGTACATATAAAATTCGTCCAAAACGGACATCGTTTGCCCCTCCAAAAGCCCAAAAAATAAAGTTTTTCTACCTTTTTTTTTTTACAATTTGGTGCCCAACATATAGCGCATTATAGTGAAATTTTTTGGTATTTTCGGCATTTTTCTACTATAATTTTGTATAAGATTTTAATACGAGTATATAACTATACGTTAGAACCATAATATATAATTATAGTATATAACTATAGTATATAGCAATAGTATATAACTATACAATATAACAATAGTATATAACTATACGATATAACAATAGCATATAGCTATAGTATATAACAATACGATATAACAATAGTATATAACTATAGTATGAAACTATACGATATAACCATAGTATATAATTATTCGTTAGAACCATAATATATAATTATAGTATATAACCATAGTATATAACTATACGATATAACAATAGTATATAACTATACGATATAAAATTTGTATATAACCATAGTATGTTAGAACCATAATATATAATTATAGTATATAACTATACGATATAACCATGGTATATAACTATAGTATATAAATGAACGATTGAGCAATAGTATATATATAACTATACGATATAACAATAGTATATAACTATATGATATAACCATAGTATATAGTTATATATTATGATTATATCTTATAGTTATATCCAATTTGATTATATCATATCGTTATATCATATAATTATATATTATGATTATATCTTATAGTTATATCCAATTTGGTTATATCTTATGGTTATATCCTATAGTTATATTCTTTAGTTATATACTATGGTTATATCATATAGTTATATACTATGGTTATATATTATAGTTATATCCTTTAGTTATAGACTATGGTTATATCCTATAGTTATATACTATGGTAATATCTTATAGTTATATCCAATTTGGTTATATTATATCGTTATATCCTATAATTATATAATATGGTTATATCTTATTGTTATATCTAATTTGATTATATCATATCGTTATATTATATAATTATATATTATAGTTATATCTAATTTGGTTATATCTTATAGTTATATCCTATGGTTATATCCTTTAGTTATATACTATGGTTATATTCTATAGTTATATAATATGGTTATATCTTATAGTTATATCCAATTTGGTTATATCTTATGGTTATATCCTATAGTTATATACTATGGTTATATCTTATAGTTATATCCAATTTGGTTATATCTTATGGTTATATCCTATAGTTATATACTATGGTTATATCTTATAGTTATATCCAATTTGATTATATCTTATGGTTATATCCTATAGTTATGTACTATGGCTATATCTTATAGTTATATCCAATTTGATTATATCATATCGTTATATCATATAATTATATATTATGATTATATCTTATAGTTATATCCAATTTGGTTATATCCTATAGTTATATACTATGGTTATATCTTATAGTTATATCCAATTTGGTTATATCTTATGGTTATATCCTATAGTTATATACTATGGTTATATCGTATAGTTATATACTATAGCTATATATACTATTGTTATATCGTATTGTTATATACTATAGCTATATACTATTGTTATATCGTATTGTTATATACTATTGTTATATCGTATTGTTATATACTATAGATATATACTATTGTTATATCGTATAGTTATATACTATAGCTATATACTATTGTTATATCGTATAGTTATATACTATGGTTATATCGTATAGTATATACTATAATTATATATTATGGTTCTAACGAATAGTTATATACTATGGTTATATCGTATAGTTATATACTATAGCTATATACTATTATTATATCGTATAATTATATACTATGGTTATATCGTATAGTTATATACTATTGTTATATCGTATAGTTATATATATATACTATTGCTATATCGTTCATTTATATACTATAGTTATAAACCATGGTTATATCGTATAGTTATATATTATAATTATATATTATGGTTCTAACGTACTATGGTTATATACAAATTTTATATCGTATAGTTATATACTATTGTTATATCGTATAGTTATATACTATGGTTATATACTATAATTATATATTATGGTTCTAACGAATAGTTATATACTATGGTTATATCGTATAGTTTCATACTATAGTTATATACTATTGTTATATTGTATAGTTATATACTATTGCTATATACTATAGTTATATACTATAATTATATATTATGGTTCTAACATATAGTTATATACTCGTATTAAAATCTTATACAAAATTATAGTGGAAAAATACCGAAAATACCAAAAACATTTCACTACAATGCGCTATATGTTGGGCACCAAATTGTAAAAAAAAAGGGTAGAAAGACTTCATTTTTTGGGCTTTTGGAGGGGCAAACGATGTCCGTTTTGGACGAATTTTATATGTACGGACTCGTATTGAAATTCTCTACATGATTATGGAAAAAAGTGCAATTTTGAAAAAAAAAAAATAGTGATACGCAGGATCCTTGCTTAAGCAAGGATCTTGCGTTGCACTTTTTTTTTCTTTTCAAAATTGCAATTCACAAGAAACGGCCCAAAACGGCCAAAAAATCAGACGAAACAAGAAACGGCCCAAAACGCGAAGATATCTATTTTCGTCGAAGCGACCAGTCGACGAAACAACCAGACGACGAAGAGACCAAAATCAGACGATAGGAGCCAAAGACAAGACATTACCATGATCGGGAGCGTTACGAAAAAGTCCAGATCCCATACAACGGCTACAAGCCTGCAAGATCGATTCATAAATGCCATAAGATTATGGAAAATTCGGCAACTAAAGTCGACCAGCGAAGATCACGGATGAGTTAATGCCCGAATTTTCCTAAGGATTGAATGTATATATAGGGTTTCTAATGATCATTGTAAAAAACAAGTACTCTCAGAAATAATACAATCAACTACATCTCCCTCTCTATATTCATCTAAATTCATCGGTTCAGAGTCGTTGTTCTAACATTTGAAGCGTCCGACAGCTCTCATCTTTGATTCGATCGACCCTCTACACGGAGGGGCCATGCCAACTCACACGATACTCCCGACTCGTCACATTCTCTCTTTTATTTGATTTGGATTATCTAGATATATTCGATCTAACTGTTGTCTAGTTGCCCTTCTTTAAGCGATTCAGGTCGGTTTGATCTTTTTCGCCCAAAACAATTTGGCGCCCACCGTGGGGCATCTAGCCAATCAACGATCCAATCATCAAAACCAAAGCTCGTTCCACCATGACTGGCTCAAAGAATGTCGTGATCTCCAATGAAGACCCAAACTAGAGCAACGTTCAAATCAAGAATCAGGAAGAGAACGTCAATGCCCAACCTGTCGCGGAATCGCAGATACAAGAGCTTGCAAAACCCATGAGCGTCCTTCAAGAAGAACTGGCCCAACAACGGACCAGAACCGAAACGCTAAGTACTCAGTCTGAATCGGAAATTTCTCGACTAACCCGTGAGAACGAATTTTTAAGATCACAGGTACAAACATCCTCATCAATCCCCAGAGGGTCAAGACGTATAGTCAACACGGAAGGAATGTCCACGCGACTCGATCTGGACGGAGCAGACGTAGCACCCGCAATGGAGACCAATGCTTCCCAGCACACTGGTATGTTTTAAACTCCTCTGGTCACTCTTGTCACGACTAACATGCCAAACTCTGCGGCCGAGCCCCTCGGGACTCGAGCAACCCATCCACAGGCAACGAGACCAGTCGATCTCCAGGCCCTCATACAGCAAGCCGTCAACGAACACATGAAGACTCTAGATGACCGTATCGCACAAATCCCAGGAGTTCCCCAGCCGATCGAGAGAGAGGCAATCGATGGATATGAAGACTCACCTTTCACAGAGGCGATTGCACGCGTCGAAATTCTGAAAAAGTTCCACGTCCCCAACATGTCCAACTACGATGGGACCGGGGACCCAGACGATCACGTTTCAATTTACAAGCAAAAATTAATGACCATTTCGATCCCTAGAGGGAACCGCGAAGCTGTCATGTGTAAAAGCTTTGGCACGACCTCGCGGGACCCGCACTAACCTGGCTTATGTATTTACCACAGGGTTCTATCGCTTCCTTTGCCGACCTGGTCAATTCATTCAAAATTCAGTTCGCCAGCAGTCGCTGATTAGAAAAGCAGTCGAGCGACCTGTATAGGATCGTGCAGAGATACAACGAGCCCCTGAGGGACTATCTTAACAGGTACAACAAAGATAAGGTCGCGATCCCGCACTGTGATGTCCCAACGTCGATCGAAACATTTCGCCGAGGACTGGTCAGAGGTAGCGAACTCTACCGCGAGCTGACCAAGTACCCATGCCGAAGTTTCGAAGACGTACAAGCCAAGACTGTTTTGGGGCAAAAAGATCAAACGACCTAAATCGCCTTAGACGGGGTAACTAGTCGATCGGATTATAGATATCAAACCAATCTAAATAGACAATCAACCAATAAAGAAGAAATACGAGAAAGCAAAGTGATTTTATTGATATATTAACGATTGAGCCGGATCAAAGTACAACTTATCCTTGGAGGACGAGAGATCGGATCTGGTCTGACCGGTGACTCTGGGGCTCGATCGGTGGGGATTGAGCGATGTTTCGAGGAGAGTAAGCTAGAATCAGTGTGTTCCTTTTCTTCAGAGTAAATCAGCGGATGTGGTGTTGTAACCGTGTGTGTCTTTGCCTGCCCGATCGAGGTCCATATATGGCAACTTTTCCCTTCCGACCGTTATCCATCGTTGGCAATATTTCATGCTTTAATTCTGGATGAGATCGTTGGGATTTGCCCTTAATTGCCGTCATAATCTCTGTGTTGAATGTTGTGGCCGTTACCTTCAATCAAGCATTTAATGCTCGAGCGAGATCCTCGGAGCTGGTCGGGTGCTACTTGTCTGCAGGGTGTCCGACGCTTCTTTCCGTTCTCTCTTGGACTTCGATTTCGTTTGGACCTGGGCCCAGCTTGCTCGTCTGATTTCCTTGGAGGATGATGGGCCCAACAATAGCCCCAAGTTGTTTTGGGCTCGAGGCTTGCTAAGGGATGGAGTCCAAACAACTTTCCACCACACAATCTCTACCTTCTGGTTTTGGTGCGTCAGACCAGGGCTACGTGGCGGAAATCGCATGGCACAATGGGACATTTCTGAAGTCTGTCGTCTCCCTCCATAAATTTGAAACAGGCTTTTGCCGATTTGACTTCATCTTCTCCCTTTGCATCTTCATTTGGTAGGTTTTCTCAAGTCCTTCAAAGATTGCTCTTCGATTCCCTCCCCTTTCTGTTTTAGAAATGGTCTCCAGTGAAACTTCTGAGTCGTCGGCGACTCATTCGAACTCGAGCAAGGACGAGGTCCCCCCCCTTTTCATTCTGAAAGAGACAGACGCTCTGACGAGTATGCTGTCGCAAGCGGAATTGGAGCAGATCCTCCAAGTCGGAGGCTTTCCTCCAGAGACGGTTGCGAGGCTGCCGCATCCAGACGAGAGGGCTGACGCTCGCTATGAAGGATGGGTTTGCTTCTACGCGTACCCATTTAGGATGGGCACAAATTTCCCTTCTCCTCTCTCGTCAGAGACTTCTTGGCGACCCTGGTGCTTGCATCGTGTCAAGTTATGCCACAAGCGTGGAGAATCCTCAGGGTTCTGGACCTGTTGAATGTCCAGTCTGGGGCTGGCTTCAATTTTGACGCTTTGTGGTACAACTACTCGTTGGGGTCGAAGAGTTCTTCCCGTGTCTAGCTGTGTATCCGATCGGGTCGAAAGCCCCTGGTGTTCAATCTGGACGTGAACGACCGCGGATGGGGGTCGAAGTTTTTCTTCGTCGAGCGTTCGTCTCTGGAGAAGGGGGGCGACTGCTCGTTCTTGTTGTCGGAGTGGCGAGTCGAGAGTATGTGTTTGACCTCTCTTTGCCTATTTATGTGTCTTAACCCCTTGTTTTTGTTGGGCCTGGCATCCCAGGAGAAAGACGGATCAAGTGGATCGAGCTCAAGCCCACTGCAGATCGGAAGAACAGAGGAAAAGCCCAGAGGAGCCGACGAGACTTCTCTGGTCGAGTATCATCCGACAGGATCGCAAACATCTCGCCACGCATTTAATGCCCAGATCACGCAACGGCCATAGCATTAAAACCAACGTAATCACAGAGATTCAATGGCGCAATCTTCGCCATTACTCTCAACATTGAAGATGAAATATTCGGTAAGAAATGCAAAACGGTAACAAGGGTGAGAGACTTACCATATCGGGACGACAAAGAGGATAAGAAACAACACGCACGATTACGCAAGGGGAGACAAGCATTCTTACTCAGAAAACACACCAGAATAGCACTCTCGCTCTCTATCTACCTCTCTAACGGCTTCCTACGCTCGACCCCCGCCGGTCGCCACTCACAAGTCACTGGTCGAGTCCCACTCGATCTCTGGTTTTATCACGATAAGTTGTATCACGATTCAGTCTGATTAAACACGACATCTAATAAAACCATCACGCTATTACATATTTATTCTTTGTTTATCTATTGCTTGCTTGGTTTGGATTGTTTTTATCATTCGATCGACTAGTTACCCCGTCTAAGGCAATTTAGGTGGTCCGATCTTTTCGCCCCCAAAACAATTTGGCGCCCACCGTGGGGCAACTTGCCGATCATCCTTCCGAAACTTTCCAACCATGACTATCGATCCTTCTACTGACAATCAAGAACCACGTCTCGAAGATGAAACCCAAACTACAGAAAACCCAACCGAAAATCCTACTCCAACCCAGTTCCAAGAACTCTCTCAAAAAATGGCCGCCCTTCAAGAGGAACTAGCCCAACAACGTCAAAAAACTGAAGCCCTAGCCGTTTTGTCAACCCAATCCGAAGCCGAGATCGCGCAACTAACTCGTGAAAATGAGTCTCTTAAGTCGCAGGTACAATCAGGGGCTTCAGGATCTAGGAACGCGCCCGTCCACGGCGGCGTCCGAACACGCCTCGACATGGACAACATCGAGCCAACGCCTCCAAGCGTACGACGTCCTGGACACACTGAGGGTACGTCTTGAACTCCTTTCGCTAGTCCATTTTCGACTAACCATGTCACCTTTTCCACACCGATCGGGTCTGTTGGGCCCCGAATCGACGAACCACAGGTTGCCAATCCGCTAGATATCATGGCTCTCTTCCAGCAGACGCTCGACCGACATATGAAGACGATCGACGATGGCTTCAACAGGCTCCCAGGAGTCCCGCAACCGATCGAGAGAGAAGCGTCCGGCGGATTCGAAGAATCCCCGTTCATCGAAGAAATCACAAGGGTCGAGATCCCCAAGAAATTTCATCTCCCCAACATGGCGACGTTCGACGGCACCACCGATCCAGATGACCATATCTCTCTCTATAAACAAAAACTAATGGCTGCATCTGTTTCAAGGGAGAGCCGCGAGGCCGTCATGTGCAAAAGCTTTGGCACAACCCTCGCGGGTCCCGCACTAACTTGGTTTATGCATTTGCCTCAGGGAACGGTCGCATCATTCGCGGATCTGGTCAACTCTTTTAAGAGTCAGTTCGCCAGCAGTCGGAAGCACGAGAAACAATCGAGTGACCTCTACCGAGTCACGCAAAGGTACAACAAACCTCTCCAGAATTATCTTAACAGGTACAACAAAGAGAAAGTGGGAATCCCCCACTGTGATGTCACAACGTCTATCGAAGCCTTCCGACAAGGCTTAGTCAAAGACAACAATTTCTACGACGAGATTACGAAGTACCCATGCAAAAGCTTTGAAGATATCCAGGCCAAAACTATGGCCGAGGTAAGATTGGAAGAGGACCGTGAGTCGCATAAAGCCTCACGCGGACCCGATCCATCAGATCGAAAACATTCCTCCGACAACCGTCGAGACAGACGTCCACATCCCTATTCTCGTACTCGAAATGAACCAAATCAGGTAAACTCTTTCCAAGACAGGTCACAGGAATGGAGGGACGGTTCCGCGTTGCCTCCCAGGGTCCAATCTTATAATTTCAACGTTTCCGTGTCGGAGCTCGTCAAGAGTTTCGACAAGTATGTAAAAGACGTAAGATGGCCCCGAAAGAGCGACCGACCGGACGTCAAGAAGGACATGAGTCGATGGTGCAAATTCCACGGCGACCACGGTCATTCGACCGACGAGTGTATCGCCCTGCGAAAGGAGGTCGCTAGGCTGCTCTCACAGGGGCTCCTACGCGACATCATCTCGGAACGGGCAAAAGCCATCATGGAATGCCGAGATCAGGTAAAACAGAACAAACCCCCATCTCCTGTCCATACAAAAGTTGTCAATACCATTTCAGGTGGGTCCGACATATGTGGGAACACATACTCCGCGGCCAAGCGACACGCCAAGGAAAGCAAAGGCGACAAGCCCGAGGCATCGGAACTCAAACCAAGGAGGGCATCTAATCTTCCGACGGTCACATTCGACGAGTACGACTCCGACGGGTCGGAAAGCCACCATGACGGACTGGTAATCTCTCTGTCCATTGGTAATTGCTTAATACGGAGAGTACTAATCGATATAGGGAGTTCGACAAACCTCTTGACCCTCGATGCTCTCAAAGAAATGGGCCTGACCGAGAACGACCTAATCAAGAAATCGACCCCACTGGTCGGGTTCAGCGGTGAGGTTAAACACACGACTGGTGAAATCATTCTGACCACATACGCTGGAGGAATCAACCAACAGGTTAAATTCTTAGTCCTAGACTATCCGTCTCCCTATAATTGTATCATTGGCAGGCCGTGGATACACGCTATGAAGGCAGTACCTTCAACATATCACCAGGTCATCAAGTTCCCTACTGAATGGGGGGTCCAAGAGATCAGAGGAGATCAAAGGACCGCAAAGGAATGCTACGTCGCTTCCATGAAGAATGCAGTCGAACACAAGACCGCATAGCAATCACAGAACGGCGAAGGACCTAGTCGATACATTGAACCAGAAATGGAGAAACTCGACGAGATCGCCCTAGATCCTTCAAAGCCAAGCCAAACGGTAAGGGTCGGGTCAGATCTGGACGACTCGACCAAACAACAACTTCTCGATTTTCTCAGGACCAATGCCGACTGTTTCGCATGGTCGCATGAGGATATGGTCGGAATATCTCCCAATGTTATTACTCATAAATTAAATGTAGATCCATCTCATCCCCCTGTTAAGCAAAAACGCAGGAAGTTCGCTCCCGAGCGGAACAAAATAGTCGATGACGAGGTTAAAAGCTTATTGGAAACAGGAAAAATCAGAGAGGTCCACTATCCTGAATGGCTAGCCAACATGGTCGTAGTCCAGAAGAAGAACGGCAAATGGAGAGTCTGCATCGACTTCACAGACCTCAACAAGGCTTGTCCCAAGGACTCGTTTCCTCTACCCCATATCGACGCCATGGTCGACGCCACAGCGGGGCACGAAATGCTCACCTTTATGGACGCTTTCAGCGGCTACAATCAGATCCTCATGGATCCCGATGACCAAGAAAAAACAGCATTCATCACCAGCCAAGGTATCTATTGTTACAAAGTAATGTCCTTTGGTCTAAAAAATGCAGGGGCCACATATCAACGACTAGTCAACAAAATGTTCAAAGACCAAATCGGATACATGATGGAAGTCTACATCGACGACATGTTGGTCAAATCCAAAAAGAAAGAAGATCACATAGACCACTTGCGCGACAGATTCGAGGTGCTCAAAAGGTACAACATAAAACTAAACCCTACTAAATGCTCCTTTGGAGTGTCGTCAGGGAAGTTCTTAGGATACATGGTGACACAAAGAGGAGTAGAGGCCAGCCCAGAATAGATCAAGGCTCTCATCAACCTCCGATCCCCCCAATGTGTCAAAGACGTACAGAAGCTCACAAGTCGGATAGCAGCTCTGAACAGATTCATCTCTAAATCATCCGACAAATGCAAACCCTTCCACGACGCGCTCAAGAAGAACAAGTCCTTTCAATGGACGGAAGAACACGAAGCAGCGTTCCAGAACCTCAAAGAGTACCTGGCCAGTCCCATGTTACTGACCAAACCTAAAGGCGACGACCCCTTATTTCTTTATCTTGCAGTGTCAGAGTCGGCCGTAAGCGCTATACTGGTCAGAGAGGAGGATGGCAAACAGTCGCCAATATACTACGTCAGTCGGACGCTATTATCAGCCGAAACGAGGTATTCGTCACTTGAAAAGCTCGTACTATCATTGGTAATGGCTTCAAATAAACTCAAACCATATTTTGAATCCCATACTATTACTGTTCGCACTAATCATCCCATGAGAGCTATCATGAGGAAACCCGAGTTCACAGGACGAATGACCAAATGGGCCATACACCTCAGTGGTTACGACATCGAGTACGAGCCTAGGACGGCGATCAAGTCGCAAGCCTTAGCCGACTTTGTGATCGATTTCAGTCCGACCCTAGAGCAAGAAGCAACTAAAGAAGCGACACAACTACTCGCGACAGATGAGACAGGTACATGGGAGCTCCACACCGATGGGGCATCGAACGCCAGAGGATCGGGTCTTGGGGTCGTGCTGAAATCACCACAAGGAGACAAGATAGCTCAAGCCGTGAGATGTGAGTGGGATGCAACTAACAACGAAGCTGAATACGAAGCACTCATATTCGGACTCATCCTGGCTCGCGATCTAGGGGTCCGAGAGATCGAAGTCGTCTGCGACTCCCTGCTGGTCGTGAACCAGATACAAGGGTCGTATAACGCCAAGGATACCAGAATGGTAGCCTACCTGGAGGTAGCCAGGAAACTAATCGGACAATTCTAGACATTCAACATCCGACAGGTACCCAGGGACCTTAACTCCCAAGCTGACGCACTCGCCAATTTAGGATCCGTCCTAGACCCGAAAGAATTTTCACATATACCATTGGCCCACATCATGACGCCAACCATCCCAAGGACATTCGTCGAGTTAACAACATCACTTGAAGAACTCGTCGCCATGGAAATAGGCGACCGACCCGAAGAGGACATCATCGACACCGATGACGACTGGATGCTACCTTACATCAGGTGGTTAAAAGACGACATTCTACCCGATGACAAGATAGAAGCAAAAAGGCTCAAGGTACAAGCACTCTCTTACGATATCATTGATAACATCTTGTACAAAAGATCTGTTACAGGGCTACTCCTACGATGCCTTAAGACTCCAGAAGTCAGACGTATCTTGCAATCGTTACACGAAGGAGAGTGTGGCAACCACACAGGCGGGCGAAGCCTCTCAGGAAAGGCCCTACGAAATGGGTACTATTGGCCAACAATGAACAAAGACGCCATGGAATACACCAAGAAGTGCGACGCCTGTCAGCGACACGCACCCGTCCATCGTCAGCCTTCAGAGCTCCTCCATCCGACCCTGGCTCCATGGCCCTTTATGAGATGGGGAATGGACATTGTCGGAAAGCTTCCTCCCGCATCGGGTCAAAGAGTCTTTTTCCTTGCCATGACGGACTACTTCTCCAAATGGATCGAAGCCGAGGCTTACAAAGAGGTAAAGGATCAACACGTCATTTCATTCATAAAACGCAATATCTTGTGCAGATTTGGCATCCCATCAGAAATCGTGTGCGACAACGGTTCCCAGTTCATCAGTCATAAGACTAGAGCCTTCTGCGACCAATGGAACATCAAGTTGGTCACATCCACACCTCGGTATCCACAATCCAACGGACAAGCCGAATCCAGCAACAAGATCATTATCAACAACCTCAAGAAATGCCTCATCGGGGCTAAAGGCAAATGGGCAGACGAACTCCCACTTATTCTCTGGTCCGACAGGACTACTCCAAAGAATGCGACCGGGCAATCGCCTTTCTCTCTCATCTACGGGAGTGAGGCGGTCATCCCGACTGAGTTATTGGTTCCGACTGCTCGCTGCAACCTTCAGACAATTGAACAAAACGACGTCGAACTAGCACACAATCTGGACACAGCGGACGAGATCAGAGAGAAAGCCCGAATCAGGATGGTCAAGTTCCAACAACAAGTCGCAAGGAGCTACAACAAGAACGTTCGAATCAAGGCATTCAAGGTCGGAGACTGGGTCCTAAGGAAGACATTCCAGAACACCAAGAACCCATCCGACGGAAAGCTAGCACCACAATGGGAAGGACCTTACTTGATCACCGAAGTGGTCGGACAAGGAGCGTATCAGTTAGAAGACAAAGATGGACAACCAATCCCGAGGAGTTGGAATGCAGCACATCTCAAGCTATACCATTTCTGAACCGATAAGGTAAAAACATCACGCAAAACTCTATACATCGCATATACATTACTACATATCGCATGCTATCATATATACATTGCCATCTGTCGCATATATATCGCATGCTATCGCATATACATTGTCATCCGTCGCATACATATCGCATATACATCGCTACTTTCTTTTACATGTCATCATCTGACACTAAACGAGGACTTCCTCCTTACAAAAACACAAATGCAGAACAACATTTACATTGGACCCAGTCGTCCGCAAATGGATCCTGTCATTCGCATATAGCGCTTACATTACACGATCGATCGGAACACGGGGAGATGACAACACATGCACGTCGGCACACCGCCTGCCTTACACAAAACACAAGGTACAACACCTTGTTACATTTACGCAATAAACAAATTGCTTACCTCTCCGGCATAATGTCATGACTAACACATACACAAACACATCGCAGGCCTGCTCTACATACATACATACGGTGAAACCCCACTCGACGGAGCACACGGGTGAAACCGACGCACACAAAATACAAAACGTCGTCGACAACTTCTTTGAAAGTCCGACGAACATGTACGAAACAGACTAGCATATGACTCTATATGTGAACACACAATTGCATCGAAATAAAAGCATTTTTATACAAATACGCGACCCGCGATGGTGGACGGGTCGCCAAACCACATTGTCTGCCTACACATCTGTAGGACTTCGTCAAACAGAAATATTCTGCGACCCGCGATGGTGGACGGGTCTCCAAAACACACAGTATCCAAAAACACCAAATGTCTAAACCCACACACAAATGGGACAAACAACGTCAAAATACGCAAAGAAAATGAATCAGGCGTCGGGGAGGACGACATTACCTTCGGCAGGGACTGGCTCCAATGGGGCTACCTCATCGGTCGACTTAACATCGCCATAGTGGGCTTCGTCCTCGTCGACGCCCTCATCCGCGGCTTCTTCGCCGACACCGGCTAAGCAGAACAACTCCTGACCAGGATCGCATTTTGGGAACATGGAGTCCAGAGTCTCCTTCTCTGCATTCAGGTCCCATAGCCCGTGCTTGCCTTTGTTGAACTCTTCGATCATTTCGATGCGCGACTTCACAGCATAAAAGGCCCCAACGTCGCCAGCAATCTCGCCATCAACGATCCGAGCCCGTTTCACCTCCTCCTCAATGCTTGCCCGACACTCTTCAAACTCCCTCTGACATGCGACCAACTCCCCTTGACAGCTCTTCAACTCCCTGGTGAGGCGACGCTCGATTTCACGTAGGGGTGTGCAGATTCGACCCGAACCGGAAAAATGGACCGGACCGGACCGAAAATGACCGGACCGGACCGGAGGAATTACGGTCCGGTCCCCGGTCCACATATTTGCAAAATTCCGGTTCCGGTCCGGTCCGGTCCAAACCCGGCCGGTTTCCGGTCCGGACCGGTTTAATTTTATATTACCCCAATTACTTTCCACTTTCCAGCTTGAACTTACGGTCGGCCCTAGTTTTCTCATTTCTCCTTTTGCACAGTTGCACCAGTTCAGAGCTCCTCTTCTCCTCTGCACCATCGCTCTTCTCCTCTTGCACCACCGCACCCACCAAGCTCCCCCGGATTGTCGGCTCGTCACCATCGTCGACTTGTCTCCGTCGTCATCGTTGGCCCTGTTCTCGCACCAGGCAAACTTGTACAAGATCGTTCTCGCACAAGGCGAACACGACCACCATCGCTCCTCTCCTCTTGCACCACCGCACCCACCAAGCTTCGCCGGACTGTCTGCTCATCACCATCATCGAGTGAGTCATTACACGCGCCTCTCCTCTTGCCGGTTCGTCGTCCTCTCTTATATTAGGATTGGTTTTAAGTTTGATTGTGTTTAATTCATTTGTTAATTAATCTTTTGAATGGCTTAGTTTAAGGGTGTGCAGATTCAAGTAGAACTTGAAGAGTGAAGCTGCTTATCTTACTTAATTGGCTCTTTTCTTTTTAATTGTAATTAGAACACAAGCTATACTATTAATCATATAAATATATAGGAAATTGGTGGGCGAGGGTTTGGATTCATGTTCATTGGACGAACTGCAACAACTAGATTATGCAATCACACAATATGCAATCACACATTCACATAATATAGCCAGGGACAGATTAATTAAGCCAAGTTATAGGATGGTTGTTATTTAACAGTAAAATATTAGTCAATTGTAGGAAGATATTTCCTGTAGTATAATTAATTTATGTTATAAAGATTGAATTTATGAATGGATTAAAGTATCTGACAATTGACTAATATTTTGTTCGTATGAAATTTGGTATTGTCTTACAAACAGAATATGAGTAAACAAATTTCCATGGATTTATCCACGAAACATTCATGCAACGTAAGTTGGAGGGGTTATTATATGTTGTCATTGTTATTCTTTTGTTAATTTTAGTCATCCTTAACTATCTTTGTTTTTCATTAGATGATGCGCTCCGAGTCAAGTAGAGATCCTATTGATTTGGATGAGACTGAGTCCCCTGAAGGATTTGTGGAAGGAAACGTAGATGCTGAAAATGTTGTGGAGCCACAAGGTGATTCTACACAAGTAGAAAATCAGAGGAAGCATAAAAGGAAAAGAAAACCAAGGATGGAATATTGGGCTGACTTTAGCAAGTATGAGGATGAGAAAAAACGACGTAGGGCAAGGTGTAAATTCTGCAAGAAGACCTATGCTTGCGATACAGACAAGAACGGAACCAAAAATGTGAAGAATCATGCAGCGAGTTGTAAGGAGAATCCAGCAAATCAAGGAAAAGGTAATCAAGCTCAACTTGTCTTTGATGATAGTATGCCAAAAATGAGAAATTGGGTCTATAATGCACAAGATGTTAGACAAGTTGTGACAGAAATGATAATTAAGGATGAGATGCCATTTAGAGCTGTAGAGAAAGAAGGATTAAATCATGCTTTTCATGTTGCTTGCCCTGCATTCAAAATGCCTTCACGCACCACCACTGCACGTGATGTTCTTGTGCTTTTTAAGAAAGAAAAAGAAAAGTTGAAAGATTTTCTAAGAGTTTCATGTCAAAGGGTGTGCTTGACAACTGATACTTGGACATCTATCCAAACTGAGAATTATATGTGTGTAACTGCTCATTTTATTGATGATGACTGGATACTTCAAAAAAGGATTTTGAATTTCTGCCCTATATATAGTCATAAGGGAGAGGCTATTGGTAGGGCACTTGAGGATTGTTCGGGATATTAGGGTCTGTGTGATAAGCTGCTTACTGTAACTGTTGATAATGCACCAGCCAATGATGTAGCATGTTCTTATCTTAGGGAAATGACAAAAGAACTTGGTTGTATTGGTCAAGGCAAGTATTTGCACATGAGATGCATGGCACACATCATTAATCTGTTTGTACAAGATGGTTTGAATGTATGTGTTAAATCTGTGGAGAAAGTCCGAGCTATAGTCAAGTATGTGAGAAGTTCTCCTTCAAGATTACATGCATTCCGACAACAAGTTGATAAATGCAAGATTTCGTGCAAGGCTATTTTGATACTAGATGTGCCTACTAGATGGAATTCCACTTATACTATGTTGAATATCGCATTGAAATATAAATCTGCTATTGTTCGAATGAATGTTCCAGTTACGAAGGAAGAAAAATTGAGTCCTCTTTCTGTTGATGAGTGGAAACAGGTTGAAGATCTTTGTGATTTTTTGAGGGAGTTTTTTCATTTGACAAACCGTGTCTCGGGCTCCTTGTATGTCACCAGTAACTATATGATTTATCACATACTTGCAGCTGTGAATGCACTGAATAAGTTGATTTTAAGCACAGACTCTACTTTGCAATCTGTGGCAATTCAGATGAAAAAGAAGTGTGACAAGTATTGGGGTTCTCTTGGGAAAATGAATATGTTGATGTTTGTGGCTGCCATTTTGGATCCTTCTTTGAAATTTGGGGGTGTGAAAGTTGCTATTAGTGGTATTTTTGGGCAAGCAGACTTAGATGAGTAGGAAAAGATTGTCAAGGATTTTGCCTATGATCTGTTTGATCAATATAGGAATACTTATGCTCCTTTGAGAAGTGTAAGTGAGGGCTCAATCTCACGTCCATCTGTTGTGGAGGAGGAGGATGAAAATATAGCCTGTATAACTACATTGACTGAGCAAGTAACAAGAGAAACGTCAAACCTTCAGGGGAATTCAAGATCTGAGTTTGATTCGTATTTACTTGAAGTGAAAGGTCAACATGAAGAGAAGGATGTTTTGAAATGGTGGAAACTCAATGGTCCTAGATATTCCATTCTTAAACACATGGCTCGTGATGTCCTAGCTATACCGATTTCTACCGTTGCATCTGAATCTGCATTTAGTACTGGAGGACGAACACTTGATCAATACAGAGCCAGCTTGTTACCTTCGGTATGTATATTATTATATCACTTACGCATAATACTTTTTAATATTCATATGATTGTATTTCTTTTACTAATATAATCTATTTATATGTTATCCGTTTATAAGACGGTACAAGCACTTATATGTACTCAAGATTGGTTACGCACAAGGTCGAAAAAGAGCAAGTGTGAAGAAGATGATACCATAGAGGAGGTTGAAATTATTCAAGAAGGTACATGTTGATTTATGTTGTTTAATT
Organism: Rheum nobile; assembly: GCA_027886185.1. Classification (NCBI taxonomy): domain Eukaryota; kingdom Viridiplantae; phylum Streptophyta; class Magnoliopsida; order Caryophyllales; family Polygonaceae; genus Rheum; species Rheum nobile. Next base: position 2,567,043 of record WOAB01000135.1, read on the forward strand.
TCTGTAGTATTGTATTTATCTCATTATTTGTTTTGACACATTTGATATAACATCATTCAGATATGGAGAACAATTGTCCAGATGATCTCCTTGATGGTGTGTTTTTTGTAGGGTCTTGATAGAAAGGTATTAAATTATATTGTGTGTGTTGTTATTGAAGCGGTAAATGATGAACAATTGCTTATAATGTTTTTTTATATACTTTACAGGTTGTTCTTGTTTAATCAAAGACTTCAAGTGGCATGGTTGATGGTTGTTTTTGTTTGAGACATAGAGTCTGTTTTTTGGCAACTATTTAAAGGGTTGTTTAGTGGTATAATGTAGCAATGTTACTACTTTTTGATATTGCAAAAAACCAAAAACCATTATTGCAAATGTTATGTCTATGCAGACTACAGTGAAGTGTTATGTCTATGCAGACTACAGTGAAGTGTTATGTCTATGTACTATGTAGTGAAGCCAAAAACTATTATAATCAAAGACTTATACAGTGAAGTTGAAGTGTAAAAATATCATGTCTATGCATCCGGTCCATTGCGGTTCGGACCGGAGCGTCTCCAAATGCTTTAAATAAGCTAATTCCGGTCCATTGCGGTCCTGGACCGGACCGGACCGGAACCGGACCGGATAGCACCGGTCCGGTCCATACTTTGAAAAAATTCTGATCCAACGGTCCGGACCGGACCGGAAATTTCGGTCCGGTCCGGTCTGGACCGTTTGTACACCCCTAATTTCACGGCAGCGACTCTCCGCTCCCTCTAATTTAGTCTTCAAGGACGCGAGGTCGGACTCTGACCTAGCAGCCCGCTCCTCGGCCTTGGCGACCATCGCCTTGACGCCAGAGTATGCCCCTAAAAGATACTGAAAAGACTGCAATCTCACACGACGACACAACAGACGATCAGAAAACGTGGTCGAGCGAAAGAAAAAGAAAAAGACACAAACAAAAAGACGATTCACCTTCCACGCGGAGCACCCCGCTTCACCAATGCAGTCGAGGGGAGAGACGTCATCGACCTCCGACTTCAAAGTCGGGTCTTGAGCGTGAAAAAGGTCAGCAATCGACCGCCCAACGACACCGATCTTGCCAATCCCCTCAGCAGTCACGACCTTCTTCTTCTTGAAGACCTCCTCCGCCTTGACATCTTTGGAGCAAGCACTTGCTTTCCTCTTCGAGCTGGCCTTGGCTGGCGCTGTCAGGTCCACCAGAAGCGGCTTGCTCGACACAGCCTTGGCCGCCGCCTTCCTCTGCTCGATCAAGCTTTTTCCAAAAGCGACTCTGAAACGAGCACTCGCTCGACCACCGGGAGAACCTGACATGAGAAACAGAACCCTAAAACACACGACAAAACAAAAGACAGTCACAAGAGGCTCCCAGAGTCGGATGTCTACCTTTCACACGAGATGACGATACGTTCGACATATCCTCTTGAGAAACAGGGGTCGTCGACAAGAGATTGACGTTTACAAACTTCCTCTCAGCCACTGGAACCCCAAGGACGATCTTGGACAAGCCCTCTGATCGGCTGTTAACTTCCAAATCTTCCGGTTCAGGGACTACAAAAAAGGAAAGTTAAAAACAGAGTGTTAAAACACATAAACGCGTGGGAGAGAAGACAAATACATACTGTCGATCCGCCACTCCGTCAACAGAAATGGACATTCTCCTTCCTTCTCCAGAGAAGAACGTTTGACAAAAAAGAATTTCGACCCCCATCCACGGTCGTTCACATCAGGAGTCTGCACTAAGGGCTTCCGACCACGTCGGATACACAGTTGCACACGGGAAGAACTCTTCAACCCGATGAAGTAATTATACCACAAAGCATCAAAATCAAAACCAACTCCAGTTTGGACGTTCACGAGGTCTAAAACCCTAAGGACTCTCCACGCCTGAGGCATTACTTGACACGGCGCTAACGCCAAAGTGGCTAGAAAATCTCTGACAAGAGAAGAAAAAGGAAATTTATGCCCTATTCTAAATGGGTACACATAGAAGCAAATCCACCCTTCGTAACGCGCATCGGCCCTCTCGTCTGGATGAGGCAGCCTAGCGATTGTCTCCGGAGGAAAGCCCCCGACTTGGAGGACTTGATCCAGTTCCGCCTCTGACAAAGTGCTAACCAGCGCATCCGACTCCGTCAAGATAAAATGGGGAGGAACTTCACCTTCTCTAGCGTCGGAAAGAGTCTTCGATGACTCAGAAGCCTCAAGAGAAACCATCTCGAGAATAGAGAGGGAGGGAAATTGGAGAGCTATGGCTAGGAAAAATCAGAAAGCTATGACGAGAGAGACCAAGAAACTTACCAGAAGAAACTTGCAAAGGAAGAAGATGAAGACTAATCGTTTCCCCCGCTCAGAATTTATGGAAAGATATCATGACCTGCAGAGACGTCGCGTCATGCCCTAATCGCAAGCCACGTCGACCTGTGCAATCGTGCCAGAAAGGACGGTGGAGATCGTGTCCAGAGAAGTTGCCACAGATTTCAGTCTACTTGCCTAAACCGTAAGCCCATAACAACTTGGGGCTATTGTTGGGCCTGGCATCCCAGGAGAAAGAAGGATCAAGTGGATCGAGCTCAAGCCCACTGCAGATCGGAAGAACAGAGGAAAAGCCCAGAGGAGCCGACGAGACTTCTCTGGTCGAGTATCATCCGACAGGATCGCAAGGATCTCGCCACGCATTTAATGCCCAGATCACGCAACGGCCATAGCATTAAAACCAACGTAATCACAGAGATTCAATGGCGCAATCTTCTCCATTACTCTCAACATTGAAGATGAAATATTCGGTAAGAAATGCAAAACGGTAACAAGGGTGAGAGACTTACCATATCGGGACGACAAAGAGGATAAGAAACAACACGCACGATTACACAAGGGGAGACGAGCATTCTTACTCAGAAAACACACCAGAATAGCACTCTCGCTCTCTATCTATCTCTCTAACGGCTTCCTACGCTCGACCCCCGCCGGTCGCCACTCACAAGTCACTGGTCGAGTCCCACTCGATCTCTGGTTTTATCACGATAAGTTGTATCACGATTCAGTCTGATTAAACACGACATCTAATAAAACCATCACACTATTACATATTTATTCTTTGTTTATCTATTGCTTGCTTGGTTTGGATTGTTTTTTTTATCATTCGATCGACTAGTTACCCCGTCTAAGGCGATTTAGGTCGTCCGATCTTTTTGCCCCCAAAACAGTTTTAACTTTTCTTTTTTGTAGTTCCTGAGGCGGAAGAGTTGGAAGTTGACGCTCAATCGGAGGGTTTGTCGAAGATTATTCTCAGCATCCCTGCGTCGGAGAGGAAGTTTGCAAACGTCAATTTGTTGTCGACCTCCCCTGCTACCCAAGACGTTATGTCAACTGTCTCATGTCAAGTGTGAGTTCCGATTTCTGTTATACTTGTGTTTTTTATTTCGTCATCTGCTTTGTGATTTTCGTATTGTCTGTCATGTCAGCATCTCCGGCCGGTCGGTCGAGTGCTCGTCTGAAAGGAGTGTCTGGGAAGGGCTTGATAGAACAGAAGAAGGCGGCGGCCAAAGCTTCGTCAAGTAAATCAACTCCGGCGGAAACAATGCTCCAGGCCAAGGTTGGCTCGAAGAGGAAGGCGGGTGCCTCTTCTGGTGACGCGAAGGCGGCGGAGATTCCAAAGAAGAAGGGGACGACTACTCGAGGAGTCGACAAGATTGACACGGTTGGTCAATCGATTGCTGACCTCTTCCACGCCCAGGACCCGACTCTAAAATCCAAGGTTGACGACGTCTCTCCCCTGGACTGCATTGGTGAAGCGGGATGCTCCGCGTGGAGGGTAAGTTGTCTTGTCGTGTTTTTTCTTTCCTTTTCGTGGTTTTGACTGAAACTTTTGATTGGCTTTGTTTTCCTTCCAGACTTTTCAGTACCTCTTGGGGGCGTATTCCGGTGTCAAAACAATGGCCACTAAGGCCGAGGCCAGGGCTGCTAGGTCAGAGTCTGACCTCGCGTCTTTGAAGAGTAAGTTGGAAGGGGCTGAGAGTCGTTGTCGGGAGGCTGAGCGCCGCTTTGTCAGGGAGCTGAGGAACTGCCAAGATGACTTGGATGCGTGTCGAAGAGAGCTCAGTGAGAGCCAATCAAGTGTCGAGGAAAAAGTGAAGCAGGCTCGGATTGAGTCTGGTCGGATCGCAGGCGACGTAGGCGCTTTTTATGCGCTGAAGTCGCGTGTCGAGATGATGGAGGAGTTTGACGAAGGCAAGCAGGGGATTTGGGACTTGAAGGCAGAGAAGGAGACCATGGACACCCTGTTTCCGAAGGGGAATCCAGGCCTGGAGCTCTTTCAATTGGCCGGCGTCGGAGATGAAACTTTGGATGGAAGTGCCGGCGAGGATGAGGCCCACTCTGGTGATACCGAGCCACTCGAGCCCCAACCTTCTCTTGACCCGGCCCCTGCTGAAGGTAATGTTGCCGACCCCGATCCTTGATTTGTTTTTCTTGTAGTCTGACTTGTGATCCCACTTGTGTGTGGGTAAGACATTCTGTGTTTTGGCGATCCGTCCACCATCGCGGGTCGCAGATTGTTTTTTAGTGGATGTTTCTGAAGTTCTACGTAGATGTAGGCAGACAATGTGTTTTGGCGGCCCATCCACCATCGCGGGTTGCGTATTTGTAAAAAATGCTCTAGACTTTTATTTGATGCATACTGTTTTTTACAAAGGATCGTATGTCTGTGCGTTTCGTACATGTCGTTAGACTATTCTAGAGAAGTTTGTCGATGATGCTTGTGTTCTGTGTGTCGGGTTTGCCCATGTGCTCCATTGAGTAGGGCTTGCCGTATGTATGTAAAAAAGGAGGCATGTAAATGTATGTGTTTGTGTTAGTCAGGACTTTGAGCCGGGGAGGGAAAGCAATATGTTTCTATTGCGTAAATGTAATAAGGTGTCTTAACCTTATGTATTGTATAAGGCAGACGGTGTGCCGACGTGCCTGTTTGTTCATCTCCCAGTGTTCCGATCGATCATGTAAATGTATTATAAGCGCTTTTGTTTATGACTGGATCCAGTGTGTATGTCGATGTCGTCCTGTACTTATGTTTTTCAAGGAAGAAGTCCTTACTTAGTGTCAAAAGAAACATGTCAAGAAATAAAGTTGTGCATGCGACAACAAGTAATATACGATATGTGGAGATATGTGTAATACCCCTCAATTTAGTAAAGAGTATTTTGGTAAGTTTTCCAAACACTCGTATTGTAGTCGAATTATTTTCAGAGAAGTTCAGACTTTTTGTTAAAAACTTGATCTCCGTAATAATTCCTTGAGTGGAATAAAATACATTCGACGTATTTTTGGGGTTTAGAATAATTGTCCGGGTACGAATATATTTAACCCTGGGTTAAAACCCATACCCATAATTCTTCCCGGTCAAAAGTGGGCTTCCCGGTCAAAGAATGGGCAAAAGACACAAAAAATTGCCTTGACCGCACCCGCGGTCATACCCACCGCACCCCACGGTCAGGAATTGGTCGCCACCACACCCCGCGATAAGACCCACCGCACCCGCGCCATCATGATTCCTTTTCTGCTCCGCCGAACGTCGCCTCAACTGCTTGCCGTTTCGGTCGGCTTTGAGGCGGTGGGGGAAGGTGCCAGCTGGGCTCCTTGCTTGGCCTATAAAAGGAGGAGGCTTGGAGGAGGAAGACAACTCCAATCTCTATCTCTCTCCAATCTCTCTCTCTCGTTCAGTCGCCGGAGTTGCAAGCTTTCGCCGGAGTTCTTCAAGGTCGTCGCCGGAGCTACCAAAGGAGGATGAGATGCTCTCAAGGTGGTGCTTGGGTGGTCCAGGGAATCCAGAAGTCAGAGCCACCACGAGTCGAGCCCCCATCGTCTTCCCCGGTGAGTTGTCATCGTCGTCGTCTTGCCTCTGTAGCCTTGCCGCACCCGCGGTCAAGCCGCCACAACCGCGGTGGGCCTGGGCGTGTGTGGTTGTGGCTTGGGCTTTGTGATCTCGTTTGGGACTTTCGTTCCTTCGATTTCGTTCGTTTTTCTTTAGATTCGTACTATTTATTGTTGAATCTAACTTAGGGTTTCGTTATGGGTCGTTCCGTAGGAAATTATAATCTGAGTTCTTCCTCGTTTCGGACCCGGAAACCTGTCATCTCGAGCTTCGTTGAGCTTCGTCTAAATCTAAGGCAAGTGGCGGTTCACTCTTGCTTATCATTCCATATTTATATTGATTATCAATTGTTTAATTGTTAATTAATTTGGGATGAATATTGTTTTCGTCTGGGAACAGTTTTGATAATTGTATGTGGTTTAAAAAAAGATATTATAATAGGTTGTATATATTGCTAGAAACAACGCTATTATATATATATATGATTGAAATACAGATATTATAATAGGTTGTATATATTGCTAGAAACAACGCCATTATATCTGTTATTGGCCTCGATGGCTTTGATGTGAATTATTGCTCTTATGTTTTAACTGTTTAGTTAGAACGAGTATTCGTAGAAACACTATGTACCTTGCGAGGTTTAGTGGTTTCTTGATAATGGTGCTAGGAGGATTTTCCCTAGTATCTTCGGTCATGACCTTACCCTTACTCAGGGTATGTGCACACAGCTGGTGCCGCCATTTGGGATGTGTTCCCTGAGATGTATTCCCTTTGATATCTCTTGTGAGGAGATCCGATATCTCTTGTGAGGAGATCTTAAAAGCTTATAACGTAAATGTATGTTTTGTTATTAAATAACATAAGTGCTTTAGTGCACATAATTAATTAACCTTGGGCGAGAAGTACAACATGAAAACTCGTCTGGGCTTCGATTAGAGTAAGTCCACCTTCCGAATCTGAATTCGCATTATGCGGTGAGGTTGGTCGTGGACCCAAATAGTCAAGTCGCTTTTAAACGTTTGTGTGAAACTTTAATGTTCCCAAACACTTGTCATACTTTCCGATAAGACTCAATTCGTTGGAGTCTTCTCTTCATATATTTCCTTAAGACTCAATCTTTCAGAGTCTTCTCTTGATCATACCTTTTCGTATATTTTAGTAGGAGTATGGTGGTTGACTCGTCATCGACTTTTATTCGAGAAGCGATGAGTCTAACCTAATACGACTACTTAAAACCTTTCTGTTTTACCCTTGCATAGTCTTTCATTAGACTAACCAACCAGTTATATTCCCTTGCATGGTTGGCTGGTGTCATCCGTCTCATACGGCACATCAGATAAACTGCAGTTCTGATGAAGGCTAGAAACGACAATGATGGCAGTTGGAATTTTGAAGAGTTTTACCAGGTTGAGATTCCTTGGCGGGTGATCGTTTAGATCAAGACCCTTGTGTCCTTTATGTATTAAGACTTCCGCTGTAATATATTTGATTATGTATTTTGAATCATGGATGTAATTCCGAAACATTTGCTTTAATCAAAAGTTATGATATTTTGTATTATAACTGTTGTTTTATGATTTATATAAACGAGTTAAGCCTGGGGTGGCTTCGGATGTGAAATCCGAGGTTACTGGCGGTAATACCTTTCAAGGATATATATTTGGGGTGTTACAGATCTGGTATCAGAGCCTAAATTTTCAAAACGGGTGGGTTTTAAAACATTTTCTTGGAATGAAATTTTTTATAAACCATTTACTCGTTTTGAACTGAGAAGTATTTTAAAGGATTTGAATTTCCAAATAAAATTTTTATTCTGCCGATCTAGTCGTGCCTTTTCTTTAGTCTGATATGGAAGTGAACTTCTATATTTAGAAAGACTAACTCTTTTCTCGTCACCCGTAGGTTATGGGTGCATTCTTTTCTCTTCGAAGGGACTCGGAAGAAGCCGAGGTGGCTCCGCCATCTCCAATGAGGCTTGAGTTTCCAGTTCCCCTGCGATGCTTCGAGATCGGAGAATCTAGTAGTCCACCCGAGGAGGTGAAGACTGTACTACCCGAGTTAGTAGTACTAGTGTCCGATAGGACCAAGGTTCCAGTGGCAGAACCTACAGAGGAGCTAAGGGAAGACACAAAAAATGAAGAGGAGTGGTAAGGGTATGCAAGAGGGCATTACAACGACGACTTCATGATTGAGATGATTCCCGAGGAGGATCCAGAAGAAGAGGATCCTGAAGAAGACCCGGAAGAGGATCCCGAAGAAGACCCGGAAGAGGATCCGGAAGAAGAGAAGGACCTCAAGGGACAGGGCCACGAGTCTGATGGTTTAGAGCGCTTGTTGGTGGGCAGCGAGGACCCGGGAATGGAGTTTATCTATCCCAGTTTGGAGTTGCCGCATGAGCAAGAATACTCGCCATTGACTTCGGCCGATTGGGATACGCTTTACGAGGTAGTATTTCCCAGAAGAAGAAATGGTCCACAAAATGCATCTGAGAACTCACAGCCTATTCCTGCTCAGAGAAGCCTAATGTTGAGTCCTGACTCGCGAGAGGCACTTCGCCTAAGTCAGATGATTTCCCCAGAAGAGCGCCGCCAGATGGACGAGGCGATGGAGCATGCTCTAAGAAGGGCAAGACCAAGGAATGAGCCATGTGCTCCTGGACCGAGCAGGGTGAGAAGTCTTTCACCAGACCCCGATGGTAAACCCCGTTCGAAGAAACCTTGTATGAGGAGTGGCGATTACAAGAAATGTTTCAGGGCACCATGATTGGGCCAGTGCTGATTAGCAGTTTCTTTTCTTGTATTTCAGTTGTTTTGTTAAGAACCTAAGTCTCCAGGCAATTTTGTCTTGACGCTCGGGAGATCCCTTTTGTAAAACGTATTAGCTCAGTTGAGCTTATCAATGAAAATTACCAAGTTTGATCTATTCTGAGTTGATTTTTATTACGTTAAGTATATTGAATGATATTAATGTAATAAAATACTTGGAATTTGATCGGTAAACAGATGGTGAACACAAGGAACACCATTCGTGCTGGTGCTGGTGCTGGGCCAAGTAATGACCCCGGACCAAATGAGAGGAATACCGCAAACCCCATGGATGAACACGAGTCTGCTTCTAACAACAATCAAAAGGGCAATGACCAAGTTCCGATCAACACTCCAATGGTATTTGATGCAGCGACAATTGAAGCTATTCGGGGAATCGTTATGCAAGCATTCACCGACATCATACGACCAATTGCGCCTCAGGCACAGGCTGTACCAATTCCTCCAGCGGTTCCAACATTTGAGGAGCCAGTTGTCCATGTGCCTCAAGAAGAAGCAGTCAGGAACAAGGGCAATTATGGCCGAGCACTGAAGGCCATTAGCTCTATGAGGCCCGACTGCTATGATGGGAAGGGAGAGCCAGTTAGAGTGGCATATTGGTTTTCCCACATGGAGTGATTGTTCCACAATGTTGAGTGCACTGAAGCTGAGAAGGTGCATATTGCTTCCCTTCAGCTGAAAGAGGTAGCTAGCGAGTGGTGGGAAGGTACCGGCCTAGCTGATCACCCTGGTTTGAACTGGGGGATGTTCAAAGCCAAGATGACCGATCGTTTCTTTTCCCGAGCTATGAGGGAAGAGAAACACAAGGAGTTTGTATATCCAAGGACGGATGGTTTAAAAGTGACCGAGCTTGCGACCAAATTCAATCATTTATTGCAGTATGCTGGGCCGGAGGTGTCCAATGAAGAGCAAAAGATCTGGCATTTCCACGAGTGGATGAACCCAGATATTAAACCACTAATGATACGTCATGGATGCTCTACTCTGGAGCAGTACATGGACGCTGCCTATAAGTTGGAAGTGACTCTAAAGGAGTCAACAAAGAAACGAAGTCGCCAGAGGTCAATGCAGGGCCAGCCTCAAGTGAGTGGATTTAAGCATCCCGCGCCACTGTCTAATTTTGCCAAGTCTGGCAGAGCAAAAACGGATATGACTCATGGAGGGTCTACACGTCAATCGGGTCAGGGCAAGAGTCTGATCCAATGCTATAACTATGGTACACACGGACACAAGAGTAATGAGTGTCCGAAGGAGAAGAAGATGTGTTTTGGCTGCGAAAAGGTGGGACATTTGCAGAAGTTCTATCCACAGCAAAGGCAGAAAGGAGCTGAGTCGCAGCAAGGGTCAGTTAATCAGAACAATCGACCTAAGTTCAGACCAGTGGAAACTCCTAGTCCTTCGATGCAGACGTCTGCACAGACTAAGGGGAAAGCCCCAACTGCTTCTGGAGGTCAAGGCCTTTACGAGATGCGTGAGGCTGATGGACCTAATGCTCCAATTGCTCAAGGTACTCTATACCTTCATTCTATTTCTGTATGTATGTTATTTGATTCGGGTGCTACCCATTCTTTTATTTCAGAAAGTTGTGTTAGTAAGTTAGGGTTAGTATGCAACGAGGTTTGTGAACCTTTCGTTGTGAATCTTCCTAATGGTGAACATTTGGTTGGAACCAAACGTCTATCAGAATTTCTGATTACCATCCAGGGTAAGAAGTTCGAAGCAGATTTGATCTGTATAGCCATGGCTCCATACGACATTATTCTCGATATGGATTGGCTGACGCGTCATGGGGCAGTAATCGATTTCAGCTCAAGGATTGTGACAGTGTCATCTGGGGGACAGTATGTATGCAAGTTTGAGGGTCGGAATGACGCTGATAACGGCAGGCTTATCAATGCGATGGCTGCGTTCAAGCTACTTCGACAAGGTTGTGTCGGGTACCTATGCTATCTAGACGAGCCCAAGAAAGATGAACATTCAATTCCTGATATTCCAGTTATTTGTGAATATCCGAATGTCTTTCCGGAGGAGATTCCTAGTTTACCCCCGTATCGTGACATAGATTTTACTATCGATCTCGAGTCTGGTACTGCACCGATCTCTAAAGCACCGTACCGGATGGCTTCTCCTGAGATGCAAGAGTTGAAGAAGCAACTTGAAGATCTTCTTGAGAAGGGTTATATAAGGCCGAGTGCATCGCCTTGGGGTGCTCCGGTCTTGTTCGTCAAGAATAAGGATGGATCGTTCCGACTTTGTATCGACTATCGTGAGTTGAATAAGGTCACGATCAAGAATAAGTATCCGTTGCCGAGGATTGATGATCTGTTGGATCAATTGTAGGAAGCAAACGTCTTTTCCAAAATCAATCTGAGGTCTGGTTACGATCAGCTCAGGATTCGTGAGGAGGATATTCCGAGGACTGCGTTCCGGACGAGATATGATCACTACGAGTTCGTAGTCATGCCATTTTGACTTACCAATGCTCCAACAGTCTTCATGGATCTGATGCATCGATGTTTCCACCAATACTTGGATAAGTTCGTAGTGGTCTTCATCGACGACATTTGATCTATTCCCCAAGTGAGGTGGTTCACGAGGAACATCTTCGGATTACTTTGTCAATCCTTAGATAGAATCAGCTATACGCAAAGTTGTCTAAGTGTGACTTTTGGATCAAGGAAGTGGCTTTCTTAGGCCATGTGATCAATGAGAATGGGGTTATGGTTGATCCCCAGAAGATTGAAGCAGTAGCCAATTGGAAGCGGCCTCAGAATGTAAAGGAGGTGCGTAGTTTTCTAGGACTCGCTGGTTATTATAGACGGTTCGTGGAGGGATTCTCTAAGATCGCTCTACCCATGACCGGTCTGCTCCGCAAAGTCCATAAGAAGTTTGTCTGGGATGACAAGTGCGAGGCCAGTTTTCAGAAGTTGAAGCAATGTCTGACCTCCGCACCAGTGTTAGCGCTACCGGAAGGGATTGATGGTTATGTGGTCTATAGTGATGCTTCGAAGAGTGGTTTGGGATGTGTGCTGATGCAGAGGGGCAAAGTTATTGCATACGCATCCCGACAGTTGAAGACTTATGAGGCAAACTATCCGACGCATGATCTGGAACTAGCAGTTGTAGTTTTTGCGCTGAAGATTTGGAGATACTATCTCTATGGTGTAAGGTGTCAAGTCTTCACCGATCACAAGAGTCTCAAATATATATTCACTCAGAAGGAGCTAAATATGAGACAACGTCGCTGGTTAGAGCTACTCAAAAACTACGACATCGAATTGCTGTATCATCCGGGCAAGACTAATGTAGTAGCCGATGCATTGAGTCGGAAGACGCCGCACGAGACTGTAGTGGCTTTACTCACTGCTCAGACCAAGCTAAACCAAGGGTTGTGCGACATTGAAGTCTTGTACGATCAACATAGAGGATATCTGAGTATGCTGGAGATTCAGGCCACGCTACTTGATCAAATCAGGGAGAGACAAGTTGATGATGTAGTCTTGGTGAAGCTAAGCAGTGAAGTGATGGACGGGAAAGCTCCCGGTTTCGTGATTCAGGAAGATTGATCACTCTGGTTTCAGAACCGGATCTGTGTGCCTGACGTTGATGGTCTTCGTCAGTTGGTGATGAAGGAGGCCCATTCGTCAGCTTATTCTGTACATCCAGGCTCTAGCAAGATGTACAAGGACCTCAGGAAGAAGTTCTGGTGGCCCAACATAAAGTGGGATGTAGCAGAGTTTGTGGCGAAATGCTTGACTTGTCAGAAGGTCAAGATAGAACATCGTAGACCAGGTGGTGAGTTGCTACCTCTTCCAGTACCAGAATGGAAATGGGAAGATATTGCTATGGATTTCTTCACTGGGCTGCCAAAGACTCAAAGCCAGAAAGATGCTATATGGATAATCATTGATAGGCTCACGAAGAGTGCTCATTTCGTGGCTATCAAGTCAACATGGGGAACCCAGAAGTTATCATAAGTGTTTTTATACAAGATCATCCATTTGCATGGTACTCCAAAGACCATTGTATCGGATCGTGATGGCCGATTCATGTCAAGATTCTGGAAAGAACTACATAAGGCCATGGGAACCGAGTTGAGATTCAGCACTGTGTTTCATCCTCAAACGGATGGACAGTCTGATAGGACCATCCAGACCTTGGAAGATATGCTAAGAGCTTGTACACTCGATCGTCCGACTAGCTGGGAGAACAACCTGAGTCTGATTGAGTTCACATACAACAACAGTTGGCATGCTACCATTAAGATGGCTCCATTCGAGGCTTTGTACGGTCGAAGGTGCAGATCTCCTATTTGTTGGGATGAAAATGCCGACAAGGTTCTGCTCGGACCAGAGTTAGTCGAAAGGACTGCCTCAGACATTGTTTTGATAAGACAAAGGATGTTGACAGCTCAGAGTCGACAAAAGTCTTATGCAGATCTGAAGCGCAGAAATGTTGAGTTTGAGGTTGGTGACAAAGTGTTTGTCAGAGTGTCGCCATCCAAAGGTGTGTTTAGATTTGGTAAGCGTGGGAAGCTTAACCCTCGCTACGTGGGACCGTTTGAGATCCTTGATAGAGTGGGGTCTCTAGCATATCGTTTGGCATTGCCGCCATCGGCACATCCAGTGCATAACGTGTTCCACGTATCTTTGTTGATGAAGTACGTACCAGATGAGTCTCATGTGCTGAGTTATGACGACATCGAGATTCAGACAAATGGTACCTACGAGGAGATACCGGTGCGTATTCGCGAAAGCCGTGAGAAGCAGTTACGGAACAAGGTGGTACCATTGGTACGGATTTTGTGGTCCAAGTCAGGAACTGAAGAAGTTACTTGGGAAACCTGGGAAACGGAGGCGGATATGATTAGACGTTTTCCCGAGCTATTTTCGGCCTAGTTTTGGGGTCGAAACCTTTTTAAGGGGGTAGTGTTGTAACGCCTCGCTTTTCTTTGGTTTATTCGGCCAAGTTTCGGGGTCGAAACTTTTTGTAAGGGGGAGGTGATGTAATACCCCTCAATTTAGTAAAGAGTATTTTGGTAAGTTTTCCAAACACTCGTATTGTAGTCGAATTATTTTCAGAGAAGTTCAGACTTTCTGTTAAATACTTGATCTCCGTAATAATTCCTTGAGTGGAATAAAATACATTCGACGTATTTTTGGGGTTTAGAATAATTGTTCGGGTACGAATATATTTAATCCGGGGTTAAAACCCATACCCATAATTCTTCCCGGTCAAAAGTGGGCTTCTCGGTCAAAGAATGGGCAAAAGGCACAAAAAATTGTCTTGACCGCACCCGCGGTCATACCCACCGCACCCCGCGGTCAAGAATTGGTCGCCACCGTACCCCGTGGTAAGACCCACCGCACCCACGCCGTCATGATTCCTTTTCTGCTCCGCCGAACATCGCCTGAGCTGCTTGCCGTTTCGGTCGGCTTTGAGGCGGTGAGGGAAGGTGCCAGCTGGGCTCCTTGCTTGGCCTATAAAAGGAGGAGGCTTGGAGGAGGAAGACAGCTCCAATCTCTTTCTCTCCAATCTCTCTCTCTCGTTCCATTGTCGCCGGAGTTGCAAGCTTTCGCCGGAGTTCTTCAAGGTCGTCGCCGAAGCTACCAAAAGAGGAGGAGGTGATCTCAAGGTGGTGCTTGGGTGGTCCAGGGAATCCAAAAGTCGGAGCCACCACGAGTCGAGCCCCAATCGTCTTCCCCGGTGAGTTGTCGTCGTCGTCTCGCCTCTGTAGCCTTGCCGCACCCGTGGTCAAGCCGTCGCAACCGCGGTGGGCCTGGGCGTGTGTGGTTGTGGCTTGGGCTTTGTGATCTCGTTTGGGACTTTCGTTCCTTCGATTTCATTAATTTTTCTTTAGATTCGTACTATTTATTGTTGAATCTAACTTAGGGTTTTGTTATGGGTCGTTCCGTAGGAAATCATAATCTGAGTTCTTCCTCGTTTCGGACCCGGAAACCTATCATCTCGAGCTTCGTTGAGCTTCGTCTAAATCTAAGGCAAGTGGCAGTTCACTCTTGCTTATCATTCCATATTTATATTGATTATCAATTGTTAATTAATTTGGGATGAATATTGTTTTCGTCTGGGAACAGTTTTGATAACTGTATGTGATTTAAAAAGAGATAATATAATAGGTTATATATATTGCTAGAAACAACGCTATTATATATATATGATTGAAATACATATATTATAATAGGTTGTATATATTGCTAGAAACAACGCCATTATATCTGTTATTGGCCTCGATGGCTTTGATGTGAATTATTGCTCTTATGTTTTAACTGTTTAGTTAGAACGAGTATTTGTAGGAACACTGTGTACCTTGCGAGGTTTAGTGGTTTCTTGATAATGGTGCTAGGAGGATTTTCCCTAGTATCTTCGGTCATGACCTTACCCTTACTCAGGGTTTGTGCACACAGCTGGTGCCGCCATTTGGGATGTGTTCCCTGGGATGTGTTCCCTGGGATGTATTCCCTTTGATATCTCTTGTGAGGAGATCCGATATCTCTTGTGAGGAGGTCTTAAAAGCTTATAACGTAAATGTACATTTTGTTATTAAATAACATAAGTGCTTTAGTGCACATAATTAATGAACCTTGGGCGAGAAGTAGAACGTGGAAACTCGTCTGGGCTTCGATTAGAGTAAGTCCACCTTTCGAATCTGAATTCGCATTATGCGGTGAGGTTGGTCGTGGACCCAAATAGTCAAGTCATTTTTAAACGTTTGTGTGAAACTTTAATGTTCCCAAACACTTGTCATACTTTCCGATAAGACTCAATTCGTTGGAGTCTTCTCTTCATATGTTTCCTTAAGACTCAATCTTTCAGAGTCTTCTCTTGATCATACCTTTTCGTATATTTCAGTAGGAGTATGGTGGTTGACTCGTCATCGACTTTTATTCGAGAAGGGATGAGTCTAACCTAATACGACTACTTAGAACCTTTCTGTTTTACCCTCGCATAGTCTTTCATTAGACTAACCAACCAGTTATATTCCCTTGCATGATTGGCTGGTGTCATCCGTCTCATACGGCACATCAGATAAACTGCAGTTCCGATGAACGCTAGAAACGACAATGATGGCAGTTTGAATTTTGAAGAGTTTTACCAGGTTGAGATTCCTTGGCGGGTGATCATTTAGATCAAGACCCTTGTGTCCTTTATGTATTAAGACTTCCGCTGTAATATATTTGATTATGTATTTTGAATCATAGATGTAATTCCGAAACATTTGCTTTAATCAAAAGTTATGATATTTTGTATTATAACTGTTGTTTTATGATTTATATAAACGAGTTAAGCCTGGGATGGCTTCAGATGTGAAATCCGAGGTTACTGGCGGTAATACCTTTCAAGGATATATACTTGGGGGTGTTACAATATGTCAGGGTCTAACCTTGCCACTTTAGAAGTGGTATAACTTTAGATGTGTCGCGTTCCAACTTCTTGGGATCGGTCGACCGTCTTTGTCCTCTAGTTGGTATGCTCCTTGTCCGACTACTTCAGTGATTAGGTAGGGTCCTTCCCACTGAGGTACAAGCTTTCCATAGGTCGGACTCTTGGTATTCTGGAACGTCTTTCTGAGGACCCAGTCTCGAACCTTAAAGAGTTTGGCTCGAACGTTCTTGTTGTAGCTCCTTGCGACTTGTTGTTGGAACTTGACCATCCTGATCCGAGCTCTTTCTCTAGTCTCGTCCACCGTATCCAGGTTGTGTGCTAGTTCGACGTCGTTCTGCTTGTTTGTTTGAAGGCTGCAACGAGCAGTCGAAACCAATAACTCAGCGGGGATGACCGCCTCACTCCCATAGACGAGTGAAAACAGCGACTGTCCAGTCGCGTTCTTTGGAGTGGTCCTGTCGGACCAGAGGATGAATGGGAGTTCGTCTGCCCATTTGCCTTTAGCCCCTGTGAGGCGTTTCTTGAGGTTATTGATGATGATTTTGTTGCTGGACTCGGCTTATCCGTTGGATTGTGGATACCGAGGGGTGGATGTGACTAACTTGATGCCCCATTGGTCGCAAAAGGCTCGAGTCTTATGGCTGATGAACTGGGAGCCATTGTCGCACACGATTTCTGATGGGATGCCAAATCTACACAAGATATTGCGTTTTATAAATGAAATGACGTGTTGATCTTTTACCTCTCTGTAGGCTTCAGCTTCGATCCATTTGGAGAAGTAGTCTGTCATGGCGAGGAAGAAGACTCTTTGACCCGACGCAGGTGGGAGTTTCCCGATGATGTCCATTCCCCACCTCATAAAGGGCCATGTCGCTAGAGTCGGATGGAGGAGCTCCGAAGGTTGATGAGGAACGGGTGAGTGGCGTTGACAGGCGTCACACTTCTTGGTGTATTCCATAGCGTCTCTGTTCATGGTGGGCCAGTAGTATCCGTTTCGCAAGGCTTTTCCGGAGAGGCTTCGTCCGCCGGTATGGTTTCCGCACTCTCCCTCATGTAACGATTGTAGGATACGTCTGACCTCTGGAGTCTTGAGGCACCGTAGGAGTATCCCTGTGACAGATCTTTTGTACAAGATGTTATCTGTTTTGGAGCGAAAAGATCGGACGACCTAAATCGCCTTAGACGGGGTAACTAGTCGATCGGGTAATAAAAATCAATCCAAACCAAGTAGACAATCGACAAATAAAGAGGAAATATGAGATAGTGAAGTAATTTTATTAGATATCGTGACAATCAGATCAGAGTAAAATACACCTTGTCGTAGCAAGAAAAATGGTTCTACTAGATTCGACTGACGGTTTCTGGGACTCGATCGGTGAAGAATAAGCGGAGTTGCCCTCGGTGGACCAAATTTGTGCAAGTGTATTTCTTAGCCTTGTTCGGAGTGAGATTGATAGAGAGCGTATCATAATTGTCTATAGCCGTCCCCTCCCTTTACTTCGTCGCCATTCATATATGGCAATTATCCCTTTGTGACCGTTACTCACCGATGACAATCTTCCTCTTTAATCCTTGGAGTGATTTCTGGGATTCTGCTTCTTAATGCCACCATTACTCTAGGTGATTGAATGCGTTTTATCGTTTCGTCGATCCAACATTTAATGCTCTACGAGATCTTCACGATCTGTCGGATAGCGTTCGACTAGGGAAGCTTCGACGGCTCCTCTGCATTTTCCCCTGTTCTTCCGACTTGTCTTGGGCCTGTTCTGTTCGATCCGTCTTCCAAGGGGGATGCTAGGCCCAACAATAGCCCCAAGTTGTCTTTGGGCTTCGGCAGGGCAAGCAGGCGGAATCCAAGGCAACTTTCTAAGCCGTGATCTCTACCATCCTTTTTTGGCGCGGCTGCCCAGGGCTACGTGGCGGGAGTGACGCGACGTTTCTGCAAATTCATCATCTCCCTCCATAAATTCGGAGCAGACCTTTGGCGATTTGACTTCGCTCTTCTTCTCTTGCAAGTTTTCTCTGGTAGGTTTCTTTCGATCTCCCAGTATAGCTTTTCGATTCCCTCCTCTTTCCGTCTTAGACATGGTCTCTAGCAAATCTTCAAAGTCATCGGCGACTCACTCGAACTCGCGCAAGGACGAAGCTCCTCCCCTTTTCATTCTGAAGGAGTCCGACGCTCTGACAAGTACTCTGTCCCAGGTGTAGCTAGAGCAGGTCCTTCAAGTTGGGGGTTTTCCTCCGGAGACAGATGCAAGGCTGCCTCACCCAGACGAGAGGGCCGATGCTCGGTACGATGGCTGGGTCTGCTTCTATGCTTACCCGTTTCGGATTGGTCACAAGTTTCCCTTTTCCCCTCTCGTCAGGGACTTCCTGGCTACTTTGGCGCTAGCGCCATGTCAGGTGATGCCATAAGCATGGAGGGTTCTTAGGGTTCTGGATCTTGTAAACGCTCGATCTGGGGCTGGATTCGATTTCGATGCCTTGTGGTACAATTATTTCCTTGGGTCGAAGAGTTCTTCCCGTTTTCAGTTGCGTATTCGACAGGGTCAGAAGCCTTTGGTGCTTAATCTTGACGTAAACGACCGCGGATGGGGGTCGAAGTTCTTTTTTGTCGAGCGTTCGTCTCTGGAGAAGGGGGGAGAGTGCTCGTTCTTATTGACAGAGTGGCGAGTATAGAGTATGTGTTTATCCTCTCTTTTGCTTTGTTCGTGTGTCTTAAGTCTTAACTTTTTGCTTTAACTTTTCCTTTTTGTAGTTCCTGAGGCGGAAGATTTGGAGGTGAATGCTCAGTCGGAGGGTTTGTCAAGGATTGTCCTTGGTGTTCCTGCATCGGAGAGAAAGTTTGTCAACGTCAATCTGTTGTCGACTTCCCTTGCCGCTCAAGACGATATGTCAACTGTCTCGTCGTCTCGTGTCAAGAGTAAGTCTTCGACCTCTGGAGTTCTTTCTGCTCCTTTTTTGCTTTGTCGCATGCTTTATGATCTTTTTATGTCGTCTGTCGTGTCAGCTTCTCCTGGTGGTCGAACAAGTGCTCGCTTGAGAGGAGTGTCTGGAAAGGGTCTGATTGAGCAAAGGAAGGCGGCATCCAAAGTCGCATCGAGCAAGTCAGTTCCGATGGATCCGGTGCCCTAAGTCAAAGTTGGCTCTAAGAGGAAAGCGGGCGTTCCCTCTGGTGATGTCAAGGCAGAGGAGGTTCCTAGGAAGAGAGAGGCAGCCGCTGAAGGGATCGACAAGATTGGCGCGGTCGGTCAATCGATTGATGACCTCTTTCATGCCCAGGATCTGACTCTGAAGTCGGAAGTCGACGACATCTCTCCCTTGGATTGTATTGGTGAATCGGGGTGTTCCACGTGGAGGGTAAGTTGTCCTTGTTTGTGTTTTTTCTTTTGTTTTTCTTTCGTCGACTGTGCTTTCTGATTGTTTGTTATATTTTCTTTCTTTAGACCTTCCAGTACCTTTTGGGGGCGTACTCTAGCGTCAAGACGATGGTTGTCAAGGCTGAGGAAAGGGCTGCTAGGTCAGAGTCCGCCCTCGCGTCTTTGAGGAGCAAGCTAGAAGGGGCAGAGAGTCGTTGTCGAGAGGCTGAGCGCCGCTTTACTAGGGAGCTGAAGAGTTGTCAGGAGGAGCTAGTCGTATGCCGGGGAGAGCTTAATGCGAGCCGGTCAGGTGTCGAGGAGGAGGTGAATCAGGCTCAGATCGCGGCTGGCCAGATCGCAGGCGATGTCGGCGCTTTTTATGCGTTGAAGTCGCGTGATGAGATGATAGAGGAGTTTGATGAAGGTAAGCATGAGCTCTGGGATCTGAAGGCAGAGAAGGAGACCTTGGACTCCATGTTCCCAAAGGGGAATCCTGGTCAGGAGCTTTTCCAGTTGGCTGGAGTTGGAGAGGAAGCTGCGGATGAGAGTGGCGAAGATGAGGCCTATTCCGGCGATGTTGAGCCAGTTAATCCTCAGATTTCTCTAGAGCCAGCCCCTGTCGAAGGTGGTGCCGTCGTTCCTGATGCCTGATTTATCTTTCTTATATAGTCCGACTTGTTGCCCCACCTGTGTGTGAGTTTGGATATTATGTGTTTTGGCGACCCGTCTACCATCGCGGGTCGCAGAATGTTTTTAACAGATGTTTCTGAAGTCCTACGTGTGCGTAGGCAAACAATGTGTTTTGGCGACCCGTCTACTATCGCGGGTCGCGATTTTGTATAAAAATGCTCGTAATTTTATTTGATGCAATCTGTTTCTACACATAGAATTGTATGTTTGTTTGCTTCGTACATGTCGTCAGACTTTCATGGAAGTTGACGATGACGCTATGTATTTTGTATGTCGGTTTCGCCCGTGTGCTCCGTCGAGTGGGGCTCGCCGTATGTATGTGTTTAAAGAAGGCCTGTAAATGTTTGTGTATGTGTTAGTCATGACTTTATGCCAGGGAGGTAAGCAATATGTCTCTATTGCGTGAATGTAATAAGGTGTCTTACCTTATGTTTTGTATAAGGCAGGCGGTGTGCCGACGTGCATGTGTTGTTCATCTCCCCGTGTTCCGATCGATCGTGTAGATGTAATGTAAGCGCTTTTCGCGGATGACTGGATCCAATGTATATGTCAATGCTGTTCTGCATTCATGTTTTTGTAAGGAGGAGGACCTCACTTAGTGTCGAATGCTAGTTTTTCAAAGAATTGAGATGTGTATGCGATAATAAACGATGTATGAAGTTATGTGATGTCTTACCTCATTTGGTTCAGAAATGGTATAGTTTCACATGTGTCGCGTTCCAACTTCTTGGGATTGGTCGTCCGTCTTTGTCTTCTAACTGATATGCTCCTTGTCCGACTACTTCGGTGATTAAGTAGGGTCCTTCCCATTATGGTGCGAACTTTTCGTCGGATGGACTTTTGGTATTCTGGAACGTTTTTCTGAGGACCCAATCTCCGACTTTGAATGCTTTGATCCAAATGTTCTTGTTGTAACTCCTTGCGACCTGTTGTTGGAACCTGACCATCCTAATTCGGGCTCTCTCTCTGATCTCGTCCACCGTGTCTAGGTTGTGTGCTAGTTCGACGTCATTTTGCTCGTTTGTCTGAAGGTTGCAACGGGCGGTCGGAACCAATAACTCGGCCAGAATGACTGCCTCACTCCTGTAGATGAGAGAGAAAGGTGATTATCCGGTCACATTTTTTGGAGTTGTCCTGTCTGACCAGAGAATGAATGGGAGTTCGTCTGCCCATTTGCCTTTAGCCCCAGTGAGGCGTTTCTTAAGGTTGTTGACGATGATTTTGTTACTGGACTCAGCTTGTCCATTGGATTATGGGTACCGAGGTGTGGACGTGACCAATTTGATATTCCATTGGTCGCAGAAGGCTCGAGTCTTATGACTAATGAATTAGGAACCATTGTCGCACACGATTTCTGATGGGACGCCAAATTTGCACAAGATATTGCGTTTTATGAATGAAATGACGTGTTGATCTTTTACTTCTCTGTAGGCTTCGGCTTCGATCCACTTAGAAAAGTAGTCCGTCATGACAAGGAAGAAGACTCTTTGACCCGACGCGGGTGGAAGCTTCCCGACAATGTCCATTCCCCACCTCATAAAGGGCCATGGAGCCAGAGTCGGATGGAGGAGCTCTGAAGGTTGATGATGGACGGGCGCGTGTCACTGACAGGCGTCGCATCTCTTGGTGTACTCCATAGCGTCTTTGTTCATCGTGGGCCAGTAGTACCCGTTTCGCAGGGCTTTCCCTGAGAGGCTTCGTCCGCCGGTATGGTTTCCACATTCTCCTTCGTGTAACGATTGTAAGATGGGTCCGACTTCCGGAGTCTTGAGGCATCGTAGGAGTATTCCTGTGACAGACCTTTTGTACAAGATGTTATCTAGGATATCGAAAGAGAGTGCTTGTACCTTGAGCCTTTTTGCTTCTGTTTTATCATCGGGTAGGATGCCGTCTTTTAACCACTTGACGTAGGGTAGCATCCAATCGTCGTCGGTGTTGACAATGTCTTCTTCTGGTCGATCGTCCATCTCCACGACGACCAGCTCTTCTACTGGTGTAGTCTATTCGACGGATGTCCTTGGGACGGCTGGTGTCATGATGTGTGCCAATGGTATGTATGGAAATTTTTTCGGGTCTAAGGCGGATTCTAGGTTGGGAAGTGCGTCAGCTTGGGAGTTAAGATCCCTGGGTACCTGTCTGATGTCAAACGTTTGGAACTGTCCGATCAACTTTTTAGCTACTTCCAGGTAGGCTATCATTCTGACGTCTTTGGCGCTGTACGACCCTTGTATCTGGTTCACGACCAGCAGGGAGTCGCAAATGACTTTGATCTCTCGGACCCCTAGGTCGTGAGCTAGGATGAGTCTGAATATGAGTGCCTCATACTCAGCTTCGTTGTTAGTTGTGATCTCGTTTGGGACTTTCGTTCCTTCGATTTCGTTCGTTTTTCTTTAGATTCGTACTATTTATTGTTGAATCTAACTTAGGGTTTCGTTATGGGTCGTTCCGTAGGAAATCATAATCTGAGTTCTTCCTCGTTTCGGACCCGGAAACCTGTCATCTCGAGCTTCGTTGAGCTTCGTCTAAATCTAAGGCAAGTGGCGGTTCACTCTTGCTTATCATTCCATATTTATATTGATTATCAATTGTTTAATTGTTAATTAATTTGGGATGAATATTGTTTTCGTCTGGGAACAGTTTTGATAATTGTATGTGGTTTAAAAAAAGATATTATAATAGGTTGTATATATTGCTAGAAACAACGCTATTATATATATATATGATTGAAATACAGATATTATAATAGGTTGTATATATTGCTAGAAACAACGCCATTATATCTGTTATTGGCCTCGATGGCTTTGATGTGAATTATTGCTCTTATGTTTTAACTGTTTAGTTAGAACGAGTATTCGTAGAAACACTATGTACCTTGCGAGGTTTAGTGGTTTCTTGATAATGGTGCTAGGAGGATTTTCCCTAGTATCTTCGGTCATGACCTTACCCTTACTCAGGGTATGTGCACACAGCTGGTGCCGCCATTTGGGATGTGTTCCCTGGGATGTATTCCCTTTGATATCTCTTGTGAGGAGATCCGATATCTCTTGTGAGGAGATCTTAAAAGCTTATAACGTAAATGTATGTTTTGTTATTAAATAACATAAGTGCTTTAGTGCACATAATTAATTAACCTTGGGCGAGAAGTACAACATGAAAACTCGTCTGGGCTTCGATTAGAGTAAGTCCACCTTCCGAATCTGAATTCGCATTATGCGGTGAGGTTGGTCGTGGACCCAAATAGTCAAGTCGCTTTTAAACGTTTGTGTGAAACTTTAATGTTCCCAAACACTTGTCATACTTTCCGATAAGACTCAATTCGTTGGAGTCTTCTCTTCATATATTTCCTTAAGACTCAATCTTTCAGAGTCTTCTCTTGATCATACCTTTTCGTATATTTTAGTAGGAGTATGGTGGTTGACTCGTCATCGACTTTTATTCGAGAAGCGATGAGTCTAACCTAATACGACTACTTAAAACCTTTCTGTTTTACCCTTGCATAGTCTTTCATTAGACTAACCAACCAGTTATATTCCCTTGCATGGTTGGCTGGTGTCATCCGTCTCATACGGCACATCAGATAAACTGCAGTTCCGATGAAGGCTAGAAACGACAATGATGGCAGTTGGAATTTTGAAGAGTTTTACCAGGTTGAGATTCCTTGGCGGGTGATCGTTTAGATCAAGACCCTTGTGTCCTTTATGTATTAAGACTTCCGCTGTAATATATTTGATTATGTATTTTGAATCATGGATGTAATTCCGAAACATTTGCTTTAATCAAAAGTTATGATATTTTGTATTATAACTGTTGTTTTATGATTTATATAAACGAGTTAAGCATGGGGTGGCTTCGGATGTGAAATCCGAGGTTACTGGCGGTAATACCTTTCAAGGATATATATTTGGGGTGTTACAGATCTGGTATCAGAGCCTAAATTTTCAAAACGGGTGGGTTTTAAAACATTTTCTTGGAATGAAATTTTTTATAAACCATTTACTCGTTTTGAACTGAGAAGTATTTTAAAGGATTTGAATTTCCAAATAAAATTTTTATTCTGCCGATCTAGTCGTGCCTTTTCTTTAGTCTGATATGGAAGTGAACTTCTATATTTAGAAAGACTAACTCTTTTCTCGTCACCCGTAGGTTATGGGTGCATTCTTTTCTCTTCGAAGGGACTCGGAAGAAGCCGAGGTGGCTCCTCCATCTCCAATGAGGCTTGAGTTTCCAGTTCCCCTGCGATGCTTCGAGATCGGAGAATCTAGTAGTCCACCCGAGGAGGTGAAGACTGTACTACCCGAGTTAGTAGTACTAGTGTCCGATAGGACCAAGGTTCCAGTGGCAGAACCTACAGAGGAGCTAAGGGAAGACACAAAAAATGAAGAGGAGTGGTAAGGGTATGCAAGAGGGCATTACAACGACGACTTCATGATTGAGATGATTCCCGAGGAGGATCCAGAAGAAGAGGATCCTGAAGAAGACCCGGAAGAGGATCCCGAAGAAGACCCGGAAGAGGATCCGGAAGAAGAGAAGGACCTCAAGGGACAGGGCCACGAGTCTGATGGTTTAGAGCGCTTGTTGGTGGGCAGCGAGGACCCGGGAATGGAGTTTATCTATCCCAGTTTGGAGTTGCCGCATGAGCAAGAATACTCGCCATTGACTTCGGCCGATTGGGATACGCTTTACGAGGTAGTATTTCCCAGAAGAAGAAATGGTCCACAAAATGCATCTGAGAACTCACAGCCTATTCCTGCTCAGAGAAGCCTAATGTTGAGTCCTGACTCGCGAGAGGCACTTCGCCTAAGTCAGATGATTTCCCCAGAAGAGCGCCGCCAGATGGACGAGGCGATGGAGCATGCTCTAAGAAGGGCAAGACCAAGGAATGAGCCATGTGCTCCTGGACCGAGCAGGGTGAGAAGTCTTTCACCAGACCCCGATGGTAAACCCCGTTCGAAGAAACCTTGTATGAGGAGTGGCGATTACAAGAAATGTTTCAGGGCACCATGATTGGGCCAGTGCTGATTAGCAGTTTCTTTTCTTGTATTTCAGTTGTTTTGTTAAGAACCTAAGTCTCCAGGCAATTTTGTCTTGACGCTCGGGAGATCCCTTTTGTAAAACGTATTAGCTCAGTTGAGCTTATCAATGAAAATTACCAAGTTTGATCTATTCTGAGTTGATTTTTATTACGTTAAGTATATTGAATGATATTAATGTAATAAAATACTTGGAATTTGATCGGTAAACAGATGGTGAACACAAGGAACACCATTCGTGCTGGTGCTGGTGCTGGGCCAAGTAATGACCCCGGACCAAATGAGAGGAATACCGCAAACCCCATGGATGAACACGAGTCTGCTTCTAACAACAATCAAAAGGGCAATGACCAAGTTCCGATCAACACTCCAATGGTATTTGATGCAGCGACAATTGAAGCTATTCGGGGAATCGTTATGCAAGCATTCACCGACATCATACGACCAATTGCGCCTCAGGCACAGGCTGTACCAATTCCTCCAGCGGTTCCAACATTTGAGGAGCCAGTTGTCCATGTGCCTCAAGAAGAAGCAGTCAGGAACAAGGGCAATTATGGCCGAGCACTGAAGGCCATTAGCTCTATGAGGCCCGACTGCTATGATGGGAAGGGAGAGCCAGTTAGAGTGGCATATTGGTTTTCCCACATGGAGTGATTGTTCCACAATGTTGAGTGCACTGAAGCTGAGAAGGTGCATATTGCTTCCCTTCAGCTGAAAGAGGTAGCTAGCGAGTGGTGGGAAGGTACCGGCCTAGCTGATCACCCTGGTTTGAACTGGGGGATGTTCAAAGCCAAGATGACCGATCGTTTCTTTTCCCGAGCTATGAGGGAAGAGAAACACAAGGAGTTTGTATATCCAAGGACGGATGGTTTAAAAGTGACCGAGCTTGCGACCAAATTCAATCATTTATTGCAGTATGCTGGGCCGGAGGTGTCCAATGAAGAGCAAAAGATCTGGCATTTCCACGAGTGGATGAACCCAGATATTAAACCACTAATGATACGTCATGGATGCTCTACTCTGGAGCAGTACGTGGACGCTGCCTATAAGTTGGAAGTGACTCTAGAGGAGTCAACAAAGAAACGAAGTCGCCAGAGGTCAATGCAGGGCCAGCCTCAAGTGAGTGGATTTAAGCATCCCGCGCCACTGTCTAATTTTGCCAAGTCTGGCAGAGCAAAAACGGATATGACTCATGGAGGGTCTACACGTCAATCGGGTCAGGGCAAGAGTCTGATCCAATGCTATAACTATGGTACACACGGACACAAGAGTAATGAGTGTCCGAAGGAGAAGAAGATGTGTTTTGGCTGCGAAAAGGTGGGACATTTGCAGAAGTTCTATCCACAGCAAAGGCAGAAAGGAGCTGAGTCGCAGCAAGGGTCAGTTAATCAGAACAATCGACCTAAGTTCAGACCAGTGGAAACTCCTAGTCCTTCGATGCAGACGTCTGCACAGACTAAAGGGAAAGCCCCAACTGCTTCTGGAGGTCAAGGCCTTTACGAGATGCGTGAGGCTGATGGACCTAATGCTCCAATTGCTCAAGGTACTCTATACCTTCATTCTATTTCTGTATGTATGTTATTTGATTCGGGTGCTACCCATTCTTTTATTTCGGAAAGTTGTGTTAGTAAGTTAGGGTTAGTATGCAACGAGGTTTGTGAACCTTTCGTTGTGAATCTTCCTAATGGTGAACATTTGGTTGGAACCAAACGTCTATCAGAATTTCTGATTACCATCCAGGGTAAGAAGTTCGAAGCAGATTTGATCTGTATAGCCATGGCTCCATACGACATTATTCTCGATATGGATTGGCTGACGCGTCATGGGGCAGTAATCGATTTCAGCTCAAGGATTGTGACAGTGTCATCTGGGGGACAGTATGTATGCAAGTTTGAGGGTCGGAATGACGCTGATAACGGCAGGCTTATCAATGCGATGGCTGCGTTCAAGCTACTTCGACAAGGTTGTGTCGGGTACCTATGCTATCTAGACGAGCCCAAGAAAGATGAACATTCAATTCCTGATATTCCAGTTATTTGTGAATATCCGAATGTCTTTCCGGAGGAGATTCCTAGTTTACCCCTGTATCGTGACATAGATTTTACTATCGATCTCGAGTCTGGTACTGCACCGATCTCTAAAGCACCGTACCGGATGGCTTCTCCTGAGATGCAAGAGTTGAAGAAGCAACTTGAAGATCTTCTTGAGAAGGGTTATATAAGGCCGAGTGCATCGCCTTGGGGTGCTCCGGTCTTGTTCGTCAAGAATAAGGATGGATCGTTCCGACTTTGTATCGACTATCGTGAGTTGAATAAGGTCACGATCAAGAATAAGTATCCGTTGCCGAGGATTGATGATCTGTTGGATCAATTGTAGGAAGCAAACGTCTTTTCCAAAATCAATCTGAGGTCTGGTTACGATCAGCTCAGGATTCGTGAGGAGGATATTCCGAGGACTGCGTTCCGGACGAGATATGATCACTACGAGTTCGTAGTCATGCCATTTTGACTTACCAATGCTCCAACAGTCTTCATGGATCTGATGCATCGATGTTTCCACCAATACTTGGATAAGTTCGTAGTGGTCTTCATCGACGACATTTGATCTATTCCCCAAGTGAGGTGGTTCACGAGGAACATCTTCAGATTACTTTGTCAATCCTTAGATAGAATCAGCTATACGCAAAGTTGTCTAAGTGTGACTTTTGGATCAAGGAAGTGGCTTTCTTAGGCCATGTGATCAATGAGAATGGGGTTATGGTTGATCCCCAGAAGATTGAAGCAGTAGTCAATTGGAAGCGGCCTCAGAATGTAAAGGAGGTGCGTAGTTTTCTAGGACTCGCTGGTTATTATAGACGGTTCGTGGAGGGATTCTCTAAGATCGCTCTACCCATGACCGGTCTGCTCCGCAAAGTCCATAAGAAGTTTGTCTGGGATGACAAGTGCGAGGCCAGTTTTCAGAAGTTGAAGCAATGTCTGACCTCCGCACCAGTGTTAGCGCTACCGGAAGGGATTGATGGTTATGTGGTCTATAGTGATGCTTCGAAGAGTGGTTTGGGATGTGTGCTGATGCAGAGGGGCAAAGTTATTGCATACGCATCCCGACAGTTGAAGACTTATGAGGCAAACTATCCGACGCATGATCTGGAACTAGCAGTTGTAGTTTTTGCGCTGAAGATTTGGAGATACTATCTCTATGGTGTAAGGTGTCAAGTCTTCACCGATCACAAGAGTCTCAAATATATATTCACTCAGAAGGAGCTAAATATGAGACAACGTCGCTGGTTAGAGCTACTCAAAAACTACGACATCGAATTGCTGTATCATCCGGGCAAGACTAATGTAGTAGCCGATGCATTGAGTCGGAAGACGCCGCACGAGACTGTAGTGGCTTTACTCACTGCTCAGACCAAGCTAAACCAAGGGTTGTGCGACATTGAAGTCTTGTACGATCAACATAGAGGATATCTGAGTATGCTGGAGATTCAGGCCACGCTACTTGATCAAATCAGGGAGAGACAAGTTGATGATGTAGTCTTGGTGAAGCTAAGCAGTGAAGTGATGGACGGGAAAGCTCCCGGTTTCGTGATTCAGGAAGATTGATCACTCTGGTTTCAGAACCGGATCTGTGTGCCTGACGTTGATGGTCTTCGTCAGTTGGTGATGAAGGAGGCCCATTCGTCAGCTTATTCTGTACATCCAGGCTCTAGCAAGATGTACAAGGACCTCAGGAAGAAGTTCTGGTGGCCCAACATAAAGTGGGATGTAGCAGAGTTTGTGGCGAAATGCTTGACTTGTCAGAAGGTCAAGATAGAACATCGTAGACCAGGTGGTGAGTTGCTACCTCTTCCAGTACCAGAATGGAAATGGGAAGATATTGCTATGGATTTCTTCACTGGGCTGCCAAAGACTCAAAGCCAGAAAGATGCTATATGGATAATCATTGATAGGCTCACGAAGAGTGCTCATTTCGTGGCTATCAAGTCAACATGGGGAACCCAGAAGTTATCATAAGTGTTTTTATACAAGATCATCCATTTGCATGGTACTCCAAAGACCATTGTATCGGATCGTGATGGCCGATTCATGTCAAGATTCTGGAAAGAACTACATAAGGCCATGGGAACCGAGTTGAGATTCAGCACTGTGTTTCATCCTCAAACGGATGGACAGTCTGATAGGACCATCCAGACCTTGGAAGATATGCTAAGAGCTTGTACACTCGATCGTCCGACTAGCTGGGAGAACAACCTGAGTCTGATTGAGTTCACATACAACAACAGTTGGCATGCTACCATTAAGATGGCTCCATTCGAGGCTTTGTACGGTCGAAGGTGCAGATCTCCTATTTGTTGGGATGAAAATGCCGACAAGGTTCTGCTCGGACCAGAGTTAGTCGAAAGGACTGCCTCAGACATTGTTTTGATAAGACAAAGGATGTTGACAGCTCAGAGTCGACAAAAGTCTTATGCAGATCTGAAGCGCAGAAATGTTGAGTTTGAGGTTGGTGACAAAGTTTTTGTCAGAGTGTCGCCATCCAAAGGTGTGTTTAGATTTGGTAAGCGTGGGAAGCTTAACCCTCGCTACGTGGGACCGTTTGAGATCCTTGATAGAGTGGGGTCTCTAGCATATCGTTTGGCATTGCCGCCATCGGCACATCCAGTGCATAACGTGTTCCACGTATCTTTGTTGATGAAGTACGTACCAGATGAGTCTCATGTGCTGAGTTATGACGACATCGAGATTCAGACAAATGGTACCTACGAGGAGATACCGGTGCGTATTCGCGAAAGCCGTGAGAAGCAGTTACGAAACAAGGTGGTACCATTGGTACGGATTTTGTGGTCCAAGTCAGGAACTGAAGAAGTTACTTGGGAAACCTGGGAAACGGAGGCGGATATGATTAGACGTTTTCCCGAGCTATTTTCGGCCTAGTTTTGGGGTCGAAACCTTTTTAAGGGGGTAGTGTTGTAACGCCTCGCTTTTCTTTGGTTTATTCGGCCAAGTTTCGGGGTCGAAACTTTTTGTAAGGGGGAGGTGATGTAATACCCCTCAATTTAGTAAAGAGTATTTTGGTAAGTTTTCCAAACACTCGTATTGTAGTCGAATTATTTTCAGAGAAGTTCAGACTTTCTGTTAAATACTTGATCTCCGTAATAATTCCTTGAGTGGAATAAAATACATTCGACGTATTTTTGGGGTTTAGAATAATTGTTCGGGTACGAATATATTTAATCCGGGGTTAAAACCCATACCCATAATTCTTCCCGGTCAAAAGTGGGCTTCTCGGTCAAAGAATGGGAAAAAGGCACAAAAAATTGTCTTGACCGCACCCGCGGTCATACCCACCGCACCCCGCGGTCAAGAATTGGTCGCCACCGTACCCCGTGGTAAGACCCACCGCACCCACGCCGTCATGATTCCTTTTCTGCTCCACCGAACATCGCCTGAGCTGCTTGCCGTTTCGGTCGGCTTTGAGGCGGTGAGGGAAGGTGCCAGCTGGGCTCCTTGCTTGGCCTATAAAAGGAGGAGGCTTGGAGGAGGAAGACAGCTCCAATCTCTTTCTCTCCAATCTCTCTCTCTCGTTCCATTGTCGCCGGAGTTGCAAGCTTTCGCCGGAGTTCTTCAAGGTCGTCGCCGAAGCTACCAAAGGAGGAGGAGGTGATCTCAAGGTGGTGCTTGGGTGGTCCAGGGAATCCAAAAGTCGGAGCCACCACGAGTCGAGCCCCAATCGTCTTCCCCGGTGAGTTGTCGTCGTCGTCTCGCCTCTGTAGCCTTGCCGCACCCGTGGTCAAGCCGTCGCAACCGCGGTGGGCCTGGGCGTGTGTGGTTGTGGCTTGGGCTTTGTGATCTCGTTTGGGACTTTCGTTCCTTCGATTTCATTAATTTTTCTTTAGATTCGTACTATTTATTGTTGAATCTAACTTAGGGTTTTGTTATGGGTCGTTCCGTAGGAAATCATAATCTGAGTTCTTCCTCGTTTCGGACCCGGAAACCTATCATCTCGAGCTTCGTTGAGCTTCGTCTAAATCTAAGGCAAGTGGCGGTTCACTCTTGCTTATCATTCCATATTTATATTGATTATCAATTGTTAATTAATTTAGGATGAATATTGTTTTCGTCTGGGAACAGTTTTGATAACTGTATGTGATTTAAAAAGAGATAATATAATAGGTTATATATATTGCTAGAAACAACGCTATTATATATATATGATTGAAATACATATATTATAATAGGTTGTATATATTGCTAGAAACAACGCCATTATATCTGTTATTGGCCTCGATGGCTTTGATGTGAATTATTGCTCTTATGTTTTAACTGTTTAGTTAGAACGAGTATTCGTAGGAACACTGTGTACCTTGCGAGGTTTAGTGGTTTCTTGATAATGGTGCTAGGAGGATTTTCCCTAGTATCTTCGGTCATGACCTTACCCTTACTCAGGGTTTGTGCACACAGCTGGTGCCGCCATTTGGGATGTGTTCCCTGGGATGTATTCCCTTTGATATCTCTTGTGAGGAGATCCGATATCTCTTGTGAGGAGGTCTTAAAAGCTTATAACGTAAATGTATATTTTGTTATTAAATAACATAAGTGCTTTAGTGCACATAATTAATGAACCTTGGGCGAGAAGTAGAACGTGGAAACTCGTCTGGGCTTCGATTAGAGTAAGTCCACCTTTCGAATCTGAATTCGCATTATGCGGTGAGGTTGGTCGTGGACCCAAATAGTCAAGTCATTTTTAAACGTTTGTGTGAAACTTTAATGTTCCCAAACACTTGTCATACTTTCCGATAAGACTCAATTCGTTGGAGTCTTCTCTTCATATGTTTCCTTAAGACTCAATCTTTCAGAGTCTTCTCTTGATCATACCTTTTCGTATATTTCAGTAGGAGTATGGTGGTTGACTCATCATCGACTTTTATTCGAGAAGGGATGAGTCTAACCTAATACGACTACTTAGAACCTTTCTGTTTTACCCTCGCATAGTCTTTCATTAGACTAACCAACCGGTTATATTCCCTTGCATGATTGGCTGGTGTCATCCGTCTCATACGGCACATCAGATAAACTGCAGTTCCGATGAACGCTAGAAACGACAATGATGGCAGTTTGAATTTTGAAGAGTTTTACCAGGTTGAGATTCCTTGGCGGGTGATCATTTAGATCAAGACCCTTGTGTCCTTTATGTATTAAGACTTCCGCTGTAATATATTTGATTATGTATTTTGAATCATAGATGTAATTCCGAAACATTTGCTTTAATCAAAAGTTATGATATTTTGTATTATAACTGTTGTTTTATGATTTATATAAACGAGTTAAGCCTGGGATGGCTTCAGATGTGAAATCCGAGGTTACTGGCGGTAATACCTTTCAAGGATATATACTTGGGGGTGTTACAATATGTCAGGGTCTAACCTTGCCACTTTAGAAGTGGTATAACTTTAGATGTGTCGCGTTCCAACTTCTTGGGATCGGTCGACCGTCTTTGTCCTCTAGTTGGTATGCTCCTTGTCCGACTACTTCAGTGATTAGGTAGGGTCCTTCCCACTGAGGTACAAGCTTTCCATAGGTCGGACTCTTGGTATTCTGGAACGTCTTTCTGAGGACCCAGTCTCAAACCTTAAAGAGTTTGGCTCGAACGTTCTTGTTGTAGCTCCTTGCGACTTGTTGTTGGAACTTGACCATCCTGATCCGAGCTCTTTCTCTAGTCTCGTCCACCGTATCCAGGTTGTGTGCTAGTTCGACGTCGTTCTGCTTGTTTGTTTGAAGGCTGCAACGAGCAGTCGAAACCAATAACTCAGCGGGGATGACCGCCTCACTCCCATAGACGAGTGAAAACAGCGACTGTCCAGTCGCGTTCTTTGGAGTGGTCCTGTCGGACCAGAGGATGAATGGGAGTTCGTCTGCCCATTTGCCTTTAGCCCCTGTGAGGCGTTTCTTGAGGTTATTGATGATGATTTTGTTGCTGGACTCGGCTTATCCGTTGGATTGTGGATACCGAGGGGTGGATGTGACTAACTTGATGCCCCATTGGTCGCAAAAGGCTCGAGTCTTATGGCTGATGAACTGGGAGCCATTGTCGCACACGATTTCTGATGGGATGCCAAATCTACACAAGATATTGCGTTTTATAAATGAAATGACGTGTTGATCTTTTACCTCTCTGTAGGCTTCAGCTTCGATCCATTTGGAGAAGTAGTCTGTCATGGCGAGGAAGAAGACTCTTTGACCCGACGCAGGTGGGTGTTTCCCGATGATGTCCATTCCCCACCTCATAAAGGGCCATGTCGCTAGAGTCGGATGGAGGAGCTCCGAAGGTTGATGAGGAACGGGTGAGTGGCGTTGACAGGCGTCACACTTCTTGGTGTATTCCATAGCGTCTCTGTTCATGGTGGGCCAGTAGTATCCGTTTCGCAAGGCTTTTCCGGAGAGGCTTCGTCCGCCGGTATGGTTTCCGCACTCTCCCTCATGTAACGATTGTAGGATACGTCTGACCTCTGGAGTCTTGAGGCACCGTAGGAGTATCCCTGTGACAGATCTTTTGTACAAGATGTTATCTGTTTTGGAGCGAAAAGATCGGACGACCTAAATCGCCTTAGACGGGGTAACTAGTCGATCGGGTAATAAAAATCAATCCAAACCAAGTAGACAATCGACAAATAAAGAGGAAATATGAGATAGTGAAGTAATTTTATTAGATATCATGACAATCAGATCAGAGTAAAATACACCTTGTCGTAGCAAGAAAAATGGTTCTACTAGATTCGACTGACGGTTTCTGGGACTCGATCGGTGAAGAATAAGCGGAGTTGCCCTCGGTGGACCAAATTTGTGCAAGTGTATTTCTTAGCCTTGTTCGGAGTGAGATTGATAGAGAGCGTATCATAATTGTCTATAGCCGTCCCCTCCCTTTACTTCGTCGCCATTCATATATGGCAATTATCCCTTTGTGACCGTTACTCACCGATGACAATCTTCCTCTTTAATCCTTGGAGTGATTTCTGGGATTCTGCTTCTTAATGCCACCATTACTCTAGGTGATTGAATGCGTTTTATCGTTTCGTCGATCCAACATTTAATGCTCTACGAGATCTTCACGATCTGTCGGATAGCGTTCGACTAGGGAAGCTTCGACGGCTCCTCTGCATTTTCCCCTGTTCTTCCGACTTGTCTTGGGCCTGTTCTGTTCGATCCGTCTTCCAAGGGGGATGCTAGGCCCAACAATAGCCCCAAGTTGTCTTTGGGCTTCGGCAGGGCAAGCGGGCGGAATCCAAGGCAACTTTCTAAGCCGTGATCTCTACCATCCTTTTTTGGCGCGGCTGCCCAGGGCTACGTGGCGGGAGTGACGCGACGTTTCTGCAAATTCATCATCTCCCTCCATAAATTCGGAGCAGACCTTTGGCGATTTGACTTCGCTCTTCTTCTCTTGCAAGTTTTCTCTGGTAGGTTTCTTTCGATCTCCCAGTATAGCTTTTCGATTCCCTCCTCTTTCCGTCTTAGACATGGTCTCTAGCAAATCTTCAAAGTCATCGGCGACTCACTCGAACTCGCGCAAGGACGAAGCTCCTCCCCTTTTCATTCTGAAGGAGTCCGACGCTCTGACAAGTACTCTGTCCCAGGTGTAGCTAGAGCAGGTCCTTCAAGTTGGGGGTTTTCCTCTGGAGACAGTTGCAAGGCTGCCTCACCCAGACGAGAGGGCCGATGCTCGGTACGATGGCTGGGTCTGCTTCTATGCTTACCCGTTTCGGATTGGTCACAAGTTTCCCTTTTCCCCTCTCGTCAGGGACTTCCTGGCTACTTTGGCGCTAGCGCCATGTCAGGTGATGCCATAAGCATGGAGGGTTCTTAGGGTTCTGGATCTTGTAAACGCTCGATTTGGGGCTGGATTCGATTTCGATGCCTTGTGGTACAATTATTTCCTTGGGTCGAAGAGTTCTTCCCGTTTTCAGTTGCGTATTCGACATGGTCAGAAGCCTTTGGTGCTTAATCTTGACGTAAACGACCGCGGATGGGGGTCGAAGTTCTTTTTTGTCGAGCGTTCGTCTCTGGAGAAGGGGGGAGAGTGCTCGTTCTTATTGACAGAGTGGCGAGTATAGAGTATGTGTTTATCCTCTCTTTTGCTTTGTTCGTGTGTCTTAAGTCTTAACTTTTTGCTTTAACTTTTCCTTTTTGTAGTTCCTGAGGCGGAAGATTTGGAGGTGAATGCTCAGTCGGAGGGTTTGTCAAGGATTGTCCTTGGTGTTCCTGCATCGGAGAGAAAGTTTGTCAACGTCAATCTGTTGTCGACTTCCCTTGCCGCTCAAGACGATATGTCAACTGTCTCGTCGTCTCGTGTCAAGAGTAAGTCTTCGACCTCTGGAGTTCTTTCTGCTCCTTTTTTGCTTTGTCGCATGCTTTATGATCTTTTTATGTCGTCTGTCGTGTCAGCTTCTCCTAGTGGTCGAACAAGTGCTCGCTTGAGAGGAGTGTCTGGAAAGGGTCTGATTGAGCAAAGGAAGGCGGCATCCAAAGTCGCATCGAGCAAGTCAGTTCCGATGGATCCGGTGCCCTAAGTCAAAGTTGGCTCTAAGAGGAAAGCGGGCGTTCCCTCTGGTGATGTCAAGGCAGAGGAGGTTCCTAGGAAGAGAGAGGCAGCCGCTGAAGGGATCGACAAGATTGGCGCGGTCGGTCAATCGATTGATGACCTCTTTCATGCCCAGGATCTGACTCTGAAGTCGGAAGTCGATGACATCTCTCCCTTGGATTGTATTGGTGAATCGGGGTGTTCCACGTGGAGGGTAAGTTGTCCTTGTTTGTGTTTTTTCTTTTGTTTTTCTTTCGTCGACTGTGCTTTCTGATTGTTTGTTATATTTTCTTTCTTTAGACCTTCCAGTACCTTTTGGGGGCGTACTCTAGCGTCAAGACGATGGTTGTCAAGGCTGAGGAAAGGGCTGCTAGGTCAGAGTCCGCCCTCGCGTCTTTGAGGAGCAAGCTAGAAGGGGCGGAGAGTCGTTGTCGAGAGGCTGAGCGCCGCTTTACTAGGGAGCTGAAGAGTTGTCAGGAGGAGCTAGTCGTATGCCGGGGAGAGCTTAATGCGAGCCGGTCAGGTGTCGAGGAGGAGGTGAATCAGGCTCAGATCGCGGCTGGCCAGATCGCAAGCGATGTCGGCGCTTTTTATGCGTTGAAGTCGCGTGATGAGATGATAGAGGAGTTTGATGAAGGTAAGCATGAGCTCTGGGATCTGAAGGCAGAGAAGGAGACCTTGGACTCCATGTTCCCAAAGGGGAATCCTGGTCAGGAGCTTTTCCAGTTGGCTGGCATTGGAGAGGAAGCTGCGGATGAGAGTGGCGAAGATGAGGCCTATTCCGGCGATGTTGAGCCAGTTAATCCTCAGATTTCTCTAGAGCCAGCCCCTGTCGAAGGTGGTGCCGTCGTTCCTGATGCCTGATTTATCTTTCTTATATAGTCCGACTTGTTGCCCCACCTGTGTGTGAGTTTGGATATTATGTGTTTTGGCGACCCGTCTACCATCGCGGGTCGCAGAATGTTTTTAACAGATGTTTCTGAAGTCCTACGTGTGCGTAGGCAAACAATGTGTTTTGGCGACCCGTCTACTATTGCGGGTCGCGATTTTGTATAAAAATGCTCGTAATTTTATTTGATGCAATCTGTTTCTACACATAGAATTGTATGTTTGTTTGCTTCGTACATGTCGTCAGACTTTCATGGAAGTTGACGATGACGCTATGTATTTTGTATGTCGGTTTCGCCCGTGTGCTCCGTCGAGTGGGGCTCGCCGTATGTATGTGTTTAAAGAAGGCCTGTAAATGTTTGTGTATGTGTTAGTCATGACTTTATGCCAGGGAGGTAAGCAATATGTCTCTATTGCGTGAATGTAATAAGGTGTCTTACCTTATGTTTTGTATAAGGCAGGCGGTGTGCCGACGTGCATGTGTTGTTCATCTCCCCGTGTTCCGATCGATCGTGTAGATGTAATGTAAGCGCTTTTCACGGATGACTGGATCCAATGTATGTGTCAATGCTGTTCTGCATTCATGTTTTTGTAAGGAGGAGGACCTCACTTAGTGTCGAATGCTAGTTTTTCAAAGAATTGAGATGTGTATGCGATAATAAACGATGTATGAAGTTATGTGATGTCTTACCTCATTTGGTTCAGAAATGGTATAGTTTCACATGTGTCGCGTTCCAACTTCTTGGGATTGGTCGTCCGTCTTTGTCTTCTAACTGATATGCTCCTTGTCCGACTACTTCGGTGATTAAGTAGGGTCCTTCCCATTATGGTGCGAACTTTTCGTCGGATGGACTTTTGGTATTCTGGAACGTTTTTCTGAGGACCCAATCTCCGACTTTGAATGCTTTGATCCAAACGTTCTTGTTGTAACTCCTTGCGACCTGTTGTTGGAACCTGACCATCCTAATTCGGGCTCTCTCTCTGATCTCGTCCACCGTGTCTAGGTTGTGTGCTAGTTCGACGTCATTTTGCTCGTTTGTCTGAAGGTTGCAACGGGCGGTCGGAACCAATAACTCGGCCAGAATGACTGCCTCACTCCTGTAGATGAGAGAGA
Source organism: Rheum nobile (assembly GCA_027886185.1). Classification (NCBI taxonomy): domain Eukaryota; kingdom Viridiplantae; phylum Streptophyta; class Magnoliopsida; order Caryophyllales; family Polygonaceae; genus Rheum; species Rheum nobile. Next base: position 2,604,803 of record WOAB01000135.1, read on the forward strand.
AAGGTGATTATCCGGTCACATTTTTTGGAGTTGTCCTGTCTGACCAGAGAATGAATGGGAGTTCGTCTGCCCATTTGCCTTTAGCCCCAGTGAGGCGTTTCTTAAGGTTGTTGACGATGATTTTGTTACTGGACTCAGCTTGTCCATTGGATTATGGGTACCGAGGTGTGGACGTGACCAATTTGATATTCCATTGGTCGCAGAAGGCTCGAGTCTTATGACTAATGAATTAGGAACCATTGTCGCACACGATTTCTGATGGGACGCCAAATTTGCACAAGATATTGCGTTTTATGAATGAAATGACGTGTTGATCTTTTACTTCTCTGTAGGCTTCGGCTTCGATCCACTTAGAAAAGTAGTCCGTCATGACAAGGAAGAAGACTCTTTGACCCGACGCGGGTGGAAGCTTCCCGACAATGTCCATTCCCCACCTCATAAAGGGCCATGGAGCCAGAGTCGGATGGAGGAGCTCTGAAGGTTGATGATGGACGGGCGCGTGTCACTGACAGGCGTCGCATCTCTTGGTGTACTCCATAGCGTCTTTGTTCATCGTGGGCCAGTAGTACCCGTTTCGCAGGGCTTTCCCTGAGAGGCTTCGTCCGCCGGTATGGTTTCCACATTCTCCTTCGTGTAACGATTGTAAGATGGGTCCGACTTCCGGAGTCTTGAGGCATCGTAGGAGTATTCCTGTGACAGACCTTTTGTACAAGATGTTATCTAGGATATCGAAAGAGAGTGCTTGTACCTTGAGCCTTTTTGCTTCTGTTTTATCATCGGGTAGGATGCCGTCTTTTAACCACTTGACGTAGGGTAGCATCCAATCGTCGTCGGTGTTGACAATGTCTTCTTCTGGTCGATCGCCCATCTCCACGACGACCAGCTCTTCTACTGGTGTAGTCTATTCGACGGATGTCCTTGGGACGGCTGGTGTCATGATGTGTGCCAATGGTATGTATGGAAATTTTTTCGGGTCTAAGGCGGATTCTAGGTTGGGAAGTGCGTCAGCTTGGGAGTTAAGATCCCTGGGTACCTGTCTGATGTCAAACGTTTGGAACTGTCCGATCAACTTTTTAGCTACTTCCAGGTAGGCTATCATTCTGACGTCTTTGGCGCTGTACGACCCTTGTATCTGGTTCACGACCAGCAGGGAGTCGCAAATGACTTTGATCTCTCGGACCCCTAGGTCGTGAGCTAGGATGAGTCTGAATATGAGTGCCTCATACTCAGCTTCGTTGTTAGTTGCGTCCCACTCACATCTTACGGCTTGGGCTATCTTGTCCCCTTGTGGCGATTTCAGCACGACCCCTAGCCCCGATCCTCTGGCGTTCGACGCACCATCGGTGTGGAGTTCCCATGTGCCCATTTCTTCTGTTGTGAGCAGTTGCGTTGCTTCTCTTGTGGCTTCTTGCTCTAGGGTCGGGCTGAAATCTGCTACAAAGTCGGCTAAGGCCTGCAACTTGATTGTCGTCCTGGGTTCATACTCGATGTCGTAACCGATGAGGTGTATGGCCCACTTGGTCATTCGTCCTGTGAACTCGGGCTTCCTCATGATCGCTCTCATGGGATGATTAGTGCGGACAATAATAGTATGGAATTCGAAATAGGGTTTGAGTTTGTTCGAGGCCATTACCAATGATAGTACGAGCTTTTCAAGCGACAAATACCTTGTTTCTGCCGGTAATAGCGTCCGAATGACGTAGTATATCAGTGACTGCTTGCCGTCTTCTTCTCTGACCAGTACTGCGCTTACGGCCGATTCTAACACTGCTAGGTATAGAAATAAAGGCTCGTCGCCTTTGGGTTTGGTCAATAACATGGGACTGGCCAGGTACTCCTTCAAGTTTTGGAATGTTGATTCGTGTTCTTCTGTCCATTGAAATGACTTGTTCTTCTTGAGAGCGTCGTGGAAGGGTTTGCACTTGTCGGACGATAGTGAGATGAATCTATTCAGGGCTGCTATCCGACCCGTAAGTTTCTGTACGTCCTTGATGCATCGGGGGGATCGAAGGTTGATGAGAGCCTTGATCTGTTATGGGATGGCTTCTATTCCTCTTTGTGTCACCATGTACCCCAAGAACTTTCCTGACGACACTCCGAAGGAACACTTAGTAGGGTTTAGTTTCATGTTGTACCTTGTTAGCACCTTGTGTTTGTTTCGTGTTCGTCTCTGCGTGTTCTGTTTTATGGGTAGTGTTAGGAAACGGAACTCTAGAACTTCGGTTCCCCTGAGAGTTCCTTTCCTCAGATTCTCTACTTTGGAAGATGACAAATATTTTGATACTAATGTTTTATCTCAAAGATGTGTGTTAAGGAACCACAGGACAATTGTTGAAACCATGGAAGCCAAACAAGACAAAGAAACCAAGCAGCAAGCCAAAGGAACCCAAGTGTGCCCAGAAATGCAACACGCGACTTTGCTTTTCCCGAGAAATCTGGGAACACCGAACCTCGGACAAAAGATGGTGAAAGCGACTTGAGCAAAGCTTCCAAAAGTCTGTCACCATCCAGAGCAAAACTCCAAGATGCCTAGAACGCCGAACCTCGGACAAAGGTTGTTAAAAGCGACCTATCATAAAGTTGTCACCATCTAGAGGACAGTTCCCAAGTGTCCAGATTGTTGAACCTCGGACGAAAGGAGTTGGACAACGACTTGGCAGACTTGGCTGAAGCAGTTGACCAACCAAAATGGATTCTGAGCTGCCTAGGTTGTTGGTATATCAAAGACAGCGTGAATCAAGGATTACCACACATCCTAGGGCAAGCTTGATCTGTGGGAACCAAGAGAAGATCCAACCTCGAGAATCCACTATATAAAGAAGATAAGCTCTGCTATTATCTTCAAGCACAACTACAAGAATCACACTCCATAGCAAATATCATAGTGTGAAGCTCTCAACAAGATCATCAAATCAGAACAAGATCAAGAGGAACCAGTCAAGGAATCAAAGAGTTGTGTGCTAGTTCCTGTGACTGTAAGTGAGTTAGTTCCTTAGTGCTTAGGACTGCTTCTTGGATTGATTATACTTTCTGTTAAGTTATCTAGGATTGTCTAACTGTGTATAAGACAAAGAAACTGTGTGTTTGTTCCTAGGATAAACTGTAACCGAAGTGATAAGAAATCAAGAAGTAGACCTTGAAATCCTTTCGGAAGAAAGGTAGTGGTTTTTATCCTAGATTGCTAGTTGGCAATCGAAGGTTTCCACTATAAGGAACTTGTTCATTTAATTGATTGTTTATTTCCGCTGCGAAGGGAACTGTAAACTGTATTCTCAGTTTCCTGATTATTAATCTAACAATCACGATCCTACAATTGGTATCAGAGCAGGAAAAGCTCTAGATCTTTGTTAAGTTTGCAGATCATGTCTCAGCTAAGCAAGTTTGAGCTCGGAATCTCCACCAACAAGCCACATCTCTGAAAGAAGGGAGAAGAAACATGGTGGGAAAAGTGTATGGAAAGCCACATCAAGACCAACGACTACCAATGCTGGAGGATAGTCGAAAATAGAGATGGCTATGTCGATCTCACCCAGAAGGAAGAAGACTGGAAACCTGAGCACTATGTCATCATGGAGAAGAATGCCAAGGCCAGACAGTTCATTCTCAATGGACTGGACAGAGAAGACATGGACAAAGTCATAGGCATCAAGACGGCGAAGGAAATGTGGAAGGCACTCAAGGATATGCATGAAGGAAGTGACGAACTGAAGCAAAGCAGAAAGTTTGCTTTGGAAGGAGAATATCACACCTTCTGAAACCATCTCAGAATATTACTCTCGATTCAACAGGCTGATTGAAAAGCTAACAGCGGCTGGAGTCAACCTCGATGAAGTCTCCAAGTCACTGGTGGTTATCAATGGACTCAACTCTAAGTTCACCCCCATCAAGGGAATCATGAAGAATACTCCAGGCATCCAATCTCTTCCTTTGACTCAGGTCATAGGGAAACTGGAGGTTGAAGAAGGATAACACATCAAAGCCAATGCCGACAAGAAACTGGAGAAGGGAATTGCCCTCAAGATCTCCAAAGCCTTCTCAAGACTTGAGATGGAGCACGAGAACTCAGACCTAGAAGAAGATGAGGATGAACTTACAGCTCTCTTCACAAAGAATATCAAAAAAAAATTCGTGAAGGGAAGGTTCCAAAAGGGCAGTTCCTCTCACAATGGACCAATGAGAGATCTCAAAGAAGTCTCCTGTTATGAGTGCAAAGAAAAGGGACACTACGCTAAGAACTGTCCCAACAAGGAAGACTCCAAAGAAGATGAAAGACCTCAGAGGAAGAAGGCTCTTGTGGCCTCATGGGGAGAAGACTCAGATGAGGAACTGGATCTGAGTGGTTTCTCTGGAGGAAGATGTCTCATGGCGAGAGGAGATTCAAGCGACTCAGAAGACCTTGAGGTAACTTCTGACGACTTCCTAAAAACTCTAGTTGATTGTGATAAGAAACAACTTCTAAAGATCATAAAGAAACTAGGAAAGGAAACCAGTTCTCTTCAACAAAAAACTTGATGATTGTGAAGATGAAATTGCTTGCTTGACTGTTGAGAATTCTGTATGGAGTAAGAAACTTGATGAAACTGAGAAAGACCTAGCTGAAACCCACTCCAAACTCATTGACATTAGAAATGTGCATGCTAGTCACTTTAAAATCTGCAAATCTTGCGATGAAACTAGTATAGACTCTGTTAAAGTTCCTATGCATGATAACCTACCTGGAAACGATATGCTTCAATCTATAATTGATAGGTTAGATATTCTCACTGACTCTATAAATGAAAAAACGATCAATCAAACTGTCTTTGTGAGACAACGTCATGGAATTGGATATGTTGATAACAAGGCCAATAATGATGCTGAAGATGAAAAGGCTAGACGAGAACTTGTTGAGATGAATGAGAACCTCAGTACTGCTCTTGCCACCTCTCGAGATAGGAATCAATTCCTATTAGAGAAGATCATGGTTCTTGAGAACATGGTTGAGGTTGCCAAGCATCTCAATGAAAGTTCTCAAAGTCCAAGGAGGGAACCTAAGGGAAAGGAGAAAGCATTTCCTGAAGACAAGTGGTTCACTAATTCCTTTGCTCACAAAAGGTATGTGGACATGACTCATGGTAAGGTTAGAAACAATGTTGATTTCAACAAAAGAAAAACTGAGAAATCTTTTAGGCCAGGAAAAGGAAAATATGGACATGTTATTTACAATCGCTTGTGTTATTATTGTGGCAAAAATGGTCATTATAACACTGATTGTCCTAAGAAAAGAAACTTTGAAAATGAGAAAAGAGCTTATTACCATGAAAGGAACCAGTTCCCTGGTCATTCACAGACTCCCAATGCTAATTCCCCCAGTAAAGCCAAGCTTCACTGGGTTCAAAAGTCTTAGTTCCCTTGTGTGCGGAAAGAAGAGAGGAAACATCGACTATGGTACATTGATAGTGGTTGCTCATGCCATATGACCGGAAAAAGAAATCAAATGACCTCTCTTCAACCCATCCAAGGAGGGAACATCTCTTTTGGAGACAAAAGCAAAGGGACAATCTGTGGAATAGGAACTGTGAATCTCAATGACCACATTAAGGTAAATAAAGTTCACCTTGTTGATAATCTTGGTTTTGATCTAATTAGTGTGTCACAACTGTGTGATCAAGGAGACAACGAAGTTAGATTCAAGTCAAGTGAATGCACTGTTCTAGACTCCTCGGGGCAGATCATCCTAAAAGGTAAGAGGCTCAACAATGTGTATGTTGTTGACCCATCCTTCGTTCCCAAGGAAAAACTCTGTCTCTCAACTGTGAATGATCAAACGGACTTGTAGCATCAACGTCTTGGTCATGCTAGCACCAAATTGATCCAAAAGCTACACTCAAAGGAGCTAGTCAGAGGCCTTCCAAAGCTAAGTGGCAAATCTGAGGAACCATGCTCAGACTGTGTAAGAGGGAAACAAGCTCGGAGGTCCTTCAAATCCAAGAATGTGGTAAGTTACTCAAGGCCTCTTGAACTCATTCACATGGACCTTTGTGGACCTATGAGAGTTCAAAGCCTAGGAGGAAACAAGTATATCTTTGTTCTCGTCGATGACTTCTCTCGTTTTACTTGGACAATATTCATAAAATCTAAAGGTGAAGTCATTGGACGTTTTAAGGATTTGGTTCCCATGTTAGAAAAGTCTCTCGACTGTTCCATCAATTCTATATGTTCTGACCATGGTACCGAGTTCGAAAATGGAGAATTTCTAACCTTTTGCAGTGAGCATGGAATTGATCACAACTTATCTGCATCATACACTCCTCAACAAAATGGAGTAGTGGAAAGGAAGAACAGAACCTTAGAAGACATGGCTCGAACGATGCTCATCTCAAGTGGACTCTCTCAATTATTCTGGGCTGAGGCAATCAACACATTCTGCTATATCATCAATCGAGCTATGCTTCGCCCAATCACAGAGAAGACACCCTATGAACTTCTAAGAGAAAGGGTTCCCAACATTTCACATCTTAGGATGTTCGGATGCAAGTGCTTTGTGCACAACAATGGAAAGGACAATCTTGGCAAATTTGACCCAAGGAGTGATGAAGGGATCTTCATTGTATATGCATCAAGCAGCAAGGCATACAAGATCTTCAACAAAAGGACCAAAAAGGTAGAAGAAAGTGTTCATGTTATTTTTAATGAAAAATCACTTGGTAGAAATGTGCAGAACACCATCAGTTCCTTTGAAGATCCATTTCCCAAACCTCCTCAAGAAGATCCAGATGAAGACATCATACTACCCAGTTCCTTCCCTGCTGCACAAAATCCCCCACTTGTTCCTCCACCAGTTCCCATGGATAATCAACAACAATCCATTTCTGGGAACCATGAACATGAAGACAACACTTGTGGAGACATCAATGATTCATCCTCTCACATGTTCTTCAATGGAGAATGTGATCCCAACACACGAGCAGAAGCTGAATGTTCAAATCAAAACACCTCCACATCAAATGCTCTAGCTCCAAATAGAGAAAGGAGAACCATCAAGCCTCCAGTCAGGTTCGAACATCTAACTTTATTTTCCTTCAATGCTTTCTTGTCTATTGTGGAACCAAAGAACATAGGTGAAGCACTGAAGGATGTAGACTGGATTCAAGCCATACAAGAAGAACTCCATCAGTTTGAAAGGAACAAAGTGTGGCATCTAGTTCCCCGCCCCAAGGATAAGCATATCATAGGAACTAGATGGGTCTTCAGAAACAAGCTCGATGATTCAGGGGATGTGATAAGGAACAAAGCAAGACTTGTTGCTCAAGGGTACAATCAACAAGAAGGCATCGACTATGATGAAACCTATGCTCCGGTGGCAAGGATTGAAGCAATAAGATTGTTGATTGCCTTCGCATCACACAAAGGGTTCAAGCTATTCCAAATGGATGTAAAAACCGCCTTCCTCAATGGTATTCTTCAAGAAGAAGTCTATGTCAAGCAACCTCCTGGTTTCGAAGATGACGATCATCCAGACCATGTCTATTTCTTAGACAAAGCATTGTATGGTCTCAAGCAAGCCCCTAGAGCTTGGTATGATCGTCTTGCCCAGTTCATACTCTCAAATAGCTACAGGCGTAGAGTTATTGACAAAACTCTCTTCATCCTAGAAGAAGAAGGTAACATCTTAGTGGTTCAAATTTATGTTGATGATATCATTTTTGGTTCCACTAACCTGTCCCTTGTAGATAAGTTCAAAGACTTGATTAGCAGTGAATTTGAAATGAGCCTAATAGGGGAACTCACCTTCTTCCTCGGATTGTAAATCACTCAAAAGAAAGATGGCATACAAATTCACCAACAGAAGTATGTCAGAGAACTACTGAAAAAGTTCAAAATGGATTCATGCAAGCCTCTCTCAACTCCTATCTCCACCATTGCTCATTTGGACAAGGATCATTCGAGTCCTCTTGTGGAAGAGAAACTCTATAGAGGTATGATAGGCTCTCTCATGTATCTAACCGCTAGTCGCCCAGACATTGTGTTTGTTGTTGGCTTGTGTGCTAGGTTTCAATCCTATCCAAGAGAAACACACTTGGCTGCTGTGAAGAGGATACTCCGATATCTCAAGGGAACTGACTCACTCTGCATTTGGTACCCCAAAGAGTGTCCCTTTGAGCTGATAGGTTTCACCGATGCTGATTATGCTGGATACTTGGTGGATAGGAAGAGTACCTCTGGAATGGCACAGTTCCTAGGCCCTTGCCTTGTGTCATGGGGCTCAAAGAAACAAATCTCAGTCTCCCTCTCCACCACAGAATCTGAGTACATTGCAGCCACTTCTTGTTGTTCCCAACTCTTATGGCTAAAGCAACAACTTGGGGATTTCGGTATGTCCTATGGTCCTCTTACCATTCTTTGTGATAACACTAGTGCTATAAACACTTCTAAGAATCATGTGCATCATACTAGGACCAAGCATATAGATATCAGGCATCAGTTTCTTAGAGATCATATTGAGAAAGGGAACATCATTATGAAATTTTGTAGAACTGAAGATCAGGTTACAGATATATTCATCAAAACCTTGAATAGAGTTCCCTTCGAGAACCTTAGATTAGAACTGGGAATGATTCCTATAACCTAGCAGTGAATTTAGTTTAAAGGTTTCTTTCCAGTTCCCTTGATTGACTAGTTTAGATCTTTTACTTGTTCAGTCTTGGAATCTTCATGTTATTTCTCTTGCGTTAGACCCTCATATCCATAATGGTTACTCAAAAGGCTTTGACAAATTTTTCTAGTTCTTCTCCTTGGATGTTCCTTTTTATTAAAATTCAATCATTGTCCAAGTTTCTTTGTTGGCCCAAAAGTCACAATCTTATCATATTCTAACCCAACAATACAAGCCGAAATGATGATTGTGTACTATGACCCTCCCTTGCCTCATTGCACAATCTAATTCCCTATGATCCTCTTCTTCACTCTCTCTGGGAATTATTGGGTAATGCGATAAATGGCCTTCCTCGATTTCTTGTATGGGAACGTACTTTCAGGTTGTGACTTGCGGATTTCGGTATGTCCTATGGTTCTCTTACCATTCTTTGTGATAACACCAGTGCTATAAACATTTCTAAGAATCCTGTGCATCATACTAGGACCAAGCATATAGATATCAGGCATCATTTTCTTAGAGATCATGTTGAGAAATGGAACATCATTATGAAATTTTGTAGAACTAAAGATCAGGTTGTCGATATATTCATCAAAGCCTTGAATAGAGTTCCCTTCGAGAATCTTAGATTAGAACTGTGAATGATTCCTATAACCTAGCAATGACTTTAGTTTAAAGGTTTCTTTCCAGTTCCCTTGATTGAGTAGTTTAGATCTTTTACTTGTTCAGTTTTGGAATCTTCGTGTTATTTCTCTTGCGTTAGACCCTCATATCCATAATGGTTACTCAAAAGGCTTTGATGAATTTTTCTAGTTCTTCTCCTTGGATGTTCCTTTTTATTAAAATTCAATCATTGTCCAAGTTTCTTTGTTGGCCCAAAAGTCACAATCTTATCATATTCTAACCCAATAATACAAGCCGAAATGATGATTGTGTACTATGACCCTCCCTTGCCTCATTGCACAATCTAATTCCCCATGATCCTCTTCTTCACTCTCTCTGGGAATTATTGGGTAATGCGATAAATGGCCTTCCTCGATTTCTTGTATGGGAACGTACTTTCAGGTTGTGACTTGCGGATTTCGGTATGTCCTATGGTTCTCTTACCATTCTTTGTGATAACACCAGTGCTATAAACATTTCTAAGAATCCTGTGCATCATACTAGGACCAAGCATATAGATATCAGGCATCATTTTCTTAGAGATCATGTTGAGAAAGGGAACATCATTATGAAATTTTGTAGAACTAAAGATCAGGTTGCCGATATATTCATCAAAGCCTTGAATAGAGTTCCCTTCGAGAACCTTAGATTAGAACTGTGAATGATTCCTATAACCTAGCAATGACTTTAGTTTAAAGGTTTCTTTCCAGTTCCCTTGATTGACTAGTTTAGATCTTGTACTTGTTCAGTCTTGGAATCTTCGTGTTATTTCTCTTGCGTTAGACCCTCATATCCATAATGGTTACTCAAAAGGCTTTGACAAATTTTTCTAGTTCTTCTCCTTGGATGTTCCTTTTTATTAAAATTCAATCATTGTCCAAGTTTCTTTGTTGGCCCAAAAGTCACAATCTTATCATATTCTAACCCAACAATACAAGCCGAAATGATGATTGTGTACTATGACCCTCCCTTGCCTCATTGCACAATCTAATTCCCTATGATCCTCTTCTTCACTCTCTCTGGGAATTATCGGGTAATGCGATAAATGGCCTTCCTCGATTTCTTGTATGGGAACGTACTTTCAGGTTCCATGTTCTAAAACCCACATCAAAGTTCCCATATATCTCACTAGCACACTGAAAAAATCACCAGAAAGGAACTAGGTTGGACTACCTTCTAAACGGCTAGTAAGAAATTTGCTCGTCCCAAGACGACATTTATGGCAAAATCTCAGACGTCAGACATGTCATATCACCCGGGAACAGTTTCCATCTCTGAGTGGTTGAGCTTTGAATTTGTGACCGTTCAACTTCAAAAGGCTGCAACTCCTTGGAGCCGTTTCAGTGCTTCAGATCTCCCAAGATTTCTCTCAACGGCTCGATCTCTCCAACGGCTCCAACAACACTCAACAATTATTAAAGGGCTCCTGTTGATTGAACCAAGCACTCCACCTTGCTCTCTCCAGCTCTCTCTCCTTCTCTCAAACTCTCCCTTTCTATTTCTCACTTCTGAAAAAAACCCAGCTTCTCAAATGGCCGACAAAAATCCTAACCCTAATCTTGTTCAGGATGAGGAAGAAGTTGCACTCCTCAAAGCTTTCAGAGAAAAGAAAGCAGCCTCATCCTCGAAATCCCTTGATGTCACCCCCTCTCAAAACCCTATAGCCCAGCAAGCTGATGAGAAAGTAAAGGAACTCCCTCTTGTGTCCGCATCTGCTACCCATACCGTCTCAGAAGGAGGCTCCCACGACTCCTCTCCGGACAAGGACACCCAGGAGATCCACAGCTCAGAGCCGTCGCCTGCAAGCCTTAAATCCAAACCTGCCTCTAACCCTGCTCCCTCAGTTGCCACAAGGCTCAAACTTCGCAAATGCAGTTCCCAAGCCTTGGTTCCTTACAATCCTGCCTCAAAAAAGCCCAAATCCACCACCATTTCCTCCTCCTCTCTGGGACAAGTGTCTTCCTCCTTCTCTAAGAGGAAGATACTCAAGCCTCTCATTACCGGAAAGGAGTTCTGGACCCAAACCCTAGAGGACAAAGATGAAGATCAATTCGGTGAAGCCCTCGGTGAGTTTCACTCTCTGCTCCATTACCAAGGATGGGACCAGATCTTGGTGGAACCCTTCTCAGTCTCTGACGAAGTCGTGTGCCTCTTCTACCAGTCCATGACCTTTGTGCCAGCCAAAGAAAACTCTCCCTGCAACGAGGCCATCATTCAATGGAAGGGAACCATGTATCCTCTGTCCCCCAACAACATTGCCTCCGCTCTAGGGATTGAGCACAGGTCAGGCTTTGACATTTTGCACCAAAAGAAGACATGGCCCAAAGGAAAAGGCTACAAAACCAAGACTGAGGTGGTAACCAAGCTCTATGATGGCGACACTCCAAAGAGCATGCAAACTAAGGGACTCTCCATCTCCAACAAGCTGTTGCACTTCTGGATCATCAGAAATTTGATTCCCAGGCAGGAGCACATACCCACGGTTCTCATCACTAATGCAATTCTCATGGATAAGATTTTGTTCGGTGACCAAGTTGATCTCCCCCGGATAGTGTTGGCCCATATGCAGTTCTGTAAGTCTCATGAATCCCATGCCCTGCCCTTCCCTCACCTCATCAAACAACTTCTCTCCATGCTCAACCAATATCCTGATGACTTTCCTGAAACCGCCTACAACAAGTTCCTCACCATCACCACAGTAAGAAAACTCAAAACCAAAGATCACCAGGCCACTCCCTCTGAAACACAAGCTGATCCGCCTAAGGAAAAGGTCAGTTCCCAAGCCTCCCCAAGCTCTCTGCCACCGCTCTACCCCACTCAAGACTCCTCTGCGATCCTAACTTCTCTGGGTCGTATTGAAAAAGCTATCACGGACGGTTCCCATGCTATATCAGTTGCCCTCCGTGATCAAGTAAATGAACTGGGAAAAACTAGAGCTGCTGTTTCCAGTCTGGTGGAGGTGCTTCAGAAAATCTGAGAGGATACAACTAGAGCAAATCAGGCCACATGCAAGGTGAAGGAACTGCAGAAATGAAGGAAACTGAAGAGGAGGCCACTACGCTGCCATAGGAACGTCTCTCCTAGTTTCCAGTGCTATAACGCCACAGTGTGCTAGTAGTTCCCTAGGATCCTACTCCCCTCTTCTATCCCTTCTTGTGTCTGTTTTGAAGTTGTTTGTGATCTTTTGTGTCTCTCTATCTACTATGTGTCTGAACAATGTACTAAGCTCTACTGATTACTGGACTCTTTTGGCTACGTTTCTATGCATTGTTTGTCTCTGCCTTAAATTTCTATTATGGTTTATGTCATGGGTTTAGCGCAATTGTTTATTTCCCTTTGATATCCTTTACTTGATAAGTTAATTTATCTTTTCGATGATGTCAAAAGGGGGAAGAATGGATAGGAACCTTGAACTTTTGGGAACTACTAGACTTATAGAAACTCTGAACTAGTTCTATTTCTAAGGGGGAACTTGAATAACTTTGTTCATTTTCTTAGGGGGAATTTGCAACTATTGAATGTTCTCTCATTATTTTATAAAGTTGTAAATCTCTTAGCTCAACTATTCTCATGAATCTCATGTCCTTATTATGTTGCCAGGTTCCTTATATTTGTCATCATCAAAAAGGGGGAAATTGTTAGGAAACGGAACTCTGGAACTTTGGTTCCCCTGAGAGTTCCTTTTCTCAGATTCTCTACTTTTGAAGATGAAAAATATTTTGATACTAATGTTTTATCTCAAAGATGTGTGTTAAGGAACCACAAGACAATTGTTGAAATCATGGAAGCCAAACAAGACAAAGAAACCAAGCAGCAAGCCAAAGGAACCCAGGTGTGCCCAGAAATGCAACATGCGACTTTGCTTTTCTCGAGAAATCTGGGAACACCGAACCTCAGACAAAAGATGGTGAAAGCGACTTGAGCAAAGCTTCCAAAAGTCTGTCACTATCCAGAGCAAAACTCCAAGATGCCTAGAATGCCGAACCTCGGACAAAGGTTGTTGAAAGCGACCTATCATAAAGCTGTCACCATCCAGAGGACAGTTCCCAAGTGTCCAGATTGTTGAACCTCGGACGAAAGAAGTTGGACAACGACTTGGAAGACTTGGCTGAAGCAGTTGACCAACCAAAGTGGATTCTGAGCTGCCTAGGTTGTTGGTATATGTCAAAGACAGCATGAATCAAGGATTACCACACATCCTTGTGCAAGCTTGATATGTGGGAACCAAGAGAAGATCCAACCTCGAGAATCCACTATATAAAGAAGATAAGCTCTGCTATTATCTTCAAGCACAACTACAAGAATCACACTCCATAGCAAATATCATAGTGTGAAGCTCTCAACAAGATCATCAAATCAGAACAAGATCAAGAGGAACCAGTCAAGGAATCAAAGAGTTGTGTGCTAGTTCTTGTGACTGTAAGTGAGTTAGTTCCTTAGTGCTTAGGACTGCTTCTTGGATTGATTATACTTTCTGTTAAGTTATCTAGGATTGTCTAACTGTGTGTAAGACAAAGAAACTGTGTGTTTGTTCCTAGGATAAGCTGTAACCGAAGTGATAAGAAATCAAGAAGTAGACCTTGAAATCCTTTCGGAAGAAAGGTAGTGGTTTTTATCCTAGATTGCTAGTTGGTAATCGAAGGTTTCCACTATAAGGAACTTGTTCATTTAGTTGATTGTTTATTTCTGTTGCGAAGGGAACTGTAAACTGTATTATCAGTTCCCTGATTATTAATCTAACAATCACGATCCTACAGGTAGACTTTGTTGTTTTGTGCACTGAGGTCGTAGATTCGTCTAGTGTAGACATAGCAAACGTTAGACTTCATTTCATTGTCGTGGCATGCTTTACAGGGGATCGTCCTTGCATTTGTGTCTATGTGTTTTGTTGGATCGTTTCTAATGAAAGCAGTCGTGACGCCTTTGATCTGTGTCAGATTTACCCGTGTGCTCCGTCGAGTAGGGCTTTCTGCGTTTGTGTAGAAAAGGGAGGCCTGTAAATGTATACGTTTATGTTTAGTCATGACTTAGTGTTATGCCGAGGAGGAAAGCAATATGTTTTATTGCGTGGATGTAATAAGGTGTCACGACCTTATGTATTGTATAAGGCTGGCGGTGTGCCGACGTGCCTTTGTTGTTCATCTCCTCGTGTTCCGATCGATCGTGTAAGTGTAATGTAAGCGCTTTTTGTGTGACTGGATCCAACTTGTATGTCTATTGCTTCATCTTGGAGGCCTCTCGTTCTTGTTCAGTATTTCCATTTGGAAAGTATACATAAGAAAAGTTTGGGGTGACCGTTGGGGTGTTGCCCAACGGCCCTCCGATGCTTAAGTAAGTGATTGGGACGCAAATAAACGCAATAGATGTTTAAAAGTGTGGAGAAGAATTTTAGAAATGATACAACTTTAAATGGATCGTGTTCCAGCTTCTTGGGATTGGTTGTCCGTCCTTTGTTTCTAATCGATAAGCCCCTTGTCCGATGACCTCTTTGATGAGGTAAGGTCCTTCCCATTGTGGTGCCAGCTTTCCGTCGGTTGGGTCTCTAGTATTTTGGAATGTTTTCCTTAGGACCCAATCCCCTAGCTTGAAGACTCTGACTCGGACGTTCCTGTTGTAACTCCGGGCGACTTGTTGTTGGTATCGGACCATTCTGATCCTTGATTTTTCTCTGGTCTCGTCGATGGTGTCGAGGTTGTAGGCCAACTCGACATCGTTTTGCTCCAGGGTATGGAGTCCGTACCTGGCAGTCGAGACGAGTAGCTCGGTAGGGATGACTACTTCACTTCCGTAGACTAGCGAAAAAGGGCTTTGCCCCGTTGCATTTTTAGGTGTCATCTTGTCCGACCATAGTATCAAGGGGAGCTCATCGGCCCATTTGCCTTTTGCCCTTGTGAGGCGTTTTTTAAGATTGTGGATAACGATCTTGTTGATGGATTCTGCTTGCCCATTGGATTACGGGTATCTTGGTGTGGATGTAACTAGCGCATTGTTCCATTGTTTACAAAAGGATCGAGTTTGGTTACCGATGAATTGGGAGCCATTGTCGCATACGATTTCTGAAGGGACGCCAAATCTGCATAGGATATTACGTTTTATGAATGAGATGACGTGTTTTTCTTTTACCTCTAGATATGCTTCGGCCTCCATCCATTTAGAGAAATAGTCAGTCATAGCTAAGAAGTAGACGCGTTGTCCTGATGCTGGTGGTAATTTCCCGACGATGTCCATCCCCTATCGCATGAAGGGCCATGGGGCCAGGGTTGGATGCAGCATTTCCGACGGTTGGCGTATGATGGGTGCATGCCGTTGGCAGGCGTCACATCTTCAGACATATTCCGTTGCGTCTTTGTTCATTGTGGGCCAGTAGTAGCCTGTTTTGAGAGCTTTACCGGATAGGCTTTGTCCTCCGGTGTGGTTCCCACACTCTCCGTCGTGCAAGGATTGCAAGACGCATTATACTTCGGATGTTTCGAGGCAGCGTAGGTACAAACCTATGATAGATCGTTTGAACAGTACGTTATCTTTAAAATCGAAGGTTACGGCTTATACCTTGAGTCTTTTAGCTTCTGCTTTGTCGATTGGGAGAGTTCCATCTCTGAGCCACTTGATGTAGGGGGCGGTCCAATCGTCTTGGTCGCCTACCAAGTCTTCTTCTTTATGGTCGCCTACCTCTGCTGAGACGTCTTCTTCTAAGGGTAGTTCGCTCGCTGTTTGGATGTCGTCGGGGCCAGGTGTCTTGAGGATTTTGGGGACGGCTGGTGTGGTGACATGTGCCAGCGGAATGGAAGAGAAGTCGTTAGGATGCAAGGTGGAGCCAAGGTTCGCTAGGGCGTCGGCTTGCGTGTTGAGGTCGCGTGGGACTTGTCGTATAGTGAATCTTTGGAATTTGCTTGCCAACTTTTTGACGACATCGAGGTATGCCATCATTCTGTCATCTTTGGCGGCGTATGAACCTTGTACCTGGTTGACGATTAAGAGGGAGTCACTAGTTACTTCTAGGTCTAGAATCGCCAAGTCATGTGCGAGTGTTAATCCGAAAACGAGGGCTTCGTATTCTGCTTCATTGTTGGTCGCGTTCCATTCACATCTCACAGCTTGGGCTATATGATCCCCCTGTGGCGATTTTAGCACGATGCCTAAGCCGACTCCCCTTACGTTTGACACTCTGTCTGTATGGAGTTGCCATGTGCCCCTGTTTTCTTCGACCTTTAGCTTTTTGACTTCTTTCGTGGCTTCTTGTTCCAATGTTGGGCTGAAATCGGCCACAAAGTCGGCTAGAGCTTGAGATTTGATCGCCGTCCTTGGCTCGTAGTCGATGTCGAACCCGGTGAGATGTATGGCCCATTTGGCCATTCGTCCTATAAATTCGGGTTTCCTCATGACTGTCTTCATGGGATGGTTAGTTCTCACAATAATAGTATGTGATTCGAAGTAGGGTCGTAGTTTATTCGAGGCCATGACCAATGCTAAGACCAGCTTTTCAAGTGGTGTGTACCTGGTTTCGGCGGGGAGTAAGGAGCGACTCACATAGTAGACCGGTGATTGCTTACCATCTTCTTCCCTCGTCAGTACTGCGCTGACCAATGATTCTGATACGGCCAGATAGAGTGGTAACGGCTCATCGTCTTTTGGTTTGGCCAATAGGAGTGGACTCGCTAAATATGCCTTTAGGTCCTAAAAAGTCTGCTCGTGTGTAGCTGTCCAGTCGAACGATTTGTTCTTCTTCAGGGCCTTGTAGAAGAGCTTGCACTTATCCGATGACTTGGATATGAACCTATTCAATGCCGTTGCTCATCCCGTTAGCTTTTGGACGTCCTTAACGCACCGAGGGGACCTGAGGTTGACGATTGCCCTGACTTGGTCAGGACTTGCTTCGATCCCTCTTTGTGTGACCATGTAGCCTAAGAATTTCCCTGAGGATACTCCGAAAGAGCATTTAGTCGGATTTAACTTCATGTTGTACCTTTTTAGTACCTCGAAGGCTTCCTTAAGGTGTTCGATGTGGTCCCCCGCTGCTTTGGATTTGACGAGCATGTCATCGATGTATACTTCCATGGTGTCGCCGATCTGTTCTTTGAACATCTTGTTCACCAACCTCTGGTACGTGGCCCCTGCATTTTTTAGTCCGAAGGGCATTACTTTGTAGCAGTACGTACCTTGGCTTGTTATGAAGGCTATTTTCTTTTGATCGTCGGGATCCATGAGGATTTGATTGTATCCACTGAACGTGTCCATGAATGTCCGCATTTCGTGCCCTGCGGTCGCGTCAACCATTGCGTTGATGTGTGGTAGTGGAAAAGAGTCCTTTTGGACAGGCTTTGTTTAGATCTGTGAAGTCGATGCATACTCTCCATTTCCCGTTCTTCTTTTGGACCACGACAACGTTAGCTAACCAGTCGGGATATTTCACCTCCCTTATTTTACCTGTCTCAAGTAGGTTTTTTACTTCATCGTCCACGACTTTGTTGTGCTCGGGTGCAAACTTCCTCCTTTTTTGCTTGACTGGAGGGTACGTGGGATCTACATTTAACTTGTGAGTAATAATATTTGGGGAAATCCCCACCATGTCTTTGTGTGACCAAGCAAAACAGTCAGTGTTGGATCGCAAAAAGGAAATTAAACTTGCTCTAGTCGAATCGTTTAGATTTGACCCGACCCTTACTGTTTGTGTTGGCTTTGAGGGGTCCTACGCGATCTCATCGAGTTGTTCCATTTCTGGTTTGACGTATCGCGGGGTCCCTTCGCCATACTGTGATTGCTACGCGGACGATTTGTCGACTGCCCCTTTCATTGAAGTGACGTAACATTCCTTGGCGGCTCTCTGGTCGCCTTTTATTTCCTGTACCCCCCACTTGGTAGGAAATTTTATCGTCTGGTGGTAAGTGGAAGGTATAACTTTAATGGCGTGGATCCAGGGTCTGCCAAGGATTGCGTTGTATGGGGATGGGCAGTCGAGTATTAAGAATTTTACTTGTTGGTTGACTCCACCGGCGTACGTTGTTAATACGATTTCGTCCTGGGTGTACTTAACTTCTCCACTGAATCCGACTAATGGGGTGGAGTTTCTGGGTAAGTCGTCCTCGCTTAAACCCATTCCTTTTAAGGTGTCTAGTGTCAACAAGTTGGTGGAGCTGCATGTGTCAATGAGAACGCGACGGATAAGGCAGTTGCTAATTGAGAGTGAGATTACCAAACCGTCGTGGTGGCCGCCCAGTTCTTAAGCCTCCGAATCATCGAAGGTGATGGTCGGAGCGTCGGAGATTTGTAACTGTCTTGTCTCTACCTGGGCTGGTTTGTTGCCTCTGCTTTCTCGAGCATGTCTTTTGGCGGCTGAGTACGTGTTTCCACATATGTTTGACCCTCCTGAAATGGTGTTAACAATTTTTGCAGGAATCGGAGAGGACGGTTTGTCGGATGTTACCTGGTCCCTTCGATCGAGGGTCGCTTTGGCTTTATCCGAGATGACGTCGCGCAGTAGCCCTTGCGCGAGGAGTCTCGCGACTTCTTTGCGAAGGGCTATGCATTCATCCGTCGAGTGCCCATGATCTCCGTGAAACTCGCACCATCGATTCATGTCTTTCCGGACGTCTGGCTTGTCGCTCTTCCGATGCCATCTTACTTCTTTTCCGTACTTGTCGAAGCTTTTTACGAGCTCCGATATGGATATATTGAAGTTGTAGGAGTGAAGCTTCGGGGGAAGACCGGGGTTGTTTCGCCAATCTTGGGTCCTATCGTAAAAATTGTTTACCTGACCGTGGTCGTTTCGACCTTTTGGGTATGGCTGGTATCTCCGATCACGCCGACCGTCCGAAGGAATCATTCCCAGTTCTAATCTAAGGTTCTCGAATGAAATAATTCCCAGTTCTAATCTAAGGTTCTCGAAGGGAACTCTATTCAAGGCTTTGATGAATATATCTGCAACCTGATCTTCAGTTCTACAAAATTTCATAATGATGTTCCCTTTCTCAACACGATCTCTAAGAAAATGATGTATGATATCTATATGCTTGGTCCTAGTATGATGCACAGAATTCTTAGAAATGTTTATAGCACTGGTGTTATCACAAAGAATGGTAAGAGGACCATAGGACATACCGAAATCCGCAAGTTGTTGCTTTAGCCATAAGAGTTGGGAACAGCAAGAAGCGGCTGCAATGTACTCAGATTCTGTGGTGGAGAGGGAGACTGAACAAGGTGAACTTTATTTACCTTAATGTGGTCATTGAGATTCACAGTTCATATTCCACAAATTGTCCCTTTGCTTTTGTCTCCAAAGGAGATGTTCCCTCCTTGGATGGGTTGAAGAGAGGTCATTTGATTTCTTCTTTCGGTCATATGGCATGAGCAACCACTATCAATGTACCATAGTCGAGGTTGCCTCTCTTCTTTCTGCACACAAGGGAACTAAGACTTTTGAACCCAGTGAAGCTTGGCTTTACTGGGGGAATTAGCATTGCGAGTCTGTGAATGACCAGGGAACTGATTTCTTTCATGGTAATAAGCTCTTTTCTCATTTTCAAAGTTTCTTTTCTTAGGACAATCAGTGTTGTAATGACCATTTTTGCCACAATAATAACACAAGCGATTGTAAACAACATGTCCATATTTTCCTTTTCCTGGCCTAAAAGATTTCTCAGTTTTTCTTTTGTTGAAATCAACATTGTTTCTAACCTTACCATGAGCCATGTCCACATACCTTTTGTGAGCAAAGGAATTAGTGAACCACTTGTCTTCAGGAAATGCTTTCTCTTTTCCCTTAGGTTCCCTCTTTGGACTTTGAGAACTTTCATTGAGATGCTTGGCAACCTCAACCTTGTTCTCAAGAACCATGATCTTCTCTAATAGGAATTGATTCCTATCTCGAGAGGTGGCAAGAGCAGTACTGAGGTTCTCATTCATCTCAACAAGTTCTCGTCTAGCCTTTTCATCTTCAGCATCATTATTGGCCTTGTTATCAACATATCCAATTCCATGACATTGTCTCACAAAGACAGTTTGATTGATCGTTTTTTCATTTATAGAGTCGGTGAGAATGTCTAACCTATCAATTATAGATTGAAGCATATCGTGTCCAGGTAGGTTATCATGCATAAGAACTTTAACAGAGTCTATACTAGTTTCATCGCAAGATTTGTAGATTTTAAAGTGACTAGCATGCACATTTCTAATGTCAATGAATTTGGAGTGGGTTTCAGCTAGGTCTTTCTCAGTTTCATCAAGTTTCTTACTCCACACAGAATTCTCAACAGTCAAGCAAGCAATTTCATCTTCACAATCATCAAGTTTTTGTTGAAGAGAACTGGTTTCCTTTCCTAGTTTCTTTATGATCTTTAAAAGTTGTTTCTTATCATAATCAACTAGAGTTTTTAGGAAGTCGTCAGAAGTTACCTCAAGGTCTTCTGAGTCGCTTGAATCTCCTCTCACCATGAGACATCTTCCTTCAGAGAAACCACTCAGATCTAGTTCTTCATCTGAGTCTTCTCCCCATGAGGCCACAAGAGCCTTCTTCCTCTGAGGTCTTTCATCTTCTTTGGAGTCTTCCTTATTGGGACAGTTCTTAGCGTAGTGTCCCTTTTCTTTGCACTCATAACAGGAGACTTCTTTGAGATCTCTCCTTGGTCCATTGTGAGAGGAACTGCCCTTTTGGAACCTTCCCTTCACGATTTTTTTTTGATATTCTTTGTGAAGAGAGCTGTAAGTTCGTCCTCCTCTTCTTCTAGGTCTGAGTTCTCCTGCTCCATCTCAAGTCTTGAGAAGGCTTTGGAGATCTTGAGGGCAATTCCCTTCTCCAGTTTCTTGTCGGCATTGGCTTTGATGTGTTCTCCTTCTTCAACCTCCAGTTTCCCTATGACCTGAGTCAAGGGAAGAGATTGGATGCCTGGAGTATTCTTCATGATTCCCTTGATGAGGGTGAACTTAGAGTTGAGTCCATTGATAACCACCAGTGACTTGGAGACTTCATCGAGGTTGACTCCAGCCGCTGTTAGTTTTCCAATCAGCCTGTTGAACCGAGAGTAATATTCTGAGATGGTTTCAGTTTGCTTCAGTTTGTCACTTCCTTCATGCATATCCTTGAGTGCCTTCCACATTTCCTTCGCCGTCTTGATGCCTATGACTTTGTCCATGTCTTCTTTGTCCAGTCCATTGAGAATGAATTGTCTGGCCTTGGCATTCTTCTCCATGATGACATAGTGCTCAGGTTTCCAGTCTTCTTCCTTCTGGGTGAGATCGACATAGCCATCTCCATTTTCGACTATCCTTCAGTATTGGTAGTCGTTGGTCTTGATGTGGCTTTCCATGCACTTTTCCCACCATGTTTCTTCTCCCTCTTTCAGAGATGTGGCTTGTTGGTGGAGATTCCGAGCTCAAACTTGCTTAGCTGAGACATGATCTGCAAACTTAACAAAGATCTAGAGCTTTTCCTACTCTGATACCAATTGTAGGATCGTGATTGTTAGATTAATAATCAGGGAACTGAGAATACAGTTTACAGTTCCCTTCGCAGCGGAAATAAACAATCAACTAAATGAATAAGTTCCTTATAGTGGAAACCTTTGATTGCCAACTAGCAATCTAGGATAAAAACCATTACCTTTCTTCCGAAAGGATTTCAAGGTCTACTTCTTGATTTCTTATCACTTCGGTTACAATTTATCCTAGGAACAAACACACAGTTTCTTTGTCTTACACACAGTTAGACAATCCTAGATAACTTAACAGAAAGTATAATCAATCCAAGAAGCAGTCCTAAGCACTAAGGAACTAACTCACTTACAGTCACAGGAACTAGCACACAACTCTTTGATTCCTTGACTGGTTCCTCTTGATCTTGTTCTGATTTGATGATCTTGTTGAGAGCTTCACACTATGATATTTGCTATGGAGTGTGATTCTTGTAGTTGTGCTTGAAGATAATAGCAGAGCTTATCTTCCTTATATAGTGGATTCTCGAGGTTGGATCTTCTCTTGGTTCCCACAGATCAAACTTGCCCTAGGATGTGTGGTAATCCTTGATTCACGCTGTCTTTGACATATACCAATAACCTAGGCAGCTCAGAATCCACTTTGGTTGGTCAACTGCTTCAGCCAAGTCTGCCAAGTCGTTGTCCAACTCCTTTCGTCTGAGGTTCAACAATCTAGACACTTGGGAACTGTCCTCTGGATGGTGACAGCTTTATAATAGGTCGCTTTCAACAACCTTTGTCCGAGGTTCGGCATTCTAGGCATCTTGGAGTTTTGCTCTGGATGGTGATAGACTTTTGGAAGCTTTGCTCAAGTCGCTTTCACCATCTTTTGTCCGATGTTCGGTGTTCCCAGATTTCTCGGTAAAAGCAAAGTCGCGTGTTGCATTTCTGGGCACACCTGGGTTCCTTTGGCTTGTTGCTTGGTTTCTTTGTCTTGTTTGGCTTCCATGGTTTCAACAATTGTCCTGTGGTTCCTTAACACACATCTTTGAGATAAAACATTAGTATCAAAATATTTGTCATCTTCAAAAGTAGAGAATCTGAGAAAAGGAACTCTCAGGGGAACCGAAGTTCCAGAGTTCTGTTTCCTAACACTACCCATAAAACAGAACACGCAGAGACGAATGCGAAACAAACACAAGGTACTTTGAAAAATGACTAAAACGTTTTACAAAACACGCGACCCGCGATGGTAGAGGGGTCGCCAAAATATTGTCCATCCCATCTCTACAATGGGGCACAACATACACAAAATAGCAAAGGGAAGCGATGTCTTTTGCCTAAAACAAAGATCAAGACTCGCCTGACCTTTCACAAACTTCAGCAGGAGCGGCATCCTGGCCCTCAGCCGCTTCAGGGAGCTCCTTCGTCGCCTCTCTGACAACTTCCTCGACCACCATGGGAACAGCTTCTTCTCCATGCTAGTCTTCACCAAGTCCCATAAGCTTGAACAGCTCGTTGCCAGGATTGCCGCCAGGGTACAGAAGATCCATATTCGCCCTCGCATCCTCGATGTTCCAAGATGACTGACCCCCTGAGGCATACTTCTCCATCATATCAATACGAGACTTAAGGTAGAAATACGTCCCAATGTCGGTAGCAACATGGGCATCCTTCATACGAGCATCATCGACACTGCACTCTAGCTCCCCAAAACGGGCCTGCGACTCGACCAAACTCTTTTCGGTCTCCACTAGCTTCTTCTCGGCAGACGCTCGCTTGATCTCGGCCGCCTTGACACGTCCATTATCCACCTCTAGCCGGCTCTCGACCTCGGCAATCCGGCTCTCGACTTCGGCAATACGCTTCTCAGCACCATCGCTCAACTCTTGCACAGTAGAAAAAGCGACAAGCGAATACTGAAGAGCCTACGAAAGCAACAAGATGTATGTTAAAACACATACACGATATGAAGACACTTCAAAGACAAAGTTGTCTTCTTTTCTTGCCCGCCAGACGGCAGCCCCAGCCTCGTCAATACAATCGACAGGGTGCAAGTCACCAATCTCCTTCTTAGCCTCGGAATCCAGAGTATGAAGCAAATCTCCCAGATCTCTCTTCTTCACCATGCCCACAGGAAACTCTGGAACGTCCGTCGCCTTCCTCTTTGCCCCTGAGTTTTTAGACGATGGCGAGTCCAAAGCCACGATCTTAGCCGACGAGGGGATCTTAGCATCTAACTTAACCGACGAAGATGCCTTCATTGCCAACTTTTGATCCAAGAGACTCTTCCCAGACAAGCGAGCACTCGACCTCGCCCCTCGAGATACTGCCAGGCAAGTGCAAACGAATAAGCATATGGTTGCTACAAAGACCACCCACATGCATACCTTAGAGAACAAACACGTGCTTTTGGTAACGAAAGTAGATGGAGTCGTCATATTTGGAGGAAGGGCTAAGCAGATCACGTTTTTGAACGATCGATCAGCCTCAGAGAAAGCAAGCAAAACCCCAGTGACAGCGGCAAAATCAGAATCTGTCTCCTCCTCCGGACTAGGTACTGAAAAAGAAAACACGTAAGCGCCGGTTAACAAAGGCGCCGAAGCACACGAAAAACAAAGACTAAATACCTGTCGTCCTCCAAACTTCACGCAAGAAAGAGCAGTCGAAACCCCCCTCAAGCGATTTTTTCTCAACAAAGAAGAAACATGACCTCTATCCACGGTCATTGACATTGAGGTTTAAAGCAATTGGTTGCCTATCCGGTCTAAGGCGCAGTTGAAAACGAGAAGAGCCTCGACTACTCAAGTAGTAAGAATACTAGAGAGCATCAAAATCAAAGTCAATTTCGACACTACACACCAAAAGATCAACTACCCTAAGAAGGCGCCATGCATGCGGCATCACTTGACACGGAGCAAGGTTGAGAACAGACAAGAAATTTCTCACCAGATTCGAGAAAGGAAAAGAGTGACCAATCCTGAAAGGGTACTCGAAGAAGCAAATCCACCCATCACGATACCAGTCGGCCCGCTCCTGCGGCAGAGGAAGACGAGCCACCGTCTCAGAGGGAAATTGACCCACTTCCAGAATCACCTCCAACTCCGATTGGGTTAGGATTCCGGCCAAAGAATCTTCTGTACTGAGGAGGTTTGAGGGGGAGAGATCGCTACTCTTTTCGACGACGCCGGAAGGCAAGGCCTTGGACTTCCTCAACTTTGAAGACGACATAGTATAAACGCAAAGGAAAACAAACTGGGAAAGAGATCTTTTACCTTCGATCGGAAAGACATTTCGAGAGTCCAAAAGAGATGATGACGAATAAAAAGGGAAGTGATGGACATTTATGGGAAACTGTTTAAAACCGCAGTCAAGCCTGGCAAACCAATAAGGAGGTGACACATCATCGATCCCCTGCAACAAATCTGCCAAGAGAAGATCACGTCCCAGAGAGAAAGGAATCCAACCGTCCCTCAAACTGCCATCTTCGACCCAGCTCGATTCCTTGGGGCAATTGTTGGGCCATGATTTTAGTGGGCCTTCAGAAGAAATGGCCCAAAACGCGAAGATATCTATTTTCGTCAAAGCGACCAGTCGACGAAACAACCAAACGACGAAGAGACCAAAATCAGACGATAGGAGCCAAAGACAAGACAGCTCCATGGTTGGGAGCGTTACAAAAAAGTCCAGATCCCATACAATGGCTACGAGCCTGCAAGATCGATTCATAAATGCCATAAGATTATGACAAATCCGACAACTAAAGTCGACCAGCGAAGATCACAGATGGGTAAATGCCCGAAATTTCCTAAGGATTGAATGTATATAAAGGGTTTCTAAAGATCCTTGTAAAAAACAAGTACTCTCAGAAATAATACAATCAACTACATCTCCCTCTCTATATTCATCTAAACTCATCGGTTCGGAGTCGTTGTTCTAACATTTTAAGCGTCCGACAGCTCTCATCTTTGATTCGATCGACCCTCTACACGAAGGGGCCAGGCCAGCTCACACGATACTCCCGACTCATCACATTCTCTCTTTTATTTGATTTGGATTATCTAGATATATTCGATCTAACTGTTGTCTAGTTGCCCTTCTTTAAGCGATTCAGGTCGGTTTGATCTTTTTCGCCCAAAACAATAACCAAGTCTGGGTCGCCTATCATGGCTTGCAGCATCCATAGCCAACACGTCCCAAGCCTAGATTTCCCTATTTAATCACTTATTCGCATTTTCAGAAATAAGTTTGGACAAAGATCGTCTTAATATATCTTCTTGGCTCACCATAATTTGTGGACTCAAGCTATCTCCTTTGATCATGGATTCGATCAAGCAACCGAGTTGTGGACTCAACTCAAACCTATCATACGCTCACCCGAAGACAAGAAAGTTCTGGATCATGGACTCGATCTAGACCTTGGGTTGTCATTATCAACACGTCAAAACATGGATGTCTTAGCCATAATTTTCGAAAATCATATTAGACGAAGTCTTAAAGAAAACACATGAGAGAAGAGAGAAAGAAAACGGGTGTCTTGTTCACGCACATCAACTTCTTGTCGTATACGTGATTCAATTGAAAAAAGTGAGAGATTTGGTAAGTGAATCAACATCACATCCATAATTCTATGTGGTCTTCCGCGAGTTCATCCTAAGGGAAAATATTGTCTTGCTATGAAGACAAGATCAAACAATAAAATACATGACGAAGGAGAAATTCACTCATCAAATGGTATCAAAACCAAGTTGGAAAGAAAAGAGGGTTGTGTGTGACAGAGCCATGAAGCGAGCATTTGCGTGTCCATTTGTACAAGACGACACACGTCTTTGGTCTCCTTAATGCATGTCATACATATAAGGGGACATGTTTCAAATGTTAGCATTACATGCTTATCCAGCTAGGCCATCCTAGGAAGGTTGCCATCCACCTAGAAACCAACTATTCCACGAAGAATGAAGGTCGTGTTGTTCATCTACGCAAAAAAGGTTCCTTAGAAACTAACTGTGGGAGTCAGATTTCCCTTGCGTAGAAGGTCCACGCGTAGAGCCCTGTGCCTACCAGAATTCGGTTATGGAAAGGGGCTGGGTGTCAGATCAGAAGAAGGTTCGGCACAAGTTGTCCCTGCAATCAGCGGTCGACACTTGGCAGTACGACAGTGGTTAGTGGTGCCTATAAATACCCACGAGATCTGAAGTTGATAGGGGGGGATCTCGGAAGACACCATGGTCGCAATCCGGAAAGAGATGAAGAAGCTCTCTGAAGCCCTTGGAGGCTCCAAAGTCGGTGACGGCGAAAGGGTATCGGCGAGGTCTCGGTGAGGACAGAAGACACCTTACATCCTCCGGCGATGATGACGGTTGACGAGCACTGTCTGTGGAATCCATCCCGGACCCCACGCATCTCCGGCCTAGCCCGCATCTCTCCGGTCTAATCCGTCGTCATCCCCGACCCTGTCGCCGACTCCCGCTCTAGCCTCGACGATTCACTGAGAGGCTCCGGCCTGAGCTTGAATGGGTGGCGGTATCGGCGAAGCCCCGATCCCCACCAGAGAGGATTTCTCCCTCACAGCCACGGCTAATCTCCATTTCCAACTCTCGTGCCTTTGGTGACATGGTACGCCTCTTCTCGCTTTTATCGCTATTTCAGGAAGTTTCTCCTTCCTCAAACTCCGTGTACGATTCCATCATTTCCCATCTCGCGTGGATTTGACCAGTAGTCATTAAGCGTAGTGCGGGCAGCTCTTATATTTGCAAGACTAAACAATTAATTAGCAAGACTATAGAATTATGTGGTTGGTGGAACTAGAATCCGGGGAATGCGATGGTCAAAGGCCGATATCAAGCTCCAATTAATTAGCTAGAAATGGAGGAACGAGGCTAGGCTAACACTAGGCTACGATTAATTAGAGTTGCTACGCGTGCAATACATCTCTTGATAATTAATAGACCTAAGATTTAGGCCTAGATCATATTGGTAGAACTTGGCCTCGTGGGGCTATCTCGGATACACCTTAATAGGTTGAACGTCGGATTACAGCTGCGCCTAGGCGGTTCGCGAGAGGCTAGTGACTTTAATACTTTGCTTGATATATGGGGTGATTGCATAGCTTATGAGATCATCTATACTTGCTCAATGTCTTGCTTGAATGCTAGAAGATATATGCTAACTCATTACTATGCCTTTGGTGGAATAACGGCCACTATAAAGCCTAATGCCCAACCAATTCAATAAAGAGTGAATACACTCAGCCAAGGTAACTCGACGGGTTAATAAACCCTTCAACCTCTATCTCTCTCTCTTTGTGTACAAATATATATATATATATGCATGCCCTTCGTATAGAAAACTGACTTGAGCGTCGGAGAGCCCGCCTTGGGGAAAGCCATCTCCGGGGTGATTTCAGGTGAATCTCGTGTATGAGGAGGTCGTTGGAGCTCGGGAACAACTACACGCAATCTGGAGAGGAGTGAAGGAATAGTATCAACATAAGAACTGAACCGTGGAGCCAGAGGTCCCACCCTATGCGAAGCAAGTGACCAGGAAGTTGCTGAGGACGTCCCCCAAACAAACAAATCCTCAACAAAACCGGGTCGATGGTGTGTTGACCCTCGACATCTTCACGAAGGGTTGAACCGGGTTTCAACACTGGCGCCGTCCGTGGGGATGTCCTCGTGCACTAGGAATGCTCGTCATGACGAAATGTCCGATCTACGAAGAACCTCCGACAACCAACCTCCACTACACTCCACTTTGGCTTCGGTTAGCCTTCACTCCTCTCTACTTATACTTCGCGTAGCTCTCACTATACCTTTGTTTTCGCGTAGGCTTTACGACATCTTACAACGGCTGGGGCTTGTACGTCCCTCAAGTCGACACAATCTACGGTATTACTCCGCTCACCACCACTCATGCCTTTTACAAGGATATAAGAGGACAAGCAATATGAGACCGAGAAGGAAGAGACGCTGCACTTTAGAGCGAATGGAGCAACATCGTAAGAAAAGCTAGCGAGACATCCTCCGCGAAGGCCTCCCCGGCCTTTGCCCTTGGCTTTCCCATTCTTCGCTTGGCCTTTCCCGGCCTTCGCGAAGAACTCTTGGCATGTGATCTTCGCTCCCCAGCTTGAGCCTATTGTCTTCACGAAGACACCCCTTCAAGAAGGTCCATCCTTCACGAAGATCTCGCCTTCGCGAAGGCCTTCGCTTCATAGCCTTCACAAAGGCTTCCCTTCACGCATGGCTTCCCTGCCACATGCCCTCCACGGGCTTAAAGAAAGTAAATTACAAAGACGATACGATAAAAGCAATACGTAATAACAAAGTACACAAAGCAAAACACCCTAGAACAACGCATTTGCGAATTATTAAGCAATACATAACCCAAAATACCGAAAAGCAAGTATGTGCAAATACAAGCGAGTTTGAGCAAGTGAAAGCAATACCAAACGGTACTGGCCCGATGAGGCGGCCAGTACGCGTAGCAATACCCAACGGTACTGGCCCGATGAGGCGGCCAGTGCGCGTAGCAATACCCAAACAGTATCGGTCGAGAGTCGGCGATACGCGTAGCAACACCCAGACGGCACTGGCCTGGCAAGTATTGGCCAGTGCGCGTAGCAATACCCAAATGGTATCGGCCGAGAGTCGGCGATACGCGTAGCAACACCAAACAACACTGGGCCTGGCACGCATTGGCCAGTGTGCGTAGCAATACCAACAAATATGCGCGAGTTAAAGCAATTGTTAAGACCAAGCGTCAAAAGCAATACCCAAAAGCAATACACGTGTAAAACAAATAACCATTGAATAGTATTACATAAGCAAATCACGAAAGCAACACCCTTGAGAAGCAATATGCGCGAGAAAAAGCAACGCAGGTGTTAAAGTAATTCGTACTCTAGAAAAACTCAACAAGTTAAAAATGCAACTATCGCATGCAAGAATCTAAATGGCGATGAGGTA
Source organism: Rheum nobile (assembly GCA_027886185.1). Taxonomy (NCBI): domain Eukaryota; kingdom Viridiplantae; phylum Streptophyta; class Magnoliopsida; order Caryophyllales; family Polygonaceae; genus Rheum; species Rheum nobile. Next base: position 2,634,469 of record WOAB01000135.1, read on the forward strand.
CGCCTTCACGAGAATACAGCGAGAGTTATAGATACATTGTCTTGCACAATGCAAAGCTTCATTGCATTTACCATGCTTGCATTCTTTGCACGTGTCCGAAACATACAAGGTGGTCCCAAGGGCAGGCACCATGGCAGATACTAGAAGCAACGAGCTGACCCCCCTCATAACCCCTTCTTTAATCCCTCCTCCCGTTCGCAAACTGGAAGGAGGGATGGGGAGAGAGAAGGGGGTTGTACGCAAACAAAGTGAAAATGCGCGGTTTATTTGAGTAGTTGTCATGACTACTAAGCCAAGATCAATTAAGCCATGTCCAAAGAACAGCGCACACAGCATAGTCAACCTCGCGAGTGAGCTACGCGGAGAGTTACATGCACACATAATTCATATGCTAAATGCAACTAGCAACACATGCGAAACAAGTAAAGGAAACTTAAAACAGAATGTTGAACCCGTTGGGTCAAACGCCGTCATCCATCAAAAGAACCTTGCTTAAATAGCGACCACATTATAAAAGCATGAAAAGGGTAACACAAGGGGGAGAGTCCTCCTCAGAAAGACCTTCCCCACTATAGCGAGGAGCACGATCGTGCATGGCCTTGTAACGATTCTCTGGGAGAACGAGACGTCTTCTAGGGCATCTCTCTAGCAAAGGTGACCGACCTCATCCCAAGCAAGTCTCCAGTAAAGACGTCTACTAGGGACACGACTGTGCTCGCTAGAAGACGATACTCTGGTCTTGTAGTTCATGTCCCATTCATGAACTACAAAATAAGACAATGTGAAAGAACAAGTATAAACGCAATACAAGAAAGTAATACAAGAAAAATAATATGAGAAAGCAAGTTGGACAACAACGCGAGAAATCTAGTGAAGTTGCCTTCGCGGAGGCCTTACTGACCCTCGTATGATACTCATATCCCATACTCGTGGCTTCCCGGCTCGTGCCTACGTCCCTTCACGAAGGCAATGCTTCACGTAATCCATTCTCCACGAAGGCTCATAATCCGCAAAAGCCCATCCTTCGTGAGATCTCCCCTTCACAAAGGTTTCCCTTCGCTCACAACTACCCAACCATGCACCCTCCATGGACTTGAGAAAGCGGATAAAAATAAAATACAAGAAGACAAATGTATAAGCAGCATGATGCACGAGAAAGCAAACAAACAGAGTGAAAAAACAAGCTGAGCAACACGAGCAAGCTAGTAAATTACTCCCTCCCTTACACCCTCTATGGGATCACTCTCTCCGACGCTTGACGGGTCCTTTGTGCACAAATGCATCCCCTCTTCACGAGTCTCTTTTATATAACACACATGCATGTACTTCTCTACGCGCAAGTATGTATGCCCTCAATGGGAAACTCGCATTTTCCTTCAGATACAAGATTCATGCTTACACTATTAACAAGAAAGTGATAGAGCAAGAATAAAACAAAAACGAGTAAACGATTAAGAGCAAAGTGCAAAGCGCACCAAGCGGCAGCCTAACTAGGGTGGAGCAATTTTCCCGAAAAGCTATGTCTTGGGGCTTGGCGCCCACTCGACGAGTTCCCTCGTGAACTCTGAAAGCTATGTCTTGGGGCTTGGCGCCCACTCGACGAGTTCCCTCGTGAACTCTGAAAGCTATGTCTTGGGGCTTGGCGCCCACTCGACGAGTTCCCTCGTGAACTCTAAAAGCTATGTCTTGGGGCCTGGCGCCCACTCGACGAGTTCCCTCGTGAACTCTGAAAGCTATGTCTTAGAACTTCGCGTCCACTCGATGAGTTCCCTTACGAACTCGAAGTACAATATCTTGAGGCTCCGCGCCACTCTGCTAGTTCACTCGCAAACTTACGCTTTAACCTGTGCTCCACCCAACCATAGAGATGGTTCAAAGATCAATACGAAATGAGAAGTGCTGACAAACGACGAAGAATGGGAGTGGTTCCGTCTATTCCGAAAACAGCAAAAGGTTAGCCAAGAGCTCCCCGTGCCAGAAACAGCACTACCAGTGTCAAACAACGCGAACCCACCCAGAACCATACATCCCGCTAGATACTCGCGAGGAGCGTTACCAAGGAAACCTAAGCGCAGACAGCCCTGAAAAGGTTCTGAAAGCTCCCACGAACCAAGCCTTCGCTCATGCTTCACGAAGAGCTTGGGGGGCTGGCTGTGGGAGTCAGATTTCCCTTGCGTAGAAGGTCCACGCGTAGAACCCTGTGCCTACCAGAATTCGGTTATGGAAAGGGGCTGGGTGTCAGATCAGAAGAAGGTTCGGCACAAGTTGTCCCTGCAATCAGCGGTCGACACTTGGCAGTACGACAGTGGTTAGTGGTGCCTATAAATACCCACGAGATCTGAAGTTGATAGGGGGGATCTCGGAAGACACCATGGTCGCAATCCGGAAAGTGATGAAGAAGCTCTCTGAAGCCCTTGGAGGCTCCAAAGTCGGTGACGGCGAAAGGGTCTCGGCGAGGTCTCGGTGAGGACAGAAGACACCTTACATCCTCCGGCGATGATGACGGTTGACGAGCACTGTCTGTGGAATCCATCCCGGACCCCATGCATCTCCGGCCTAGCCCGCATCTCTCCGGTCTAATCCGTCGTCATCCCCGACCCTGTCGCCGACTCCCGCTCTAGCCTCGACGATTCACTGAGAGGCTCCGGCCTGAGCTTGAATGGGTGGCGGTATCGGCGAAGCCCCGATCCCCACCAGAGAGGATTTCTCCCTCACAGCCACGGCTAATCTCCATTTCCAACTCTCGTGCCTTCGGTGACATGGTACGCCTCTTCTCGCTTTTATCGCTATTTCAGGAAGTTTCTCCTTCCTCAAACTCCGTGTACGATTCCATCATTTCCCATCTCGCGTGGATTTGACCAGTAGTCATTAAGCGTAGTGCGGGCAGCTCTTATATTTGCAAGACTAAACAATTAATTAGCAAGACTATAGAATTATGTGGTTGGTGGAACTAGAATCTGGGGAATGCGATGGTCAAAGGCCGATATCAAGCTCCAATTAATTAGCTAGAAATGGAGGAACGAGGCTAGGCTAACACTAGGCTACGATTAATTAGAGTTGCTACGCGTGCAATACATCTCTTGATAATTAATAGACCTAAGATTTAGGCCTAGATCATATTGGTAGAACTTGGCCTCGTGGGGCTATCTCGGATACACCTTAATAGGTTGAACGTCGGATTACAGCTGCGCCTAGGCGGTTCGCGAGAGGCTAGTGACTTTAATACTTTGCTTGATATATGGGGTGATTGCATAGCTTATGAGATCATCTATACTTGCTCAATGTCTTGCTTGAATGCTAGAAGATATATGCTAACTCATTACTATGCCTTTGGTGGAATAAGGGCCACTATAAAGCCTAATGCCCAACCAATTCAATAAAGAATGAATACACTCAGCCAAGGTAACTCGACGGGTTAATAAACCCTTCAACCTCTATCTCTCTCTCTCTCTTTGTGTACAAATATATATATATATGCATGCCCTTCGTATAGAAAACTGACTTGAGCGTCGGAGAGCCCGCCCTGGGGAAAGCCATCTCCGGGGTGATTTCAGGTGAATCTCGCGTATGAGGAGGTCGTTGGAGCTCGGGAACAACTACACGCAATCTGGAGAGGAGTGAAGGAATAGTATCAACATAAGAACTGAACCGTGGAGCCAGAGGTCCCACCCTACGTGAAGCAAGTGACCAGGAAGTTGCTGAGGACGTCCCCCAAACAAACAAATCCTCAACAAAACCGGGTCGAGGGTGTGTTGACCCTCGACATCTTCACGAAGGGTTGAACCGGGTTTCAACACTAACATCGCTCCATAACGTGCGATGAAGAACTAGGCATAATGGAGGAGAAATTAGGACTTCCCTTGTCATCTTCCCACTAGTGGGCATGCCCTTCAACTATAAGTAGTTCCTTGACACTCGGGATCATGCACCTGCTCACTCGTTGGGCTTGCGATATACATGAAAGTTGGATGTGAATGCGTGTCAGCTCGCTTGTCACTCCTCCTGCTTACTCGTTGGGCTTGCGATATACATGAAAGTTAGAATGATTCACAATCTAGGGTGTATGCCAATACTCGCTCACAAAAGTCCACACAACACAAATTATTCGATCAGGTTCTCTCTCGACCCTTCATTTTCACGCATACTCTGTTTGACAACTTCTTATTATGGGCAGACTGTCTACACCAAGACGTCGTCTTAATGCTATTTTACAGGAACACGATCCATAAGCAAGTTTGAGTGGAAATCTTATGCGGAGATTGATGTCACAAGCATCAACATGCAGATTCGAGAATCGTCACTAGTTCCATCCATGGGGAGATTTCTCACCCTAACACAACCTAGTCACCACGTAGTTACTCATGGCCGATCAATTGAATTTTGGTTGGAAACAGGGGAATTATGAAGCACCTCATTCTCCCGCGTACATATGGAAGAGGGAATTTGCGTCATGGTGGAATCCTCATCCCCTAGCATCGGTGCATCAACCACATGTATAGTCATTCACACCACAAGCTCATCACCCGCCGATGTATCATCAATTCACGTTGCCACTTGGAAATCTCCATCATCCCCCTACATCCCAGAATATACACAAGCAACAGATCATGTAAAAGGGATAAGAACTATAACCCGCAAGGACAGGGCATGCAGGATTATGGTGGACATCCACCACGACCACCATTGAAGCGTTCCCATTTAGTGAGGGAACATGGAAAATCATTGACGAGCACTTTGTATGCATCCTCATGAAGGATGTCCTTATCTGATGCAGTTCACTTCCCGAGGCAAGACCATGATAAGTCTAAACGCATTCTCGATCTTCTTGAGGGAGATCCGTTATGTTCCCATCCCTAAGCACTTCCATGTCTCCGACATGCCATAATATGACGCCACCATTGATCTCGAGGATAATGTGAAATAGTTCCTCATCAGGATGAGCATGAATCTATTCAATGACACAATCTCTTGACGTGCCTTCCCGTCCACCTTGAAAAGCCTCTTGCTTTCTTGAATCAGGAATCTTGCCCCAGGGGCAGTCAGATCCTTTCAACGATGGGAATCTTATACCACTTGATACATGACTAGATCGCTTGAGTCGCGTTTGTTGTTTTGGTCCCTATCTTCAGGTAAGAACTCATCGTCTCTCGAATAGGTTAGACTCAGGCAGAGTGGTTCGAAATAGTCGTATTAGGTTAGATTCATCGTCTCTCGAATAAAAGTCGATCACGATAGTCAACCACCATACTTTTACTGAATACATGAAAATGCATGATCAAGAGAAGATTCTGGAGACCGAGTCTCACAGCAATCAATCCCAAAAGAAGACTCCAAATGAAATGAGCTTTATCGGAAACATGACAAATGTTGGAAAACTTAATTAATATTATACACACAAGCGTTCAAAAGCTAACTTTAGATGTTTCGGCTCACGACCAACCTCACCGCCCAAGGCGAATCCAGATTGGAAAGAGAACTTTACTCTGATCAAAGTCAAGACAAGATTTCCTAGCTGCACTATTACCTAGCTACACTACTCGTCGAAGGTATATTAATTCTGTGCACTAAAGGCACTTATCTGATTTAATTCCAAAACCAATCCACATCACCACGTTATAAACTTTTATTATGATCAGCTCGTCCCGAGACGAGAGATCTCTTGGGAGCAACTCCCGAGATTTGCTCCCGAGATATATGTGACACTAGCTAAGTGCACCACCTCTATACCCGAGTATAGAGGCTAGTCATGACCCACCAATGGTATTAGGGTCTCAATGCCCTTTTCTCCATTTAATTATCAAGAACACGCACTCGGACAAGGCTCGCCGCGGGTGCGGTGGAGCGCTTGCCGCGGGGTGCGGTGATGTCACAGTGGCGAGAACACGCACTCGGACAAGGCTCGCCGCGGGTGCGGTGAGCTTGCCGCGGGGTGCGGTGACGACACAGAGCGAGAACACGCGACAGTGCTTCTATGGAGAAAGCTTACCAAATCGCTTCGTTAGCCTCCGATTTGATTATGGTTCGATCTCCCAACACTCTAGACCTTCAAACAACACTCAAGAGCACCCTTAACACTCAAAAGGGAACTCCGAACGCTCTCACACGAAGCTCAAAGCTCAGACAACAATGGTGAAAACAGAGGAAAAACAGAGGAAGAAGAAGATGAAGCTTGGACTTCGGATTCGATTCCTTTTATAGCCCCAAATCGAGCCTCCTCAGGGGGAACAAGCAAGGGGACAAGCCGGGAACAAGGGAACAACAAGTGGAGCCACTTGCTCCTGCAGAGGGAAGACGATAATGTCGAAGAAAATATCCCACCGCGGGGTGCGGTGGCGTGGCCCCTAGGTGCGGTGACGACTCTGTTGCCGTCTCCAAACCTGGCCTTCGCCGCGGGTGCGGCCACTTGACCGCGGGGTGCGGTCAAGGCCATTCTTCACCCTTTTTGACCGTTTTGACTTTGGGTTAATCTTCTTAACCCCGGGTTAAATATATTCATACTCGAACGACTATTTAACCTTGAACATACGTCAACTGTATTTTATATTACTCAGAAATTTTTTTACAGAGATCAAACATATTACCGAATGTCTGAACTTCTCTGAATTTAATCTGACTTGTAATACGGGAGTTGGAAAAATTCCAAATTATCCTTATAAAATATCTGGGATATTACAAATGACACGGAACTAGGAAAGTATGGGCACATTTGATGTAGGGAACCAAGCAAACACTCAAGAAAAGTACGTACCCATATAAATAAAATTAGGAAGGCAATTTTGACATTACACAGATAATTCCCAGTGTGGATTAAACAGAGGGTCATAAGGAATTATGCAATGTAATCAGGCTTTGGGACGGCTTGTAGTCAATCATCATTTCGGCTTGTAATAAAGGATAGATGTGATCAGATTGACTATGTTAAGGCTTAATCAAAGAGATGTAGATATGCACAAGATATATCATGAAAGAATATGCGATCATGTCATAATTTAGAACATGCTTTAGAATCAATGTTACAGGACATGCGAGGCCAGCATAAAATCAAATATCATCAATATTTTCAATGGAACCATAGAACATATCAAATCTAGGCACAGCAAGGGAACTAGTAATGGCAACCGGAACTACTAGTTTAAGAAAATCATTCCTAGAAGTAACATAAAGGACTCGTAAGGTTCCCGATTGAGTGCCTTGGTAAATATATCGGCAATTTGATCTTCTGTCCTACAATGTTCTAGCAGTATGTTCTCCTTTTCAACATGATCACGTAAAAAGTGATGCCTTATATCAATATGTTTGGTCCTAGTATGATGCACAGGGTTCTTAGATATGTTGATTGCACTGGTATTGTCACATAAGATTTTGAGGGGACCGAAAGACATACCAAAGTCCGCGAGTTGTTGTTTGAGCCAAAGGAGTTGGGAACAGCAAGCAGCAGCTGCGATGTACTCAGCCTCCGTGGTGGGGAGAGCAACTGAGTTTTGTTTCTTGGATCCCCAAGAGATTAAGCAGGGACCAAGGAACTGGGCCATTCCTGATGTGCTCTTGCGATCGACCAGGAACCCAGCATAGTCGGCATTCGTGTAGCCAAGGAGGTTGAAATGGCAATCTTTGGGGTACCAAAGACAGAGGTCGTCAGTTCCCTTCAGATAGCGAAATATGCGTTTCACCTCAGTGAGATGAGATTCCCTTGGATCAGCTTGAAACCTGGCACAAAGACACACAGCAAACACAATATCTGGCCTACTGGCTGTTAGATACATCAAGGAACCTATCATACCACGATAGAGTTTCTCTTCAACTCGTTGTCCAGTGTGATCGACGGTGAGACGAGTTGCAGGGGAGATGGGAGTGGAGATTGGTTTACTGGAATCCATTTTGAACTTCTTCAGGAGTTCCTTTAGATACTTCTGTTGATGAATTTGGATCCCATCGCTCTTCTGAGTGACTTGCAATCCCAGAAAGAATGTGAGTTCCCCAATCATGCTCATTTCGAACTCGCTGCTCATTAGATCTTTGAACTTTTCTACAAGAGCCAAGTTAGTGGAATAAAAAATAATATCATCAACGTATACCTGAACCACCAAAATGTCACCCTTCACATCCAGGATGAATAGAGTTTTGTCGATCACACCACGTCGATAGCCATTTGCTGTTAGGAACTGGGCAAGGCGATCATACCAAGCACGAGGTGCTTGTTTTAGACCATAGAGCGCTTTGTCCAAGAAGTACACGTGGTCAGGGTGATCATCATCCTCAAATCCTGGAGGTTGCTTGACATAGACTTCATCTTGAAGAATGCCATTTAGGAACGCAGTTTTTACGTCCATTTGAAAGAGCTTGAAGCCTTTGTGGGACGCGTAAACAATGAGCAAACGAATGGCTTCCAATCTTGCTACAGGGGCAAACGTCTCATCGTAATCAATGCCTTCTTGTTGATTATATCCTTGAGCAACCAAACGAGCTTTGTTCCTTGAGACTGCACCAGAATCATCCAGTTTGTTGCGAAAAACCCACCTAGTTCCTATGATGTGTCGATTAGCGGGACGAGGAACTAGTCGCCAGACTTTGTTCCTCTCGAACTGGTGAAGTTCTTCTTGCATAGCAATGATCCAATCGGCATCCTTCAGTGCTTCCGTGATGTTCTTGGGTTCTATAAGAGACAAAAAAGCATTGAAGGCACATAAATTCATATCCTCAAATCCATACATGTCCGGGGGCTTGATTGTTCTTTTAGCTCTGTTACCAATTGTAGGATCGTACGTTGTTAGTTAACAAGGGAACTGGGAGTCCAGTTCCTAAGCAGCGAAATAAGTAAACAATAGCGATTTCAAGACAAGTTCCTTAGAGTGGGAACCTTTGATAACCAACTAGTTATCCAGGATAAAATCCACTACCCCTTTTGCAAGAGGATTTCAAAGTCTACTTCTTGTATTAATACTTCGGTTACAATCAACTAGAATAGAACACACAGATTCAAGTCTTAGACACACTAAAAGACTCTCTACCCAGTTCGACCTAACCAAGCAACAACAAGCAAGTAACTTACTTCGTTCTTCTTCAAAGAACTCGGCACAACTTCTTCACAACACTCGAAATCTTCTCTTTGTGAATGCGTAAAAAAATGAGAGAGGTTTAATTACTTTATTTATATGACTTAATTACTGAAGGAAACAAATCTTCAATAACTAAATCAAACAAATAAAATAATCAAAAGAAATCGTTAAAGATAACATTTGTTTCCAAATATTATCTCTATCGACTTTTACATGTTTTGTTTCCATAAAAGATAATCTTTTACGCTCCTAAAATATATGGAAACAGGATATGATCTTGTAGTTCTCTCTCTAACTAAGATCTACCCTAAACAGCTCGCCGCCGCCTTCACAGATTTATCCAAGTGTTTCTGGCGCCAGCAAGCTTCAGTTCCTTCCGCCAGTTCCCAAGTCTGGCATCAGTAATTCTGTTCCGTGCTTTCCAAGTCCGAAGTTCCCTGTTTTGTCACACTAATGGAAATATTAATAGCAAAGGTGTTTGTCATTATCAAAACTAGGAAAACTGAGGAAGGGAACTAGGTAGAGAACTGGAGTTCCCAAAAGTTCACTTCCTAACAGTAACCGTCACCAAGCTCACCAGCGCTTAGATTTGTTTCGATTGTGTTGGATTTCTGCGCTGACATCCTTTCTATTGCTGCGAATTAGTTACTTTGATTAATGTGTAGTTAGGCGTTCTAGTATTAGGGTTTATATGTTTCGAACTTAGTTGATATGAAATCAATTCGAAATATAATCTCTCTCATTTCCATTCCGATTGGTTCTATTCTTATTTTTCGATTGAAGACAACGCTTAGAGGGTTGGGAATTATCGTGAATGGATTAAAGAACATCTATGTATTGATTGAAAGTGAATTAACAAATGCCTTTGTTTCAATGAGCGGACGACTGTACATAATAATCTAATTCACCGCCTTTGATCCTTGTTGGGAAAACTGTTTAGAGGGTTTCCATTGTTTGAATAAATTGAGTAAAAATTAGGCATTTGATCTGAATTGGTATTTCTGTATCAGGATAAGGCCAAAGAACCAACCTGTATTTAAAGAGTTTGTTCTCCACTTCCATTTCCATAGCATAGACAATATCTGATAATGTGTAGCTGAATTCGTAGTGCTCCAGGAAAGAAAGAACCCCTTTGTTAGCAATCAAAACTCTTACTTATGTTACTTCCTGGGGACATTGGAGAGGTTTTAGAGTGAAAACATATAAGTTTGTATGATTCGCATTGAATCTTTGCTCTTTTCCATGTTACTATCATCACAATGTGATACAAATTACCAAATTTTGTAGAAAGTATTCAGAGTGTCAAACAAAGCTTTGAACTGCTAACGTGTAAAGCATATAATATGGACTATATAGGAGCTGATGACATTTAGCAAGGAAAAAACATGAACTTGTTCCTAGTACTATGATCTGTTTCTGCTAAAATCATTAGGCTTAATTCCTTCACATTTATTATCATCACTTCAACATAGAGCATTTAAATCATTTCAAAATCAAAAACTAATCAAGTACATAAACAACTAGGTCACATAAAAAAATTTGAAGAATTCACATTTATAGAGAACATACAATCTTGGTTCATCAAGAATTCACCAAACGGGCCCTTAATGATAATCAGAAATCGGTTTCTAGGTGGGAGGATTAAAAAAATGAAGTATACCTTGTCCACTAGCTGGATTTTCCTTAAACCATCAAGTAATCTCTGTAGTGGACAACAGAGATAATATACAATAAAGTTAAACAAAATAGAAATATTGTTAAGATAATTGAGCTTCCTTGTCGCTAGGCACTTGACTAAAAAGTCTCTATTGAATTTTCAATCTTAATTTGTGCATCTCAGGTTCCCAGGCCAGATCTGTTGCAAACAAATCAAAGTGCAATATTCTTGTGTGTGTGAAACAGAAAGAGAAGATGTCGGAGTATTGTGTAACAGGAGGAACAAGTTTCATAGCTGCTCACTTGGTGAAAACCTTGTTTGAAAGGGGTCACACAGTTGCAACCATTGTTCGAGATCCTGGTATTTTTCTTACTTATCTTCTACTTACGAAGTTTACTATTCGATCCGTGATTGGAAATTTGAGCAGGAAATCTCGAGAAGGTGGGTTTTCTGTGGGAATTGCAAGGGGAAAAAGATAGGCTAAAATTAATAAAAGCTTACTTGCTGGAGGAAGGAAGCTTTGATGGGGCTGTTGAGGGTGTTAATGGTGTTTTCCACACTGCTTCTGCAGTTGCAGCTCTACCCTTTGGTGACAATGTTCAAGTATGTATATATGATCTTAAAAAACTGCAAACCCTTATAACTGTCATTGCTTATCAGCTTGATTTGTGGTAGATAGATGATAATTTATCTAACTAGATCAGTACAGACTAAATAGCAGAATCTAATTCTGTTACCTAATTAGGTTTCCTTTTTGGGTTATAATTCAACTGGTGCTTTTCCCCCTTTTTGATGTCTTGTAGGAAATCCTAATTGATCCAGCCATCAAAGGAACTGTGAATGTGCTCAGATCTTGTGTGAAGGCTAGAGTGCAGAGGGTTGTACTAACCTCTTCTAGCTCAGCTACACGCTATCGAGATGATGTCCAACAGATTTGCCCACTCAACGAGTCTCGCTGGAGCAATATTGATTATTGTAAACGATACAAGGTAAAACAAAACGCTACGTTTTCTTGCTGGATAGCATTTGAATTTTCTCAATCAAGTAGCTTCTTAAGAACAAGAATAATGTATGCCGTATTTATGTGTGTGCGTCGCTTCTTAGTTGTGGTATGTGTACTCAAAGACGCTAGCAGAGAAGGAAGCATGAAAGAAATATATAACTTGGCTGAAAGCTATAGTTTTGCCAACTTGAAGTCTAAAACACTGGAGATCTTGGTTTATAACTTGCAAATAGAACCTGCAAAATTGCTAGAAGTCTTAGGTTTCCTCTTCACCACATTAAAGTTATTATTACCATTTTTACTGTGCTAGTATTGCGTGTGTTACTACTGGTTTACTGTGCAAGCTTTAGTTTTATATTGGAATGACCATGTATATGGTTATCTGTATTTCTTTTCTCAAGTACAATGTATTATATTAGCATTAACCTTTCTAATACAACCCTATATCTCAAAGCTGGAACTTTCTATAGTCAGGCCTATAAGCTACTGTAGCTGACCTTAATATCTTGAGGAAATATGCTTCAATATTTTTTCTGAGTTGCTAGATGCTGCACTAAAGTTTGATTCAGAAAATTGTTAATTAATTGTTGTATTTGATCTGAACTTGAGCATGTTTTTATAATTTTCTTGTATTTTTTTTTGCTAGAAGAAATGCTTGATGCAAGAACGTTATCAGCATAAGCTTCTTTAATTTGGTGTCCTACTGGAAGATGGATAACTACTGGGACAATTTGAGAAGTTCATGGGTATGGGAAGAACTCTACAGAGCAAGAAACTATCGACCGGTTAGTTAGGAGTGCAACAGATATTCTGTAGTATTTGGATCTATTGCATTCTAAGTGCTTATACCTTTGGTCTCTTTTGAGAAATTCATGGGTCTGGAAAGAAATCTGAACTATTTTGATGTTGAACACATATATTAAGGCTATAGTTGTTAGAGGGTGCTATATTAACACATATCAACTATTTCACTAAACAAAACATGTTTTGTTTAGTGAGATAGTTGAAATATTCACTCCTAAAAAAATACTTGGTCATTTGTCATTTGTGAGACTTGTGGCATTGTTTTGTTTAGTGAAATAGTTGGATCATTTGTCAGTTGATTTTTGTTGACATTGTAAATGCTTAAATTTAACGAGAAGACACTGTTGTTCTTGAATTGTGAGATTGGTGCCAATTTATCTTTTATATATATTCAGTATAATTGGAAAAATGACATTTGCAATTAAAAAAAGAGTAATATAAATCGGGAACATGTTATATTTATTTGCTAATACATCAAGATCTATTAACCCGGACTTGAATCATTGGTGTATATGCTTTCACCAAATAACCCGGATCTCAGAACTCCGATGTATATTGTATGCAAATAATCCGGATATATTGATTTAGCAAATAACCCGGATGTGAAAATATCCGGGTTATTATGGTAATTCAAATAACCCGGATCTTTAAAGATTGTGGGAAAATTTTGAAAGGCAAATAACCCGGACGTGTCGATTTTAGGTCCGGGTTATTTGACCCCTATCAAATGCGACGTAGCTCTTTAACCCGGATCCGGGTTATATACCCTTATACGCCCGGGTTATTTTCCCTATTCTATAGTAGTGCAACAACTATGCATGACCCGCAACCTCCCTTGTATGTCCTCGCCGAAACACCCTTGCCCCTCACCACCTGCCCTGATTTTTCAAAAATGTTTTTTTGCATGTTTTTCTGAAGTTGATTAAATATTCTTAAAGTACATGATCTCATGAGTTCATCGATATAAAAGTTTTTGAAATCAGACATCGATAACCCCTTCAATCGTGAACTTGAAATTTCGCAAACCTTAAGTTGCAAACATACCCTAGCTGCCATCCACTTTAGTTTTTCCTTCACTTTTCAGCCATTAAGTTGCATGTTTAGGTTCCTTTAGTTGTTGTATTTTGACTTGAAAACATGATTGGAGGGTGCCTAGACGCTAGGATATATTGTTTTTGCTTGTTCGCACTTTTTTTGTCGTGTATCTTTGGTTCATATTTTAGGTCAATCATGAGACTTTATGCTAGAGAACATGATATATGTCTCATTCAATGTGACATTGATGACATACTTGTGGCTGCACAAACTAGAATTGAAATCATTATTCATGAGTGCTATCGAAGAGAGGAAGAAGAAGAGGACACATGACCCATATGGGACGACGAATCGGCTGCGAACACCTTCAACGACACTCTTCCAAAATGGGACAACAAACCATATTGTCCATTGAAGGAAGAACAACCTACACTTGCGGCTGCGTCCATCGTTTCCACACCACCTATCCCACCGTTGATAGTTGAAGAAGAGGTAGTGGACAGCTCAGCACTCATGGTCTCTTGTGTTGCCCCTTTGGTTCCTCACCATTGACGGAGCACCTAGAACAACATCAACACCCTCCAAGATATCCATGGAGTTTACATCTCGTGCTTGTTTCCTTTCACAAATTCAATTTGAGGACAAATCGAAGACAAGTGGGGAGAATGGCGACATGAAGATAAGCCACTTGAAGACCGACTTGAAAGGCAATCAAAGTCACCAAGAAAGAGACTTAGGGCTCCTGAAAATCCCATTTGCCCCTGAAGAAATTCCAAATTTTTTTATACCCTTTTTGGTAATTGCACACCTAAAATACCTAACTTTAACTCTCGTATTTACTACTTACCGAACACGTCATTTCATACTTCACCCTTACTTTCACTTCAACTCCTACTTTCACTTCAACTCGTACTTCAACTTTCTTTCACTTTTACTTGATTTTACTCACTACTTATCGAACGGACCCTTAGGAGTCAAGATTCATGCCTAGAAATCAACCAAGCCAACACTTCCCTTATGCATGGCCTTATGCATGCTTATCTTAATATTATTTAGATGATATTTGCTTTTGTTGTCTCTATTTGTTGTTGTTGACTTTATTTGTTATTAGGTCTCTATTTGTTGTTGAGTCCACAACTCAGCTGTTTGATCGAGTCCATCGATCAAAAGGGATAGCTTGAGTCCATAACCTACAGTGATCCAAGAAGATTAAGATGATTTTTGTCAAAAGTTAAACTTCAAAACTTATTTATGAAAATATGAACAAGTGCTCTAATAGGGAAATCTAAGCTAGGAATGTGTGGGCTATGGTTGCAAGCCATATGGGGCGGCCAACACTTGGTTATTAGTCTATCATAAACTCTAAAATATTAAATATAACATAACTTAGAAAAAGATAGAACCTTTATTGAATGGATAAGGCCCATGCATAAGGGAAGTTCGGTTTGTTCGGTTCAGAACCGGAAAAAGACAAACCGAACCTAAACCGAAACAAGTTACTTCAATTCTATTTTCGACTCGACTAAATTGAATATCCGATTTCAGTTCGGTTATTTCTGGTTCGATTCGGTACGATTTTCGACCGATGAACAACCCTAACCAAAATACTCCACAACATAACACGAAACGGTTGTCATGTTAAAACGACCTTTATCTATCGCAATTCATGTAAAGAAGAAGCGTGATTTTTCATATAATGTGCTATTCAAAAAAGAGAATGATGGTGATTTTAGAGCAAGTTGGTGTGGAAAGCAAGTCACGAAACCACTACTATATGTTGAGTGTAAAGCTTGATCCGATGATACGTGTTTTATATTTTTTCAAAAGATGGATTCATACGTGGAGCGCCATCATAAGTGGCAAAAAACTAGTAAAATCATTTAACCATGTACACGCGTACGTTAGATCGATATGCTCCCGTTCCAATTGGTGAGTCACATTACAAGATTTGCAGGACATACTCGATCACTGCAATATTAGTAAAGATACGGCTTAAGATGACCCGACGATAATGTATTGGGATAAGGCTTAAGACGATATAGGTGCAAAATTTACCCATTTAATTTAATCCGCCGTCCAAGTTAAGAGTGGCATGACTATGGCCGAGCGTACACCAAAATTCAAAACCGAAAAACCGTCATATAAAGCGAGAAATCAGACATAGTTTTGGTTAATCATAACGTAACTACGGTTAGTTTAATCTATTGAAAAAATGATTTGATTATTTAATATGACTACGGTTAGTGATATTATTCAATTTAGTTAACCAATTAACCAAACGTATAAATATATGTTTTTATAATGAGAGTAAATTAAATTAATAACGATTTGCATATATACCCTATTTGAGAAACGTAATTGCAAGAATACCAATTTTTTTTTTGCAAATACAAGGATACACCATTTGAGGTATTTTTATAAATTAATAAAAAAAAAATCAGAAATTAAGTAAAAGATAAAAAATTCATTAAAAAAAAAGGAAACAAAAACAAAAAAAGCACAAAATCATTGATTATTATTTCCCTCCAAAAATACACAAATTTTCCTTCCCAACTACACAATTTTTTTATAAAAGTACAACCCAATTATTTTCATCAAATTCCTCTTTCCTTTTTTAGATTTCATCTGCCGATTATTGATCTTGAACCCAAATCAACTCAAATTCATTTCCTTTTCTAGATTTCCAAATTCATCTGCCGATTATTGATCTTCAACGTTCTGCCAATTAGTTTCCTCTTTCCTTTTCTAGATTTCCAAAGTACACAATTTGTTTTAGATTTAACTAAAACAAAATCATTTCCAACTTAAATAAATTTTGAGCGAAAATAATGTTAAACCAAAGATTTCACAGGCGGCAAAAATGTGGTAAGCTCAAAGCATGCAATCCGACTTGGCAGGCAACCTCTGGAAGAGATTCATAGGCGTAGACTACAGATCAAAAATGACCAAAACTTATTACGTCATACTTGGTTGTATTTACTATTATAGAAAACTAATGTCGGCCTTACTAAAATTAATGTCATAATTACAAATAATAATGTCGAAATTACTAATAAAAATGACACATCTTTCTCCACTGATAGTGATTTCAACGGGCAAAAATCAACACTAAACTTTAGTATGTAATGTGACGTTAAATTTCAAAAATAGAATGAGTTTCATTGGTGACATTTATTTGGTTGAGGTTTAGGGTAAAATGTCTAATGGATTATAAGAATTTAAGGTTGATAGTATTAAATCTAAATTTTGTTGTCGATTTCCAAATATTACATGAAGAGCGACATTATTTGTTGGTACTCTGACACTCGATTTTACCATATTACATGATAATACTTGCCACTTACAAGAAATAGTTTCGTTGTATACTTCTACATTTTCCCTCAATTCTCTTAGATTTACTAGGACGCGTGACATTTTTAATTGGTAATATGACATTCGTATTATATATTTTGACAAAAAATACCTTATCACTTACAATAAATGTTAATAATATCAAACTAACGACACTATGTCATTTGAATGGTGCGACATTATTATTTGGTATTGTTGTATTCGTATTCTACCATAAGACATGATAATACTTTCAATTTTGACCGTTATTAAATGTATGTTGTACATAGTTAATAGGATTTGACCGGTATTAAATGTAAATGCATTCTCTCAAATTTTCCAACAACTGGGTAAAGTCATTTAACTTCCAACCACTCAGTATTAATTGCATTAATGTAATTGTGGTCAACTTCTACCTCTCTGTGAATAAACCTAGTTTGTCTTCAACTTCTACCTCTCTGTGAAGAAACCAAGCTTGTCTTCAAGTTGTAAATCTGGATGAATATTTCTAACTCTGAAGTCCTATTCCGAACAAAGATTTAAGCTCTTGTGCATCTCATATATCTTGTACGTACATCTGGTTTATTTGTAGGGTTTAATTTGTAGCTCATTTACTCTTTCAATTTTGTCATGCGTTTTTGTATGCATCGGCCATTTTGTATATAAATTAATCTGACCCATGATTGTATGAGTCAGGGTGTTCATAATTATCCGATCCGGCCGATCCGATCCGTTGATCCACCGATCCGATCCTCAAATATTCGAATCCGATGGAATATTATCTGATCCGGTAAAAATTTTCGGATCACTGGATCGGATACGGATCGGGGGTAGATATCCTGCGGATATCCGGGGTATACCACTTTTATTAATATTATATTATTATTTATTATAAATTATATATCACATATAAAATTTTATACATATGTTAATTTTTTAATAGGCTAAATCTGATACATATACAAAATCACCATTTAGTAAGGACAAGTACTGGGCCACAATTTTGGTAGTGGACTAGCCCAACTTGACTACTACAAAAGACAAATACAATCCTACGATTTCAATTTTCAATTCCACAAATTGGACTTCAGCTAGTCAGCTGGTGAAGTTTTTATTTTTTTTAACTTTTCTATTTTAATTTAAAAAAAAGTTTAAGAAACATAAAACCCTAAAACTCACTCATTTGCTGCGCCGCTTCTCTTTTATTCAAAACTCAATTTCAAAACTCCATTTCACGTGCTCCATTTCCAGCTTCTTCGTTTGTCCTCACGCCTGCTTCTCTCAACCAACTCTATTGTTGGCTTGTTGCTGCTTGTCACAGAAGCTTCTGCGTCTTCGCAAGAGGTGAGAAAACTCTACGAGTTTATAATTTCAATTTTAGGGCCTTATATGCGAACCTAGATTTCGTTGCTTTTAGAGTTGTATGTTGAATTTGATTTGAGGTTCTGATTTTTAATTGTAGGTTGCTTTAAATATGAGCGAAAATGAAAATACAATAATTGATGTTGAAGAAATTTCAATGGAAGAATCTCAGGTTAACAACAAGAGGAACAAAACTCCTACAAGTGCAAAACCACCAAGGCATCCTAATTCTAATACTTCTAGTGAAGCTTCTTCGGGATCTGACTTCAGTACTGGTAAGAGAAAAAAGAGTTCTACTTGGTGGTCTCATTATGATGAAGTTCCTAACATAAATTATGCAAGATGTAAGTATTGTTCTGCATTGATTGGTTGCAAACCTTCAAATGGAACTACACCTTTGAAGAATCATGTTCAAAGATGCAAAATGCTTCCTGCAAATATGGATAAAAAACAAAAAATGATAGAACTTGATGCAACAACTGTTGTTGGTGATGATGGTGTGCTAGAAAAAATTTCAATTCCTTGTTTGTGGCAATTTAATCAAGAAACGTGTAGAGAAGCTCTTGCTAGGATGATTATTGTGGATGAGTTGCCTTTTGCTTTTGTGGAGCATGAAGGATTTCGTTACTTTTGTAGATGTTTGAATCCTACCTTTGTCATTCCTTCAAGGTCTACTATTACTAGAGATGTTTATAGTCTATTTGTTAAGGAAAAGAAAAGGCTGAAAGATTGCTTTAAAACTTTGTCATCTCGAATTAGTCTTACCACTAATGCTTGGACTTCTGCTCAAAACTTGAGTTATATGTGCCTCACTGCTCATTTTATTGATGATAACTGGGTTCTGCATAAAAGGATTATCAATTTATGTCCTCTTGTTGGCCATTCAGGGCAATTAATTGGTAGAGGGGTTGAAAAGTGTTTAGTTGATTGGGGAATAAAAAACATTATGACAATTACAGTAGATAATGCTAGTTCTAATGATTTAGCGGTTGATTATTTGAGAAGGAAAATTAATCATTGGGAATCTGGTATTTTGGATGGAAAATATCTACATATGAGATGTGTTTCTCACATACTAAATCTAGTTGTAAAAGATGGTTTGAAGGATATGGATAAGTCAATTTTGAAAGTTCGTACTCTTGTAAGGTTTGTTAGGTCCTCTCCCGCAAGACTTCAAAAGTTTAAAGCATGTGTACAAGAGGAGAAATTAGATAGTAAAAGTCTTGTTTCTTTGGATGTTGAAACAAGATGGAATTCAACATATTTGATGCTTGAGTCTGCTGTGAAGTTTAAGAAAGCATTTGATAACTTGTTGATGAGGGATGCTGCTTGTCAGAAAGAGATGTTGAAGCTTGGTGATATCAAAGACGAGGATTGGAAAAAGCTGAACTATTTCGTGCCCATTTTGAAAGTGTTTTATGATGCCACTTTGCTGTTATCTGGTTCTCGTTATGTGACTTGCAATACTTGTGTTCATCATGTGTTTGCTATTGGTTTGGGAATTTCTAGTTTGTGCAATAATGAGGATGAAGGTGTTCGAAAAATGGCACAACAAATGAAGCTGAAGTATGATAAGTATTGGGGAGATGTTCATAATATGAATTATTTGTTATTTATCTCCATACTTCTTGACCCTAGACGTAAGATGCAACTAGTTGATTGGCTAATACGTCAATCTTTTGATGCTACAAAGGCTACAATCTTGAATTTGAATGTGAAGTTGCTTATTGGTGAATTGTTTGAAAAGTATGCTTCTTCTATGCCTCAAGCAAGCAAGAAAACAAGCTCATCTTCTTCTAGCATGAACTTGACTGAGAATTGTCCAAGAAAAGTTATGGATTTTACCAAGTTGATGACTTCAAGGTTTCAAATGGATGTGGGTTCTGATGATACTAATAAAAACAAAAGTGAGCTGGACAAATACTTAGAGGAGACACGAGAAAGTGATCTTGAGGATTTTAATGTCTTGACTTGGTGGAAGGACAATCAGAAAAGGTATCCTATTCTTTCAAAGATGGCTCGTGATGTGTTGGCTATTCCGGTTACTAGTGTTGCTTCTGAATCTGTTTTTAGTACCGAAGGACGCGTACTTGATTCTTTTCGTACCTCCTTAACTCCAAGAATGGTAGAAGCTCTTATTTGTACACAAGATTGGCAACGCACAACTAATGTTCCAATGATGATCGAGGAAAGCCTAATAGCCTTGGAGCAAATGGAAGAAGGTTCTGATTTCTATCTAATCTTTCATTTGAATTTCACTTTTCCAAATTCATTATGAATATTTAATTTGTACTTTTTGTTAAATTTGTAGGTATGAAGGAGTTAGCTCTTGTGCAACCAAGCTTCATTATCGATGAAACCTTCATTATGGATGAATGTTTTGATATGTAGACATCCGATATTATGATGGAAATTCATTTTGTAAACTTTGGAAATATTTTGGTGGGTTTTTTGCGGTGGTTTGAAACTGTAGGTTGAAATACTTTGATATTATGTTGGAAATGTTAGTTTGTGGCTGTCTGCCTTGCTGTAATATTTTGATAGATGAAATTATTATGGTACTTTATTCTAGTAAAATATATCTTTTTTTTATATATATTGTATGTATATACAGGTTGGATATTTTAGGATATCCGAGATGGATATCCGATCCGATCCTAGGTTTTCGGATCGGATATCCAGGAATTTTGGATCGGATACGGATCGGGATTTTACGATTTTTCATTTGAGGATATCCGATCCGATAAGCCAGATCGGATCGGATATCCGGTAATGAATAGCCCTAGTATGAGTTACCACTTGCTTTGTAAATTACGCCGTAAATCCTTGGCTTAATTTTATTTGTACGTACTTAGTGTTGCATGTTCTCCTAAGTTGAACTAATTAAAGGGAGACATATTTTAATTAGATCTCTAGCTTGACTTTCTACCTCTTATTAATTAAACCACTTTCTTTTTGATCACATAAATATTATGGTACAAGCTGCTATATCACTGTATTTGTTATGTTTTGATATATATTGATATTATACATAAGTTCTTTGATACTTAATTTGTTTAATAGTTTATGCTTAGATTTGAGTCTTTTGACATATATTGTTTATAGGTAGAATGAATTTCATTGATGACATTTATTTCGTTAAGGTCGACAATAAAAATTTTAATGGATGACAAGAATTTAAGGTTGATAGTTAGAAAAATATAAACTTTTCTAACATTATAATTGTTCATTCCGACAATACAACTATACCATGTGACAAAAATATGAACACCACTGACATTAGACCTGAGCAAACGCGGGCCGGCCCGCCAATGAATCGGGCTTGGACAAGGACTTAAGCCCGAACGGGCCGGTTGGCCCGGCCCGTTCGGGCTGGCGGGCCGGGCCCGGTAACAGGGTCCGGCCTGTATAAAAATTTAATTATATAAAAATATATTTTTTAAAAATACTTAAAAAATAAATATAACTTAAAAAATAATTAAAAATAATAATTTAACGGGCCGGCCCGGCCCGTTAAATACCAAAAAAATTAAAAAAAAAATAGTAAAAAATAATTTTAAAACATAATGCCAAACGGGCCGGCCCGCTCTTCCGGGCGGGTACGGGTAACACATTGGGCCCGGCAAACGGGCCTGGCTCGGGCCCGTAAAAACGGGCCCACATTTTGGCTTAGGCCCGGCCCGGCCCGAGCCCGTATATGCTCAGGTCTAACTGACATGAAGTATTCGTCCAATGAATCTCGTGCAATTGTACCATGTGACAAAAATATAAACTTCTCTGACATTGTAATTGTTCATTCCGACAATACAACTATACCATGTGACAAAATTGTTCATTCTGATATTGTAATTGTTCATCCCGAGAAAATACCTGAAAGTATAGACTGTGATACACGTACACATAATCCATAGATCTTAGCTTGCCAATGTGTATTTGCTGTTATATGTACATAACTAAATGTAATATATGTTATTGGTCGGAAACAACCATTTCTCTTGGCACAGACACGACTTACATAACTAGACGTAATATTGATGTTATTGGTTGAGTTTCAAGAACTAGCTGATCGTAGAAACTTCCCAGGTCACCTCAGGTTGTGGATACATCTCAGGTAGTAATGGACAAGGTCTAGTTGAAATACAATATGCTTCTTCCGTTCCTTAGACATATAGTATATCTTCTACGTTCAACTATGATAATCACTTCTTACTATGTCGTAGCAGAGCCTTCTATAAACATTTCTAAAGAGGGCTCAATAAAATTACTCTATTACTAGGAAAGGAAAAATGAATAACACTTTGTTTTCAGTAATTTAATTATATAAGCATCTGAGAAGTTCATCTAGGATATGATATATCAACAAAATGTGTAATAGTAAATCAACCTCTGCAGTGAATACTTTCCCCTCCATGATAACAACCCTGTTTTTTCCATGTTATAGTCTATCACATTCTGATAAACATCTTTGCTTGCACAGTGACCACTATTCTTGGTAGCACATGTCTATCATTAAACCTCCTCATAATCAACGTCCATTTTCATTCAACTAAAGTTGATAATCCACAGATCATGCATCATCTTTGAATTGCCAACCATCATAATTCATAACACCTTCAATTAAGGTGTTCATCTGAGACTTTTGGCCCAGCCATAGCATGTTAATATTTTGTCAGAAGTACCATCATTATAGAGGGAATACTATCACTTTCAAGCAAAGCCTCCAATGAGAAATAACTTGGCACATCTGTTATGGCTCAGACTTTGCACCTCTGTCTTGCCACTCTCTTCTTGAAGATCTAGAATATCAGCATCTGCCTGCATCTCCCGCTTATCGTTATCATACATACTGAAAGTTCACTTTTTGGTGTATGGTTATACTGAGTGCTATTGTCGCCATATGTTGAGGCACCTGCATGGTGAGCGTCACTCCCGAAAGATGTTCTATGCATGGAAGCCAGTGGAGGAGGGAGAACATGAGGTTGTCTGGAAGAATATCTTGGCCTGCCATAGGAATATAGCTCATCCAACTCAAAGTTCTGATAAACACGATCCCCATAAGGAGCATGGAGATTCCCACGAGAATTACCTTGGTTCAATACTATGTCATTGAATCTGTCAGTACCAGTCTCATGAAATTCAGAATCATCTAGTTGAGATTCGGGGAAACCTCTTCCATATTAATTCCTTGATGCATATACCCATTTGCATTGTAACGAGGGAAGCTTCTACTACTAGCAAATGCATCACTTCTGGGGCTTTGGTGACCATGCACCTGCTTAGGAGGAAATAAAGATGAAGAGTTCCCATTTTCAAAGGCATCTCGCCTCCATGAGTTGGACTTTCCTCTGTCAGTGAAGGCAAAAGGCCCAACTCTAAAATTATGCACCCTTGAACATGCATTAAAGGACCTACGAAGACTGAAGGAATTAGAAGGAACAAAATTTCTAAGCCTCTCCACTGCTCTCTCACTGTCTTCTCAAGAGTTGGGAGCTTTCTCTTTCAGAGTCACACCTAAGATAGTTGCAGAATTTGTTAGATACTAATATCAACAGTTAAACAATGTAATGAAATTCATCTAAACGCTTAAGGAGATATACATCATGTCCAACATGTCATACCTTCCCTATATGAAGCCCATTCATGCTTTCGAAGATAATGAGGTGCATCAAGTGGGGTAGCAATCCCTGCACAAAGCCACAAACATAGCTTTCCTCATTCACACATAGCCCTACCACCAAACCAAATGAAATATCACAATCTAGTTCAGCCCAACAACAAAGCCAAAGATTGCTTTCTCACCAAAAATCTCAAGCTACTATTCATTGGAAAGAGAGCCTTTCTCAAATATTATGGGGTCTCAAGATACCGCATAATTCTAATGAGAAAAGCAGCCCCACTTTCATTCCCATCTGAGCTCTCTATTGTTGCAAGACTAGATTCATCCATCGCATTACTCTTGCTGTCAAATACTACCACCTAAATGCAAAGCAAGTTTCTCAAGCAAGCAGATTGAAATTGGCAACCAATTGCAGTTATAAAGGTGCATAAGAAAAGAAGAATCCAATTTGATACCTCATCTACACGGTTGAAAGAAGAAGGCATATACATCTTCATCTTATGCCTCACATATCTCTCGTATATGAATGTCGCCCCTTTGAACTGCGGTAGCACCATCCACGGCGCCCCACCAGCTTCGCCGTGTACCATATCGGGATCCTACATAAATATGCATACCATAACATTAATCACCACAACATATATATATATATTAATTAATCGTACACTAATTATCTTAATAATGAATGAATTAATAATTAACACTGCAGAATGGGTTGAAAGATGATCTCAATAAGAGTGAGGAGAGAGTAGAGGATCCAGTAAGCCAACAATTGTTTATCATCCGCTTTTGATGTGCTCTCCATTGCTACCACCCATGGCAGCTCGTGCAATCTGACCAGCCAACTAAACAAGAAATTCGTAGAACGATAGACATACAACAAATTAGGGACGAAATAAAGAGGAATTATCCGTATGAAGTTCCGAATTGTAAAGAAGTGAGAAAGAGATATTTACACGGGTGGCGAGTTCGAGAGACTGGGTATTATTGATGATTGAGCCGACAATGGCGATGCTCATAGTGCGGTGTGTAGTATTCGCTTCATCTGAATGTTTTTCTCTCTCCCTTTTCTTCTTGTGCTTGTCACTCGCATTCTGAGAACCCTCTCCATTATCGATTTCCATATCGTCCTGTTTAGCATCTCCTTCTAGGGATTCTACTTGGAGCTTCTTCTTCTTCATCATCATTTATGTTCCTGTAAACCTTCCTTGAGGCTTGGCTTTTGGATGAAACCCTAAGTCGCAACTCCAAACCAATTTTGAACCAGAGGAAGAATCACGAGGAACCAGAGGAACAATGGAAGTAAAGCCTTCGATTTTGGAAGAATTTCACGAACAATGGAAGAATTTCACGAACCATAGGAATAATCGAAATTCTCGTCTGGGTTGAAGGAATTTTAGGGTTCTAAAGAAATTTGAAAGAGGGATTCTCGTCTGTTTACAAAAGTTGGAATTTTGTTCTAAATGGATTTTTTTTCAGCTTTTGAATTTTAAAATTTCATTTTCAGTTCAAAAAAATTTCAAAATGAAAACTTTTTCTTTATAAGTTTTATTGCCATGTCATGATTTGTTTTAATAATTAAAAGAAAATTTTGATTTTTTTTGGGGGAGTAATTTTGCAAAATAAAAATAAAATTTGGTTGAGGTATTTTTGCAAAACAAATTGTAAATGGGGTATAAGAATGGTGTATGGGATGTTATTACTCTTAAATTAATTTATTAATAATTTTGGACACATTTCAATAACTTTTTTTAATATTCCCGTTCATGATTTGAATTTCTCAAT
Organism: Rheum nobile; assembly: GCA_027886185.1. Lineage (NCBI taxonomy): Eukaryota > Viridiplantae > Streptophyta > Magnoliopsida > Caryophyllales > Polygonaceae > Rheum > Rheum nobile. Next base: position 2,660,118 of record WOAB01000135.1, read on the forward strand.
TTCCACCTCTATCTAGTTTTCACTTGTAGAGATGGCACGGAACAATCCGTTTCCGAAAGTTTAGGTTCCGAAAGGTTTCAATTCCAGTTTCGATTCTGAAAAATTCAAAAAAAAAATCAAAAATCTCTGATTTTGGTGCCGTAACCGTTGGTTTTGAGCGCCGAAACCTCCGATTTCTTCCGGTTTAGATATGATTTTGTTAAAAAATCAAATAAAAAAATGGTAGAACCGGAGATTCCAAACCGGTTTTAAAACATTCGGTTCTCTAATTTCTATTTAAGGAAACCGGAACTGGAACCAAAATTAAAAGATTTACTCGATTTCGATTTTTTCCGATTTCAGAACCCGCGGTTTTCCAGTTCGGTGAAAATAAGAGCTGAGAGCCATGTCTACTCACATGTAGCAATTCCAAATTTAAAGTATTCAACTGTCAGACATATTTACACACCACCCCTGAATAGAATTGAAGCATAAACAATTTTATGTCAAGATATCTTCTTCATAGTTTCGAGAGAGGCCGCAAGGTAGTTGAGTGCTGTAGGATTGAAATGAAATTTCATAGGGTGATATGTACGTAGTTAGCTAACTAGTTTAGTATCCGTGTCTTGTACGAGATCTGTTTATTTTTTCTTACATTTATAAAAATAGTATATTTTATTATATATTTCATTGATATAGAAATATATAGTTAATGACTGTTATAGAAGTAGATAAATTCTTATATAAAAAATAACTAATCGATTAAAAATATTCAAGATATAAAAAAATTACATTATATAAAGAGAGGCGGAACTCTTCATAACTTTATTAATAATAAAAATTGGCTAAGTAGTCTTTGAAACGGGGATAGCCACACCCCTAACATCAATACTACTAAAACGATAAAATATAATAAAAATGTTCATCTAATACATGAAAATGAAACACTAAATATAAAATCTGACACGATGTTCAAAATTGCTATAAATTATCAAAAACTTTCTTGTATATTACATTGGTTGTAGTATTATATATCTTCTTGTCTTTGTCGCAAATTAATATCATCAAACCTTTCTTGCTAGTCACCCTTGATGATGCAACATAAAATTGACTATGACTGAAAACATGGCATGGAAGATACAAACCGACATTTGCAAGAGATTGGCCCTGGCTCTTGTTTATGGTCATAGCAAAACAGACACTCAAGGAAAATTCTCTTCGTTGAAACTTGAAAGGAAGTGAAGTGTCTGATGGTGACATGATCATGCGAGGAATCAAAACCGTATGTCCAATATTGTTGCCTGAAATAATTCTCCCTTGTATGACATGACTGCCAAGCTGTGTGTTTATCAATCTCGTCCCGTTGCATAAACCTGAAGACTGATCAATATTTCAAAGCAGCATAATAGGGACCCCAACCTTAAGTTTCAGTACATGATTCGGCAGACCAGTTCATCTAATATCGTTCAAGTAGTCAGACTTATAAATACTCGCATCACTGTCTTTAACAGAACCTGCCTTGCATAGACTATCCGAACTTGGATAGACCTTTTCATCACCAGGTAACGAAGACAATATATACTCATTAACTTTATCTACCTCTTCGTGTGTTGGAGTAAGAATTGCTCGTTCTTCAAAGTATGCCGGAGACAACTGATCTTCCATAAGAGATGGATAAACAGATTTAACAATTGTTGAAATCAGATCTAAGTCATAATCCTTCACCAATAGTTCATCAAGAATTTCTATTTGTGTTTTCCCGTCATTGTCAACACCTACAATCCCATCTTTGATGCTTAATACCCATTCAGAAAATTTCTTTACTTCTTGGATCTCAGAATCAGATGTAGCTTGTTGAATCCTCATGTTTCTTGTCAGAGTAAGAACTTTGTAATGATCCCACAAATAAGAGGAATTAATGGTGGCAAAAATAACATATTGCCTGCTCCCTTTTTGAGATAACGGGTTAGATTTGCCTAAAACAACATCTTTAGAGGATTGCTCAAACTTTTCAATCAAACTTGAATCGTCGGTCATGTTTGTTACTGTATATGCCGAAGGTGATGGAAGTCGGCTAATATTGAATTGTGAAATAAGAACTCTAAACAATTTTTGTTTGTTTAACAAAACATTTAAATCGTTCGGAATGCTACTAATGTCTTGATCCTGAAAATAAAAATGAATGAAAATAAGAATTTAATAAAACTGCATCTGATATACATATAATAACTTTAAATGATATATACTGAATTTAATAATAATAATTTATCTTATCTGTCGACTCGAGAATGCTTATAACAGATTTCTTCAAAAATTGACCAACTTCCCTATCAAATATAGTAAATTGAGCAATACCTGATCCATCAATGACATTAACTTGAACACTAAATTTGCACAAAAAAATTACAATTAGAAATATCTCAATAAACATTATCATCAATTTAGTCATTATGAATTACCTAGGGATTGCGTAGTTGACTAATGTTTCACATTTCTTACACCAAAATTGTCCTTCTTGTGGTTGCACCTTGCTTTTACAACGTTTGCAAGAATTATAGTACCATCCATATGAATCTTCGATATGATCAATGGTCGCAAGTGTAATAGCTTGGAGAACTTGTAAAAAATATTAAAATTTAATAGTAATATAATAACTTGAAACTAAATCTTGACAAAAAATATTTAGCAATTTAAAATTTCTCAACTAACCGTTCCACGATCATGAAGATGTTCATAAAGTTCGTCCAATGTTTTTCTAGCATTTACATCTAAGAAAAGATCAGTCGGAGAGTATGATGACTCACTTGTTAGTTGTACAAAACTCTGACCACCTTTTGAACCCTCATTTTTTGATATACTATAATTTAAGAAACATTAGCACAACCTAATTACAATTAATATAAATTGAAATCTCAATAATAGTTTCAGAATTCACGTTTGCTTGAAATAAGAAATCTCAATTATACTCTCATCATCAAAATAAAGCCTTGTGCCATAATAATTATTTGACACATTAGGTGCATTATTCAATTTCCCTAGCTTTGCAAACTGAACTATCACAAGGACCATATTCTGAGTTGAAGTGTCAATAAATAGACGACATAATTCACCATAATCATCTCATAGTGTACAGTTGATGACATTATTCTTAGAGAAATTACACAATATAAAACATAAGAAAGTATAATTTAATATAAAAAAATAGTACATTTTAATCTTTATAATGACATAAATTTTTTTGCAAGAAAACAGAATCTACTTAATTGACATTACCTATGAAATCAGAACTTAATACATAATTAAAGAGGTAAAATTTGAAGTTTTGATATGAAAAGGGAAAATATAATACCTTGCATCCATTAACTGTATATTGATCATTTTACCATCTTTCCCATTGCGTTTAGTAAAGGTGACAATTTTATCACAAATTTCAATCAATTGACCAATAACATCTACCAAAAAATATAATGTTTAAAATAGATTAATAGACATATCAAAATAATAATAATTAACAGAATTTCATATAAAAAATGTAAACAATTAATAACCATAAACATATCTTTGATCCAATGACTCGTCGAGTTTTTCTTCAAATTCAGCAAATACGAATCCATGAATAGGAAAAGAAATGGATGAACATGGCTTAATTGTAGTGTTGCGATAAAATATGACCTTGTACTTATGATTAGAGAACTTAAAAGGTATATCATAAAGGGCAACTCCGAAGTTTGACATAAAATAGGCACCTCATTCCTTTAATATTAATAAGTTTACCATAAAAGCTTCCTTAATGACTGCATGGATTTATCACCCTGGAAAATAGGAAATATAATAATAATGCATGTATCTAACTTGTATGACAATATTAGCCACAAAATTATGTAAATACTACAAAAATAATGTTCAAAAAATGAAAATCAATACCTTTTCATCCATTAATATTAGTTCAGTTATACCATATTGCGTAGGATCTTCTTTCTTTGGAATTTTAAATAATCAAATTACGCGAACCTTTAGCTCGTAATTCCCTCGGGTACTTGTAATGTCCGTTATTTCTAGTAGTGCTTTTGACATACCTACAAAACAATATAGAACAAACAAAAATAGTTAAAACCAAGAATACTAATTATTATTTGTAGCAAATACCTAATCAGTTAGTAGTAATAATAGTTCCTAAAAAATACATAAATGGTCCTATCTCAGAGTGGGTATTAGTTTGTGTAGAGTATGCTCATGGATGTTATTAGTTTCATCGGCAAAAGGACTAAACTAAAAGCCTCTCTGAGCATATTCTACACAAACTTTCAAGTAAACATGCCTACTCGTGAGAGACTGAAAACAACAAGAAATAAATTGTAAAGACGAACAACATATCAACATGTAGAATCAATATCAGCATATATACTTTCTCGGTATATTGCAATGAAAGATGAATAATACTGAATGAAAGACTGCAGGGCTGTAGTTTTAATTTATGGGTGCATGTACAATCAATATCAGCATGTTACCTGGTGATTGACTGCGGGGCTGTAGTTTTAATTTATGGGTGCATGTATAATCAATATCTGCATGTGCGAATGAAAGACAAACAAAATTATAAAGATGTAATTACCTAGTAATTGACTGCGGGATGTAGTTTTAAAAATCTTGTAAGAAAAGTTTGGCTATGGTTCCAATTGTTTGTACTGAGTTTGACTGCGGAGCTGTAGTTTTATAACCTACAAACCGTTTCATTTATTCTGTAATATTCTGCAATATTGTACTGAAATGAATATTTTTTAAAAAAAAATTGGAAAACATGGATTTTTAGTAGCAGATCTTCCAATTGGAATCAATATGCACGACTGTGAATGATCCTGAATATTTATGGTATTATTGTGCAGATCTTGCAATTGGAATATTTTTTAAAGATAATATGCATGGTTGTTTATGGACTGGTTGGATGTATTTTGGTTTGTCGTTAGGAGAAAGTTTTGCAGAATGTCAGTTTTGAGGCAGCTTTGGTTCATTGTGTATTTTTTGTGCCAGTTTTGAGGCAGCTTTGGTTCATTGTGTATCTTTTGTGCCAGTTTTGAGGCAGCTTTGGTTCTGTAATATCCCAGATATTTTATAAGGATAATTTGGAATTTTTCCAACTCCCGTATTACAAGTCGGATTAAATTCAGAGAAGTTCAGACATTCGGTAATATGTTTGATCTCTGTAATATTTTTTCAGAGTAATATAAAATACAGTTGACGTATGTTCAAGGTTAAATAGTCGTTCAAGTACGAATATATTTAACCCGGGGTTAAGAAGATTAACCCAAAGTCAAAACGGTCAAAAAGGGTGAAGAATGGCCTTGACCGCACCCCGCGGTCAAGTGGCCGCACCCGCGGCGAAGGCCAGGTTTGGAGACGGTAACAGAGTCGTCACCGCACCCAGCGGCCACACCACCGCACCCCGCGGTGGGATATTTTTCTTCGACGTTATCGTCTTCCCTCTACAGGAGCAAGTGGCTCCACTTGTTGTATCTTGGTTCCCTTGTTCCCGGCTTGTCCCCTTGCTTGTCCCCTCTGAGGAAGCTCGAATTGGGACTATAAAAGGGATCGAAATCCGAAGTCCAAGCTTCATCTTTTTCTTCCTCTATTTTCTCTGTTTTCACCATTGTTGTCTGAGCTTTGAGCTTCGTGTGAGAGCGTTCGGAGTTCCCTTTTGAGTGTTAAGGGTGCTCTTGAGTGTTGTTTGAAGGCCTAATGTGTTGGGAGATCAAACCATAGACAAATCGAAGTCGAACAAATCGATTTAAGGGTGAGTTTGCTGAACTTCTGTCGCGAGAGCTCGCTCTGTGTCGTCACCGCACCCCGCGGCAAGCTCACCGCACCCGCGGCGAGCCTTGTCCGAGTGCGTGTTCTCGCCACTGTGACATCACCGCACCCCGCGGCAAGCGCTCCACCGCACCCGCGGCGAGCCTTGTCCGAGTGTGTGTTTTGGGTGTTGTGGTCTTGGGCGAGGATTGGTTCCTTCGATTCTTTTCGTATTCTTTTAGATTCAATTATGTAGATATTGAATCTAACTTAGGGTCTCGTTATGGGGCGTTTCTTAGGGATTTATTATCCAAGATCTTTCCCAGTTTCAGACCCAGGAGCCCGTTGTTCAAGTTCGGCGGATCTAAGGCAAGTGGTGGTTCGCTCTTGCTCATCATTCCATATTTTAATTAATTATCAATTGATTAGTTGTTAATTAATTTGGGATGATTTACTGTTTTGTTGGGAACAGTTTTGATAAATTATTTGATAAAAAAAAGTGATGTTATAATAGGTTGTATATTGCTAGATACAGCGCTATTATGTTCATAATGATTTTGTTGTGGATTTTAAAGGTGAATTTCATATGAAAGATTATAATAGGTTGCATATACTGTTAGTAGCAACGCTATTTTGATATATATATATATATAGATTGATAGATCTATGATGTTGGCCTTGATGGCTTTGTTTTGATGTGATATATGACTGTGTTGAACTATTAGTTAGCACGAGTATTCGTAGGAACGTTTACTGGGGCCCAGGAGGTCCAGTCGTTTCTTGATAATTAAATGGAGAAAAAGGCATTGAGACCCTAATACCATTAGTGAGTCATGACTAGCCTCTATACTCGGGTATAGAGGTGGTGCACTTAGCTAGTGTCACATATATCTCGGGAGCAAATCTCGGGAGTTGCTCCCATAAGATCTCTCATCTCGGGACGAGCTGATCATAATAAAAGTTTATAATGTGGTGATGTGGATTGGTTTTGGAATTAAATCAGATAAGTGCCTTTAGTGCACATAATTAATATACCTTCGGCGAGTAGTGCAGCTAGGTAATAGTGCAGCTAGGAAATCTCGTCTTGACTTTGATCAGAGTAAAATTCTTTTTCCAATCTGGATTCGCCCTGGGGCGGTGAGGTTGGTTGTGAGCCGAAACATCAAGTCGTTTTTGAACGCTTGTGTGTATAATATAAATTAAGTTTCCCAACATTTGTCATGCTTCCTATAAGGCTCATTTCAGTTGGAGTCTTCTCTTCAGTGCATATCTAAATAATCATTCAGTGAAAGTACCGGGTTATGTATCGTTCCGTCGGTTATTATTCGAGGAACAATGATAGTAAACGGTTACGATCATTCGAACCACTCTGCTTTGTACCCTTGCATGGTCTTTCATTAGACTAACCAACCGAAATTGTTCTCTGCATGGTTGGCTGGTGTCATCCGTTCGATTCGGCACATCAGGTATGTTGCTGTTCCGCGAAGGCTAGAACGACTATGAAGATGAACGGTGTTTTGACAAGTTATTTTGTCACTGTGTTTACAAGACTTCCGCTGTGTTAAATATGTTTTGCTTAAAGACTTCCGCTGTAATAACTCTGATGTTGTATTTTAAAAGTGCTTGGAATCATGTTGTAATTCCGAGACGTTAATTTTAATAAAAGTTGTAATATTTGGTATTATAAATGTCGTTTGATGGTTTATATCGTTTGGAAAAGCCTGGAGTGACTTCGGAATGTTTAATCCGAGGTCACTGACAGTAATACTTTCAAAGGTGAGATTTGGGGGTGTTACAGGTTCATTGTGTATTTTTTGTGCAAGTTATTATTACATGTTCAATTTTTATATTGTGCAGGTTCAATTTTGAGGGTCATTTGTGTACGTATGCTTTAGGTTTAGTTCTTGCATAATGTCTTTAGCATGTTTATTTTTGTGCACTTTTTTTTATCACAATACGACTATTTTTATTACAGGATATAATATCGTATCATGCAGGTTTTCTCAGAAATGTGCATTTGCATTTTGATAATGTCATTGTATAATGTCATTAGCAGGTTTTTTATGCACTTTTTTTGGATAACAACACGACCATTTTTATTATAGGGTGTAATAAATTGCATGTGTATATGGTTTACTGCGTTTTGGCAATTATTGATGATTGCAGATTTGATTATGTACAAAAATTATACGGTTGAGAATAATACCTAGTAAATTTTTAGAAAGATTTAGATTGTACATTAGGATAAAATTATTAGGGAGCGTGTGCAAATCCGGCTATTATAGGTAGTAATTTTGTTTTCTTTGATTTTAATAGTTTTTTGACATAACTCCCGAAAATAAAGAGCGCGACACGTGACAAATTGAATACAGAGACGCCACGTCGCCACGTGGCAGCATAAATTTTGGTTCATTGTGGGGGTACTACGTGACTCAGTCAGTATTCTCCTTTAGTAATTATATAATAGATTATAAGAATAAAGAATTATGTTCGGATGAAATGTGAACACAATCTCTAATTGTTGGATTAATATTTTTTGTACATATAATTTAATACGTTCAACGCACAATATTATCTATAAGTGATTCAGTGTTGTTTACAATTTTTTTAATTAAATTTGAATATAAGGCAATTATATACAAAGAAAAGTTTATATGTTTTGCAAACTCGCGTTTATTATATAAGGGGCCCACTTCGCCCTTTGGTATTCTTATGTTTTCAATATTCTTGTCCATTTATTTTATTATATTTACTGTTCAATATTCGTACTTACGTTACACCCTAAAATTATATTTCATCACGCCTAATTAAGAATATATACACACTACGTGACTGTTTATAAAATTTAACAATCCACCTTCTTAAGTTTGAAGTGTGTCGAAGTTAATCGGGAAGTGTTGATGTTGATTACATCATTTAAAAAAAATTATTATGACTTATTCGTCTTCTATTAATCAAAAAATAGGTACTGTTTAGGTGCTTTTTTACTTTATATATTTTCATTTTTCAATCAATTCTCGATATGGGACTTTTGTCCAACTCTCAACAAATGTTTGAATTTATCCTTAAGGCTAGCTAGCCAAATATAGCAGGAACAAATGGATCTTGATATGTTCTAATACCGTTTAAATTTTTTGACAATTGTATATATATAATCGTGGAGTGATGAGGTAACACCAATTTTTTTTTTTTTTCTATTATAGGATTTATATTACAGCACAAAAATTTAGAAGGTATTGTGTAAGGCTTCATCGTTTTGGCAATTATTGATGACTGCAGATTTCATTATGTACAAATATTATAGGGTAAAGAATATTACCTAATAATTTTTTAGAAAGATATTGACTATACATTAGGATAAAAATTATTGGGGAGCGTGTGCAAATCTGTCTATTATAGGTATTAATTTTATTTTGTTTGATTTTATTAGTTTTTTGACATATCTGCCGAAAAAATATGAAAGCGACACATGGCAAATTGAATGCAGAGACGCCACGTGGCAACATAAATTTCGGGCTCATTCTAGGGGCGCCACGTGACGTAGTCGTTATTCTGTTTTAGTAATTATATAGTACATTGTTGTTATTTATTGTTGGATAAGACCATCTTTAGTTATGGGATTGGGGTTATTATGACTCATGAGCAACTAAAAAACTAAAAAATCAAAATGGGTGGGGAAGTAATGTAAAAACTAGAGTGTAGTATCATCCCCTTGATAATATATAGAACTTGTTATATACCCATGATTTTTTATTGTAATTCGATATTTATTAGAACTTGAAAATTGATCATATATCCATTAATTTCTAGGAATGTTGAATTATTATCTCTATTATATTTTTTCTTAAAAATGAGATAAATTTTAAAAAAATCATATAAAAATTATAATTTTCACGTAAGTATTCATTTAACTGAAAATTACACAAAATAATCACTTTTATTGTTTTTGTTTGCTAAACAACAAGGTTTTAAAGATTTTAATTACATATAGAGGAAAATGGGGGTAAACAAGAAAATAATATAATCTATCTATCTATCTATCTATTTATCTATCTATCTATATATATATATATTAAGGCTCACTCTTTTTGAGCCATGAGAGTGATTTTAGGTCCAAGTTGTTGATGTATTATTGATTTAATTATTTAATTATTACTATATTAAATAACTAATAAAATATAAATTGACAAAGAAATCTTCAAGCTCTCCATTTTCAAGATGGGTAAAATGAACATAGATTAAATTTTCATAGAATAGTTTCTTTCGAATTATTTAGTTTCTTAACAACCTACAATGAATATATATTAGAATAATAAATATCTATTGATTTTTCTTAAATTCTATCAACCTCTTTTGTTTTACACCATAAGATCAACTTCTTCTTTTTTCATTTAGTCTATATTTTAATTAATTCTTTGTACTCTATTTATGAGCTTTTTTACAACTTATTTAAAGTAGTTATTAATAAAATCTTTCAACTGAATTTCCTAATTTTGATTGCCTATTAATTACTATTGTTATTTCATCCATTCATACATTCACTCATTGATACATTCTACTCAACCTATATATGGATTATATAATACAGAGTACATGTTTTAATTATGTGGATTTTAAAATATTAATTTCATCAAGCTTTGCGGAAAGAACGATTAGTCATTTTTTTGATTTTTATGACTTTCTCTCATGTATTTTTATTTTTATTTTTTCCCTCCTTTATATTTATTTAAAAACTGTGATACACTAATATTAATCTATCTAAATTTACGTAAATTAATATGAAACTAGAATGTAAATTTTACTATTTACGCATTATTTTTATCAGATGATTTAATATGAAAAATGTATTAGTTCTTATATTTTAGCTATACATAACCTCCATTTATTAGTATATAAACATATATAACCTCCTTTATATTTATTTTACAACTTTTATACACTAATATAAATCTAGCTGATTTTACATAAATTAATCTGAAACTATAATATAAATTCTACTATTTACGTAATACTTTTTTATCAAATGATTTAATATGAAATATATAATATTTTTTTATATTTTAGATATATATAACCTCCATTTATTGATATATAAACATATTTGATTCTTTCATCATACCCATCATTTTATTCTTTCAAGCATTGAGGTCCATTCAAACTTAATATATTCAACTAAGCTATGAGATGCGAGGTTTTTTTAATCCCTATTAAAAAATATAAATAGTGTACATATACTTTATAGTATATGTACATTTAGGCAAGCAATTAAAAAAAAAATGTATATTTTTTAGGTAAAAAATATGCAATTCATAAGTCATGTACATACAATGTAATATATATGCACATTTATTATTTTGACAAGAGTTTTATGCACATTAAATATATGAAATGCATAATTTTTTGTCTAAAGTTATTTATATATAAATTTTATATAGTGTGTATCGTTCACTCTTTGCACCAGAGATACATTCTCAAGAATCCAATCCTTGAGAATAACAATTATTGTCAAGTACTTAGGTTGATATATTATATTAGAGTGTAATCTCCTTACCGTTTAAAAATCAATTTGATTTAGTCAAATCTATTAGTTGAATTTTTTATATCACAATAACGAAAGTATAAGATTAATTTTGAAAATTTTTATTTATAAAAAAACAGTATTAAAATTAGGCTAACATTTTTATTTTTATTTTTACAGTCTAAATTGTTAGCATTTTGTTTCATCAATTATGGAGAAATTTATTTTATTCCTTCCCCGTGTAAACTAATTTGATTATATCAGTATCAAAATATAATTTGTGTATTTTGTCACATGTTGTCGTGATTAGAAAAAAGTTGAACCAAACACTGAATATAGTTGTTTATCACAATCACATGAACCACAACTTAAGATAAATTCCTCTATAGTTTGTCATAAATTTATTCCCTTCGATTTAACATAAACTTAAAACTACTTTTTACATATGATTTAGGAATACCAAAACATTATATATATAATCCATGAATGTCCAATCTTTTATATGAGTTAATCATAATGTCATTCTCTTAACAATTTTATGTATATATAATTGTTCAAGCAATATAAAATGTATAAAAAACTTCATATAATGTTTTAATGAAAAGCATGTCAGGAGAATCATACTAAGAATTCAATTAATATCCTCGATCATATATCTATTATACTATAAAAGTCCGGAAAACCTATATACACACGAAATAAAGTCTAAATGCACACTATTTCGTGCGCTTAAGTTAGCAGTACAAGCTGGTGCGCTTAACTTAGCAGTACAAGGGGCAAAATCGGGAAAAAGCACAGCCCAAGCTGTGCGCTTAACTTAAACGTACAATGAAAAAAAAAACGTACTGCTAATGTAAACGCACATTTTTTTTTGCTTTAACATTAGCAGTACAACTATATGATATAACCAAATTGGTTATATCTTATGGTTACATTCTATAGTTATATACTATGGTTATATCATATATTATATTTTATAATTATATACTATTGGTATATCCTATAGTTATATACTATGGTTATATCAAATTTGGTTATATCATATCGTTATATCATATAGTTATATACTATGGTTATAACCATAGTATATAACTATAAAATATAATATATGATATAACCATAGTATATAACTATAGAATATAACCATAAGATATAACCATATAGTTATATCCTATGGTTATAACCATAGTATATAACTATAATATATGATATAACCAAATTGGATATAACTATAAGGATATATATAACCAAATTGGATATAACTATAAGATATAATCATAGTATATAACTATATGATATAACCATAGTATATAACTATAGGATGTAATATAGGATATAACCATATGATATTACCAAATTGGATATAAACATAGTATATAACTATAGAATATAATATATGATATAATCATAGTATATAACTATATAATATAACCATAGGTTATAACCAAATTGGATATAACTATAAAATATAATCATAGTATATAACTATATAATATAACCATAGTATATAACTATAGAATATAATATATGATATAACAATAGTATATAACTATAGGATATAACGATATGACATAACCAAATTGGATATAACCATAGTATATAATGATGATATAAAAAAATTGGATATAACTATAAGATATCATCATAGTATATAACTATATGATATAACCATAGTATATAGTTATAGAATAAAATATAGGATATAACCATAGTATATAACAACAGAATATAACCATAAGATATAATCATAGTATATAATTATAGGATATAACGATATGATATAACCAAATTGGATATAACTATAAGATATAACCATAGTATATAACTATAGAATATAATATAGGATATAACATAGTATATAACTATAGGATATAACGATTATAACTATAAAATTATAACCATAGTATATAACTATAAAATTATACTATGGTTATATCATATAGTTATATACTATGATTATATCTTATAGTTATATCCAATTTGGTTATATATATCCTTATAGTTATATCCAATTTGGTTATATCATATAGTTATATAACTATAAGATATATGATATAACCATAGTATATAACTATAGAATATAACCAAATTGGATATAACTATAAGATATAATCATAGTATATATACTATGATTATATCTTATAGTTATATCCAATTTGGTTATATTCTATAGTTATATCATATATCTCATAGTATATATACTATGATTATATCTTATAGTTATATCAAATTTGGTTATATCTTATGGTTATATTCTATAGTTATATCCTATATTATATTCTATAGTTATATACTATAGTTATATCCAATTTGGTTATATCATATATTATATCTTATAGTTATATACTATGGTTATAAGTTATAACCATAGTATATAACTATATGATATAACCATAGTATATATACTATATGATATAACTATAGTATATAATATATGATATAATAATAGTATACAATTATAGGATATAACGATATGATATAACCAAATTGGATATAACCATAGTATATAACTATAGAATATAACTATAGGATATAACAATAGTATATAACTATAAAATATAATATATGATATAACCATAGTATATAACTATAGAATATAACCATAAGATATAACCAATTTGCTTATATTCTTATAATTATATCATATAGTTGTACTGCTAATGTTAAAGCAAAATAAAATAAAATGTGCGTTTACATTAGCATTACATTTTTTTTTCTGTGCGTTTAAGTTAAGCGCACAGCTTGGGTTGAGCTTTTTTCTTTTTTTTTTTCTCGATTTTGTCCATTGTACTGCTAAGTTAAGCATATCGGCATATACTGTTAACTTAAGCGTACGAAATAGTGTGCATTTAGTCACTATTTCATGTGTATATAGCAACGGAAGAAGATGACATTTAGGCAGCTGCACCTCTGAGTAACATATCAGCTACTGAAAATGAACGGATTGAGAATTAACTATCTCAAGGAACTAATTTTCGATAACATATCGTTGTTTGCTTCACCGATAAGAAATTTTGTTTTTTTCTTTCTTGAATGGTGTTTGTTTGTTGTTTTCTACTAGGTTTATTTGATATATGGATGGCATGGAAGAAATCATTTTTACTTGGGGAAGTGTTGTACTGGTAACTTTGTTGTTATAGCTGGATTGAATCTTGTGATATGGAGGGGAAACGGAATTCAATTTGGGGAACAGTGATGTGCTGTTGATTTTATCTTGCTTTCTATATGAGATTGTTATGTGATTAGTTGTTTACTTCCTTTGGCTACGCTGAAGGTGTCTCTTTGCCTTAAGTTTGGCATTGCTTTTAGAGTTTTAGTTATTCACTTGTGAATAAAGAGAAATCATATTTTCAGCATTTTGTGAACACAATATCTGTGATATGCGTTATTGTGAGCTTGGATAGACTAGAATGATATTATGCCGCTCGATCTATGTTCTTAGTTGATTAGATGTTCTATAGGAATCTATCTATACTAGTTGAAGACCCGTGCCTTTCACGTGAGTCATTATTCAAAATACGTTATTGTCATATATATTGAAATATAATAATATTTGGTAACAATATATATTTGTTTATCGATTTTGTAACAATATAACAATATCAATTGACAATATCTAGATATTTTCTTAATTAAATTTTTAATTAAGTGAGGCCAAGTAAAAAAATTCCAAGGATACTAAAAGTGAAAAGAGAGTAGTAAAAATAGATTGATTATTTGTTTAAGTGCTATGAGATTTATTTGGCCTACTTCAGAAAACTAAAGATAATATTAGGTGAAAAGAGAGTGATGAAAAGATATTGTTTATTTTTGTAACTGCTATAAGATTTTGTAAATATATTGTTTATCGATTTTGATATATATGGTGGACAGAGAGTGTTAATTATAATATAACTGATTAAATTTTTCTCTAAGATACGCACATTAGAATCTTTTGAAAAACAAACAAACATATAACATTAGTTAATAGTATCTAAATTATCAGATTTTTATATATAAGAATATTAATTGACAATATCTTGCTAGATTATTTTTAAGTTTTAGTTATTCAACAAATTTTATATTAAAAAATATTTTTGATAACAATCAGGTAGTCTAAACACATATATACGTCTAACACATGTACAAAACTCTAAATAAACAGGCCATATATATGTGATTAGTTGCAATCAATTATCAAATATAATAAGAAAATGAAAAGAAAATTGATCACCTTTACTTATTGAGAGAGTGTTATTTATTAGATATTAATCAAAATTCTCTTATCTTATATATACACACTGGAGATTTTTTGAAAAACAAATAACTAATATTATTTTACAGTATCTAGATTATCAACTGACAGTATCTAGATAGTTTTTACTTTATCCAAAAACAAAATAATTATTAATTGATTGATTTTTTAAATAAGTGGGGTCAAGTAAAAATTCAACCAATCAATTATTTTAATATGAGATGATGTGGTGTTATTCAACGGATGACACATGGCAGAAATTACTACTGCTTTAGTATATAGTAATTGATATATATATATATATTAAAGTAAAAGAATTTTGAGCCACCATATTAATTTTGGCCCCACAATTTCTATGTGTCAATTTGTGGTTAATTCACTTTTTTTTTATTAATAATTCTATTCAATTTAAATCACAATATCTAATCACAACTAACTTCAAATATTTAAAATTTTAAATCACAATATCTAATCACAACTAACTTCAAATATATAAAAACTATATATAAATTTTTTATAAAATTTGATTTCTACAAATTTCACATACAATAAGCTTATAATATATGTCAAAATAATATATGATAGATTTTCTACTAAACTTATATATAAAATACATCTTATAATCATTTATGTAATAAGTAATATTATTTTTATGTGTTTGCATATATAATTTGACCTATATAAAATCATACAATATATACAATTTTCAACTCATAGTACATATACTTTTGTAATTAAGCCCACTATATTATATTAATACACATACAAATTTTATGGCCCATTTAGAGTAAAATGACCCGAATAAATTTTATGGTCCATCAATATATATATTAAAGTTATTGAATTTCGAGTCACCAGAATGCTTCTGGCCCTATAAATCATACGTGTCATTTTGTTATTAATCCACTTTTTTTTAACATTATATTTCAATTTAAATCACAATATCTAATCACACCTAATTTCAAACATATAAAAACTATATACAACTTTGTTGAATGATTATATATGTTTCTTATAAATTTTGATTTCTACAAATTGTAAAATATAAGCTTATATATGTCAAACTAATATATGATAGATTTCCTACTAAACTTATTTATAAAATACGTCTTATATTCATTTATTTAATTAGTAATATTATTTTTATGACTTCGCATATATAATTTATGGGCCAAATCATACAATATATACAATTTTTAACTCATAGTACATGTGCTTTTATAATTCAACCCACTATATTATATTATTACACATACATATTTTATTAACAATTTAGTAAAATTTCAAACGAATGTATCTTAACAAAGTTAATTTATATAATCTTAAGATTTTCTTCTAAACCTTTCAATTTTAACAACTCATCTTAACAACAATTATATCATATCAGATTTTTAACAAATTTAGTAAATTGTACGTTCCCATTTAACAATTTTTATTTGATTATAATTTTCTATAAAAAATACATGGTCTCCATTTTCCGATTTTACAATGTTTCTTTGGGCTTATTACTTATCATTTTGCTAAATATAATTTTCAGTTTTCAAAAATTAAATTGAGTTTGTTAATCATCAAGAAAATATTCACTAACAAACCGTAAAATATCAATTATAAATTACCAAGAAAATTTTGTTAACTCAAACAGAAAGTTTAACTAAAAAATTCAGGTAAATCTTTGTCGTAACAAACTTTCAATTTCATATGATTATACATATTATCAAAAGTAAATTAAAATGTAGTACGTATACAAAATTTTAAAGTATTTGAATTTGAGATAACTTTACACCTACATAAATCAACCACTACTAATTAATTAATGATTCAAATAACTTTTTATATTTCGTTTTCTAGAAATAAGGATATAAATTAAAATTAAAATTTTAAAACTTTAGAAGGGTCCATTACGTAATTGGAAAAAATGAAAAAAATGTGATTTATTTGGATGATTTGTAATGATTTTTTTATATATATATTTTTTGAATTATTTCATATATTTATTTTAACAAAAAGTTAAAATATCAAAGATATTATTAGACCAAATCCTTTTTAAATTTTGAATATCCTTAATAAACTGAATTACACTCCCTCTTAATTATTTAAAAAAAGGAAGTCGTGAATAATTTGCACGAGGCTATAAATTTTGTGGCTTCGTCTTTCAATACTACGCCCATGCCCATTCGAGATATGTAATTTCTTTCATTTTGTACCTAAGTTGTTAACCATTTTTTTTTCTTTATTAAGTTCTTTAATTTTTTTATTTTTTCATTATTAATTTTATTTGTGGTATAATATATTTTGTAACCATTACCTTAAACTCATGTGAAGCAAATCAAGCAATCCTATTATTTAAGCAACGTAAGAGTGATGACCATTTTACAAGAGAAATTAATCTTTTTCATCTCCATTCATCGAACATAGGTCATTGAAATTTGCATCTCATTTTTAAGCCATTCATGAAATATCAAAATTATTTTGTTTCTTTTCCGTTTGTTTGGTCTCATATCCTCTTAAAATCATGAATTAATTTATCATAGCTTGCTATGATAAATATTGGTTTCGTAACTAATTTTTAGTATATTATTATTTTCGTAAATATTAAGAAATAATTGTTTTATATTGTGATTTTTACAAGTATCGTTGAGGGTGTAACAATAATTTCGGATCTCCATTGTTTACCTATATATATTATCTTGAAAAACATAAATCTTATTTTAATATAATTTGTTTTTTAAAGATTTACATTGGCGTTCTTCATTAATTATACATATATAATTTTAATTTTTATAATTTTAAAATCTCCACCTCACTTTATTTTCACCTGACTTTTATCCATATTTAACCAAAAACTTGATTTGAAGGTATAATATAGTAGTTAAGATTTGAAAATTTGATTATGAATTGTTCAAATATCAAACTAAAAAAACATAAAAATAAAGATTTTGTTATAATACTTAATATTCATCATAAAGAGAATCATGTTCACGATTTTGTCAATTTTTTTTTTCCTTAAAAAAATTTCTACTATAATCCAAACATGTGTTATACATATTATGAATATTTTTGACTTTCTTATTCAAAAGATATAATTACTAATCTAATAGTTTTTGTCTGAACCACTCATTAATTATTTGTTTGAAATCTGTTTAAATTGTTTTAAAGACCATATATTATATATCCCACGTATAAATAATTTGTAAATCGGAAATAATTTTAACGAGATTTTTAGATTAATAATCATGATAATATTTCTATATTAACTATTCTCTAAATGAGTCTACATAAATTTCTATATATCATAGCATATTATTTCCAATGATCCAGCGAGAATTATATTTTTCTAAAAAATACTTTAATATAACATTAATTTAATTCAATCATAATTTTTTTTCTTTCAAATTACATTTACCCGTACAAGGTACGGGTTCTACAGTAGTTTAAATTAATGAAACACTCGAATATGTTCTAGTGATATGCCGAGAGCTCAAGCACGTCTTTGAGTTCCTCTTGGTGTTGATCTATTATTTTGTCATCTTATTTCTGCAGGAATGGTGCCTGGCATTTAAGAATTTCTAGAATGCAAATCTAGGACAATTTTATGATGCTATTAGGCAATTTAAACTAAGGACCTGGATATATTGGTTTTGCAGGCATATATGATTGTCAACTGAATATGATTCTTGGTGATATTGAGGGTACAACTGTAGAAATTGCTGATAAGAGTTATGAAGAGATTGTCCGGGTATGCAATGCTATCCCTTTTTGCTTCTGTTGTAGTTGAGCACAAGTAGGGTATTGTGGTGGTAAAATGGTGAATTTTCCTTAGTTTTTTTCTTGCTTGATTTTTCCTTAGTTTTTTTCTTGCTTGATTTTAGAAGTAATTTCCTAGGCGATGATTTATTGATCAATCTTTTTGTTGTGGAAAATATGTAGATGTTAGCTAAATTGGGTAGAAGGGACAAGGTGGCTAAAGTCAAGCGTTGTCCTGATGTTGATCTTCACATGAATTGTGTAATCTGAGAAGAGATTATTATTTAATTTTGCGGGTTTGCCTGTGTTTGGAAATCCCAAGACGCGACTGTGGGCTCCCTTGTACTCATGCTGAAGAAGGCCCCGGCCCACCTCTCATTAACCACGTGCAAGCCAAGCAACATCAAGGTGCAACTTATTCAAAGGTGGCCTCATCTGGGCTCGTGTTTACAAAGACGAAGGCTGATGTGCTCACGGAGCTCAGGTCTCACCGAGAGATGAAAGAATGGTTAATTTCTCAGACAAGGAGGCGATGGCGTCTCTCCAGTGTCAATCAAAGGAAGTGCTACTCAGAAAGAGTGATGTTTTGAGCTCAAAGTGAGATTCTATGACATTCTTCACCTTCAAATTCGCAATGTGGCACTGGTGATACAACAGGTTCGAGAGCAAGATTTCGATTTTGTAATATATTATTCTTCTCTTCCATTTTTAGGGGTTCAGTTCCTTGTTAATAACCAGCATGTACTAAGACAAAATGATAGCAGAAATAGATGAGAATTCATATAAAGGTTTCTTCTTCTTCTTCTTCACTTTTTATTTGGGTCAAGAGAGGCTTCTTTCTTCACTTTTAATTACTTGGAAAGCTTTTTTGTGTACATACTGCATCTAGGATGCACTAGGAAAAGCTCTAACATAATGTCCATTACTACATGGACAGACATGTAACGATTTAACAAAGGTCAATACTTGCTTGCTGCTTATTGATGTAGCAATAGAGATATTACTATCTTTCTATTTTAAATATCCTTATTTAAAATGAGGTAAAGTCAACAATTTAATCACTCAAAATGTTAATATTGGGTTTTGTTTGGTTCTATTTTATATTAAAAAAATAGAAGTATTATGAGTGCCAGATATATACATGTTGTGCACTCATAATTGAAAACAAATACCGGTGGTGGTTAAATATATAGAATCCGTTTCGGATGCGAAATATGCTTACCGTGCGAAATGCGAAACGGTTGCGTTCATTCGCGTTCATAAATTGACACCACATGTTCATTATCTGGGCAATGTTCATTATCTGGGGGGTAATATTTAAGGGACAGTACTGTTAAAAAAAAGGGGGGGGGGGGATGAATAGTGACGCGGTGGCATAACCGTAAATACGGTGATTTTTTTTCTTTTTTTTTTCGGTCAACATTTTTTATTTATTTATTGTCTCTGATCGTTCTGGAATAGACAATTATTGACGTTCACATATAAGTACTATATGTTCATTATTCTATGACGTCAAGTTCATATATAACATGTTCATGTGCAAACACATGTCTTTGAACATTCAGTACTTATTTGTGAACTTCAGTACACAAATAAATGAACATTTAATGCTTATTTGTGAACCTTCTATATAGGCTATTCTAGGATGATCATGAGACGAAAACGAATAAAAAATTAAAAATGTACGGCCGAGATTGCTTCGTATTTCGCACGGGAAGAGCATTTCGCACGAGAACCCAAATCTAAATATATATGCTATATTGTGGAGTCTATTTTGAGGGATTTTATCTCTCAAATGTTGTTAAGTGCAGTAAATGGTTTAATAATTACTTAGTGCACTCTTGAGTGCTTTGTTGTACTTAGGATAGCCTTTTCAAATGTTTTTGGGTCTGCTTACTCCCTGACTTTCTTTATGCTTTCTTACATGGCATGTGTTTTCTGTTCCTTGTATCTATAATCGTAGAGCATCTAGGATTGGCTTTCCACCCCATGGATCAAGTTAGTGGTTTCTTTCCGTAATTTTGATAAGGAAATGAAACGCCCTGGAGTATGGGAAGCAGATCAAGGTAGTACTTCTACCGTAGAGAAATCTCAAAACAATCTTGCTGCTTTGTATATGCCTCCATTTGATTTGATGTTCCAAGGGTCTTTTGAAAAGGTATTAGACTACATTTCTTGTCGTTAACATATTAATGGTATGTATATTCTTATATGACGAAAATAGAGTAGGTGCTTGCATGCAAGTTCTTTGTATATGAATTTTCTGGTATTGCTTTCTGTGATGAAAAGGTTAAATCCATTAAACATTTCAAATTTCAGGCAAAAGTTGTTGTTGCTTCTGACAATAAGTGGCTTCTGGTAAATCTGCAATAAACCACGGAGTTCAGTTCTCATATGGTAAAGCACTTTCTCCATATCTCTTGGGAAAAGAACATAGATTTTCCTGCCTAATCTATAGCCACATTGATGCAACCCCGGTCGTGACATTGACGGAGGCCCAGGAGGAAGACATGCTAAGTGTCAAGTCTGAAGACCCGATCACCAGGGCGCGCACCAGAGCCATAGCCCAAGCCACGCAGAGTCTCACGACCAAGGGTTTCGCGCGTGATAGCGGCGCCTCTCTCTACGCGCCCCGCGCCGTGCTTTGCTCCTTCATCGTCGGTGCTGCGGCCCACGCTGCGGCGCCCTGACTTTGGCCGCGGCGCATGTTGAGATCAAAGGATCTTGAAGCCACGGTGCAAGCTTTGCTCGTCTATGGAGGTGGAATCGCCAAACTATGGTTCTCGGATGGACGAAGGCGTGGCGGAGGCTCGAGCGTGGTTTGGTGGCGGAGTTGTGATGGATAGTTGGCACACAAGATCTTCTTCAAAGGGGGAAGAAGGTTGCACGCAGAAGTGAAAGGGGAGAGGGAGTGTGGGAGATAATCTCACTCGGCACACTAGAGGTTTTGACGCAAGGAAGCAAGAGAGAGAGAGAGTTTGACAAAGCAATTTCGATTAATCTTGCGTTCCTTTTCAGGCATTGGAAGGCACTTATATAGTGCCTTCATATTGTCATAAAGTGCCAACAAAAATAACAAAATTACAGAACTTGGCCTACTAACAAGAAACACTAAAAACGTGGCCATAGAAGGAAAGTCTTAAGTTCGGCCATTATTCAATAAATAAAATACTCCCAAGCCATGGGCCTGGCATGAGGTGGCATGGTCCATGTGCCAACCCACTGCACTAATTGCGCCTAGCAAAGTGGTCCAAGATGGCTCGACGCCTTGCTTGATTCTTCACGGGCCGCAAGCGCCGGTGTTCTCGGCGCCGGTTTGGAGACTTGTGTAGAAGTCGGCTCGGGCGTGGCTTAGGGGCCCTTGGCACGCCAACCCCTTCTTGAGGTCCTGGAGGAGGTGGCGAGCCCTTGACCGAGTGATGGCTTCGGGCATAGGGTCGCCGGCGCCGCCTTGGTTCTTCATGCTCGGCCGTCTTAGCTTGGCGCTAGGCGTTGTGCTAGGCACAGCGCCTGGCGCGCCTGGCGTGGCTGTGGCTGTGCTCTCCTCTTGGCCTAGCTCTTGGCGTGGCTCCTCTTGCTCCTCGTCCGCGCCTAGCTCTTGGACATCCTCGCCTAGCTCTGGCTCATGGTCCTCTTGATGTGGCTCAGTCACATCATCCTCCCTCTCTTGAAAGGGATTCGACCCTGAATCCAGCTCATCAAGGTCTTCATCTTGCACAATATAAGGAATCAAATCAGCCACATTAAACACATCATGAACACTAAAGTTAGGAGGAAGGTCAAGCTTGTAGGCGTTGTCATTGATCCTCTCAAGCACTTGAAAGGGTCCATCGCCTCTTGGTTTGAGCTTGGAGTTGCAAAGCGTTGGGAAGCGTTCTTTTCTCAAGTGCACCCAAACAAGGTCACCGGGTTCAAAGATCACTTCTTTACGCCTCTTATCCACTTGCTTCTTGTATTGACCCGTTCTCCTTTCTAGTTGCAACCTTGTGTCTTCATGCAACTTCTTGATCCGACTAGCTTCATCCGCGCCCTCCTTGCTTTCACGCTCTTTGATGGCATAGGGTAGAAGCTCAAGTGGAGTCATGGGATTGCGCCCATAAACCACTTCAAATGGTGTCTTCATTGTCGCCGAATGGATGGTCCTATTGTAGGCGAACTCAATGAAAGACAAGCTATCTTTCCACCTGCACAAGTTAGTACGCAATATAGTTCTAAGCAAAGCACCAAGGGTACGGTTCACTACCTCGGTTTGTCCATCCGTTTGAGGATGACAAGTAGTAGAGAAGAGAAGTTTAGTTCCAAGCTTGGCCCAAAGAGTCTTCCAAAAATAGCTTAAGAACTTCACATCTCGGTCCGACACAATAGACCTAAGAACTCCATGTAATCTCACCACATGATCAAAGAAAAGATTGGCCACGTGGGAGGCATCATCCGTCTTATGGCATGCAATGAAATGTGTCATCTTGGAGAACCTATCAACTACCACAAAAATGGAGTCTCTCCCTCTCTTAGACCTTGGTAATCCCAAAACAAAGTCCATGGAAATGTCTTCCCACGGTTGCTTAGGGATTGGCAAGGGAGAGTATAGGCCGTGGGGTTGTGTTTTGGCCTTAGCTCGCATACAAGTGGTACAAGAAGCACAAAACTTTTCTACCGCTCGTAGCATCTTAGGCCAAAAGAAGTGCTCCTTAAGCACCTCAAAAGTCTTAAGGACACCAAAATGTCCCATCAACCCACCCACATGCGCCTCTTGCAAAAGGATTTCTCTAAGGGATCCCTTAGGAATACACAAGCGATGACCTTTGAACAAGAAACCATCATGCACGTAGAATTGGCCTTCACTTCCATTAGACTTACATACAGCCATTATAGCACTAAAATCAGGATCAAGTGCATATAAGTCTTTCATAAAAGTGAACCCCAACAACTTAGCATCAAGTAGGGTCAACAAAGTGTACCTCCTAGAGAGGGCATCCGCTACCACATTGTCCTTTTCCTTCTTGTGTTTTATCACATAAGGGAAAGACTCAATGAACTCCACCCACTTGGCATGCCTCTTGTTGAGCTTGGTTTGGCCCTTCAAGAACTTCAATGCCTCATGGTCGGAGTGTATGACAAATTCCTTAGGCAATAAGTAGTGTTGCCAAACTCTTAGCACACGTACTAAAGCAAGAAGAGCATCCCCAAGCTTCTCACTATAATAAGCAATGGGTTTGCCCTCTTGCATGAGGACACCTCCAAGGCCTATTCCCGAAGCATTACAATCTATCTCAAAGATTTTGTCAAAATTAGGCAAAGATAAGAGTGGGGCTTGGGTGAGCTTGGCTTTGAGGCTAGCAAAGGCCGCCTCTTGTGCAGTGTAGTTGGTTAACAAGTGGTGATATTCCCACTTGTTAAAGGGAGGTCCTGGGTTCGAGTCCCACCTCCAACAACCTACAGGCTAACACCATGTGAGCATCTGGTTGGGGTGTATGTCCTGCAGGCCTGCTGTGAGTCTCGACTGTTCTTACCGGTCTAGTCCGACGGGCCGTGGCTAGCCGGATCCCCGCCCGAAGGGCCGACGTGGGGCTCACCGAGATGGGTTATGGAGTCAGACTCACATCAGCGCGATTGCTATGTTGGCCATGATTTTGGATTTAGAGGTTCATTGATTATCGTTTGGACATTTTTAGACACTTTCTATGTTTAGTAGTTTCCACTTTTAGTATGTTTCTATTTGTGGAATGTATCTATATTTGACATTCGCTATTTTTAGAACTTTCTAGTTTTAGCAGCTTTCCATTTTTGGCGTGTGCCTCTCTTATGCCTAAGAGGGCCGACCCATTTGTCTTATTTTTTTCTCATGGCCGAGTTAGCTTGCTTGGCTACTATAATTGCCGAGCCTCTTGTACTTTGTCATTTTCACATTGAATTCAATACAACTGGAGCTTTGTCGTTGAGAAATTGACTCCGCCCCTCAAGCCTTCTACGTCACCCTTGTTCCTTCGGTTGATCGCCGTCACTGATCAAACCCCCGCATCGATCGCTAGCGCCTTTGAGATCCTCTCGGTCCAACGCCAAGTGCAAGAGAGTCGGCTGCCTCGCTTACGCATAGGTTGTCACTTATCCCTTTCGACGAAGAGATGAAGCCATTCGACACATCTTCTACCTAGATCCGCCGAGCAACACGTGAACGGAGACGTTTACGTATCAATTGGTATCAGAGTCAGCGGTATAAGGTGTTGTCAATTTCAACTCTTCATTATGTTTCTCACCATTGCATGTTCGATCCCACTCCTTTCTTCCGCCAATTTGTTTTTGTGTTTTCTTGAGTGTTGCGTAAAAAAAACCTAGGACGATTGCTGTGTTTTCCGACGAGGTAATTTTGGCCGAGTGAAAAAAAAAACAAACAAAAAAATTATTTTACGAGATATCTTATCCCTAAAATTGCGGCCGAAATTTGCCAATATAACCGCATATCTTCTTGCGATTTGGTTGTTACATATTTGATTTATTTGTTTGGTAATATCATGATTTGCATATCTCGTTAGTTACCAAAATTTATTATCAATTCTCTCCCCTATCTCCGCGTCTCTCTCCCTCTCCAAATATCACGCAAATATTGCGTCTTCTCTCCCTCTCTTATCTAACAACTTATGCCGATTTATTTTAAAAAATATTGTCGGCTTGCATTAAAAAAAAATCAATTGCAGTCGGGCAAAATGAAAGCCACAAGCGATCTCGGGGAACCCGATTCACCAATCGACACAGGTCCATTAAGCTTGATCTTCCGCCTTCTTTTCACCTTGGATCTAAGTTTGCATTATTGTGATTTTGCCATTCGCGTATTTCAATTTGTGCCTTCCGATTTGCTTGATTTGTGTGGTTGTTTGACACTTTTGGCTCGCAATTTAGCCTCTCCCCACCGCCCTCACAAATATCCCAAATTAGTAGCCCGTGAGACTGATTGTGTTGCGTTGTTATGACACTTCTTGTTCATTGTTTTTGTTATCCTTGTTGCGTTCACCCTTCTTGTTTGCTTGTTGTGATGGTGACCTTAGGTACAGAGTCGGACGAGGCTTTCACCGCTCTTCAGGCCGAGCGTGAGGCTGCAGAGAAAGCCAAGGCAGACCTGGAAGCAGAGCATGCATAGTTGAAGCGTCAACTTGCTCAAGCCAACGCCAAGGTCCAACAATCTGGGCCTGCCACCGAGCCTGGCGGCATCGACCCCAAATTTCCGCCGCTGCCTATAGACATAACTCGCTGCCTCGACAAAGGCAAACGCGATGCCCTCGTCCTCCCAGCAGCAGCCTGGACTTCGCCGGCTCCATTCAATTATAGAAAGCCACAACGAGGATCCTGGCTATGATCGCTACCAGCCGCCGCCGCGGTCGCCCCTGGAGCATGACGCCTACGACTTGGACGAGCACGATTCTCCTACGACTGATTTAGGGCCCTATCCCTATGTCGACACCATCGACCGCCGGGGCAAATACGAGTGTATGCAACGCACGGAGTAGCGCTAGGAAGATGTAGAGCGCCGACGCAAGGCAGCGCGCGACCAATCAAGTGGGTGCGACCGGCACACGGCGCCTTCGCGTCAAGGCCTCAGCCGTGATCCCGACACCCACATTGGCTCCGCGCCGCGTCGCAAGTATACCTCCCCGATCTTGTTTACTGAATTTGATGACGATGGCTTTGAGATTGCAGGTGAGCCCAACCCAGGCAATTTTCATCCGCCCCTGGGCGACCCTGTGGAGAGCCAACAGTACTCCCCCGATTACATCCCTCCCAGGATTAAGACGGAGCAACGCGGCCCCCGCCGCCACGGTGGCCCCGCGTTCCCAGCCCATGATGTTCGCGGCCCCTCCCGCGCCAGCTGCCCACGAGCCTGCTTACGGCGAGCACGATGGCCGATGCCGCCAACGGTGCCCTCGGCATGAGCCTCTTGCAACCGACTTCTATGAGCCTGACGATGATTATGAGAGGCCTTATGTAGATCGTGGCCATGAAGCCAGACGCTATGTCAACCGCCGCCCTGTGGCCCCCTAGTTTGTCGGCCGCCACGACATTAAGGTAACCCTCGACCACTTTTATGGTGAATATGACCCCTCTATGTTTTTAGATTGGATGCATGCTATAGAATATGCCCTGCAACACTGTCAATATGAGGAGCATGAGAAGGTCGAGATAGCCACACTCCACTTCAGAGGCGCCACGCACACTTGGTGTCACCGCTTTGTCACAGACAGGCACTGACGCAACCTGGAGCCGATTGACCAGTGGCACCAACTGGTGTTCATCACGAGCCGCAAGTATGTCCTAGATAATTACCAGAACCGCATGAGGATGGACATAGCACTCTCTAGCCAGGGAACTATGACGCCGCTCAAGTTCTTCTCCAAGCTCGAGGACATGTACTACAAGGCGGGCATGAGTGTTTCCCCTTCTATGCTGCGTACAAATTTTTTGAGTGGCCTCAATACTTTTATCCGGGACCAGCTGGAGATCCTGCCCATCCGGGACCTCAACACGCTCACCTACACGGCCATGCAGATTCACCAGCAGCTTGTACGCAGGAAACATACCCCGTGGCTCCAGGCCGCTTCACGCAAGTATGACTCTCGTCCTAGTGCTTCTTTTAATGCGATTGTGTCATCGAATGTGCAGCCTAGGTCTTCCCAACCTATAGCCAGCCGCGGCCCACCCAAGGCCGCCGATGCATTGCGCGCTCAAGTGCCTGCCGCCTCGGCTCCTGCCCCTGCGCCGCGTGCTGATAGGACTCGTGACCAAGCCTGCTTCAAGTATGGCGGGCGTGGCTACATCCAGCATGACTGCCCCAACCAAAAGAAGATCCTATACACGCAGGGTGCCATATACGAGTCTTTTGAGGATGAGCCAGCCGACGACTTGGCTCCTGAGCTTGATGATGCCGAGGATGAGGAGGATTACACCTACACCCCGCACGACCTGGACGCGAGCACTCCCCTAAGCCTTATCACCCGACGCGTGCTCATAGTGAAGGAGGCTGCCTTGATGGATCAGTGGGAGAACTTGTTGCACACCCGTTGTCTTGTCCAGACTGCCTCCCTCAGCGTCATCATTGATGGCGGTTCGTGTTGCAAAATTGTGAACGATAAGGTGGTCCGTCACCTCAAGTTTCCCACAACGCCACATCCACAACCTTATGGCCTCTAGTGGATTTCAGAAGGTAAGGGTGATGTGGTAAACAGGCAATGCCACGTCACATTTCAGATTGGTCAATACCAGGATACTGTTTTGTGTGATATTGTGGCAATGGATGCTACTCATCTTCTTCTTGGTAGTTTGACAAGAAGGCAATCCATGACGACTTCTTGAACACCTACGTGTTTATGCATGGAGGATGGCGAGTCACTCTCCCCATGACGCCAAAAGAAATTTTACACGACCAGGTGGAGAGGAGCCGAGAGAAAGCCAAGGAGTCCGCGAAGAAGGCCGACGCAGCCGCGCGCCACAGCGAGAAGCCCTCGCCGTGCGACACACGCAGCCAGCGCGAGACCGCGTCGCCTGCCACCGTGCGTGCCCCTGGAGGCGCGACTTCGCCAGCGCATGTGCGCGCCCCACACAACCCCTGTGTCTTCGCATTTGCCTTTGCCGCAACCATCCACCCCAAGCATGACAAAGCCTCCGCGCGTCTCCAGCTCCACCCGCGATGACGACCCCGCTGCCGTGCTGCCCCCTTGCAAGGCCGTTGCGAGCATCGACTCTTGATGGCGCGAGCTCGAGATCTCACCCCAGCTTTTCAGGGAAGTTCTCTGTATTCTTGTTTTTCCTTCTGCGTGTCTTTCTGTGTCTCAGAGTC
This sequence comes from Rheum nobile, assembly GCA_027886185.1. Taxonomy (NCBI): domain Eukaryota; kingdom Viridiplantae; phylum Streptophyta; class Magnoliopsida; order Caryophyllales; family Polygonaceae; genus Rheum; species Rheum nobile. Next base: position 2,689,200 of record WOAB01000135.1, read on the forward strand.
TAGATGATCTACCCCCTTCTGTGTCATCTCTTTTGCAGATGTGATGCCTGATGAGCTTCCTACGGGCCTCTCTCATGTCCGCGGTATTGAGCACTAGATTGACCTGGTTCCAGGCGCTTCCTTGCCTAACTGGGATGCTTACGGAGCTAGCCTTGAGGAGACCCAGGAGCTTCAGAGATAGGTGCAAGAGTTCATGAACAAAGGCTATGTTCGTGAGAGCCTGAGTCCATGTGTCGTGCCCGTGATCCTAGTGCCATTGAAAGATGGCACATGGCGCATGTGTGTCGACTGCAGGGCGATCAACCAGATTATGGTTAAGTACCGCCATCCTATTCCCCGCCTCGACGACATGCTCGATGAGATACATGGAGCCACCCTCTTCTCAAAGATCGATCTTAGGAGTGGCTACCACCAGATTCAGATGAAGGAAGGCGACGAGTGGAAGACCGCCTTCAAGACGAAGTATGGCCTCTATGAGTGGCTTGTGATGCCTTTCGGCCTCACCAACGCCCCAAGTACATTTATGCGGCTTATGAACCATGTACTTAGACATTTTTTGGGAAAATTTATTGTTGTGTATTTTGATGACATTTTGGTTTATAGTCGTAGCTTAAAGGACCATGTAGACCATCTTAGACAGGTCCTAGATTGCCTTAGGAGTGACATGTGTGTTTTGCTCGGACACCACAGTTTTTCTAGGATTTGTTGTCTCTAAGGACGGCCTACGAGTGGACTAGGAGAAGGTCCGAGCTATTCAGGAGTGGCCTACCCCCACGACGCCGACTATGGTTCGATCTTTTTTGGGGGTTGGCTGGGTTCTACAGGCGTTTTGTGCGAGACTTTAGCACAATTGCAGCCCCACTGCACGAGCTCACCAAGAAGGGCGCCTCAGTCGACTGGACTGACACGCATGAGGCTGCCTTCCAGACCCTCAAGGACAAGCTCTGCAACGCCCCGCTTCTTCAGCTGCCTGACTTCAACAAGATGTTTGAGGTTGAGTGTGATGCCTCAAACTTTGGCATTGGCGGCGTCTTGCTCCAGGAAAGACGACCCATCGCCTACTTCAGTGAGAAACTGTCTGGCACCACGCTCAACTATCCTACCTATGACAAGGAGCTTTATGCTCTCATTTGTGTGTTGAAGACCTGACAATATTACCTGTGACCCAAGGAGTTTGTTATCCACACAGACCATGAGGCCCTTGCCTACTTGAGGCAGCAATCGACTCTCGGTCGACGCCATGCACGCTGGGTGGAGTTCATGGGGACCTTTCCTTATTGTTGATGTATTTTTTTATATTTATATTTTTAGTTTTTGTTATGTTACTAATTTAACAAAATATATATCATAAATCTTAACCAAATCTCAACATATAGATATTGTGGATTTGAATAATTATTTTTAAATCAAACTTATGTAAATTCCTTTTCGTAACACATTCAAATCATTCATTTCTCAATTCATCTTAATCATAGTAGTCTTTTTGACATGTAAAATTGTAATTTTTTCTTCAATACGATAGTCACATTTTTTTAGAGAATAAAAATCTGCATAAATTATAATATTTTGTGTTACATTTAAAAAAAAATTGATTATAAAAATATTGTAGATCTATCTTAGTATAGTATGTATAGGTTGTAAATTATTACAGAGATTTAATTTAAAAAAAAAAGAAAAAAAGAATAGCTTATCTCGTGGCCATATTAATGACATGATGTCACGAGACAATGACAAATTATTGTACCGGCTAACTCATGTAGATTTTTTTAATGTGATCGAGAACTCATGTAGATATTATTTGTAGCTTGTAGGTGAAAGCTGAACTAATTATATTGTACAAGTTAACACGCAAAATACGATGATTGACTATTAAACAGGGTAGCCAACTAATCATAATAAGTGAATTCCAATTTTTTAATACTTATAAAAAACTCTTAGAGAGAAGAATAATAACAGTTGACCTTGCAACCAACAAAAATAGTGCACTGTGCACCTCATCCAAGGACCAAGAATATATCATGCATATATATATATACACGATTACTTTTCGGCGCATAGACATTTTTGCATTTCAGCGCATAGGGCCTAGACGTTACGCGTGGAGTGTCTCACCACGTAACGTCTGGAAGCAGACCATTTCAACGTCTCATGCGTTACGGGCTGAGCTCTACCACACGTTATGTGTGGGTATATATCACACGTAACGTATGGTATTTTAGGGTATTATAATGTTGTGGTATGTGTATATGTGTATTTATTTGTGGTTCAATGTTAAAATAATGATTATTGTATATTTGTAGTATTTATTTGTTGTTCAATGTTGAATTATTGATTATTTTACATATATTATAATGTTGTGTATGAATGTTGTATCATATTATTGTGTATTTTTAGTATTTATTTGATTATCTAGAATTAATAAAAGAAATACCCCAAAATAATCAACATAGAAGACGAAATAGAATTGTTCATTACGCTGGATGACTATAACCACATTTAGCTCACAATAAAAGAAATAATACATGTTCTTCATAAACTAAGAAACCCTAACACAAAATAAATGACATCGTCTAGTTGCGTTTGAAGAAATTAGGATAGTCTCTGGTAAAAGTTCGCTTCCTATCATGTCTCTGCTTTGATAAAATTGTTTGCTCCCTACAAAGGTTGATAGTACGTAAACAACATTACACAAAAGATACGACATCAAGGCAGTATACGATGTACATCATTATATAGATTGAGGTTATACCTACACATCTTATCCGTATCTTGTAAAAGTTCTTGATTCTGCTTAACAAGATCTTGATTTTGCTTAACAAGATCTTGTTTTTCCCGCCATTGTTGTCGAATAACCGCGTGTGCCCTGTCCTCGTACGTAGAATCAATATACTTCCTGTATAAACACCCCAGTCTTAGGCATCCCCAGTACCTCCTTCCGTAGTTCCACTGCAAATCCCAAGTACGGACAATTATTTTCAAATTACACTCGCATTGTGGAGCACTTATTTGTTGATGGTGCCTATTTGGGTTTGTTGATGATTCGGATGAAGATGCCATTATTTGTTGTAGTGCTTGATTTCCTACAAATCCATTAATATGAAAAGGCCAATTAGGGTTACTAAATCGAAAGAAACTGGAAGAAGAAGCTTACCCACAAATGAATCTTCAAGCCCCGCTTGTGTTGGACTTGTTGTAGTGAACAAACAACCCTAATGCCTCTTAAATCGAAAGAAACTGGAAGAAGAAGCTTACCCACAAATGAATCTTCAAAACCCGCTTGTGTTGGACTTGTTGTAGTGAACAAACAACCCTAATGCCTCTTATATAGTGAAAAGGAATGTGTTTGACAGCTAATATACAACTGTAGTATATAATGACCTCAACCACTAGCATTAATGACCTCAACCACTATCATTAAAAACTTTTGAACAACCCTCAACAACTAGCATTGAATGACAATTTTGAACAACCCTAAACCTAAACCCTAACCCTAAACCCTAAAGTCAACCTAACAAATCCACCAAACCCTAAACTTAAACCCCCTTATAACCTAAACCCTAAACCCTAACCCTACCCTACAAACCCTCGAACCAGACGTTATGTGAGGAAGAGTGTCCCACGTTACGTCTCCATGTAACACAGACGTAACGTGGAGAGAGGTATGTCGCGTTACGTGTGGACCTGTCTGTGGCGAAACGCATTGAATTAACTGTCTTGTCCCCACCTAATGGTATTAATGGCCCCAGCTTCTTCTTCAATATAACGATCAACTTCGAGCCTAAACCCATTTCAAACACTTACAAAAAATTGTTTTACACTCTAAATTTTTGAAAAAGAAATGGACAATACCAACAACAATGAGTATTGGTGCAACAATGGAGAAGATATCCCACTTTGGAATGAGGTAATTTCTATTCTTTAACCATAAAGTTCTCTTTTTTCTTGTTATGAACTTGTTGTTTTAAGTTTTGAGTTTGATGATTTAGGGTTTAGGGTTTAGGAGCTTTTAATATTTAATTTTTAGGGTTTAGTGTAGGCTCTTATTTGTTGTTTAAAGTTAAAGATTTGATTTTGTTTAGGAGATAGAAACAAAGATTGTGCAAACGTTGTTGTTTAGGGCTTAGGGCAGCGAAATCGCTGTTACATTGAAGAACAGTTCCACACGTTACGTGGAAAGATGGTTATCACGTAACGCGTGGAACGCTTTGACACGTAACGTGTGCATTAGCGCCAAACGTAACGTATGGAGCTAATACTGGTTGTGGGTTTAATCTGTAAAATGGCACGGTTTATCACAAACCGTTCCATTTTACAGAAAAATATAGATTTAGGTTTAGGGTTTGTGCACTATTTGATGAGATGATTTAATGTGTATGCAGACGAACTATGGTTTGTACGAGGGGTTAAATAATATCTCCCTCAATGACTGGAGCACTCCAGAGAAGACATTTCCGGTTTGGGAAACGCCACAAAAGGTGCAGGTTTGGAACACGCCTCAATCATATATTGATATACCATCTTATGATCTTGAGATACCGTTTCCTCCAGAAGCATCTTCATCTTATGCTACCCCACAGTTTTGCTTTCCATCCCTACACACACAACCTCAGTTTAGTGTACCACCGGAGGAGGATGTTTATGTCTCTGCCGATTATTCAAGCTTCTTTACAACTGATAAAATCTGGGAGTCTAGAGAAGAAGCTTTTTTGTGGGCGCGGGATATGGCTATGTGTAAACACTTCTGCATCAAAAAGTGGAGGAATAAACCCTCCACCCCAAAAGCCCTTGGGGGGACTTGGTTACCGTGTGATAGGCATGGACAAAACGTGCCTAAAGGAGCTGACCAAGTGAGAGACATCACAAGGTCAAAGAAGTGTGGGTGTCCCTTCATGTTGAGGCTGAAAGAAGGGCCGAAGGGATTATGGAGGATCATTGTACAACATGGAACTCACAATCATGTCATAGCAGATTCATTGTATGGTAGTGCATTAGCTGAGCGACCAACCGCTGAAGAGAAGGAAATTATTAAGGTGATGACGGTCAACCATTGCAAGCCTCAAAAGATTCATACTACAATCCATTCGTCTCCTGGAAATTTGACCAAGATGAAGCAAGTCTACAATATCATGCACGAGATACGAAAAAAAGGGCATGGAAGGGAGAACAGTTGTGCAACAGTTCTTCTATGAGTGCAATGAGAAGGGATACTTCATGGAGTACAGATTCAACAAGGAGACCAACAAGATAACATATATCTTCTTCGCAAGCCAGGATCAGTTGTTGTTGCTGAAAGCATTTCTGTACATTGTGCTGCTGGACTCTACATATGCAACTAACTGGTTAGTAACATACATATCTATTATATTGTCTTGTGATTACTGTATATCTAGTAACATACATATCCGTACACCGTTGCTGAAAGCATTTCCGTATATTATATATATGATTATGTGTGCAGCTACAATTTGCCCTTCCTTGAAATTGTCGGCATCACATCTGTTTGGAAAAACTACAATATTGCCGGGGCATTTCTGGAGAAGGAGGACGAAGACAGTTACAAGTGGGCCATAGAGCAACTTGCAAAGATGTTTGGCAAGGTACAACGGGCACCCACATGTTTGGTCACTGATCGGGAGAAGGCGTTGATGAACGCCTTAGAGAAGCAGTTTCCAAAAGCAAAATACCTCCTATGTAGGCGGCATGTGAGGAAAAATATTGAAGACTTTGGGAAGAAGGCCATGGACAAGTTTAGGGGCACAACATTTTCCAACGATTGCATGAAACTCTTCAAGGAAACGACCATACAAGAGTACGAAAAAAAACTCTGGAAGCTGAAGTGTGATTGGAAGAAATCTCCAAAATGTCTGCAGTACCTACAAAAAAACTGGCTGGACCCCTACAAGGAAAGAATCATCTCCGTATGGACAGATACAGTGTTCACGCTCGGACTACCACCACTAACAGGTATGTGCATCAACAATTTTTCTAAATTTACCTAGTTATTTGAACTTAGTTAGACCTTTACAGCAACATACTGATTTCAGATTCTTGATTGTAATACAGGGTTGAAGGGGCCCATTCTAGTCTGAAAAGCTTCTTCACAAGCAACGATGGCAACCTTTGCACTGTGTTCGATCAATATCATACACGGTTGTGCAATCAAATTGGTGAGATAACGGGGGCATTGAATGAGAGCATTGGAAAGAGATATACGCTGCTAACGAAGGCACATGTTTTCTCCAAGCTGCACTTTAAGGTCTCTGTGGTTGCACTAGCTCGTTTGATTGAGGAATACAAGAAAGGAGAAGCTCCATTGTGGATCACTATATGCAGATGCCAGATGAGGGTCAGAGATGGCTTGCCTTGCGTGCATGACATGGCGCAAAATGTGAGGAGCCAGACCCCAATTGAACCTAGCTCATTGCATCCTTTCTGGAGGCAACTGACATTGTCAGAAGTGAAGACAGCAGAACAGGAAGAAGTCTACACACGCAACGTGAATAGATCTTTGCTTGACGAATTTGCCCAAAGCCTCTTCCCCACATTGCTAGTGGAGGTTCAACAAAGAGCAGTCTGCACACTTAGAAGTATAGCACATCCAGAGCAGACTACTCTGCAAGAGCTAGCCAAAGTCAGGCATAAGGGTCGGCCTCAAGGAGCTCTGAACTTTGCCACCAAAAGACAACCGTCATCATGGGAGCACACTGACCAACAGATGGATGGAACACCTCCGAAAAAGCAAAAAGGAAGACCACCGAAGAAGGGCCTACCCTTACCATGTGGTGCCACGTCATTGATCAAGAACCCGTGGCGCTATCAAACCCAGTTCCCCAAGTGTATGAGACCACACTTTGGAGTGGTATGAGATAGAGGGTGATGGAAACTGTGGGTACAGAGCAATTGCGCATGGTCTGGGTTTAGGGCAAGATCAGTGGGCTTTTGTTCGACGTACCATGATCGCTACGTTGAGACAAGAGTATGAGCTACTCGCGCCACTTTGGGTGTCTACGATGACACTTGAGGCAATGGAGGCGAAGCTTGAATGGTTTCCTTCGCCGAACAGGCCGGCCCCACCGGAGACGTGGTTGGACCTCCCGGATATGGGATGTTTGGTGGCAACGGCATTCACATGTGTGTTCGTTACCGTCGGTGGTGGTGCGGGCAAGACATACCTGCCTATGAGGGGGAAGCCAAACGAAGCATCAATTGGCGAGATTCTGAAGACGGTATGCATATGCCATGTCGAGAAAGAGAAACATTTTATTGCGGTACGTTAATACAATCCCATCTGTTGATACTATCTCGTGTTAGCACTAATGATGCATTGACTTTGATGTAGATTGGCCTGGAAGAAACTTCGCCCTTGCCTAGTATTTACACGGGGTGGATGTTTCATCATGACCAGTCTGCGGGTGATTACGTAGATGAAAGAATTACATCTCGGACGTGTGATTACGAAGCAGACAAGGCCGAAAAGAAGACAAGACGAAAGAAGAAGGTTGAAACGATTGATTTATGTAATGAATGATATGTATGAATTATGATGAAATGAGTTCGACATTTCTATTCCAAACATCCCTAAATCCAAACAACTCATAAAAAACATTCATTCAAGAGTCATAGCTTTCATAATTTTCATAACCCAAACAAGTCATCACAAACATTCAAATACACTCATAACATCCATAAAATGAAACAAGTTTAATCCTGAAACAAGTCTAAAACCACTTCCTCAATGATTGGGAAGGAAGGGATACATATGCTCAAACGACCGGCGTACAGACTCTGCTACATCTTCACATTCATGGTTGCGATGTTGCTCAAGCTTATTGTACACCCGATCAAATGCCTGCACACAACACAGAAACGTTGATGCGTAATAAAAAATTATGGATAAGAGTTAACCAAACATTAAACAAAAGAGCAAAATAGTCAAATTCATACCCGTGTCGCGTCCTCAATGGTAGGGGGGTTGACGAATGGATGTGTACGTGAGATGTACCATTCCATGTAATCATCACTGCAGTCATGGCCTTGCTGGATTGGAGGGCCCATCGCATCCAGGGTCATGGAATGTACATTCTGCGCATCCCATGCAAATCGAGCAACGTCGTACTCAACCTTGTAGCTGGTAATCTTTACTGCTCTCCAAGCCCGTAGAGGCTCTATAGGAGCTCCTGGAATCTGCTGCACACGGCGAAACTGTCTCGCCACACGGTCTAGCATGTACGGCTCGGTTATCCACAGACACGAGATAACTCCATGGAAGCGAGTAGGAGCGAATCTCGGATCGCTGAAGTCAATCGTACCGTACGGACTCCAATCAACCTAAAAAAATTATCTGTTAATACAAACGACATCCAAGCAACATAAACATAAATATATGTACATACCATGTCCGCAGTCATCGTATCGAGCTCCACTCTGTAGTTTCTCATCGGGTTGGGTTTCTCGGTCAGGTCCCATCGAGTAGCGTAGGCGACCGCTTCATCAGAGTTCCAATGTCTACTCAATGCAGGTCTGAACATGGGAAAATATAGATATATCCACGCCTGAAAGAGAATTTACGCAAGCAATCATTGTTATTGAATAAATACAGATACAGCAATAAGTTGAAACTGAGGGTTTTTTTAATTTAGAAAAATACCTGAATCAGAGTATAGCACGTGGACATCACTCTCGCTTCCTTTCTTGTGCACTCGCCCAAGCTGCGGTACACGTGAGTAAGAACGGCAGCACCCCATGCATATTCACTACTGCACGAGTGATCCTCCAGAAACAGCTGATAGTAGAGCGGCAATCTGTTGGGTCTTGTCCGGAAATAGGCAAGAGCCCAACAAGTGCAGTAAGTACCCAGAAGCACGCTTCTCGTCATTCAGACCCCTGCAATGCCTTTGGAAGAATTCAGCAACTACAGTAGCAGATGACACATCCTGAGCAGCCAACCCAAAGAATCCCGTTGCCTGAGCCACCACCGCCTTCTTCAAATCAGTCACCGTCAGAGAACCCCGTGGAGGTGCTAAGTCTATTCCATGGATGTTTAGCCCAAGGATCAACAATACGTCATGGAGAGTTATGGTCATCTCTCCCCATGACATATGGAACGAGTTGGTCTTAGGTTGCCACCGCTCAACAAACGCAAGAAGCAGCGTCTCGTGCACATGCTCATGTATCACATGCGGAATATGACACAAGCCTGAACTCTGTGCCAGATTACCCCATGGCGTTGACGACTCCAGGCGCCATGCGCGTGTCTGCTTGCCTCGTTGCTGAAACTTCAACGGTGGCACAGGCTACAGACATTTGCATTTTTAAACTAGTGTAAGCAGTCGCTTTGACATATTTATATAAAAACGTAAAATGACAAGAATAAGGTTTTTCATGCAACTTACAATGCGCTGATAAATGGTGTACGCCAGGTGATTGGCAAAACCCTTCAACAACTCGGGATTCTCCGGACCTCCATAGACTCTGATCTGTAATTCCGGCTCATATCTCCCCTTTTTTTGCTTCGGGGTGGTCTTGCCTGCGAAGAGGTGCCTTCTTGTTGCTCCTCGTCCGCATCATCATCATCATCATCATCAGGTTGAGCTCTTGGAGCCCATGCCTGATTGTCTTCCTCCTACATGTTTTTAAACAAATGATAAGCAATTACATTTTTATCATACAATCATATTTACATATATTAGGGCTACTTACCATATTCAGCGGTGCATTCGGGTTGACCCCCAAGCTCTCCCACGGATTGTAATCCATGTCGTCATTTGCGTCGCCTTGATAATATAAGGGGCTGTGATGCGACGTGGACCCGTGAGGGCTCTGATGGGCGATTGGGCTCTGGTGCTGACTCTGTTGGGGTGGTGGCGGACTCAATGAAGGACCATAATAGTTATTCTGATCGATCGTATCAGAATAACAATGGAGTGGACTCACGTTGTACTGTGGGTACAACTGCGGGTCCGAATCTGTAGGGCCTCCCGCCACATAAGATGGCCCAAACGGGAACACAGGGGGGTCAACATAGCCCGCCTGCCCGTGCCCTCCCGCGTCTTGGGCAACACCCGCAAACCTACGGGATAGCTCACGCTCAGTCCGATACGAAGCAGCCCGAACGAGGTCTCGTCTGGCTCTACGCCTCGTTCTCTCACCAGGCTCCATCTACCACAATAAACAATCCGATAAAGTTCTTAAACATATCCAACAAACCCTAAACCCTTTCATACAAATCCATCAAAATTTCAAATTTCATACAAATGTCTAAAATACCCTAAACACATATGCAAATTTTTATTTTTGTGCAAAGAGTAGTCGCTGGAAAGTCATCGCCGGGAGGCCAACAGCATGTAACGCTTGGTCTTTGACCACACGTTATGCGCAGAAGCCAACAACTCGTAACGGTTGGAAGTCTTCCCCTCGTTACGTGCTGTGCAATGGCAATTCACCGGCGATATTTCACCGGCAATTCCGGCGATAATTCCGGCGACAATTCCAGATTCCGGAGATGCCTTATCTTTCAACATTTCTTAAAAAATTCAAATTTAGTTAATAAATCTACCTAAAAATACCTAAAATAACACTACCTCATACAAAGATACCTTTAAAATTCACACTAATTCACAAACATTAAACATAAACACTTAACTACTTCTAAATTAACAAAAAACAACTAATATTTCAAGAGATGAAATGTAGTGTAACTAACCTTGGATGATTGCGTAACGGGAGAGATTTGTTGATTCTTAACGAACCGATACCAAAGGCGCGTAACGAGAGAGGAGAGTTCGAGTTCTGTTTTTTGAATGCTAGCAGCGGCGGAATGGAGGAGAAGGGAGAGAGTTCTGTTTTTAAATCCAGGGTTGGTCCTCCGCGTTACGCCTGAAGCTTTATGAAGCGTTACGTGATGAGCTTCATTACGCGTTACGTGAGGAGCTTCATGGAGCGTTACGTCTCGACCCTATGCGCTGAAAGACAATTTTGGGTATGGGCCGAATAGCATGACCCTATATATATCATACATAATGAGAAGACACTGAGATGTTGATATATATAATAGAGTGTAGCATAATCATATTCAAGAGTGTAATTTATATAAAGGAAAATATAATACAATACAAGAGGATACCAATTTGCGTCTTCTCTTCTCTTTCTCAATTTTTTTTCTTCATATGGAGTAGTAAGTATGACGAGAGTGAAAAAACTAATCTCTCCCGGTTTAAAATATCGTATTACCACTTAACTTGAAATAATAGACAATTTGCGTCTTCTCTTATTTATATACCTTGTAGATATTTTGTTTGTTGGTTCTGAGTGTAATAATGATCAATAATTATTACTTCGTAGATGAGAAAATAAAATTGATATTGAATAGAATTTGAAGCTTGTTTAAGGTTCTCTTCAGTTCGTAGACACTGAATTGAACTGAAACTAAACTGGGTACAAAACTGAACTTAAGATATAAGGTAAATTTTAAGATGACGACTGAACTAGACTGAAACTGAACTGAAATAGATGACTGAATTCAATAAAACTGAACTGGGGGTTGGATATTTTTTTTGTTAAGTTCAGTCACTTCAAATAAAAAAAGTCAGGATTCCTAGCTTAAATTTTTTGAGTAAGTTCAGTCGTTTTAAGTCACTTTAAGTCGACTTAAATTTTTGGCGAACCGAACGGACTTTGTAAGCAAGTTCAGTCATCATGACTTAAATTTTTAATTAAGTTTAGTTAAGTCACTTTAAGTCGATTTAACTGGCGAACCGAACGGACCCTAAAGCTCGTAAAAAACCTCCACTATGATAATTTAAGTATTTTTTATAATGTGTATGAATACCTTCTATTTTTCATATATCAAAAAAAAAATCGCAATAATTCTTCAGCATTATAAAGATTTGAAAGTAGAAAATTAAAACAAAGACAAATAAAAGAAATGAAAATTCACAAAAGGGCAAAAGAAAAGTATCGAAAATTCGCATGATGAGATAGAAAACAACCTTCTTTATCAATAGGGATTTCATAAAAGATGTCAGATTTATCAAGGAAGACCTCTACATTCTGTTCCTCTTCTTCATGAGGAGGCATCTTATCTCTCACTCGGACAAGCAAATTTGAGGATTTATGGTTCGACTGCGATTCGAGTCGATCGACATTGAAATCGTCAAATCGGCAACGGAAGGAAAAACTTACATTGCAATAACAATATATGTATTATATATACCTACATTTTGATAGAATCTTGCGTATAAAAAAATAAATTAATAAAAAACAATATAAAGATTGATAGCAACACAAGTAATATCCATTCAAATTTATAGAAATGTAATAATGTAAGGTAAGGTAATTATGTAAGATATGTTTATTTATTTTTAGGAATAAAATAAATAAAACATAGAAATGTTTAACATAATCAGTCTCATGTCTGACACATACACTCAACTCTCTGAAGATCATCTTATCTATTTATCTGGTCCATTTTATTATCTTTTTTAGTTGGCCTTGTTTGGCCAAAGGTATTTTTTATTTATAAAGTCATTTAAAAAAAAAACTACTTTTATATATTTTGATAAACGTGCAATAAAATTATGTTACTATTTTTTTACTACACAAATTTTTCAACAAGAATACACACATATCTATAAAACTTATTTTTTTACCAAACACATTTTTTTTACACAAACATACTTTTTATCTACTTATCAATAAAAAAGTCTTTATAAATATTATCTCCAAACAAACCGTAATTCACGTGGTCAATGGCAGAGCCAGGGCGGGGCTAGGGGGCTGAAAAAAACCCGCTTCTGGCTCACAATACTATATAACAAGAACTTTTATAACAGTAAACAAAAACACATTAGCCAGGTTGTAATATGTCTTGTAGACCTATACATGAGGTCGCGTGATCTAATCCCGCCGCATGCATTTTTCAACTTTTTTGTCTCTTCCACTCAAACATCTCTTTTTCTATTTTAATTTTACGGAAATTTCGTCTGATACCCCTGAGGTACGGCGAAATTCGTCTGGTACCCCAAAGATTTACCAATTTCGTGTGGTGTCCTTGAGTTTTATTTTTTTTTCGCCAAATACCCTTCTGTTAACAAGGTAACAAAAATCGTTTTAAAAAAAAAATCCCCCAAAATCGTGTTTTGTCTCTCGTCTTCTTCACGAAATCCCTAGCCCGTCTTCTCTCTCGGTCGTCGTCCCTCCCTCGACCCGCCGACCGTCGTCCCGCAGTCGTCTCTCTCTTCCGCTTCCACCCGCTCGTCTTCTTCGTGTTGTCTTCTCAGCCGTCGTCCCTCCCTCGACCCGCCGGTCGTCGTCCCTTCCTCTCCGCCGGTTGTCGTCCCTTTCGCCTCCTCTCCGCCGCGTCGAACTCGTCTCGTCTCGCCGGCCGTCGTCCCTCCCTCGACCCGCCGGCCGTCGTCCCTCCGCGTCGAACTCGTCTCGCCTCCACCGCGTCGAACTCGTCTCCGCCGTCATCCGGCTTGCCTCCACCCAGGTAATACTCATTTCAAGGCCATGGAGGTACTTTTTAGGGTTTAAGATTCAATTTGTGGACGTACTGTATCTATCAAAGAAGTGTTTCGAGGTGCTGTGGTGTTTTCTTTGGTAAAAAATGTGTGGTTTGCCTTTCCTGTAATGCATTGATTTTTTTTGCTGAACAAATCCAATTGGATGGATATATCTTGCTGCATAACGAATTAGTCTAATTAGAGTCATGCATCACGAATTATTATAGCCACTTTAGTCGAATTACTGCGATCATTTGGGATCATTGTGCTCCGACCTCATTCACATTCCTACATCCGAATCTTCGTGTTCTAGGTCTGTTTCTTTTCTCTCACACTCATTCGCAATCTCTAGGGTTTACGTGTAGATGTGATACAGCGAATCCAATAGAAGACTTATTTGCATCCTTGTCTTTTTAGACTAATGGCTAGAAAATCCATTGTCTTTTTAGAGACATACTCTATCTAAGAATGTAACCTTGTTACTTGCATCCTTTTGATTTGACATCAGTTGTTGCATTTAAGCAAGCCTTTTTAACTTATGAAGTGGCAATCATTCTGATGATCAAATTGGTCCTTTGGTCAAAAGGATTGGAAATGGGTTGGTCTTTTGACTATTTGGAGCAGCTGTTTCATTCACATTCTGAAAATCTATGCATATAAAGCAGAAATATGAATAATATAATTGGAGGAAGTGTTTAAGCTTATGATAATCATTTGAGCTTTTTCTGTGACTTTGGTAAACATTTTGATTAGATTGCTTTGTATGCTTCTTAGTTCTTTCACTTATGGTGAAAATACCGACGTCATTTAGTGCTTTCTTACTGTATTTGGAGCAGATGTCTCATTATTTCACATGAATTCATCATGCTACTGCTAGAAAATTTTAGTTTGCTTGGTGTGACCTTTGATCCTAAATAGAGAAATGACACTTTTATCTTGGTGAAAGCAACTTGGTTTTACATATTTATCCTGCACTGATGAAACAATTGGGAACTGATTCTTCTTCTAACTGTATATTATACAGCCTCGGCAAGCCTATCTTTCCCTGTGAACGTGTGGATGCGAGATGGGGGAAATTGGATTGCGAGGAGCGTTTATGTGACCTACAAGGACATACAACTTTTGGAGATGAAAGCCATTAATGCTCACTAGAATGAATTACCAAGAAAATGAACCCTGTTTATATTCTCCTCCCGGAATAATTCATTGCTTATGGTCTATAGATATGATATTGATTCTCAGAATGACTGTCAATGGAGCATCAGTAATGCTTTTCAGACTCAGCTTTAGCATATTCAGTGTATCATGTATGCAATCCCTAAATATAGAAATCAGAAAGAAGATAAAACAGGAAAAGAAGAAAGTTCTTGTATTATATCAAATAGACTATTACACTTTTTTATATCACAAGATCATACTAAGCTAAAAATCATCCAACAAAAACATAAACCGCCATATAAAGTATAAACCCAAGGAGGCAACATAAACTTGTTGATGCTGACTGATATATTATTCAAACTGGAAGTATGCAACTGTCCTAACCGGTGGTGCTTCTCCAAACTTGAGAATGTAAGCAGTTTCGTATACAGGACGAAGCTGTTGGATAACAGCAGCATCAAGGTATGCCTCACACTTGAAACACCATACAGATAGATCACTGTTTGTGAAACAACATGAGGATTAGAAGTATATAAGACAAGTCATTCAAAGCTTTAAAGGACCAAAACATGAACACAACAATTATCTCACAAGTCACAACTGATCAGGATACTATAAGAGTAAATATGCGTTCAGGCGAATTGTAATGACTGAAACTCCAACAAGGATTAAGGATGGGAATTAAAGCTTACATGTAGCTTAGTGCGAGACAGTGGCCCTTTTGCTCGTAATGCTCAAGAATATGCTTATTTACAAAGCGGCTGCAGAGGACATCTTTGCAGCTTAAGCACAGCCAATTCTCAGTAATATGGTCACACCTTCAATCAGAAAATACAATGACAAAAACATCTAGTATTACATTCTGTCATTGATTAACTCAAGGCGACATCAGACAACTTCAAGCCCTTTTAAACTCTTTAAGTAATTTACAGCATAAACATCACTATATTGCCTAAGCCAGCTACACCATAGAAGCTCTATCGAACAAGATGAACAATATCTTGTTGACAAGTAACATATTAGGGCCAAATCAGCACCTACTCACTGTTAACATCGCTTTAACCTCTTTAAGTATTTTACAACATAGTCATTAATTTGAATCAAGGCAAGCAATTTTACAGAACACTATACTGTCTAAGCCAGCTACACAGTAGAAGCTCTATCGAACAAGATGAACAATATCTTGCTGACAAGTAACAAATTAGGGCCAAATCAACACCTATTCACTGTTAACATCACTTTATATTTGAACAAGGTGATCAATTTTGACATCAACAAGGCCTGAAAGGGCCATCATACAAACAACATCAAAAAATATTTGTGTGGTCTAACCTTCTTTCATTTTATTAAGTTTTAGGTCTTGTGTCATTCTTCATAAAAAAAGAAGTATCTTTATTTAGAAACTAATTAATTATATTTAATATAAGATTTATAAATACAAATAAAAGATTAGAAATTTATATATTACTTTGTTTGTAGGGTTGTAAGTTTGGAAGTTAACACAAAATATGATAAATTATATAACAAAATAAATTGAAATTTGTTTAACTTACTACATATATTGTAGTGTATTTAATTAACTTAAACACATGTTACCAAAAAATATTAACTTAAACACATTTGTTTTCTTAATAAGTAAGGTTTATACTACTATGTAAGTCTTATCTATCAAAATTTATGTTAATATATAACTAATATAAGTATTAACTTTAAAAACAGTGAAATATATATTTTATTTGAAAGCTAAGGTATCATTATTTATTGTACAAGGTCTCATATAGATAATTGACATGGAAAGTTCCTTTCGTCTAACGGTCGAGAGTTATATCTCGTGACCCCTTCGGCAAAAAGCTCGTCAGGCAGGTTCTAACCACATGTCGAGCTACCAACAACTCCATACACCTATTGTTGTTAGTCCCTCTAGCAAACTGTGAATTACGGTCGTATTAAATACTTTAGCCCCCCCCCTTCCCAAAATTCCTGGCTCTGCCACTATATATATTAGGGCTATTCATCGGTCCAAAACCGAACTGAACTGAATAAAACCGAAACCGAAACCGAATTTTGGAATTTTTTGGACCGAAAACTAAACCGAACGTACTCAGTTCGGTTCGGGTTTGGTTCAGTTTTATTCAGATCGGTTCAGTTTTGGACCGAAATAACCGAACATTTTGAAATTAAGTTAATTTAGGTTATTGAAGCGAGTTTTAGTGCACAAAACCGAATTAGACCGAACCGAACTTGGACCGAACTAGACCGAACTTGGACCGAACTGGACCGAATCGAATAAGGTTGTACTATTTTATCTAAAAATCTAGGATTTTATTTTTATTTTCAAAATAATCGTTTTGACCGTACCGAACAGAAACATAACCGAAAGCCGAAAATTGTTTTTATGTGAACCGAAAACCAAACCGAATATATATCGGTTCGGTTCAAAACTGAATAAAAGCCGACCGATGAACAACCCTAGTATATATCTACTAAACCACAACCTCTTTAAGCCACATGGCATCTCCCTATTAAGCCCATTCCCTCCTTATGCCACATGACATTCTCTTATTCTTTCTGCCACATGACATTTTATCAATTTTTCATTTTTTTTCAAATTCTCCTATTTCCTAAACTAAACATATCAATCACGATAATATATATAAGATTATTCTATTTTCAAAACTAAACATGTCAATCAAAATCATATAGCTTATCAAGATTTGTTCCTAACCTAATCTCTTCCTAATTTACATACAAATCAATCAAAAAGAATTTTAAATCAATTACATATCTTCTTTCTTTCCAATTTCAAGAATAAAAATATTATGAATATATTCTCAATATATTTATGGATATTTCAAAAATACTATTTTTAAATTTTGATTTAATAATTATAAATAAAAGTAAAAAAAGTCTACTATCTATCTGTATTCTATATTCTATATTATATTATATATATATACACTAAAGGAGATGCCTAAATCCTACGTGTCGGCACTATATTCAATTCCATATGTGTCTACTCCACGTTCTATTCGCCTACATGTCGACCTTTGATATATGCCACATCATTCGAGCTTTTAACAAAGTTAAAACAACGTGTCCCGTCTTAATTATAGATTACTCAATGTAATCAAACCAACTTGATTTAAGAAATTAATATCAATAAAATTACATATTAATCTAATTTTTATATGTATGTGTTAGTCAATTTAAAAAATACAATTTTTTGTCTGATAATCTTGAGATATTACTTAATTAACACGATACCCTAAATTTTGGTATATTTCGCGAGATAACCATCGTTTTTTTTTTTTCCGGCCAAATACCCAATCCTCAAATTGTTAACCACTTCCGTTAATTTTTTTAGAAAAAAAAAAAAAAAAACCAACCCAGAAAAAACCCAAACCCAAGTCAGCTTTCTATCATCCATTGAAATTCCGAGAAGCTCAAATTCGAGCTCTGTTCTCTCTTTAATAACTCCCCTTTTTCGACTCTTCAAAATCCTGTTGTATACTATCTTCTTGATTTCAAATTCGTTAAAAAAATCAAAACTTTTATCTAACGTATAACTTAAATTGAATTTGATTTGATAAAGCAGTAAAAGAAATATTAGACTAAAATATATGGTGGTGTACTGCTTCAATACGCTTGTAAGGCTTGTTGCTCACTACAACAACAAGCAACCTCCTCCTACTGCTTTTGACGAGGGCGAACAGTAATTTCTTCCTTCTATCTTTTTATGAATGGCTTCTTTTTAGGCCCTTTCTCTTCTGTTGTTAGTTCTTCTGATGCTTCTCTAATTTGGCTGACTCTTCAATTTGGTTGGACTTCACATCGACGAACCATGTAGCCGTCTCGCCGCCGCTCGCTGCTCGTCGCCGCCGCTCGCCGTCGCGTCGCCTTGCTCGCCCAACGCCCAGGTATCGCTCGCAGAGAATTAAGAAGTGATTACAGAGAAAGGACTTCGCGCTTTGTTCTGGGTTTGGGGGTTATATTTTTTGGGTTTTTTTTATATTTAAAACAACCCATACTTCCATATTAATCAAACATCTAACTCCCAAGAGCAATAACACCCGGCGAAATGAGAGAAAACCTCTTCATGACCTGAAGTAGGTAAAATTCTAGCAACATAATGAGCGACAATATTTCCTGTGCGCCCCACAAGGAAACAATGAGCAGAGTTAAATTGGGATAATAAACTACGGATATCAGATAAATTTCCACCAAAGTAGGAGAGATCTTGCTGGTTTGCTTGAATTCCCAGAACAACCGACAAAGAGTCCGTCTCAGCAATAACATGGGTCGCACCCATACCCAAAGCCAATCGCAGAGCAAATACCACCGCCATAGCTTCTGCCACCTTCGTATCCCACTGCACTTGAAGACGACATACATTTGCGCAGGAAATAAACCCATAAGAGTCCCTTATGACAACACCCAACCCAACACCAGCTGAACCAAGCATTGTAGCATCGACATTGAGCTTGAGTGTGCCCAGACATGGTGGTGACCAGCCCAACAAGACAGGGGATCTGGGCTCCCGTTCCATAGCAGCCGAATTAAAATTCCTGTACTCCTGAACCAGTTTCTGAAAGCCAGCAAGCAGAGACGATGCACTACCCGATCGCCCCTGGAA
Source organism: Rheum nobile (assembly GCA_027886185.1). Classification (NCBI taxonomy): domain Eukaryota; kingdom Viridiplantae; phylum Streptophyta; class Magnoliopsida; order Caryophyllales; family Polygonaceae; genus Rheum; species Rheum nobile. The sequence continues at coordinate 2,708,493 of WOAB01000135.1, forward strand.
GACAGCTTGGTTTCGAAGAGTCCAAGCCACCCATAAGCAAGTGAAGAACTCAGACAAACCCAAGACACCCTTATCATCAACAATCATCTATGCAACCTCAATTAAAGGCATGCTCGAAAGCGGACAGAGTAATGAGTATAGCGATGAATGAACCCAAATAGGCTGCGTAGATGGACAAGCAAACAGGGCATGCCAGATGGTTTCTTCCTCCAGAGAGCAACGATCGCAAATTGATGACTGAACAATGTGTCGGGCAAACAATCTGTGTTTCACACTCAGAGAACCAGTCAAACCGCGCCAAGCAAAATTACGCAGCTTAGGAGGAACATCTAGCTTCCACACCAAGTTCCACATTGGATGATCAACAGTATTATGGCTTGACACAGTAGAACCCCTTAATGTGTCGAGCCAGTAACCGGACTTGATGGTATATACCCATTTTTAGAGCACGCCCACATCCTAGAATCTGGACACGCTGGGTAACTGTAAGTTTGAGAGAATAGGATATGAGAAAAATCTTAACAACATAATATTTTTTATGGAAAGATAAGATATGGATCCTAAGATACTAATATATCAAATAGAAGATAATATCTCTAACACTCTCCCTCAAGTTGGAGCATGTGATCAGTAATGCCCAACTTGCCCAATAGGAGTTGGAACTGCGTCTTGCCCAAAGCCTTTGTAAACAGGTCAGCTGGTTGTTGAGCGGAAGCAATGTAACTAGTGACAATGGCGCCGGCCTGGATCTGATCACGGACTAGATGACAGTCTATCTCTATATACTTGGTGCGTTCATGGAAGACGGGATTTGCAGCAATGTGGAGAGCTGCCTGGCTGTCGCAGAATAAACGCATAGGTATGGTGTGCCGTACACCAAGAGAGGAGAGAAGCGATTTCAGCCATATGAGCTTGCAGACCGTGGAAGCCATAGAGCAATATTCCGCCTCTGCGGAAGAGCGAGAGACCGTTGCTTGCTTCTTGGTTTTCTAGGAAACGGGTGACTGACCAAGCTGGATGAAGTAGCCAGTAATAGAGCGTCGAGTGATCGGACATGTGGCCTAGTCGGAATCACAAAATGCGGTGAGCCGAAGGGAGCTGCTAGAACACAAAAAAATGCCTTATCCCGGATGACCTTTGAGATAGTGAAGGATGCGAGTAGCAGCATGCCAATGAGCAACCTTTAGATTTTGCATGAACTGGGCAAGTGTATGAACCAAATAGGAGAGCTCAGGGCGCGTGATAGTCAAGTATATGAGACGACCAATGAGTCGCCAAAACCGTTCAGGGTGATCAAACGAGGGACTGCTCACGGTGGTCAGTTGATGTTGTTGTTCCATAGAGAACTCACATGGCTTGGCGCCTAGTAGACCGGCCTCAGATATAATGTCCAAGGTATATTTCCGTTGAGATAGAAACAAGCCCTTGGAACTGCGTGCAATTTCAATCCCCAAAAAATATCGAAGAGGACCAAGGCCTTCATATGAAAGCAAGTGCTCAAGTAGTCCTTGAAACGAGTGAGAACAGATGAGTCATTCCCAACAATAATAAGATCATCGACATAGATGAGTACCTGAATAACGGATGATGCACGCTGATACGAGAACAATGAATAATATGCGTAGCTCTGTATAAATCCATAGGCGCGTAGAGCGGATGCGAGCTTTGTGAACCAATTGCGAGGAGCCTGACGGAGTCCATATAAGACTTCTGTAGCCGACAGACTTGCCCTGGAGTAGCGCCGGAGATACCCGGTGGCGGCCGCATGTATACTTCTTCATTCAAATCGCCATGAAGAAATGCATTGTGTACGTCCATCTGATGTAGTTCCCAGCCACGAATCGCATCCACGGAGAGGAAAACACGCACGGTTGACATCTTAGCCACAGGTGCAAACGTTTCTGTGAAATCAGCGCCCTCAACCTGGCGATTGTCAAGAACGACGAGTCGGGCTTTATGGCGTTCAATGGTACCATCGGCGTTGTACTTGATACGATATACCCACTTGCACCCAATGGGTTTCTTCCCAGCTGGCAAGTCGAAGAAGACCCACGTCCGGTTTTTGTCAAGCGCAGTAAGCTCAGCATTCATAGTTGCGCGCCAACATGAATGACGAACTGCCTCTTGGAAGGTGGTAGGTTCGCTATTTTGCGTAACTGCTGCAAGAAAACCAGTATACGATGGCGAAAAATTTGAACAAGAGACATAGTTCTGGATGGGAAATCTCGTACCTGAGGATAGTGAGGATGGCGTAATGGGGTCGTTGGCAGATGGGGGGTCTATATGGCGTGCAGTGTTGCAGATACAATCGTGGAGACACACGGATTGCTTGCGTTCACGGGTACTCTGACATGGTACAAGAGGGGCATCCGAAGACGCATCAACCACGGTGAGAGAGGGCAAAGCAGGGGAACTCCCCCTGGCTGGAGACGGCTCATGGACTGGTGCCGGAGAGGCCCCTGTGTCAGCGACAGGGGGCACGTCGAAGACAGCCGAAGAATGGTCTGTGACGACAACAAGCGAGATGGGCGACCGGGGATGCGAGGGACGCCCGCTGTCTGCAGAAGTAGATGACGGCAAGGGATCGAACGCAGCCGGTGAGAGCTCCGAAGTTGCAGAGGAAGAAGCCGGCGAGGAAGGAGCCGGTGTGGAGAACGGAAAATGTGATTCATAGAAAACCACATCTCAACAGACGAAGATTCGTTTAGACTCGAGATCGAAGAGAGTCCACCCGCGTTTGCCGTGTGGATAGTCGACGAGGATGCACTTCCTAGAGCGGGAGTCAAACTTGTTGTGTGATCTCGGTATTTTGGAGGCGAAGCAGAGGGAGCCGAATACCCGGAGAGAGTCATAAGACGGGATGCGTCCATAGAGAAGTTGATATGGGGTGCGCCCTTGAAGAGTTGGTGTAGGCGTTCAGTTAATGAGAAACACATCCGTGGTAACACATTCTCCCCAAAAAGAGAGCGGAAGAATCGCTTGAAAACGCAAAGCTCTAGCAACGTTGAAGAGGTGGCGGTGTTTGCGTTCGACCCTCCCATTTTGTTGTGGAGTGTCGAAGCAGGATGTCTCAAACATGATTCCCTTGTCGGCGACGTATGAGCGAAGAGGGAGAAATTCGGTGCCGTTGTCGGCTCTGACGCGACGGACAGTCTTGCGAAATTGAGTCTGAGCCATGGCGATGAAGACGGGTAACAAAGTGACAACTTCAGTCTTAGAACGAAACAAATGCACCCACACAGCGTGAGAGTAATCATCAACTATTGTAAGAAAATAAGAAGCGCCACTAGAAGAAGGCGTACTATAAGGTCCTCATACGTCACAATGTATTAATTCAAACAACGAGGATGCTGTATTGGAACTAGAATTAAAAGACAAACGAGTTTGTTTTGCTTGATGACAAACATCGCAAGGGGATGTGGAATGTAAAGAAGTGCTATCTAGATCTAATGCAGAAATAGACGACAAAACACTAGATGAAGGGTGACCGAGACGACGATGCCAGAGAGAGACCAAAGAAGAAGAAGACCGAACAGAGGCGACACGAGCATCAGCAAATTGATGAAGCCAATAGACCCCACTTTCTTGCCTACCCACGCCAATCACTGTCCTCGTACGAGTTTCCTGCAATACGCACGCTTTGTCAGTTAAGAGCACAAGAAGACGAAGATCACAAGTTAATTGTGCAAAAGAAATTGCAGGTGAAATGCGGAATAAATAAGACGTGGGGAATCCGAAACGATCTCAGCAGTGTAACACCCCCAAATATTTCCTTGAAAGTATTACCGCCAGTGACCTCAGATTCCACATCCGAAGCCATCCAAGGCTTAACCATTCATACAAATCATAAAATACACCGATAAAACGAAATATCATAATCTTTATTTAAACCAAAGTCTCGGAATTACATCCGTAAATCCCAAATACAACAGAAATACAGAATATGTTTAATACAACGGAAGTCTTTTAAATAAATAACATAAGGGTCTTGATCGAAGCGATCATCCG